>CM057339.1:803343956-804071191 GCA_030015575.1 Agapanthus africanus | reverse complement strand
TTTATTGATTGCTGATCTCAACATTGTTTACCGAAGTTCAATAAATGAAACAACTTGACTCTACATTAAAATCTATAGATGCTAATTATATAGTTAATAATGGTCAAGCACAGTTGAGCTTACATAGTTAAAGCACTGTGAATATGGATAGGTTTAGAAACTATTGTAATGGAAGTGATGGCTAAGACCACCCTAGTTAATTTCTAAGCAATTCACTATGGAAAATTCAAAGAAAACAATCCTTTTGATGATAAGAATTTAATTATCCCAATGTAAAAATGTTGCCAATTGGTGAATCCTAAGAACGACCAAACGCAAAAATTGCGGAATAGATTTATGTGCTTACACACCAAGAATAAGATTAAATCAATCTATACCAAATAAAAGGTTGCGGTCTCTGGAACTACATCCAAAATTAATATATACATGTGTGGTGTATGTGTATGTCAGCGTACATCTGGATTGATATTATAACATGTTCAAATAATTAAGCAGTATATTGTTTTTTTGTATCAAATAATAATCCATGATCCTAAGTTTTAATGCTGCGAATGAAACAACAGAGCGATCAACTTTTTAAAAGAAAATTTGAATTTTTACCTAAGTATAATAATTCCAGAATGTATATCATGCTCTTAAAAGCTGATATATCAGCTCATGCCATCTATATGCTTTATGACAATGTATATGTTGTTAGAAAAGCTGTCTATTTCAAACAAAACAAAATAGGTTGTCGTGTCTTTAGCCGCTCCAAGCTTATTTCTTTTATAGTAATAAATGTTTAATTTGATGTTGTTGATAATAGACTGACAGTGAATATCTGCACTTGAATGCAACCAAAATAAGACATGCAATAAAAATGAAGCGGTTTACTAGTTCCATGTTTTCATCCTGTAACTACCTAGTGTTTAAATGTCACATAAATATTTACGAGAATTCCCGGTTATTGGGTCAGCCGAAATGCTTTTCTATGAGTTCATAAATAAACTACATCCTATGTACATTGATAGGCTTAGTTCACGACTTCATGTTCCAGGCTTGACTCCAGCCATGAAAGAGGCGAAATTAAAAATAACATAGCCCGCTAGGTTGCAATAATACTCTGATTCACATATTGAGCACGTCTTATTGATTGACTTTCAATTTTTTTTACTTACAGTTGGATTCCCATCACTTGGTTCTTCAAAGATTTGATGGGTTATAAATGGGGTAATAAATTCACAATTTGGCTTGAGCTCACTTAAAGCTCACTCGAGCATAGCATAGATTAGATGGGTTTAAACAAAGTCCCGAGCTTGTATAAGACTTTAAATAGTTGAACAAACACAGGTCTGAATCTCAGATTCTGCAGCTCATATAACAACCCTATGCAGCTCTTATTAGAACACAATACCGTTATACCATGCCCTTATACATTTTGTTTCATGAATACGATTTCAAATATAGGGCATAAAGGAAATAACAGCTTCATGGTTTAGGAGATGTGGACAAGAAATGAAACTGAATTCTCAAGATATGTGGCTTACCTTAACTTCCTTATATAGTCTCCTCTCCCACACAGCTAACTTCTCCAGAGTAGACGACAGGTTCCCAGACTTCATACCAATGCGATTCTGAAAGGCTGCATAGTTTCCCCTGTTCTTCATTGTTCTTCTCACAGAAAAATTTGAGTACTTAAAGGGCCATGAAGATGCCAATGCAGAAATCCCCATAGGTCGCAAAATCCTGGAGGAAACCACTGTAATAAAATTTATATGATTCACTCACTCCACAAAATAAAGGTTATTATGTAAGATCTTAATCAGGAGAGTTAATACATGAACAGTAATTCAGAAGTTGACTATTGAAGACCTTGTTGTATTCAAGATTTTAAAGAAAAAAATGAGTAGAAGATATGCAATGAATACTAGAAAAATACAATTTTGCAACTAATAATAATATTATCACAATAACATGCAGGTTGTATGTTGTTAATGGAGAAGATTTTCTACATATTATATATCAACCTATAATACTTAATATGATTATCAATTCTTCCTTTCCAAATTTTCTAAAATTAATTTAATGTCAGAACATTTCGTTATACAAAGCATTCGGATGCAGAGGGACTAGATCATCTATAGATTTATTTATTTTCGAATGATCAAAGAAATATTGAAGTTTGTTCGTGTTGGAAACATTGCACTACTTGTTAGAGCCTTGATAAGAGAACAATTTTAATAGTTCCACATTGCATGCGTATGCAACAAAGTGAGGTTACAAGTATATGTGAGACAAACAGGCAAGGATATATAGTTTATGTGGTCCTTTACTTTATTTCTTTGACAACTCAGCATAAGAAAATCCAACTAACCAAGGAACGCAAAATGGTAAACTCATCACATCCTTTTTTCCCATGGATACTCAAGTTTCTCACGGCTTAATAAGATATAAACACTCGTTGAGTGCTGTCTACGACACCCGCTATGCATTATAAAGTCAAGTGTATTAACCATCAAGATTAATTCAATTTGGTGAAAGCAGAGGAGCATAGTAACCTTAGTTGATACTAGCAATAGACAGACATAGAGCAACAAAGATGAAATAAAAGCAAAACAGGATATGAAGAATGTTAAAATGCAATACCAACCTCTAAAAAGTCTACTCCTTGATCTGTACTTAACCTTGCCCACCTCTAGCATCCTTGAAACCTCTTCACCACAAGCCGCGGCCGACTTAAACAATTGTTTGATTTCCTTTGCAACTTCCATTACATCTCTAGTCCCTTGAGCCGCCTCTATGTTTGCATTGCTCGGTCCACTCTCCTCCGTCGCCATCGAACTCTCCTCTTCCAACATCACCTCTTTATCCATTGACCGCCCTTCTTCCACTTCAACGCCCCTCTCATTACTACTCCCGCTGATGCTTCTACTCTCCCTATCATGTTCCAAATTAATGTGATCATCAGCATTCTTCTCTTTACCACACATTGCTTTCGATGACCCTTCACCAAAATCGCGCCTTTTCAATTCCTCACCAATTATTTTCTTCCCTTTCTTCAAGGGCGTCAAAATTTCCTGCCCCGTTTCGTCCTCAAGATCAGGGATCCCTTCTCTTGCTCTCACCTCGCTCGAATTGGTACTGCTCGATGATCCCGAACCGATTCCATAGTAAGTTCCATGGGGATAATTAGGCAAATACTGTTCATACGAATCAAAGAAATTAAAGAAATCCCAAGCCGATCCTCCTGCTGGAGGCGGTGGAGGTGGAACCTCAGCCGCCGGCGGATTCGATCTCATCGGATAATTATAATAAGGATTATAATCCCAAGCATAGGGGTTCTGATCAACCATCCAAGGGATCGCATTCGACGACGGTCCCACAAAATTATCATCGCTAGGGTTAATTCGAGGCGATGAACTTTTCAAAGATGAAGACTTTACCGATTCCGGCTCCGAATCGGACGAGAGCTGAATGTGGCCGCCGTCGCGATCATCATCATCGTTCGAAAGAGAGTGAGACAGCGAGGTGCCGGAACCATCGGATCGCGACTTATCCGTCGGCGGGAGCGCGATCACCGGCGACGGAGGCGCGGCGGAGAGCTCCTCGGCGGCGAAGGTGTGGATCGCGTCGCCGAGGGAGGAGAGGGAGCGGAGGTAGGAGGCGTGGGATTCGGACATGGCGTAGCGGAGATCGGCGGCGGATGCGATGAGGAACGACCTCTCTCTACAGAGCGCGATGAGCGGCGAGTCGTCGACTTTGGAGGAGCCGCATCCCATGAAAACCCTAACCCTGATCCTGGTTTCTGTGCTCGTTGCCGTCCATTATAGAAGCGGTGGTGACTTTGAAAAGAAATCTTTTTGAAGTTGAAATGGGAGAAATATATTCAGACAGAAGAAAGCGAGAAGATGAATTCAGTTTTTCTCACTGCGTGCGCGCGCGGTTTGGTTTTGGTAGTGGTTCCACGTGGCGGTATCGGCATGGTTTTTAGCATACGAACCCCTACATCTTTCTTATTTCTTAATACAACCCTCAAACCTTTATTTTAAGCAATAGATGGATAATTAGCCACCCAAACATCATTAAAAGAATTTTAATGAATACAACAAAATAACTTTGAAATCCAGAATACAATAAACACTAAAGTCCGAAGCAAAGCAAAACGGAGCTCCAAAAAGGAAGCACCCATCCTCTTCATTTGATCCAAATATCGTCGTTACCAGTGTCGTCCTCGACATCATGTTCCCCGCCTGGCTTGCCATCATCCCCTGCTTTCCCCAACAGTTTCCGGTATCATCTTTATAAACTTTATTTTTGCCTTATCTGCAGAGATATGAGACCAACTCGCTGCTCCACAACGATTAGAAGGAAGAGAAGATCATTAGAAGCTTGGAGAGAGAAGATGGGAGAGATTAGTTGCACGACCGCATATAAGGAATTATCTTTTTCCCTAAAAATTCTATCATTGCGTTTCCGCCGTAAACCCCACGTGATACCTATAATAATAATGTCCCAATTTCCTTTCTCATGACCCCCTAACCGTTGTTGCCAGGTTCCCTATGCTTCCTCAATAGAAGTAAGCAATACAAAGACGCCGCCTTTTTAGTAAAGGGACACGTGAAGAAAAGATGATCCATCGTCTCCTTATTGCTTTTGCAGTTGACACAGATAGAAAGGTCCATTTACGTTTCATAAGGTTTTCTCTAGTTAAAACCGCTCTTCTAGCCACCAGCCAATTAAAAACTATTGTTTTGCTCGGGGCCTTAACATTCCAGATGTGAGTCATAGGTACGCCCGTTCCCCCCACCATTGATGATCTTATAAAGGGACTTGACACTGAATTTGCTGTTATTATTCCATCTCCATTCCGGACAATCCAGTGTTTGGTCATTCGGGCTCCAATCAATTAGAAACTCCTTGAGGATCTGAAGTTCGTGTCTTTGCTCCACTGTTAGAGTCCTCTTGAAGCTTAACCCCCACTCCCTTCTATTCCAAAACTCAACGACCTTGACTTGCCTGTTTCTCGCAATACCATATAGAGTTTGTAACGACTCTGAAATAACTGTACAGAAATTTCTTGTTGTTGTACAGAAAAGGGTATTACAGCCTATGTAAGAGTTATAAATTAGATTTGTTTAATAAAAACAAGAAACAACTTGTAGCTCACTGGTAAAGCCTCTACATCGCTGTGACGTAGCCTGTGTGTTCGATTCCCATCAGACACAATTATATTTTCTGATTTTTATTTTTTAATTTTTGGAAGCTCAAGAGTTGCACGTGCAATATACGGAGAAATAAAATTTTCAGAAAAATTAAGCAGGTGTAATGAGGTGTGTACACCCAAAAACCCATGTGGCACGAATCTCGAGACGATTGCCTCAAATCCGACCGCCTATTCTTCCATATAGGTCGGCACCAACGGTCCAAAATGCTTCAATTGGCTCCGTACTTTGTGCACACACACCCCTTCGACTCCCCTTAACTCCTCTGCACTGTTTGATTTCCCTGCAATCAGATAGAGACCCTTCATTTCACCATTTAACATCTCTTTAATGCATTTTAATCCAAAATTTTAATTCCCAAACCTTAATTCTTCACTATAAATACCACCCCATGCCTTAGCTCTTCATCATTCTGAAATTATAGCAAAAATTCTTTCAAAACTCTCTAAGTGCCAAGTGGAGTTAAGCCCCTCAAGTGGAGTAGCGAGCCAAACTCGACGACCGGACAATCTTTGACGAAACCACGACCCACGAGAGCTTCTTCAACCTCTTCTTAACCTTTTCAAAACTGTAAGTCCCTTCATCCCTCTCTCTTTCTATCTCAAATAACTTTTTAAAACAAACCGATAAAAGAAGAGTTATTTCCGATATAGTTTTCGTTTTAACATTTGTAAGCCATGTGATAAGCAAACGGGATCAAATTAACATGCTACACTAATCCTAACCTTATTCACATCAAATAGTTTTTAGTTATAACAAATTGTCATTGAAACAAACATATAAGGAACTTTTTTCATTAAAATACCATGAACTTTAGTGTAACCTCTTTTCGATATCTAGTATACCCAAACCCTAGAACCTTCATGGGGTATGACCTACCCCACACACATACTATGGTTTCATAGAACGGTATTCTAAACATATGGGTAATTCGGATTAAAAGAACTTTTTCATTAAAATACCACACCGTTTCAAAATGGTTTTCTTTAAATTGGTATTTCGAAATTCTTGGCAATCACGCCTCTACAACCCTCGTTAGGAGACCCGCTAATGGATGGTGCGGATTATCGCACATCCTTGGGACAGAAGAGAGAGATGCAGAACTCTTCACGGAGTATTCGGTCTCGAAAGAAATAAAAATACGATTTTTAAGAAACACGACTTTCCTAATAAAAAAACTAATTTTTGGAAAAATTATATAAAATTATGAAATCCGTATTTTGAATAAAAACAAATTAAGAAACTATATTTTTAAAATGAAAGATTAGAATTTGTTAATAAAATGTCACCAAATTTCCAAAAGTAGTGGTTTTCATAAAAATACCACAAACTTTCAAAAAGCTAGGTTTTATCATAAAAATACCACAACAATTAAAATACATGTTCATGAAAACCCTAAATGTTATAAATCACCCTCGAGGTTTATTTTAAAACTATATTAAAGTTATTTTTCATAAAAACCCCTCGAGATATGCAAACAATATTTTAAGGGCTCTAGATAAATATAGGTTTAAGTGGAATCAATTCTCTTGAGCCCCACGGAGCCGGAAAAAGAGAGTGCTTGCCTATTCAGGTTAGACAACTTAACGGGGTCATCAATGACAATTGTCTTGGAAAAACACACAAATCATGTCGTCCATGTGTAGCAGTTGCCGATTTCTCCTGAACATAAGAGTTTAACAATTTACATCAATTCACATGAAAAGACATGAACTCAAATCCAAACTCAAATCTAAACTTGAACTCGAACTCGAATACAAACTCGAACTCTAATCTAAACTCGAATATGTACTCGAATCCAATCTACTAGAACCAACTTGACTCGAATCCAGATTGTAATTGTCATGACTCGCACATTACTCGACCCACTCGAATACAATCTACACCTTTTGCAATTTAGGGTTTCGATCAAGACATGTCAATCAATCAATCAAATCAAATAAGTATATTAACCAGTTATAATATATTATACACGGGGTGTTTGGGATAGTTTCTTGTGTGAATCCAACAGAGTTTTAGGAGTCCCGTATTAACCTCTTTTTTATTTTACTCGAATATCAGTCGGGTTGAATCATCCACAGCCTAGAGACCCGATACTAACACATGAAATGGGCCCGTGTTTCCTTGCTCCCGGGGTCCCACTCTTGAGCTCATGAATACTTCTACGGCTGTGTTGACATTCACACTTGGAACTTAACGTTAATATAATGAACATCTAGAAACCTATAGTATCTACTTACCCATGATCATATATTCTTACTCGTCATATATATATTCTACTCTTGTCATTTTCTTTACCCTTACCTATCTTTATGACTTACCGAGCACTAGTTTGCTGACAGGCATTCCACCGACTTTTCTTCTCTTGGAATGTTCGTCAGATACGGTCGAGACGGAGGAGGTTGAAGCCACAGAGGAGGACTACAACTAGATCGCTACTCAGGGCTAGCTCAGCTTCTTTTTTCCCTTTCAGTTTATCTATGCCACTTGTTTAGGTATTTTCCTTATTGTATTTAATTTTCAGCATAAACTCTTGTACTTGTACATATTTGAATTTGAATGTAAATAAAGATATTTTTGGAAAAATTTTATAGTCTCAATTTATTCTTGCATTATGTATTATTGTTTCAATACGTTTAGTATATTTATTTAGGGAACGACATTCTCTAGATAAATATACCACGGGCTTGCCACATCACCGTTTCCGTCTATTGGGAAGCAGGGCATGATAGGTTTTATTGGTGGCCCATGCAGGTCCGTTCTGCATGAAGTCGTAAACAATATACCATAAGAATTAATGAGTTCAACAAACATTTACATTCCTTGCATTTCAAATTCCTAGAATCTATCCTAATATATCTTTTATATCAAGGTGATGGACTCTCCGAACAATACTAGTACAAACGTCAACGGCAATACTCCACCTCCTACTCTACCACCACCACCTACCGTTGCAGCTCCTATCAATGAGCAAACAGTACTGCTTGAGGATATCAAAAGCTTATTGGAGGGTCAGCAGCAGCAGACTGCTATCCTCATGCACCACCCCGAAGCCAAAGCACCCAGAGTTGAGCAGTTTCGGGCAAATTCACCCAAAGAACTTCTCGAAAAAAGAGGTCCCACTTGAGGCAGAAAAATGGGCTCAAGAGATCGAAGATAATCTGGCAGCAGCTCAAGTGTCAAATATTGCCTGGGTGAGAGTTGCTAAGTTTCAACAGACCGATAACGTCAGAGTATGGTGGAAAGCCGAGGAGAGCCGTCTCGCACAACCGATAGAATGAAGAACATTCCGAGACCTCTTCGATGCTAAGTACTTCCCTGAGACTACCCGTTTTGACATGGAGCAGCAGTTCATCCATCTACTGTAACAACCCTAAACTTTCTGTACAAATTTTTTCAAAAATACAGAAAGATGTAGTTTTTCCTGAGCACAAGTTATAAGTTTGTTTTGCTTTTTAATAGCAAGAAAGAGATTTTAGCTCATTGGTAAGACCTTGCACCGCTGAACCAAAGCACCAGAGTTGAAATCCCATCAGCTACATTATTTTTTATTTAAATTTTTAGAATCCCAAGAGTCTACACGTACATAACTCGTAAAAACCAAAAGTCACATATAAAACAAACGAGTCCAGGGGTAGACAAACAGGTAAGGGACACGTGGCATCAGGGGGGCCCGACTCGGCCCGAATCGGTCGGCGACTCGGACGAATCGGCCGGCGCCGCCGGCTGATTCACCCCAAAATCTGAGTTGGCCTTCTGAGCTTCTTTGCCTTTTGATCTTCTAATAACCCCGTTGTGGTTTAAATCCTCTGCACATTAACAGAGCTTATTCAAACACCATTAATCCATTTTTTAATACAATTTTCAATACATCTTTTTAGCTACCCTAATCCTAATCTTTTCCTATAAATACCACTCCATTTCACACACCCCTCACTCACAAACTCTGTCCAAACTCTCAAGAAAAAATCCTAGAACCTTTATGTACAAGTGGAGTTAGCGAAGGGCGATACTCCGACGAACTTCCGACGACGACCCTATGAGCTCCCGAAAAAGAAACGACGCACCGGCACCTCCTACCACTCCCTCTTACTCTTCTCTAATCCAAATTCCAGTAAGTCCCTCCTCCCTCTTCACTTTGCTATTCTAAAAACTCGTATTTCTAAAACCCGACGGAAGCGGAGTTAATCCGATTTCCGATTCGGTTTTCTTTAAAAAGTTCAACTTTTCTTAAACACAACCATACCAAACTTTCACATCATGACTATTAATCATTAAAAAAACATATTGAACAAGTTCCATATAAAAAGAATTCTTATTTCAATTTTTATTGCACTTTTACAGAAAAATACCATATAGTTTAGCTTCGACATCAAAACATCATTATCCTTGCTATACATTTAGATAGTTCACAAGGTAATGACCTGCCTCTTCACAACACTCATATGCAATATAGTACGATGCCTTTCGGGAATATATAATACGGGAAAATGCAATTTTACATATAAATACATTTTACTATTAAAATCGTTTTCTACAAGATTATGTGTTTTAAACAAATCTTTGCAAAGCGCCACTACAACCCATTTGGGGAACCCGTTCGGGATGGTGCGGATTATCGCACATCCTCGGGCTTAGTAGTGTGAGATGCAGACCTCCGCAAGGAGCATTCGGTCTCGAAAGATTTAAAATACAATTTTCTTTAGAAAATATAATTTCTATTATAAATAAAACTCATATTTTTAATATATAAATATATATGTAATTAATATCAAAATATCTGTAACACCCAGTCCCTCTAAATAATTATTGTACTTTAATAAATAACATCCAAATATTTTCCTAAAATTTTCCTACAAATTTTCTATATTTTCTAACTTAAATTTTAAACCTTACCCTAATTAAAACTAAATCCCTTTTCATTTTCTTTTGCATTTTCTTAGCCACGCCCATACCCTAACCCTTTCTTTTTCCTCATCTATTTTTTAAACCTAAGTTCCCAGCCCAGGGCCCAGCCCATGAACCCATACCCACTCCCCGAACCCGACCCGTTTCCCCTTCTTCTCCCCCTCGTTTTCTTTTCCCGCCTTTTCCCCCTCGCGACCGCTTCTCCCGCGCGCGCCCCGCTCACCTCCCCAACGCTCACTTCCCCGTGACCTGCTCAACCATGACTTCCATCTCTCTCCCCCATGCTCGCACCTACCCCCGCGAGACCCGCGCCTCTCTAACGTCGCCACGACCCCGTACTCCTCGCGCTCACCCACGACCCTGCCCACGACCCGACTACTCCCGAGCTCCTCACCGTTCCTCCTTCATTCTTACCGCCTCACTCCCTCTCTCTGAATCTCCCCCCCCCTCTCTCTCTTTCTGTCTCTCTCACAATCTCTCTTGTCACCTCCTCCCAAAAATCCAACCGAGCTCCACCCCGAACCCACAACCCCGATTACCTTGCCGGAGCTCCAACACCATCGCCGACGACCACTACCAGAACGACCGAGCACCCGAGCCACCACCGTTGATCTCCTCTACAACACCAATACAACTACAACACCCCCAACCGAGCCCCTCCAAACCCAACGAGCCCCTGCACAGCCGCCATTACTACTTCAACCACCGTCGACGAACCTCTTCCGACGAGCCCTGCCACGACCTCTTTGCACCACCTTCATCACCACACCAAGCTCACACCCATCCTCCTTGACATCATCATCGCCATCGTCTCTCTCTCTGCACAACTTCATCAGCCGCAATTGCACCGCCATGTCGCTGCAAACCATCGCCGGAATCATCTCCATCATCGCCAGCAACACTGAGCCTCCTTACACCTCACCTCTGCGCACCCCCTTACCACCGGCTACCACTGCCCGACGCCGACGAAGCCGCTCGAACCCATCACCACTACGAGCAACCTTAGCAACCACCTCACCCCGACTTCTAAGCTCCGGCCACCGTTGCTGCTCCCATTTCCTTCGAAGCACAAGCAGCCGAGCACCATCCCCAGGCTAATTCAAGCATCCAAGCTCAAACCCATCGTCGTCGCTGCCGAGAACTCGAGCTCGAGCCAAGTTGAGTTGCCGTGCCGCGCTTGTGTCACGATCGCGCCGTTGCCGCTGCCGTACTGTCGTCAGGCAAGTATAATGCTTGCTTCATGCTAATTTTACCCATTTCAATTCAAATTACCAATAAATTCTATATATACTTTTCGTGCGAATCGGTGTAATGCAAGTGTTCGATGCAAAACCCGAATGGAAAACCCCCGTTAAATTGATAGAAACTAATCACATATGATGGCCCGAGTAATAAAGAACGCTGTGTTATGATTTGGCTGGAAAATACGGACTTTAATGACGTGATAGGTCTTTCCCATTTAGACCCGTTAAAACTGAAATTTTCGTATCTGAACCATGTAAAAATCACAGTTAATTGGTTATAAATCGGAATGTTGCGTTCGAGGGCTCATATTGAATCCGACTTGACAACCTAGAACACCATAAGAGTATTAATCTGTTTCTATGCTAAAAGGTGACGGAAACTGGTTCGGAGTGCGGCTCTGGACTGCAGTCCAAAGCAGCACTGGCGGTCGATTCTAGTTTTGTAATACTTTCTCCCTGCTGTATGAAAATGTTATGAAGAAGAACCATATACCATAGCGAATATAAATCTGTTATCTAACCATTGAAAGTGGTTTCATTCGTTTTTACTGTCGTTTACTATTTAAATTATATTTTTAATCAACAGAACATATAGCAGTCCCAAACAGGGACAGAACGCATACCCCTTTATTGTACAATGCATAACTTCCAGTACACCATGGATATTATCGATCCTTCTGGTGCGTTGGAAACCTAACTGATAATCCTAAATTTTGTTCAACTATAGCGTCGCCTAATTTCGATCCCAACTGGGATTAAAACGTGTTACAAAACGGAATTCCAGTTCTGAAACCGGATTTCCAGCAGTGAACACTTAAATTGAAATGGACGTATCTAGCAAACCTGACACCCGATTGACGCGAAACCAGTTTTTACGGATAGATAATTAAACATACCGCTTACACGTTTTACAATTTTTCTCTTAATTCTGCACGCATGATTTATAGTAAATTATGCAAGTGGTAGGACACTGGTTGCTGGTATTTGATTCATATCGAAATTATTGCATTCCTCATCATATCATGCAGAGGTCATATACATGGGTAACCTAGTGATCGTGTACAATACCCAGTGATAGGTATTAGTGTTTTGATTGTGGAAAGTACGTGCGTGTTAAAGCGTGAATGAATAAGTGAAATGACACGTACTTGTACACAATCAGCGGACCCGGTTGATTTATTGCATTGTCGACGTCTATGGGACAAATGTGAGTGTAACTATAATTGGTATGGGACGATTATGGAAGCACTCATATTAGTGTCATAGGTAATGCGTCAAACACTGTCCATTTATCTTGGGTACCAGTCGAGACATGCTTGATGGAGATCCTGTCTCCAGTTCTCGCGCAGACTTGTCATGGACCAACTAGTATTTGAGTTTATGGCTGATGTTTGATGTAGACCACGGGGTGTGGGGTAGTTTGAGTGTGAGTTCAACGGAATCTCGGGAGTCCCATTGCCGGCATATACAGCGATTTCTGGGAGTCATATGGATGATATTACTGATTATCAGCGAGCGACTCGGGCCCGTGTTCCCTTGCCCCTGGGGCCCTACCCTTGGGTGGAGGATACTCATGAGTGGTTGACTCTCACACTTGGACCGACGATAGGTTTAGCGACCTGGACAGTGAGACTTAGAGACTGATAGGTTTAGTGACATGCATTGATTGCTGATTCGATATACCTGCCGTACTGTTTACCTGCTTTATTGTTTACCGGTACTGGCTACTTCATGCTCATATCATCACTTCATGCTTGCTGTTTCATATTCATCATTATTACACATGTTATATATGTATTTCTATTTATTGCTATTGTGTCGCTCTGACGACCTGAGTATGCATGGTCAGAGTGAGAAGTGGATTTAGCTTGGACCAGGACCTGACGTACCTCGAGGACATCGCGGATATCTAGATCAGCGACTCAGCGCTATACTTCCTTGATCTCTATCTGGTTAGTTTTGTATCTGTTTTGATTTAGTTACCGCATTTCTCATTACCTGTGCATTGATTACTGATTACCACGTAAAGCTAGAAGCCGAAGTGTGACTACGACAGGATATTTCCTTGACCGTAAGAGCATGGCTGGCCTTGTCAACTTCTCGTATTCCATATTTTGGGAAGCAGGGCGTGACACGGTTTTATTGGTATCAGAGCCAGATTGGGGTTGAGATTGCAAGTTCTGACTAGAGCTTGACAATTTAAGCCACCTTCTCGGTTTAGATTGTAAACTTGTTATCCTTGACCTTGATTCATATAGTGTGTTCTGCCACATATTTTTATCCATCCGCTTGGGTTTTGGGTGACTTAGTAGAGTTACGTGATTACTGTTATAAACCGCAGCATAGTTACAATACCGTACTCTGTTTAAGTGACTTGGAGTTCTACATTTGATTTCCACTCGTTTGAGTTTCACCTCACCCGATATTCTTGTTTCGTTGTCTATTCTATATGTTATTCTGATTCTTATATCTTGTAACTTATGCCGTCTTAAAATTGTTGTTTCAGGACCATGTATTCCAACGACCCTTCTTCTATCCCCACACCCCAGAGTCAGACCGTCGAGATTTTGAGTGTACTGCAAGGCTTGAAGGAAGCCCAGGAGAGAACAAACGATCTCTTAGCTGAAGGATTAAGAAGGCAAATGGCTCAGGCACCAGCGGAAGCCTCCAATCGTAAGAGAATTCCTGATAAGCAAAGAAGAGATGTGAATATGAAGCGCCCATTTGTTCTTCAGTAACGGAAGCAGCGAAGAACTGAACGTTGTGGATACTGTAAGAGACCAGGACACCTCCAGAGAGACTGTCGCAGCGCCAAAGGGCAGTGCTTGATTTGTGGATTCGACGAACATCTTGTCAATGGTTGTCCTAGAAGAAAGGAGCTGCAAGGAGGAGATTCGTCCACACTCTCCACTCCTACTAAGTGACTTGGTTATTTCGTAGTTCGAGCTTCGAGAATAGTACGGACATAGCGCAGGATTCCACTGGCATGACGAGAATGCAGCGGTCTAGATATCAACGAAGAATTATCACCTTTTCTGCTTTCAATAAAATACTGTCACTCTTTAGTAAATGTTTCCCTTTGTTTAAAATCTTGTACCCGTTGAACTTTTTAGTTTGAGTGCAATAAAATTGTGAGTTGTGATGTATGTATCGTCCCCTGCCACTCATTTTCCTTATACTTCTTATTGCATCAGTATTCTAAATTTTGATTTTTTCAGTCCTTACCTACCGTATATTTTCCTTGTGCTCCATAACCTTGGTTATTTTCTTGGTGTGTTCCACTGTCTGATCATGACTCTTTCTTTTCAGGCCATGGCCAATCCTGGAGCAGCGCGCCTCTCGATAAGGACACTCGGTCCTGCGTTTCCTCGGACTGCATGCTGGTGAGTTCAGATGACGAGATCGATGGCCCACAGGTTATTTTCAGCAACAACGATTCCGAGGACGAGGGAGTCGCAGCTCCAGAAGTCGACGTGATCAGTGACTTCGACGAGGAGGAAGAAGACCCGATAGAGGAAGCGATAGAGGAAGATCCTGAGGAAGACCCGGTAGAAGAAAATTCAGGAGAAGAAGACCTCGTGGGAGAAGAAACCGAAAACGAGGCCCCGGCCGAGGAAGATTCAGAGAATGAAATCACGAGCGAGGAGGAATTCGAGGCGGAAGAACCTCCAGTGGCGATCCCTGCGAGGCGTTATGGAAATGGATGCCTTTATCTTAGCACGCGAGCTTACCGTAACCTGCTGAACTTCCATAACCGCGACTGACGTGATTTATCTTTTATTTCCTCTGGCCAAATAAATCTATGTATAGCTTAGGGCCACTTTTATCTTTCGAGTACACCTTGTTTAAAATCTTTCTGGAAAAATAAATAATAATAAAGTTCCTGAGTGCGCACATCTTTTGAGTATTGATTCGCATGATGCATTGACTGTTCCCCCCAATAAATTTCTTTCCTTTCTGAGATTCATTATTCTTCATCCTTGCACCTTGTGCTGACCTGATCCTCGTCTCTTCAACATTCAGATTAAAGTACCGCACTCCGACCTTTTGAATGGGCCATACTCTATTGAAATCCATACCCTGACTAGCCCTTATACATTAGTAGTGCTTTCTTTTATTACTATAATTACATTCAGTGACATCGTTATTCGAAATTTAGTCTTCATTATTTTGTGTTTATCGAAGAATTGCGTGTTATTAACTACTTCCGTTTTACTTATTTTGAACACTTTACTATTCTTCACATTTTCAATGGCGCAAACATATATCACGTATACTGTTTTGTTTTATTATCTATTGTTTCACCATATGGGTTTCCTCAAGTTATTTTAAATTGCTTGATCGATATTCTTTCTAAAATATTTTAGCCTATCGGCAAATCCTGCACTATTGTTTATTATTGTTATTTTATTTTCCCTGGTTTTGTGCATATAGTTTGTCGTTATAAATGATTATGCCCTGTGTTTACTTATGCCTATTCTTTTAGTTGCCCTATTTCTTATACATATGTAGACCTTTGTTTTCATCTAGTTGCTTTTGCGTAGATCGTTATATAATAGTAGTTGATTTTTTTACTTTTCGCACTGCATTTTATAGCTTATCGTTTATTATAATTTCGAGGATGAAATTTTATATAAGCGGGGTATGATATAACACTCAGTCCCTATAAATAATTACTGTACTTTAATAAATAACTTCCAAATATTTTCCCAAAATTTTCCTACAAATTTTCTATATTTTCTAACCTAAATTTTAAACCTTATCCTAATTAAAACTAAATCCATTTTCATTTTCATTTTCTTAGCCCAGCCCATACCCTAACCTTTTCTTTTCCTCATCTATTTTTTTAAACCTAAGTCCCCAGCCCAGGGCCCGGCCCATGAACCCACACCCACTCCCCGAACCCGACCCGTTTCCCCTTCTTCTCCCCCTCGTTTTCTTTTCCCGCCTTTTCCCCCTCGCGGCCGCTTCTCCCACGCGTGCCCCGCTCACCTCCCCAACGCTCACTTCCCCGCGACCCGCTCAACCATGACTTCCATCTCTCTCCCCCACGCTCGCACTTACCCCCGCGAGACCCATGCCTCTCCAACGTCGCCACGACCCCGTACTCATCGCGCTCACCCATGACCTCGCCCACGACCCGACTACTCCCGAGCTCCTCACCGTTCCTCCCTCGTTCTTACCGCCTCACTCCCTCTCTCTGAATCTCTATCTCTCTCTTTCTCTATCTCTGTCTCTCTCATAATCTCTCTTGTTACCTCCTCCTAAAAATCCAACCGAGCTCCACCTTGAACCCACAACCCCGTCGGAGCTCCAACACCATCGCCGACGACCACTACCAGAACCACTGAGCACCTGAGCCACCACCGTCAATCTCCTCCACAACACCCCCAACCGAGCCCCTCCAAACCCAACGAGCCCCTGCACAGCCGCCATTACTGCTTCTACCACCGTCGACGAACCTCCTCCGACGAGCCCTGCCACGACCTCTTTGCACCACCTTCATCACCACACCAAGCTCACACCCATCCTCCTTGACATCATCATCTTCGTCGTCTCTCTCTGCACAACTTCATCAGCCGCAATTGCACCGCCATGTCGCTGCAAACCATCGCCGGAATCATCTCCATCATCGCCAGCAAGACTGAGCCTCCTCACACCACACCTCTGCCGCACCCCCTTGCCACCGGCTACCACTGCCCGACGTCGACGAAGACGCTCGAACCCATCACCACAACGAGCAACCTCAGCAACCATCTCACCCCGACTTCCAAGCTCCGGCCACTGTTGCTGCTCCCATTTCCTCCGAAGTCCAAGCAGCCGAGCACCAGCCCCGGGCTAATTCCAACATCCAAGCTCAAACCCATCGCCGTCGTTGCCGAGAACTCGAGCTCGAGCCAAGTCGAGTTGCCGTGCTGCGCTTGTGTCGCGATAGCGCCGTTGCCGCTGCCGTACCGTCGTCGATACATCGTCAGGCAAGTATAATGCTTGCTTCACGCTAATTTTACCTATTTCAATTCAAATTACCAATAAATTCTATATATACTTTTCGTGTGAATCGGTGTAATGCAAGTGTTCGATGCAAAACCCGAATGAAAAACCCCCTGTTAAATTGACGGAAACTAATCACATATGATGGCCCGAGTAATAACGAACGCTGTGTTATGATTTGGCTGGAAAATACGGACTTTAATGACGTGATAGGTCTTTCCCATTTAGACCCATTAAAACTGAAATTTTCATACTTGAACCTTGTAAAAATCACAGTTAATTGGTTATAAATCGGAATGTTGCTTTTGAGGGCTCATATTGAAGCCGACTCGACAACCTAGAACACCATAAGAGTTTTAATCTATTTCTATGCTAAAAAGGTAACAGAAACTGGTTCGGAGTGCGGCTCTGGACTGCAGTCCAAAGCAGCACCGGCGGTCGATTCTAGTTTTGTAATACTTTCTCCCTGCTATATGAAAATGTTATGAAGCAGAATCCTATACCATAGTGAATATAAATCTGTTATCTAACAATTGAAAGTGGTTTCATTCATTTTTACTGTCGTTTACTATTTAAATTATATTTTGAATCAACAGAACATATAGCAGTCCCAAACAGGGACAGAACATATACCCCTTTATTGTACAATGCATAACTTCCAGTACAACATGGATATTATCGATCCGTATAGTGAGTTGGAAACCTAACTGATAAACCTAAATTTTGTTCAACTATAGAGTTGCCTAATTTCAATCCCAACTGAGATTAAAACGTGTTACGAAACGGACTTCCAGTTCTGAAACCGGATTTCTAGCAGTGAACACTTAAATTGAAATTGCCGTATCTAGCAAACCTGAAACCCGATTGATGCGAAACCAATTTTGACGGATATATAATTAAACATACTGCTTACACCTTTTATATTGTTTTCTTAATTCGGTACGCATGATTTATAGTAAATTATGCAAGTGGTAGGACACTGGTTGCTGGTATTTGATTCATATCGAAATTATTGCATTCCTCATCATATCATGCAGAGGTTATATACATTGGTAACCTAGTGATCGTGTACATTACCCAGTGATAGGTATTAGTGTTTTGATTGTGGCAAGTACGTGAGTGTTAAAGCGTGAATGAATAAGTGAAATGACACGTACTTGTACACAATCAGCGGACCCAGTTGATTTATTGCATTGTCGACGTCTATGGGAAAAATGTGAGTGTAACTATAATTGGTATGGGACGATTATGGAAGCACTCATATTAGTGTCATAGGTAAGGCGTCAAACACTGTCCATTTATCTTGGGTACCAGTCGAGACATGCTTGATGGAGATCCTGTCTCCAGTTCTCGCGTAGACTTGTCATGGACCGACTAGTATTTGAGTTTATGGCTGGTGTTTGATGTAGACCACGGGGTATGGGGTAGTTTGAGTGTGAGTTCAACGGAATTTTGGGAGTCCCATTGCCGGCATATACAGCGATTCTGGGAGTCATATGGGTGATATTACTGATTATCAGCGAGCGACTCGAGCCCGTATTCCCTTGCCCCTGGGGCCCTACCCTTAGATGGGGGATACTCACGAGTGGTTGACTCTCACACTTGGACTGACGATAGGTTTAGCGACATGGACAGTGAGACTTAGAGACTGATAGGTTTAGTGACATGCATTGATTACTGATTCGATAAACCTGCCATACTGTTTACCTGCTTTATTGTTTACCTGTACTGGCTACTTCATGCTCATATCATCACTTTATGCTTGTTGTTTCATATTCATCATTATTACACATGTTACATATGTATTTCTATTTATTGCTATTGTGTCGCTCTGATGACCTGAGTATGCATGGTCAGAGTGAGAAGTGGATTTAGCTTGGACCAGGACCTGGCGTATCTCAAGGACATCACGGATATCTAGATCAACGACTCAGCGCTATACTTCCTTGATCTCTATCTGGTTAGTTTTGTATCTATTTTGATTTAGTGACTGCATTTCTCATTACTGCATTGATTACTGATTACCACGTAAAGCTAGAAGCCGATGTATGACTACGGCAGGATGTTTCCTTAACCGTAGGAGCATGGTTGGCCTTGTCAACCCCTCGTATTCCGTATTTTGGGAAGCGGGGCGTGACAATATCTATTTTTAGTATTTATAATATTTCACATTTCCAAATTTCAAGAAAAACAACTCATTTACAAGAAAATACCATGCAATTTCATACAAGTTCAATATTGCAAATAAATACCCTATATTATGAAAAATAGGTTTTATTCACTAGAAATGTCACATATATAAAATCTACATCTATGAAAACTCTAAAGACGATAATTAAATCTTCAGGTGTATTTTGAAAATGATACAAAATTATTTTTTAAAACTCCCTCAAGTACTATAAATTACATTAAGGACCCTAGTAAACATAGGTTTAAGCGGGACCAATCTCTTGAGCCTCAGGGAGCCGGAGAAGTGGATGTTTGCTTATTTAAGGTAGACAACTTAACAAACGGTGTTATCAACACGGTAATCGTCTTTGAAAAAGACACAAATCCTGTCGTCCATGTGCAGCGGTTACCGAAAACACCAAAACCTAATTCAGGAATTCAATTTCTTTTCTAATTGTCTGACTCAGACCGAGTCTCAATATAAATAATCTGACTTGAATGGGATTCAAGTATATATATAACAATTCAACATGAATCCATGAATCCATATATTCAATCTATTCAATCTATCTTGACTGAACCGAACCATGGATATATTCCATTTACATGATTATCCAGTACATCCATTTCCATTTATACGATATCATGGTTTCGGCAGTCATCCATCTATACAATCTATAATACAATACAATACAATACAATACAATACAATACCATCATTGCTATTAATACAATAAATACACGGGGTGTTGGGGTAGTTCATGCGCGAATCCAACAAAATCTCAAGAGTCCCCCTAGATCATGAATCCATGTCTACTAACACAAGCAAGCTATCATGAGGGTCCGTGTTTCCTTACTCCTGGATTACAGCCTGTTGTGTTTGGAATACTTCAACACTAGGTTGAAGTCCCGTTACTAACATTTGATTCGGGCCCATGGTTCCCTACCCCTGGATTACAGCCTGTTGGGTTTGAGAACGCTCTTGAGATTGGTTGACATTCACCCTTGAACTTACGTTAACAACAACGTTAATACTAAATATAACATTATAACAATATTGTTCCCCTCCGAACGGCGGCCGAGACATGGGCAGTCTAGCCTGAGATTCGGGGCAGATGCTAATAGGTGCTATCCGTCCACCTCTCCGAAGATGCCGATTTGATTTACGGCACCGTGTATCGGAGGCTTAGACGGATACGGCCGATGTGGCAGACTTCGTTAGATTCCCCCTCAGGGTGAGGGGTTTTTGATTGTGGGGACGCTCTTCCCTGCAGGCGCAAGCCCCTGCAGTTAATTACGCTACCGCATCGCGGTAACAACTTTCTCCTTCTCCAGAATTTCACTTCGTGTCGTGTATGTTTGTTTTGTTTGTGGTTGCCCGTGGATTGTATACGGAGACTGAGTAATACCGTCGCCCGTAGGACGTGGATTAGTCCAAATCCGTGTTTACTTAGATTTGGGTTTGGTGTTTTAGTTTAAGGATACATTAGTCGCGTTGCGGCTAAGATCAACTTAAACGTTCGTCAAGGATACGTTAATCCTGTTTTGGACTAAGATCGACTTGACGTAGTGATCGATTTAATATTTGGCCGTCGGGACTCGTCACCTCTATGACGTCGTTGAGGGATTACAACGACAGGCGTCAGAGGAGTTCAGAGATGTACCCTTGAACCAAAGTTGATTTGGAGTTTTATCGTTTATTAAAATATCTAAGGATACGTTAACCGTATTTGGGGCTAAGATCAACTTAGACGGGACCGTTTAGATCCGGCAAAAGAGCGTTTGGGCCCTATTGTTCCAGTTTGGGAGATTCATAGTCCAATTTGGGACTAAAGTCTGTTTGGAGGATACGTTAGCCATTTTTGAGGCTAAGATCGACTCAAACGTTTGTTAAGGATACGTTAGTCCAGTTTGAGACTAAGATCAACTTAACGGGACCGTTTAGATCCGACAAAAGAGAATTTGGGCTCTAGTGTGCCAGTTTAGGGACGTGGTGGTCCATATTCCAGTTTAGGGACGTGGTGGTCCGATATTAGTTTAGGGACGTTTCGGTCCGATATTAGTTCAAGGACGTTTCGGTCCAATATTAGTTTAGGGACGTCTCGGTCCGATATTAGTTTAAGGACATCTCGGTCCAATATTGATGTGTGGTCGTTGGGACCCGTCACCTCTTTGACGTCGTTGAGGAATTACAACGATGGATGTCAAAGGAGTTCGGAGATGTACCCTCGAACCGGATGTAAATTGATTTAGGAGAGCCATTTTGCTCAGTCAATTTAATTTAAGGACTTATGGCCACAATTGGGCTAAGTCCAGTTAAAAATGTCCAATATTTTATTTGCATTTGTTTTTTATTTTTATTTGGGCTTTGCCCAGAAAAGATGCGGGGCATCAATTTGTTTTGGGCTCTGCCCTTTATAAATGATGCAGAGCATCAATTTATTTGAGCTCTGCCCTTTTATTGCCTTGCAATTTATTTTGGCCTGTCAGGTCATTTTGATTTGGGCCTAGCCCTTTAATTAATGCATTGCATTTGTGCAAAACACTGTTAATTTGAGAATCTTTTAGAATCAAGAACCGATGGTTCATAAAACAAGTGCAAAGCACTATTTGATTTAGATCTAAGAAAGAAAAGAAAGTTTTTTCTAAAAGAAAGTTTTTTCTTGTTTTTTTCTTATCTCAGAGAACCAAAGGTTCATGAAAGTGCAAAGCACTATTAATTTAATAACCTTTTAGGTTCAAGAACCGATGGTTCATAAAACAAGTGCAAGGCACTATTGAATTTAGATTTAAAAAAAAAATAACAAGTTTTTTCTTGTTTTTCTTATCTCAGAGAACCAAAGGTTCATGAAAGTGCAAAGCACTATTAATTTAATAACCTTTTAGGTTCAAGAACCGATGGTTCATAAAACAAGTGCAAGGCACTATTTTATTTATTTATTTATTTATCGTTGAAGATCTGTGATCTTGTTCATAAGAGAATTTTCTCTTCTTTAAAAGGTTTTTACCTTTTTTTTATTCTTCAAGAGTTCTCTTCTCTTTTTTTTAGCAAGATCTTGATGATTTTGAAATGAGGTCTGGGGTCCTTTTTATAGTGCTCATAAATTAGTTAAATTTGTTACATAAATCTTTTTCTGAGTGATTTGGGGAATTTTCCCCACCGTTGGATCTTTGATCCAAAGGCCCCTGTTTTACAGAAGAAATCTTCTTCCTTTAACAAAAACAGAAAAAATTTCCTTAAATTTTCATTCTGTTTTTGCGCAACTCTCCAGCGCGTGACACGTGTCGCGCAGCTGTGCTTGCGCAACTGCGCAGACACGTGTCGCGCAGTTTTTTTTTAAGTTGCGCAGTTGCGCACTGAGCACTGCGCAGTTGCGCACTGCGCGCGCTGACACGTGTCGCGCAGCACACTGCGCAACTTTTTTTTTTTTTTTAAGTTGCGCAGTTGCGCACTGAGCACTGCACAGTTGCGCACTGCGCGCGCTGACACGTGTCGCGCACTGTGCAAGCTTTTTTTTTTTTCTAAGTTGCGCAGTTGCGCACTGCGCGCGCTGACACGTGTCGCGCAGCGCACTGCGCAAGCCTTTTTTTTTTATATTTTTTTTTGCGCAGGAGAAATGAAGCGTTATTTCATTCATTTATTTTAACTTTTATTTTCAAGATAGAGCTTTGCTCTGATTGGAGAAAAACAGAAGCATTGTTTGTTTTCCCACCTTGAAATTTGAACAGAGCTTTGCTCTGATTGGGGTAAACAGATGCCCCCCCCCCCGTTGCGCTTACGTGACCTCCTAACGTGAGCGCAGCGGTGGCAGACTCCGAACCGTCGCGTCATCCTTTGGAAGCTGAAAGGGCACTTGATGCCTATAAATAGGACCTTCGGTCCCTTAGATGATTCTCATTTATAAAATTTTACTTTCAGAACTAAGAGCCCTGCTCTTTATTTTCAAGAACTTTAAGAGTTAAATTCTTAAAACTTTTAGGTGAAAATTTTAATTTGGATTAAATTAAATTAAATTAATTTTCATTGATAGAGCCTTGCTCTCAATAGATCCCTGATCTAAAGGAAACCTATTTAGGGTTTCACTTAGTAGAGCTTTGCTCTACAGGTCTTAAAGGGATCTAACGAGAACTAAAGGAGACCCTACTAGGGTTCCATAGAGCTCTGCTCTCTGAAAGATTTTCTTTAGATTTTCTTAATTCATTAATGGAGCTTTGCTCCTCCTAAATCATATAGAAGAACTCTTAAGAATTCTTCATGGATCTTGGAACTTAAAGATGACATTTTATTCCTCAGTGCATTATATCGTTTTGCTTAATCAGTCTTCCTGATAATTCTGTTGATCCTCTTTCACAGGAACAATGAACGCCCACATGTACGCTCTTAACGAGATCATCTCTCATGAGGACATCCGCCGACTTGGCCGCTCTCAAAATCAGGAGTTCACAAACGAGGAGTGTGCTGAAATAATGAGTCGCTTCGACGCATACAATGGTCCACTGCTTCCCCGACGTTCCTCTCTTCTTAAACTTATCGTGGGAGCTATCTGGGAAGCGCTTCCCCTATTTTGTTCCGGCGTGCCGCTTAGGGCGTTAGATCCGGCTGAGGACAAGGTGCACTCTGTGTACCTATTGAACTTTATCTCGAAGAGACGGCGAGACTGTCTTATCGACCTCTTGCATGAGATCTTTCAACAGTCTGCCATACTCGCTGCTTATCGGAGGGTGGAAGACATCGGAAGGGACCCTGACGCTTGTGCTCGCGAAAGGAAGCACACTAGGATGGTCCGCGAGGCTTGGAAAGTCATAGATATGGTCGCTTTTGAATTCCTCAATCCATGCCCTGGATCTGAGGTTATTCCATTGTAACTTTCGTTTATTGTTTTTATGACTGTAAGAACTTCGGGCAATATTAATGGAAATTTTTTTTATCCCAGCTTGTCTTTATTATATATCTTTTGTCCTGAGTCTTTTTGCCCATGCATGAATGAATGTGCCTTGAACGCTTGATCAAATGTAAATCAGATGCTCTTTCTGTTGCTTTTCCTCTTTTTCAGCATGTCGTCGCAATTAGCAGGTAATAGAGTAAGCTTCTTGATTTCTTCACGAGATAGCGAGTGCTTAGGCCGCAGGTTCAGATCTGCTGCCTAAGACTTTTCAACTCTATGAGTCGTAAGGGTCTCATAGAGACTTTCCTCCCTACGGATCGAGAGGATCTCGTAGGTGGGTTTTTCTCCTTAAGAATCGTGAGGATTCCTAAGTATGGTTTTCTCTTGTAAGTCGTAAGGATCCTACAAGAGAATTTTTCCCTCTTACGGGTCGAGAGGACTTGTAAGCGGTTGTTTCCCTCCTTGTCGAAGTTCGACGTTGGAGAGTGAGACCCGTGGATGGTATGCAAGAGACCGTTTTGGGCCAACTTACGGGGTCCCAATGCTTAGGAAACAGGCTTCTTTTATGCCCACTGCCTAAGGCTTTATCTCACGAGTCGAGCCGCCTCGACAATTTTTCACAAGTCGAGACGAATCGAACGTTTCTCGCAAGAACATCTTAACGTCGCATCTAACCTCTGCTCTTTACGACAGAAGCCCGTTAAGGTTGGTGGTACTTAGGGTTTTGGCCATCATACCGTCGCATAAGCTGATATAGTCCTCGATAGGCAATCGTGCTGTTCGAGTAGCCCTGCGACTGCCGTGTCTCTGATCCCTTCGGGGGCTGGACAAGACGTCTTCAAGCAATCCTCCTTGGCAGTTTGACCGTCGGAAGAGCAAGCGCTAGGAATTTGCCATGCCGCTTTTTACTTGAGGTTAGGCTCATTTTGGAGATCCTCGATGAGTCATAACCACTCCGCGCTGGTGTGGGATGATCTCCGATAGTCTTTCAGGCTTTATATGACTTGCCGTTAAGACCCTGAAGCTAGGAATTTGGCCTTTGCTTTGTTTGCTGGCATTGCGTCCTCTGTATCGAGACGAATGTCATGGTGGGAACTAGGGATTTTGCCGTGGCTCCGTTTGTTTGATGACGTTGCGTCTGCTGTGTCGAGACGAACGTTGGGGCGACATCTCATCTACTGTATCGAGACGGACGTCGAGGTTGTCTCTAGGTTACTGGTGAACTGCCGAGGTTTGGAACTAGGGATTTTGCCGTGGCTCCATTCGTTTAATGACGTTGCGCCTGCTGTGTTGAGACGAACGTTGGGGTGACATCTCGTCTACTGTATCGAGACGGACGTCGAGGTTGTCTCTAGGTTGCTGGTGAACCGCCGAGGTTTGGAACTAGGGATTTTGCCGTGGCTCCATTCGTTTAATGACGTTGCGTATGCTGTGTCGAGACGAACGTTAGGGTGACATCTCGTCTGCTGTATCGAGACGGACGTCGAGGTTGTCTCTAGGTTGCTAGGTTGCTGGTGAACCGTCGAGGTTTGGAACTAGGGATTTTGCCGTGGCTCCATTCGTTTAATGACGTTGCGTCTGCTGTGTCGAGACGAACGTTGGGGTGACATCTCGTCTGCTGTATTGAGACGGACGTCGAGGTAGTGACCATTCTGTGCTGGTGCGAGATGATCTCCGGTTGTCTTTCCGGTTTTATATGAGTTACCGTCAAGACGTCGAAGCTAGGAATGTGGCATTCGCTTCGTTTGCTTTGGTGTGTCCAAATCCTGTTGGAGGACGAACGCTGGGGTTAACATTTCGTCTGCTGTATCGAGACGAACGTCAAGGTGGTGACCACTCTGTGCTGGTGCGAGATGATCTCCGATTGTCTTTCCGGTTTTATGTGAGTTACCGTAAAGACGTTGAAGCTAGGAATGTGGCATTCGCTTTACTTGCTTTGGTGTGTCCAAATCCTGTTGGAGGACGAACGCTGGGGTTAACATTTCGTCTGCTGTATCGAGACGAACGTCAAGGTGGTGACCACTCTGTGCTGGTACGAGATGATCTCCGATTGTCTTTCTGGTTTTATGTCAGTTACCGTAAAGACGTTGAAGCTAGGAATGTGGCATTCGCTTCGCTTGCTTTGTCACGTCCGAATCCCTGCTGGAGGAAGAATGCTGGGGTCGACATCTCGTCTGCTGTATCGAGACGGACGTCGAGGTGGTGACCACTCTGTGCTGGTGCGAGATGATCTCCGATTGTCTTTCCGGTTTTATGTGAGTTACCGTAAAGACGTTGAAGCTAGGAATGTGGCCTTCGCTTCGTTTCCTTTGTCACGTCCGAATCCCTGCTGGAGGAAGAATGCTGGGGTCGACATCTCGTCTGCTGTATCGAGACGGACGTCGAGGTGGTGACCACTCTGTGCTGGTGCGAGATGATCTCCGATTGTCTTTCCGGTTTTATGTGAGTTACCATAAAGACGTTGAAGCTAGGAATGTGGCCTTCGCTTCGTTTGCTTTATCATGTCTGAATCCTTGCTGGAAGAAGAATGCTAGGGTTGACATTTTGTCTGCTGTATCGAGACGAACGTCGAGGAGGTGACCACTTTTATGTGAGTTGATCTCCGGTGGTCTTTCAGGCCTTATATTACTTGCCGTTAAGATCTTGAAGCTAGGAATTTGGCCTTCGCTTCATTCGCTCACACTGTGTCTGGTGTATTGAGACGAATGTTGAGGTGGAGCTGGGATTTTGCCATCACTCCGCTTTGTTTCGACCATGGGGTCTTTTGTTAACTTTGCATGTACACCCTGCTGGGCTGCGAAGGAACGCCGTTGTTGACATTGCGTCTGTTGTAACGAGACGAATGCTAAGGTGAAGTTGGGATTTTGCCGTTACTCCGCTTTGTTTCGACCGTGAGGTCTTTTGTTGACGTTGCATCTGCCTCCAGCCGGACTGCGGAGGAACGGTGCTGTTGACATTGCGTCTACTGTATCGAGACGAATGCTGAGGTGAAGCTGGGATTTTGCCATCGCTCCGCTTGATGGTGTAATATTTGTGTCCTGCTGGAATGAGGAGGCACACCGTTGTTGGTCTCCAGGCTGTAGATGTGGCCATTGAGATTTGGAACTAGAGACTTTGCCATGGTTCCGTTTTGTTGCGATTCTGAAGTCGGTTGTTGACGTCATGTCTGCATCTAGTTGGAGTGAGGAGAAACGCCGTTGGTGATCTCTAAGTTGTCGATGTTGACGTTGAGACCCTGAAGCTCGGGATCTTCGTTTGCTTCATTTGTTGACATCGTGTCTGTAATATTGCGACAAATGTCGAGATTGTCTCTAGGTTGTCTATGAACCATCGAGATTTGGCTTCGCTTTCTGATGGAGCCTGTTGGGAAGGTATTGTTCCCTTTTTATCTGTGCCCCTGGATTGTATACAGGGATCGATGTGATTTCACCTGTAGGGCAAAAAGTTTCATTCTTTCATTTTTTTTATTCTTTCCGCGATGCTCTATCATTTCAGCTTTTATATCGCGAAGGTCGCGATTGCCCAATCATTTCGGCTATTTTTCGCGGTGCCCAATCATTTCGGCTATTTACTTTATTTTTACTCGCTACTTTTTATTGCGAGTTGCCCAATCATTTCGACTGTTTATTTTATTTTTACTCGCTGTTTTTTTATTGCGAGTTGCCCAATCATTTCGGCTATTTTTCTTTTTACTCGTGCATACATTTTTACTTGCTGATTTTGTTTGCAAGTTGCCCCATCATTTTGGCTATTTCGTATGCATTTTTTTTTATTTTATGAGTAGGGGATTTGGGATCTGATACCAATCTTGGCATCAGCATCGCTGCGACTGGAATATTGCCAGGAGCGAATCATCATTTGCCGTGAAAGGACTTGGAATTTGATACCGGTTTAGGCATCAGCATCGCTGCAACTGGGATATTACCAGGAGCGAATCATCATCTGCCATGAAAGGACTTGGAATTTGATACCGGTCAAGGCATCAGCATCGCTGCAACTGGGATATTGCCAGGAGCGAATCATCATCTGCCATGAAAGGACTTGGAATTTGATACCGGTCTAGGCATCAGCATCGCTGCAACTGGGATATTGCCAGGAGCGAATCATCATTTGCCTCTGTCGATCCCAAACAAAGGTGGCTTAGTAAACAGGATTAAGGGTCCTGTCGGCTAAGGCTTTTGACTTCATGAGCCGTAAGGGTCTCACAAAGGTATTTCTCCCTACAAGTCGTGAGGATCTTGTAGGTGTATTTTCTCCTTAGGACTCGTGAGGATTCCTAAGTGTTCGTTTCCTCTGTAAGTCGTAAGGATCTTACATGAGGGTTTTCTCCTCATAAATCGAGAGGATTTACAAGGGTTGTTTACCATGCGAACATATCCCCAGTCACGGATGAGACTTGGCTAGGAAAATGTTTATTCGCGCCCGTGGATTGTATATAAGGGTCAATATTGAACCGCTTATAGGGCAATATCGGAAATTGTGGGGATTGCTTAAGCACAGGTTTAGGTCTCTGTAACTTAAGACTTTCAAATCCTATGAGCCGTGAGGGTCCCATAAGAGATTTCTCCTCGCGAGTCGTGAGGATCTTGCGAGTGTATTTTCTCCCTAGGAATCGTGGGGACCCCTAAGTGTGTTGCTCGCTTGTGAGTCGTAAGGATCTCACGTGGGTGGTTTCTCCTTACAAGGTCGAGAGGACCCTATAAGTGTTCTTTAACGAGGCCGCGCCCTTTCAGGTTTTCACGAACACTCGCCGATAGCCCTGCTGTTTTTACTCACGGAGCCCTTTCGGGTTTTCATCCGTGCCCATTTTGCTTATGGACATACCGTTTTTTTTATTCTTTTTATTTTTTTTTTCTTTTCTTTTCCTTTTTTTTTACGAGGTCGCGCCCTTTCGGGTTTTCACGAACACTCGCCGGTAGCCCTGCTGTTTTTACTCACGGAGCCCCTTCGGGTTTTCATCCGTGCCCATTTTGCTTGTGGACATACCGTTATTTTTTCTTCTTCTTCTCTTTTTTTTTTATTAACGAGGTCGCGCCCTTTCGGGTTTTCACGAACACTCGCCGGTAGTCCTGCTGTTTTTACTCACGGAGCCCTTTCGGGTTTTCATCCGTGCCCATTTTGATTATGGACATACCGTTTTTTTTGTTTTTTTTTAATATTCTCGTCATCCTGAGAATGCCGCGGTAGTAGTTTAAAAACATTTCGGTCATTTGCAAGTTTTAGGACATTGCGGTCCATCATTAGTTTAAGGACATCTCGGTCCGTTGTTAGTTTAAGGACGTTTCGGTTCGTTGTCGCCGTATTTGAGGCGAATATCTAGTTTATTGACTTTTCGGTCTATGAGTCTTTCTCCATGAATGAACATGATGCCCCCGGCGTGTCCATATTTTTCGGAGCATGCGGTTGTGGCGGGTTCACCTTCCAAATTTCGGACAACGCGAACTTGCCCTGTTGGTATTGGTCTTCAACCCAGTTTTTGAAGACGTAGCAGTCCTCGATCAAGTGACCTACTGTTTGGTGGTAAGGGAAATAATTAGGATTATTAACATCGCCTGGCCGCAACGGACGTTTTGGACTCGGCAGATTGATGAGTCTGTCGCACACTGCCAGCTCGAACAGTCCCCTTGTTTTATCTTGCGAAAACGAGTAAGGACGTTTCAACTTTTCCTGGAGGGGTTGCCGTTTGTTGCTTTGGAGAGCAACCGGCCTAGGGTCACCTGATTGTTGTTGAGTGCTGGCGACAAGAGCCGTTTTTCTTTTTCCTTTATCCTTTTTGTTCGATCCTTTGTTTACGGGGCCGAGATTTTTTTCGAGTAGCATGCGATTGCACGGCTGAACGTTCTCGCAGCTTCTCAATTCCTTTATTTTTGAAATAGATTCCCCGATGGAAGAGTTGGGGGTAGCTTCTTCGTCAGAGTCGCTTCCAAAGGTGATAATTTGTGATCCCTTGAAGTCGGCTATATGACAGTCGGCGGCGGCTCTTTTGCGCTCATCTATCGCATTTTTCCGATGTCCACAAGCTTCACACTTTGTCCTGTCGAAGTGTCGCTTTTGAGCGACATACCCTTGCCACCAACAGTTAAAGGATTCGCAGTCTTCGGTAGGATGTATGATCTTCTGATGATATAAACAGAAGTTAGGGTGCATCTCTACCTCAGAGAAAAAAATTTCTTCAGAGGGCGGTAGCTTCATTCCTACTGATAGAGCTTTGGCGAACCGTTTCCTCGTCTTGAATTTGTTTTTACCCGCAGTGTATGGCTTTTGATTTGATGGGAATACCTTGGTTCTTTCCAGTATGGCCATTTCATGCTCTTGATTGGCTTTTGCTTTCAGACGAATTTCATTTAGGAAGGCATCGATCAACTTGTCTGACGGCCGCGGAATTCCTGTTTCAGGGTCCGCCATTGATTTCTCAGCGCAAGGATCCTCCTCATCATCCGTCAGTGAATGAGAAATCACATAACAAGTCGCTACGTAGGCTTCGGATTCATCCGATAAGTTTTCTCCATCGTTTTCATCCTCGACGAAAGAACAAGTTGCCCCCGGCGTGTCCGTCTTCTTTGGAGAGTGCGGCTGTGGAGGGTTTACCTTCTAGCTTTCAGACAGCGTGAACTTGCCTTGCAGGTATTGATCCTCGATCCATCCCTTAAAGACGAAACAATCCTCAATCGGGTGACTTACCGTTTGGTGGTAAGGGCAATAATTGGGATTATTAAGATCGCCTGGTTGCGACAGACGCTTCGGACTCGGCAGATTGATGAGTCTGTTACGCACTGCCAGCTCAAACAGTCTTCTCGTTTTATTTTGAGGAAACGAGTAATGACGTCCTAGCCTCTCTTCGAGGGATGGGCGTGGACGCACGTTTTGGCGAGCGACCGGTTTTGAGTTGCTCGACTGTTGCTGAGCGTTGGCGACGATGATCGCTTTTCCTTTCTCATTTCGGGGATCGGGTCTTGGAGGAGACGGTCTATGGCCCATCTGGTCCATTTGGGCTAATTTGTCGATCAAGGCCTGGAAGGTGGTCGGCCTGAAGAACATCATGAATTGCGAGATGGTCGCCTGCGGATCGAGAGTGCTCACAAACATGCCTACCGCAGGTGCCTCTTCTATGCGTTGTTCGCATTTCGACCATAGGTTCCGCCATCGTGTTGCGTATTGGACCCATGTTTCGCCTGACCTTATCCTGGCATTAATCAGTGCTGTAATCGGGGTGCATTCACTAGCACTTGCGAATCTTTGTGTGAACAGCAGTTCCATCTCTGCAAATGTTTTGACAGAGTTATTAGGTAGCTCCGAATACCATTCAAAGGCTGTTTCTGCTAAGTTGCCGACGAATTGACGTAGCAACAATTTGTCATCGCCTCCAGTATTGCCGCATAAGGCCCTGAATTGAGCGACATGCTGATGCGGATTCCCTGTCCCTTTATATACGTGGAATTTAGGGATCGTATATCCTGGCGGGTAATTGATTTGGTCATACCAGCTCGGATACGGTCGTCCGGTTCTAACAATTTGCCCAGCCGCTTCATTCGCCTGATGAACCCGGATCTGCTGAGCTATATATTCGTCTAGGTCAACTTTGGAGATTGCCTCCTCCTTGGCTGTTGATAGAGCCGGCGGAGGATTTGACGTTTCTCCCCTGTCGTCTTCAAGGACGATCGGAGGATCTTCAGCAGGAGGGTCCGGCTGTAACATCATCCCTACCATATCTTGGAAGAGGAGCGCCATCTGTTTTATGTTAGCCGCTTGCTCTGCAGCTTCTTTGTCCCTCTTTTCGAGGACTCTGCGTAAAAAGTCAGCGTCGGTTTCTTGTTCTTGACGCTCATCCGAAGACGTTTCAGAGCTTTCTTTTGGCTCAGTGAGTGCAGCCATTGTAGTCATCATTTCCTGAAGCTTTTGTTGTTGCTCCTGGGCTTTCGTCACGGATCGGGTGAGCGGTCGGTGGCCCGTAGAAGTGCGGCTTTCCTCCTTTCCAGAAGCCATATAAACAGTGTGCACCACCATGCCCCCAGATTTGGGGCGTTTGTGTTCAGCGCTTTTATGCTTCGCCATGTTCACAGGGGCTTTTTGTGGCCTCCTTTTTTGAGTGATTGGAGTTAAGGGAGCCGTTGTAGTGGGCATCCAAGTAGCTCTTGTTTTTTGTGGCTTGACAGAGTAATCCTTCTCCTGCCGCACCTTCATTTTTTTCTGTCGATAAAGATGGTTTTCATTAATCACTGACTCCTGGACCTGTCGCCAGACCTTGTAAATTTTAGAGGACAGCCGTTGAGGGGGCTGCTCTAGCTTCTTCTCTGGAGTATTCTCCATAGGTGAAGGAGTTCATTTCAACATCGCAGTAGGAGAGTTTCTGCGCACCTTGTTGAGCAGTTCAAAGCTGTTCTTGGTTGGAACAGCAGCATCGATCCTCACCATCGGAGCTGACGGAGTTATCCCAGAGGGGGAGTTGCCCCCAGCCTTCCTTACTCGACGCCAGTGGCGACGTCGAGCGTGTCGTGCTGATGGAGTTGTTTCAGCTATAGGGGTGACCTTCTCATGCCCCCTGTGTTGGACAGAATATACTGGTACCAGCTTTTTAAAGATCGACGTCCGTTGAACGGGGATGGCCAACTTGTCAGAAGCGGACTTCTGAACATGGGAAGCAACCTTGGTGATTTTTCCAGGAACGTGAGTTGGAATGGCTATTCGCTTCGGGATAACGCCTTCTGGTATGGCAGGCTTCTTCATGAGCCTGTCAGAGCTCTGGCCTAGTCCGTTAAAAACTGAAGCAGTGGAGTTGGACGACCCGTTGAGAGAGGTCGCGGCAGTGGTAAGTCGATCGAAGACCGACTTCTTTGGAGCTTCTTGCAATGTCATTGGGGCGTCGAAGCTCATTGGTGGGAGCATGGTCCCAAAAAATAGTCCAGTGGTGGCTTGAGCCATCTGCTCCACCGGCATTTTGAAAAGGGAGGCCGCTTGGGGCCCATAAGTCACTCCTCCAACAATGACGGAGCGAGAGTTATCGCTGCGGGCGGTGCAGTTCGAAGCCATCGATTTTCTGTTTTCTGCATAAAGCAAGACACCAAATCTTAGTACCTTGAATCCACAGGCAATCACAGCAAACCGCGATTTGTTCGCGAACACGACACACGAAGTGTGGAGTGGAAAGAGGAAGAGGTCCCATCGGGCGTGCCAGAATCTGTTCCCCTCCGAACGGCGGCCGAGACATGGGCAGTCTAGCCTGAGATTCGGGGCAGATGCTAATAGGTGCTATCCGTCCACCTCTCCGAAGATGCCGATTTGATTTACGGCACCGTGTATCGGAGGCTTAGACGGATACGGCCGATGTGGCAGACTTCGTCAGATCCCCCCTCAGGGTGAGGGGTTTTTGATTGTGGGGACGCTCTTCCCTGCAGGCGCAAGCCCCTGCAGTTAATTACGCTACCGCATCGCGGTAACAACTTTCTCCTTCTCCAGAATTTCACTTCGTGTCGTGTATGTTTGTTTTGTTTGTGGTTGCCCGTGGATTGTATACGGAGACTGAGTAATACCGTCGTCCGTAGGACGTGGATTAGTCCAAATCCGTGTTTACTTAGATTTGGGTTTGGTGTTTTAGTTTAAGGATACATTAGTCGCGTTGCGGCTAAGATCAACTTAAACGTTCGTCAAGGATACGTTAATCCTGTTTTGGACTAAGATCGACTTGACGTAGTGATCGATTTAATATTTGGCCGTCGGGACTCATCACCTCTATGACGTCGTTGAGGGATTACAACGACAGGCGTCAGAGGAGTTCAGAGATGTACCCTTGAACCAAAGTTGATTTGGAGTTTTATCGTTTATTAAAATATCTAAGGATACGTTAACCGTATTTGGGGCTAAGATCAACTTAGACGGGACCGTTTAGATCCGGCAAAAGAGCGTTTGGGCCCTATTGTTCCAGTTTGGGAGATTCATAGTCCAATTTGGGACTAAAGTCTGTTTGGAGGATACGTTAGCCATTTTTGAGGCTAAGATCGACTCAAACGTTTGTTAAGGATACGTTAGTCCAGTTTGAGACTAAGATCAACTTAACGGGACCATTTAGATCCGACAAAAGAGCATTTGGGCTCTAGTGTGCCAGTTTAGGGACGTGGTGGTCCATATTCCAGTTTAGGGACGTGGTGGTCCGATATTAGTTTAGGGACGTTTCGGTCCGATATTAGTTTAAGGACGTTTCGGTCCAATATTAGTTTAGGGACGTCTCGGTCCGATATTAGTTTAAGGACATCTCGGTCCAATATTGATGTGTGGTCGTTGGGACCCATCACCTCTTTGACGTCGTTGAGGAATTACAACGATGGATGTCAAAGGAGTTCGGAGATGTACCCTCGAACCGGATGTAAATTGATTTAGGAGAGCCATTTTGCTCAGTCAATTTAATTTAAGGACTTATGGCCACAATTGGGCTAAGTCCAGTTAAAAATGTCCAATATTTTATTTGCATTTGTTTTTTATTTTTATTTGGGCTTTGCCCAGAAAAGATGCGGGGCATCAATTTGTTTTGGGCTCTGCCCTTTATAAATGATGCAGAGCATCAATTTATTTGGGCTTTGCCCTTTTATTGCCTTGCAATTTATTTTGGCCTGTCAGGTCATTTTGATTTGGGCCTAGCCCTTTAATTAATGCATTGCATTTGTGCAAAACACTGTTAATTTGAGAATCTTTTAGAATCAAGAACCGATGGTTCATAAAACAAGTGCAAAGCACTATTTGATTTAGATCTAAGAAAGAAAAGAAAGTTTTTTCTAAAAGAAAGTTTTTTCTTGTTTTTTTCTTATCTCAGAGAACCAAAGGTTCATGAAAGTGCAAAGCACTATTAATTTAATAACCTTTTAGGTTCAAGAACCGATGGTTCATAAAACAAGTGCAAGGCACTATTGAATTTAGATTTAAAAAAAATAACAAGTTTTTTCTTGTTTTTCTTATCTCAGAGAACCAAAGGTTTATGAAAGTGCAAAGCACTATTAATTTAATAACCTTTTAGGTTCAAGAACCGATGGTTCATAAAACAAGTGCAATGCACTATTTTATTTATTTATTTATTTATCGTTGAAGAGCTGTGATCTTGTTCTTAAGAGAATTTTCTCTTCTTTAAAAGGTTTTTACCTTTTTTTTTATTCTTCAAGAATTCTCTTCTCTTTTTTTTTAGCAAGATCTTGATGATTTTGAAATGAGGTCTGGGGTCCTTTTTATAGTGCTCATAAATTAGTTAAATTTGTTACATAAATCTTTTTCTGAGTGATTTGGGGAATTTTCCCCACCGTTGGATCTTTGATCCAAAGGCCCCTGTTTTACAAAAGAAATCTTCTTGCTTTAACAAAAACAGAAAAAATTTCCTTAAATTTTCATTCTGTTTTTGCGCAACTCTCCAGCGCGTGACACGTGTCGCGCAGCTGTGCTTGCGCAACTGCGCAGACACGTGTCGCGCATTTTTTTTTTAAGTTGCGCAGTTGCGCACTGAGCACTGCGCAGTTGCGCACTGCGCGCGCTGACACGTGTCGCGCAGCGCACTGCGCAACTTTTTTTTTTTTTTAAGTTGCGCAGTTGCGCACTGAGCACTGCGCAGTTGCGCACTGCGCGCGCTGACACGTGTCGCGCGCGCAAGCTTTTTTTTTTTTTAAGTTGCGCAGTTGCGCACTGCGCGCGCTGACACGTGTCGCGCAGCGCACTGCGCAGCTGCGCTGACGCGTGTCGCGCACTGCGCAAGCCTTTTTTTTTTTTAAGTTGCGCAGTTGCGCACTGAGCACTGCGCAAGCTTTTTTTTTTTTATATTTTTTTTTGCGCAGGAGAAATGAAGTGTTACTTCATTCATTTATTTTAACTTTTATTTTCAAGACAGAGCTTTGCTCTGATTGGAGAAAAACAGAAGCATTGCTTCTTTTCCCACCTTGGAATTTGAACAGAGCTTTGCTCTGATTGGGGTAAACAAATATCACATCACTTTAAAAGTTACACTCTCTCTTTCTCTGTCTATTCTACTTCTCCCTCATCTTTAGGACTTACCGAGCGATTGTTCGCTGACGACATTCTTTCTGTTTCTTCTTTGGAATGTTGTCAGGTGATTCAGACCTTCAGGAGATCGAGCCCACCGGCGAGGACTTGGATCAGCTAGCCTTCGACCGGAGCTCCAGATACTTGTACATTTCATTTCAGTACTTTCCATTTCTGTTATGCCACTGTTTAGGCATTGTTTTCCATTCCATGTATTTACTTTTCCATGTACTGTAAAAGAATGTTAACAAATAAAGTTGCTATTCATTACATTTGTCTCTTGTGTATATTTCTTTTATATTGCTTAGTTACGCTTAGCGTATTTACTTCTGAGTAAATACGTAGCGTCCTAGTCGCGTCCCCTTCGCCGTACACCGGGAAGCGGGGCGTGATAGGTTTTGTTGATGGCCCATGCAGGTCCGAACTGTATGGAACCCTACCATGCAGTTCAGTTCTGCGTGGACAACCTAAGCAATATAACACAAGAATCAGCAACTAAAATATTCTTTACAATTCCTTGAATCTTATCATTTCATATACTTTGAATCTGTCCTAACCTAAATTTTTTCAAGGTTATGGATTCCCCCAAATAACACCAGCACCAATGTCAACAACACACCTCCACCACTATCACATACACCTGCCGTAGCTGCTCCGATCAACGAGCAGACGGTTGTAACGACCCCAATATTACTATACCATCGTGTTTTCTTTCATTAGTAAAATATTGTATTTATTTATTCTTATTATTTTTCCGTATATTTTGTTTTCTATTAAATATATTATTTTATTATATCATGTCTCTTATGCATTTATATTTATATTGCTTAGATACGCTTAGCGTATTTACTTCAGAGTAAATATGTAGCGGCCTCTGTTTCGTCCAATCAGAGCAAACCTCTGTTGAAATTCAAAATTCAAAATTTTGAAGCAACGCTTCAAATCTCGGGCACAACGCGTCACATGTCAGGCGCTGATACGTCAGCGCAGCGCCCAAGAAGGCGCGCCCAATCAGAGCAAAGCTCTATTTAAAGGAAGCAACGCTTCAATTGCGCATCCACTGCGCTGCGCGACACGTGTCAGTGCAGATGCGCTCACGCAGATGCGTTCGCGCAGTTGCGCTGCGCTGCGCGACACGTGTCAGCGCAGTTGCGCTGCGCGACACGTGTCAGCGCAGTTGCGCTGCGCGACACGTGTCAGCGCAGTTGCGCTGTGCTGTGCGCTGTGCGATACGTGTCGGCGCAGATGCGATAGCGCAGTTGCGCTGCGCTGTGCGCTGCGCGACACATGTCACGCGGTGGGGCATCTGCGCCAAACAGAATTAAAATTCTAAGAAATCTTTTCTGTTCTTGTTAAAACAAGAAGATTTTCTTCTGCAAAGCAGAAGCCCTTGGATCAAAGATCCAACGGTGGGAAAATTCCCCAAATCACTCATAGAAAGATCTCTTTAACAAATTTAACTAATTTATAGGCACTATAAAAAGGACCCTAGGCCTCAATTCAAAGCATCAACATTTCTTGAAAAAAAAGGTCAAGAGCTTCAAACAGAGAGAGAATTCTGAGAAAATTTCAAAGAAAAAGGTAAAGACCTTCATGAGAGAAAAGAAATCTCTTTTAATAAATCATTGATTAAAAAACCAGATCAATGTTCTTCACATAATAAACAGTGCTTTGCACTTCTCATGAACCCCTGGTTCTTCAAAACAAGAAAACAACAAAATAAAAATAGTGCTTTGCACTTTTATGAACCTCTGGTTCTTCAAACGAAAAGAAAAACTTATTTTTCTTTGATCTAAATTAGATCAAGAAATCAAATAGTGCTTTGCACTTCTGTTCTTGAATCTAAAAGATTTTTAGTGCTCTGCACTTCCAAACTGCGCTGTTGCGCTCTTAAGAGAGCGCCACGTGTCAGCTACAGAACAATTTGCGCTACGCGCTCTTGAAATAGAGCTTTGCTCTCCGGAATTGGCGCAACTCACCAGAGCGCGCCACGTGTCAGCAGCGCAACAGCGCAGCGCACTGCGCTGTTGCGCTTGCGCTCACCAGAGCATGACACGTGTCCTCACCACAAGCGCTTGCGCTCAGTAATTGGCGCAAAGCGCCTGATAAATGCAATGCATTTCTTTTCCTGAAGGGCCAGGCCCAATTAAAAGACCAAGCAGGCCTAATTAAATCGATGCTCTGCATCATTTATAAATGGTGTCACGCCCCGCTTCCCAGAGTACGCAAGATTGGGCACGTGACATAGCCAACCATGCTACTTGTGGGTAGGAAGTATCCATCCACAGTCACACTACGGCTGTAGAGATATCAAGAACAAGATAAAAACTATCTAACACATGTCCAAATCCAGAATAACAAGAGTCAAAAATAAATAAGTGCGGAAGCAAATGATCCAATACAATAAATAGAAAAGTACGTCCCATAATGCGGGCTCACATCTGGAAATAAAATGAAATAAATAAACTAATCACTACAGGACTCACAAATCAGCCTGCTGGCTGAAGTACTCCTGCTCAGTCGGCGACAGTGGTAAAGAATCTGGGCCATGCAAAACCCAGACGTCAGCGCGTCATGTCAACCAATAATATAATATGAACATGGTAATAAGCAATGCAGAAAATAAACATGAATAAAGCAGTAATATGAAACAAGCAGTACAGGGTTGTGTACAGTGGGTACTAAACTGTTCTATCAGGTTTTCTATTCTAAAGTCTTTGAAATCAATTGATGACTCGTCGATGTAACTCAATAGTATCCCGTGCGTGCCCGGGACCACGGTCAAGATCCTCGGGGCTGAATCCGAGACGTGCCGCTAGGCAGTAACAAGTAGCAGGATGGGTGAGTGATGTCAGCATCATCACTCCGGGGCTGGCCTAGCCCGTAAGACTGATCAGAACATGTATCGAACTGTTGAGTTACAAGTCGGTTTCACCTTTGATTTCCCCATACCCCCAAGTTATGTATGTCGAGTCAGGTATTCAGTAATCAAGAACTAATGCCAACACAGGATCAGGTAAAAGCAGGTTTGTCTGGATAGACAACAGGAATGGTCCATGAGGACTCCATGTCAGGTTTGTTGGCATTAGGCATGAGATCAGGTAATAGGCCAGGTCATGGTACATCAGGTTAAGTCGATAGTAAAGGGTACCATGTCCGGTGCATCGGTATGTATATAATATGTGTATCAAGGTCAGGTCAATATGTAACGCAATCGAGGGTGTGCTCCCAACAGGTATATAATCGAATAAGGAATCACAGCAGGAAATAAAGTAAACGACAATAACAGTTCATTTAATCACAATGGTGCATTAATATAGTGCAGTTGTATTATCATATTAACAGGCTCGAGCACCCTTGGGGTGCAATAATCACAAGGTAGTGCAATATCAATAACAGAAAGTAATAAAGCTACATGTGTACGGCTATCGTCCTTTAAACAGCAAAATGATTAACCGGTAGTTTCGTTATTAGGGTTTAAGCGGCAATTGTGATTCTAGGTTACAGTATCATGATATATGTCATAATGCGTCCAAATTATAAAATAGCTCTACTTAGTTAAGTTCTGCAAGTTTTATGAGTCAAACACATTCAATTGGTATAACATAGCATGTAGAAGGTAATACTTGCCTCGACGGTTTCGCGAACCAGGAAAACGGACGTAGCGTCGGCGGAAAAACACGCGACGGACGCACGGGTCACGGATCGAATCCAAACAACGAACAGTGGGACCACGTGGACCGGGGTACTTTGCTGGAATGTCGGGTCAAGCCGTCGGCACGGCCGGATTCCGGCGAGCACAAAACAGTAAAAACAAGGGTTTCAAGCGGGTAGAGACTTGGAATTAAGTAAAGGACCAGAGAAGAAGGTGATGGGGAAAAAACTCACTGGTCCAGAGGGTTTTTGCGACGATGGCGAGATCGACGGCGGCGAGGACAGCGTCTCCGGCGATTTGTAAAATTTCAGCGGCTTGTTCAATTCTTGAAGAAGATAAAAAGGAAGGGAAAGATGGAGGGGCATACCTACAGGTGTCTAGAGGTGGTTGGGGCTCGTCGACGACGGCCAGGGGCGGCGCAGGGGCCGCCGGCGATGATCCAGGCAGTACAGGAAGTCGCGGGGTAGCCGGGGTCGCTGCGCTGGTCAGGGGTGCACCGGGAGGAGGAGAGTGGTGTCGAGGTCGGGAAGAGGGGCGAAGGGGAGGATGCTGGCGTCGACGGCGACAAGTGGCGGCGGCGACGGCGAGCAGCGACGGTGCAAGTGGCCGCGGCTAGGCGTAGGGTGCACGGGGAAGAAGGAGAGGAGGAAGGAATGGGGTAGCGGCTGCGACGAGGGTGAGGAGGCGAGGCTGGCGGTGATGTTTGCGTCGGCTTTGGTGCTGCGGCTGCGACGGACACGGCGGCGAGGCTAGGGTTGCGATGGGTTCTTTCTCGCGATGATGTTCTGAAGGAGGGACGTGAAAAATATATAGGGGATAGAGAGAGAGAGTTAGAGAGAGAGAGAGAGAGAGAAAGAAAGTAGAGAGATAGAGAGAGATAGAGGTAGAGAGAGATAGAGACACAGAAGGAGAGAGGAGAGATAGAGAGAGGGAGAGAGGCGGGCCCACGGGGGTTTAAACCCCCCGTGATTGGCCAGAGATATTCGTGGGTAAAAGAATATAAAAGATTTAACAGTAAGATATGTGTGTATAAATTAAATATTATGTAGTTTAGAATATTTTATTGATTTGTGATTTTGGCGCTAAATGAAACATTTCCAAATCGCGCCCGGGTTGGGTCCAAAAATTCGAAATTCAAATAATAGGATTTTAAGCGGGTCCCAAATTTTAAAATGAGATGTTTTATGATTAAAAAGCATGCCCCCAAGTCGGACACTTGCACGCGCGCGTAGCCGTCCAAACTCGCCCGTTTCACCGAACGGGATGAAAACTCGACGCGCGGACGCTACCACGCGGCTAGGGGTGACGAGTAGGCCAATATGGATATGTTTAATTTCATTTTAGGTGCTAAAATTTGTTACATGCAAAAATGACTTAGCCGGTTAAAATTTCACAGTGAGACCCAAACAGGCAAAATAAATGAACTGAGCAATGTCAAACACTCAACCAGTAACAGAAATAGTACTATTGGGCTCGGGTGTTACATCATACCCAACTACAAAGAGAATTTCGTCCTCGAAATTCCAAGAATACAAGGTAGATAACTACAGGAAAAGGTGAGGAAACTTCTGCAGGATCTCGTCTTCTCGCTCCCAAGTGGACTCTCCATGCGATCGATTACCCTAAGAGACTAGCACAAGAGGGATAACCTTGTTCTTAAGAACCTTTTCCCTTCGATCCTAGATTTCAACCGGTCGCTCCTCAAAAGTTAGGTCCTCCCGTACAGTTAACTCCGAATGATCCAAGACGTGGGTTTCATCTCGAACATACTTTCGTAGTTGAGATACATGAAACACATCGTGCACACCTGCCAAGGACTGTGGTAACGCCAAACGGTACGCTACCTCTCCAACACGCTCCAATACCTCGAAGGTTCCAACGAATCGAGGACTAAGCTTTCCCCGACTCCCAAAGCGAATCACCCCTCTAGTCGGTGATATCTTCAAGAATACCAAATCACCCACGGCGAACTCTAGAGGTCTTCTTGACGTGTCAGCCCAACTTTTCTGTCTGTCTTGAGCTGCCTTCATATGCTTTCTGATGGCGTTAACCTTCTCAACGGTCTGTACTACCAAATCTGGTCCTAGTAACCTTCGTTCACAAACATCATCCCAACAAACAGGTGAACGACACTTACGACCATTTAAAGCTTCAAACGGAGCCATCTGAATAGTCGCTTGGAAGCTATTGTTGTACGAAAATTCCACCAAGTGTAGGTGATCCTCCCAAGAGCCCTTGAAGTCCAACATGCATGCTCTCAACATATCTTCAAGAGTCTGGATCGTTCTCTCCGACTGCCCATCAGTTTGAGGATGATAAGCTGTGCTAAACTTCAATCGAGTCCCCAAACTCTCTTGTAAACTCCTCCAGAAGTATGACAAGAACCGAGTGTCCCGATCGGACACGATGCTCACCGGTACTCCATGCAATTTTACAATCTCCTGCATGTACCGCTCCGCCAAAGTCTCCGTCGATTGACCAACCCGAAAAGGAATAAAGTGAGCTGCCTTGGTCAACCGATCGACAATCACCCATACTGCATTGTTGCCCTTTGGACTCCGCGGTAAAACTGTCACGAAATCCATGGTTATATGTTCCCACTTCCACTGAGGAATCGGAAGTGGTTGCAACAAACCAGCAACCCTTTGGTGTTCAGCCTTGACTTGCTGACACACCAAGCACTTAGCCACGAAGCGAGCAATCTCCCGTTTCATTCCTTCCCACCAGAAATGCTGTCGAATATCTCGGTACATCTTTGTACCTCCCGGATGTACAGAGTAAGCTGAACTGTGTGCCTCCTTCATGAGCTCTTCACGCACATCCCCCTTTGGCACACACATACGGCTACCATACCTCAACGAACCGTATTCGTGGACCAGTAAATCTGTTCGTAGTCCGGCTTCAACCTGCTCTCGAAACTTTTGCAGTCTAGGATCCCGCGATTGTGCCGCTTTAATCTTCTCAACTAAGGACGGCTGTACTTGCAACTGCATCAACTGTCCCGTAGAATGTGGTAGCACAACCTCCAAGTCAAATCTTCGAAAATCCGCAATGATCTCCCTCTGTGTAGTCAATACCTGAATCGCTGGTAACCGACTAAGCGCATCCGGCACGACGTTAACTCTTCCCGGATGGTACTTAAGATCAAGGTCGTAGTCGGCCATCAGCTCCAACCATCTGCGTTGCCTCATGTTCAACTCCTTCTGAGTGAACACATACTTCAAACTCTTGTGATCTGTAAAAACTTCGACTCTCTCGCCCAAAAGGTAGTGTCTCCAAATCTTCAAGGCGAAGATCACGGCCGCAAGCTCCAAGTCATGAGTCGGGTAATTCTTCTCATGGGTCTTCAGTTGTCTTGATGCGTAAGCTACGACCTTCCAATTCTGCATCAAAACACATCCCAATCCTTTTCCCGATGCGTCGCTGTGAATCACCAGTCCTCCGGAATTGTCTGGTACGGTCAGGATAGGGGCGGTTATCAACTTCTGCTTCAATGTCTCGAAGGCCAATGCACATCCATCCGTCCAAATAAAAGGTACTTCCTTGCGCGTAAGCTTGGTCAACGATTCAGCTAAACGAGCGAAGTTCTCCACAAATCTCCTGTAGTATCCGGCCAAACCAAGGAAACTTCTTATCTCAGCCACATTTCTTGGAATAGGCCAATCTCGAACCGTTGCAATCTTTTCGGGATCGACGGCGATTCCATCGCCCGACACGACATGCCCCAGAAATTTCACTTCTTCCAGCCAAAATTCGCACTTACTCATCTTCGCATACAATTTCTCCTGTCTCAGCGTCTGCAGTGCGATCTTCAAATGCTCAGCATGCTCTTCCGAACTCTTCGAGTAAACCAGAATGTCGTCAATGAATACCACAATACACTGGTCCAAGAATGGTGAAAAGATTCTGTTCATCAAATCCATGAATATTGCCGGCGCATTCGTTACTCCGAAGGGCATCACTAGATATTCGAAATGTCCATATCGAGTTCGAAACGCTGTCTTGCAAATGTCTTCTGCTTTCACTCGGACCTGATGATATCCGGATCGCAAATCCAGTTTCGAGAATACCCTCGCGCCACTAAGCTGCTCAAAAAGTTCTCCAATGCGAGGGATCGGGTACTTGTTCTTAATAGTCACCCGGTTCAATTCTCGATAATCAATGCACATCCTTCTCGTGCCATCCTTCTTCTTTACTAAAAGAACTGGAGCTCCCCAAGGCGAGTTGCTGCTTCGAATCCAACCCTTCTCAAGTAATTCACCAACTTGCTTCTTAACTTCTTCCAATTCCACTGGTGTCATCGGATAATAAGCTTTAGATACTGGCGCTGCACCAGGAATAAGGTCAATCGCGAACTCCACGTCTCGCTTCGGCGGTAAGCCCGATATATCTTTAACTACGTCCATTAAATCGCGAACCACCACCGGTTCTTCACAACCATCAACTTCCATAGCTGCAAGAACACTGTTTGTCGGCCTAGCCCTAAATTCGACTGGCCCGACAGAACTGCCTCCTTACCGCAACTGCTGTCTGCATCGTTGGCCGCGAAAGGTCCAGCGAGACTACTGAGTCTCGTTCATTCTGCTGCATGCACGTCCACGGGCGCTCCATTCTGCCTTAGTCCGATGAACTTCTCTTCCTTTTCCTCCCGTGCAGTCCGCGGGATGAATTTCTCCAGGAACTCTTAGAAAACTCCGCCCAACTGATCGGCTTGGGCAAGCGGGTCTCCTCCACAAGCCACCACTCTCGGGCGTAATCCACTAGCTGAATGCGCACCACATCAACTCCTTTGTCCTCTGGAATCTGTACCGCAATCAGCAAATTCTCCATGCCGACTAGCCACTGCTCGGCTGGCAACGGCTCCTTTAAACCGGTAAATGTAGACGGACCCAAAAGTCTGAAATCTGCTACGGTCCCTACTCGGTCAACTGGTCTAGTTCCAACATCGTTCACAGACTGCTGAACGATCTGCAAACCTTCCTGAAACGAGTCCGCTTGCTGCTGGATCAGCTCGGTCTGTTCCTTTGATTTCCAGCATTCCTCTTATCACTCCAAGCATGGCGGCTTCGTTCACACGCCTCTGGTACGTCTTCAACTTCTTACCTGCCATCATCCTGAACTCAAAACACCCAACATTAGCATGATGATAGATTCTGAATATGGATCAAGGCTAGAACTCCAAGATACTTAAATAGAGTACCGCATTGTAGCTATGCCGCGGTATCATAGCCACAATTACTTAACTCCACCCAAGTCGCCTAAGCCCTAGAGATAACAAGAAATCAGGTTTTCGAGTTAACATGCAAAGCAAGTTTGCACGTCGACATAATCCGGAAGAATGTGATTCAAGAATGGTAAAACAGTCAAGGTGGTAGGACATGCTTCCTAAGCACGGGTATTCTGATTCGTATATCGGGTACGATACCCAACTACAAAAGAATCGACCCAATTAACCTGTGGCTCTGATACCAAAAGAACCATGTCACGCCCCGCTTCCCAGAGTACGAAAGATTGGGCACGTGACATAGCCAACCATGCTACCTGTGGGTAGGAAGTATCCATCCACAGTCACACTACGGCTGTAGAGATATCAAGAACAAGATAAAAACTATTTAACACATGTCCAAATCCAGAATAACAAGAGTCAAAAATAAATAAGTGCGGAAGCAAATGATCCAATACAATAAATAGAAAAGTACGTCCCATAATGCGGGCTCACATCTGGAAATAAAATGAAATAAATAAACTAATCACTACATGACTCACAAATCAGCCTGCTGGCTGAAGTACTCCTGCTCAGTCGGCGACAGTGGTAAAGAATCTGGGCCATGCAAAACCCAGACGTCAGCGCGTCATGTCAACCAATAATATAATATGAACATGGTAATAAGCAATGCAGAAAATAAACATGAATAAAGCAGTAATATGAAACAAGCAGTACAGGGTTGTGTACAGTGGGTACTAAACTGTTCTATCAGGTTTTCTATTCTAAATTCTTTGAAATCAATTGATGACTCGTCGATGTAACTCAATAGTATCCCGTGCGTGCCCGGGACCACGGTCAAGATCCTCGGGGCTGAATCCGAGACGTGCCGCTAGGCAGTAACAAGTAGCAGGATGGGTGAGTGATGTCAGCATCATCACTCCGGGGCTGGCCTAGCCCGTAAGACTGATCAGAACAGGTATTGAACTGTTGAGTTACAAGTCGGTTTCACCTTTGATTTCCCCATACCCCCAAGTTATGTATGTCGAGTCAGGTATTCAGTAATCAAGAACTAATGCCAACACAGGATCAGGTAAAAGCAGGTTTGTCTGGATAGACAACAGGAATGGTCCATGAGGACTCCATGTCAGGTTTGTTGGCATTAGGCATGAGATCAGGTAATAGGCCAGGTCATGGTACATCAGGTTAAGTCGATAGTAAAGGGTACCATGTCCGGTGCATCGGTATGTATATATATCATGTGTATCAAGGTCAGGTCAATATGTAACGCAATCGAGGGTGTGCTCCCAACAGGTATATAATCGAATAAGGAATCACAGCAGGAAATAAAGTAAACGACAATAACAGTTCATTTAATCACAATGGTGCATTAATATAGTGCAGTTGTATTATCATATTAACAGGCTCGAGCACCCTTGGGGTGCAATAATCACAAGGTAGTGCAATATCAATAACAGAAAGTAATAAAGCTACATGTGTACGGCTATCGTCCTTTAAACAGCAAAATGATTAACCGGTAGTTTCGTTATTAGGGTTTAAGCGGCAATTGTGATTCTAGGTTACAGTATCATGATATATGTCATAATGCGTCCAAATTATAAAATAGCTCTACTTAGTTAAGTTCTGCAAGTTTTATGAGTCAAACACATTCAATTGGTATAACATAGCATGTTGCAAGTAATACTTGTCTCGACGGTTTCGTGAACCGGGAAAACGGACGTAGCGTCGGCGGAAAAACACGCGACGGACGCACGGGTCACGGATCGAATCCAAACAACGAACAGTGGGACCACGCGGACCGGGGTACCTTGCTGGAATGTCGGGTCAAGCCGTCGGCACGGCCGGATTCCGGCGAGCACAAAACAGTAAAAACAAGGGTTTCAAGCGGGTAGAGACTTGAAATTAAGTAAAGGACCAGAGAAGAAGGTGATGGGGGAAAAACTCACTGGTCCAGAGGGTTTTTGCGACGATGGCGAGATCGACGGCGGCGAGGACAGCGTCTCCGGCGATCTGTAAAATTTCAGCGGCTTGTTCAATTCTTGAAGAAGATAAAAAGGAAGGGAAAGATGGAGGGGCATACCTACATGTGTCTAGAGGTGGTTGGGGCTCGTCGACGACGGCCAGGGGCGGCGCAGGGGTCGCCGGCGACGATCCAGGCAGTACAGGAAGTCGCGGGTTAGCCGGGGTCACTGCGCTGGTCAGGGGTGCACCGGGAGGAGGAGAGTGGTGTCGAGGTCGGGAAGAGGGGCGAAGGGGAGGATGCTGGCGTCGACGGCGACAAGTGGCGGCGGCGACGGCGAGCAGCGACGGTGCAAGTGGCCGCGGCTAGGCGTAGGGTGCACGGGGAAGAAGGAGAGGAGGAAGGAATGGGGTAGCGGCTGCGACGAGGGAGAGGAGGCGAGGCTGGCGGTGGTGCTGCGGCTGCGACGGACACGGCGGCGAGGCTAGGGTTGCGATGGGTTCTTTCTCGCGATGATGTTCTGAAGGAGGGACGTGAAAAATATATAGGGGATAGAGAGAGAGAGAGAGTTAGAGAGAGAGAGAGAAAGAAAGTAGAGAGATAGAGAGAGATAGAGGTAGAGAGAGATAGAGACACAGAAGGAGAGAGGAGAGATAGAGAGAGGGAGAGAGGCGGGCCCACGGGGGTTTAAACCCCCCGTGATTGGCCAGAGATATTCGTGGGTAAAAGAATATAAAAGATTTAACAGTAAGATATGTGTGTATAAATTAAATATTATATAGTTTAGAATATTTTATTGATTTGTGATTTTGGCACTAAATAAAACATTTCCAAATCGCGCCCGGGTTGGGTCCAAAAATTCGAAATTCAAATAATAGGATTTTAAGCGGGTCCCAAATTTTAAAATGAGATGTTTTATGATTAAAAAGGATGCCCCCAAGTCGGACACTTGCACGCGCGCGTAGCCGTCCAAACTCGCCCGTTTCACCGAACGGGATGAAAACTCGACGCGCGGACGCTACCACGCGGCTAGGGGTGACGAGTAGGCCAATATGGATATGTTTAATTTCATTTTAGGTGCTAAAATTTGTTACATGCAAAAATGACTTAGCCGGTTAAAATTTCACAGTGAGACCCAAACAGGCAAAATAAATGAACTGAGCAATGTCAAACACTCAACCAGTAACAGAAATAGTACTATTAGGCTCGGGCGTTACATCATACCCAACTACAAAGAGAATTTCGTCCTCGAAATTCCAAGAATACAAGGTAGATAACTACAGGAAAAGGTGAGGAAACTTCTGCTGGATCTCGTCTTCTCGCTCCTAAGTGGACTCTCCATGCGATCGATTACCCTAAGAGACTAGCACAAGAGGGATAACCTTGTTCTTAAGAACCTTTTCCCTTCGATCCTAAATTTCAACCGGTCGCTCCTCAAAAGTTAGGTCCTCCCGTACAGTTAACTCCGAATGATCCAAGACGTGGGTTTCATCTCGAACATACTTCCGTAGTTGAGATACATGAAACACATCGTGCACACCTGCCAAGGACTGTGGTAACGCCAAACGGTACGCTACCTCTCCAACACTCTCCAATACCTCGAAGGGTCCAACGAATCGAGGACTAAGCTTTCCCCGACTCCCAAAGCGAATCACCCCTCTAGTCGGTGATATCTTCAAGAATACCAAATCACCCACGGCGAACTCTAGAGGTCTTCTTGACGTGTCAGCCCAACTTTTCTGTCTGTCTTGAGCTGCCTTCATATGCTTTCTGATGGCGTTAACCTTCTCAACGGTCTGTACTACCAAATCTGGTCCTAGTAACCTTCGTTCACCAACATCATCCCAACAAACAGGTGAACGGCACTTACGACCATTTAAAGCTTCAAACGGAGCCATCTGAATAGTCGCTTGGAAGCTATTGTTGTACGAAAACTCCACCAAGTGTAGGTGATCCTCCCAAGAGCCCTTGAAGTCCAACATGCATGCTCTCAACATATCTTCAAGAGTCTGGATCGTTCTCTCCGACTGCCCATCAGTTTGAGGATGATAAGCTGTGCTAAACTTCAATCGAGTCCCCAAACTTTCTTGTAAACTCCTCCAGAAGTGTGACAAGAACCGAGTGTCCTGATCGGACACGATGCTCACCGGTACTCCATGCAATTTTACAATCTCCTGCATGTACCGCTCCGCCAAAGTCTCCGTCGATTGACCAACCCGAAAAGGAATAAAGTGAGCTGCCTTGGTCAACCGATCGACAATCACCCATACTGCATTGTTGCCCTTTGGACTCCGCGGTAAAACTGTCACGAAATCCATGGTTATATGTTCCCACTTCCACTGAGGAATCGGAAGTGGTTGCAACAAACCAGCAACCCTTTGGTGTTCAGCCTTGACTTGCTGACACACCAAGCACTTAGCCACGAAGCGAGCAATCTCCCGTTTCATTCCTTCCCACCAGAAATGCTGTCGAATATCTCGGTACATCTTTGTACCTCCCGGATGTACAGAGTAAGCTGAACTGTGTGCCTCCTTCATGAGCTCTTCACGCACATCCCCCTTTGGCACACACATACGGCTACCATACCTCAACGAACCGTATTCGTGGACCAGTAAATCTGTTCGTAGTCCGGCTTCAACCTGCTCTCGAAACTTTTGCAGTCTAGGACCCTGCGATTGTGCCGCTTTAATCTTCTCAACTAAGGACGGCTGTACTTGCAACTGCATCAACTGTCCCGTAGAATGTGGTAGCACAACCTCCAAGTCAAATCTTCGAAAATCCGCAATGATCTCCCTCTGTGTAGTCAATACCTGAATCGCTGGTAACCGACTAAGCGCATCCGGCACGACGTTAACTCTTCCCGGATGGTACTTAAGATCAAGGTCGTAGTCGGCCATCAGCTCCAACCATCTGCGTTGCCTCATGTTCAACTCCTTCTGAGTGAACACATACTTCAAACTCTTGTGATCTGTAAAAACTTCGACTCTCTCGCCCAAAAGGTAGTGTCTCCAAATCTTCAAGGCGAAGATCACGGCCGCAAGCTCCAAGTCATGAGTCGGGTAATTCTTCTCATGGGTCTTCAGTTGTCATGATGCGTAAGCTACGACCTTCCAATTCTGCATCAAAACACATCCCAATCCTTTTCTCGATGCGTCGCTGTGAATCACCAGTCCTCCGGAATTGTCTGGTACGGTCAGGATAGGGGCGGTTATCAACTTCTGCTTCAATGTCTCGAAGGCCAATGCACATCCATCCGTCCAAATAAAAGGTACTTCCTTGCGCGTAAGCTTGGTCAACGGTTCAGCTAAACGAGCGAAGTTCTCCACAAATCTACTGTAGTATCCGGCCAAACCAAGGAAACTTCTTATCTCAGCCACATTTCTTGGAATAGGCCAATCTCGAACCGCTGCAATCTTTTCGGGATCGACGGCGATTCCATCGCCCGACACGACATGCCCCAGAAATTTCACTTCTTCCAGCCAAAATTCGCACTTACTCATCTTCGCATACAATTTCTCCTGTCTCAGCGTCTGCAGTGCGATCTTCAAATGCTCAGCATGCTCTTCTGAACTCTTCGAGTAAACCAGAATGTCGTCAATGAATACCACAATACACTGGTCCAAGAATGGTGAAAAGATTCTGTTCATCAAATCCATGAATATTGCCGGCGCATTCGTTACTCCGAAGGGCATCACTAGATATTCGAAATGTCCATATCGAGTTCGAAACGCTGTCTTGCAAATGTCTTCTGCTTTCACTCGGACCTGATGATATCCAGATCGCAAATCCAGTTTCGAGAATACCCTCGCGCCACTAAGCTGCTCAAAAAGTTCTCCAATGCAAGGGATCGGGTACTTGTTCTTAATAGTCACCCGGTTCAATTCTCGATAATCAATGCACATCCTTCTCGTGCCATCCTTATTCTTTACTAAAAGAACTGGAGCTCCCCAAGGCGAGTTGCTGCTTCGAATCCAACCCTTCTCAAGTAATTCACCAACTTGCTTCTTAACTTCTTCCAATTCCACTGGTGCCATCGGATAATAAGCTTTAGATACTGGCGCTGCACCAGGAATAAGGTCAATCGCGAACTCCACGTCTCGCTTCGGCGGTAAGCCCGATATATCTTCAACTACGTCCATTAAATCGCGAACCACCACCGGTTCTTCACAACCATCAACTTCCATAGCTGCAAGAACACTGTTTGTCGGCCTAGCCCTAAATTCGACTGGCCCGACAGAACTGCCTCCTTACCGCAACTGCTGTCTGCATCGTTGGCCGCGAAAGGTCCAGCGAGACTACTGAGTCTCGTTCATTCTGCTGCATGCACGTCCACGGGCGCTCCATTCTGCCTTAGTCCGATGAACTTCTCTTCCTTTTCCTCCCGTGCAGTCCGCGGGATGAATTTCTCCAGGAACTCTTAGAAAACTCCGCCCAACTGATCGGCTTGGGCAAGCGGGTCTCCTCCACAAGCCACCACTCTCGGGCGTAATCCACTAGCTGAATGCGCACCACATCAACTCCTTTGTCCTCTGGAATCTGTACCGCAATCAGCAAATTCTCCGTGCCGACTAGCCACTGCTCGGCTGGCAACGGCTCCTTTAAACCGGTAAATGTAGACGGACCCAAAAGTCTGAAATCTGCTACGGTCCCTACTCGGTCAACTGGTCTAGTTCCAACATCGTTCACAGACTGCTGAACGATCTGCAAACCTTCCTGAAACGAGTCCGCTTGCTGCTGGATCAGCTCGGTCTGTTCCTTTGATTTCCAGCATTCCTCTTATCACTCCAAGCATGGCGGCTTCGTTCACACGCCTCTGGTACGTCTTCAACTTCTTACCTGCCATCATCCTGAACTCAAAACACCCAATATTAGCATGATGATAGATTCTGAATATGGATCAAGGCTAGAACTCCAAGATACTTAAATAGAGTACCGCATTGTAGCTATGCCGCGGTATCATAGCCACAATTACTTAACTCCACCCAAGTCGCCTAAGTCCTAGAGATAACAAGAAATCAGGTTTTCGAGTTAACATGCAAAGCAAGTTTGCACGTCGACATAATCCGGAAGAATGTGATTCAAGAATGGTAAAACAGTCAAGGTGGTAGGACATGCTTCCTAAGCACGGGTATTCTGATTCGTATATCGGGTACGATACCCAATTGCAAAAGAATCGACCCAATTAACCTGTGGCTCTGATACCAAAAGAACCATGTCACGCCCCGCTTCCCAGAGTACGCAAGATTGGGCACGTGACATAGCCAACCATGCTACCTGTGGGTAGGAAGTATCCATCCACAGTCACACTACGGCTGTAGAGATATCAAGAACAAGATAAAAACTATTTAACACATGTCCAAATCCAGAATAACAAGAGTCAAAAATAAATAAGTGCGGAAGCAAATGATCCAATACAATAAATAGAAAAGTACGTCCCATAATGCGGGCTCACATCTGGAAGTAAAATGAAATAAATAAACTAATCACTACATGACTCACAAATCAGCCTGCTGGCTGAAGTACTCCTGCTCAGTCGGCGACAGTGGTAAAGAATCTGGGCCATGCAAAACCCAGACGTCAGCGCGTCATGTCAACCAATAATATAATATGAACATGGTAATAAGCAATGCAGAAAATAAACATGAATAAAGCAGTAATATGAAACAAGCAGTACAGGGTTGTGTATAGTGGGTACTAAACTGTTCTATTAGGTTTTCTATTCTAAAGTCTTTGAAATCAATTGATGACTCGTCGATGTAACTCAATAGTATCCCGTGCGTGCCCGGGACCACGGTCAAGATCCTCGGGGCTGAATCCGAGACGTGCCGCTAGGCAGTAACAAGTAGCAGGATGGGTGAGTGATGTCAGCATCATCACTCCGGGGCTGGCCTAGCCCGTAAGACTGATCAGAACAGGTATTGAACTGTTGAGTTACAAGTCGGTTTCACCTTTGATTTCCCCATACCCCCAAGTTATGTATGTCGAGTCAGGTATTCAGTAATCAAGAACTAATGCCAACACAGGATCAGGTAAAAGCAGGTTTGTCTGGATAGACAACAGGAATGGTCCATGAGGCCTCCATGTCAGGTTTGTTGGCATTAGGCATGAGATCAGGTAATAGGCCAGGTCATGGTACATCAGGTTAAGTCGATAGTAAAGGGTACCATGTCCGGTGCATCGGTATGTATATATATCATGTGTATCAAGGTCAGGTCAATATGTAACGCAATCGAGGGTGTGCTCCCAACAGGTATATATTCGAATAAGGAATCACAGCAGGAAATAAAGTAAACGACAATAACAGTTCATTTAATCACAATGGTGCATTAATATAGTGCAGTTGTATTATCATATTAAGAGGCTCGAGCACCCTTGGGGTGCAATAATCACAAGGTAGTGCAATATCAATAACAGAAAGTAATAAAGCTACATGTGTACGGCTATCGTCCTTTAAACAGCAAAATGATTAACCGGTAGTTTCGTTATTAGGGTTTAAGCGGCAATTGTGATTCTAGGTTACAGTATCATGATATATGTCATAATGCATCCAAATTATAAAATAGCTCTACTTAGTTAAGTTCTGCAAGTTTTATGAGTCAAACACATTCAATTGGTATAACATAGCATGTTGCAAGTAATACTTGTCTCGACGGTTTCGTGAACCGGGAAAACGGACGTAGCGTCGGCGGAAAAACACGCGACGGACGCACGGGTCACGGATCGAATCCAAACAACGAACAGTGGGACCACGCGGACCGGGGTACCTTGCTGGAATGTCGGGTCAAGCCGTCGGCACGGCCGGATTCCGGCGAGCACAAAACAGTAAAAACAAGGGTTTCAAGCGGGTAGAGACTTGAAATTAAGTAAAGGACCAGAGAAGAAGATGATGGGGGAAAAACTCACTGGTCCAGAGGGTTTTTGCGACGATGGCGAGATCGACGGCGGCTGAGGACAGCGTCTCCGGCGATCTGTAAAATTTCAGCGGCTTGTTCAATTCTTGAAGAAGATAAAAAGGAAGGGAAAGATGGAGGGGCATACCTACAGGTGTCTAGAGGTGGTTGGGGCTCGTCGACGACGGCCAGGGGCGGCACAGGGGTCGCCGGCGACGATCCAGGCAGTACAGGAAGTCGCGGGGTAGCCGGGGTCACTGCGCTGGTCAGGGGTGCACCGGGAGGAGGAGAGTGGTGTCGAGGTCGGGAAGAGGGGCGAAGGGGAGGATGCTGGCGTCGACGGCGACAAGTGGCGGCGGCGACGGCGAGCAGCGACGGTGCAAGTGGCCGCGGCTAGGCGTAGGGTGCACGGGGAAGAAGGAGAGGAGGAAGGAATGGGGTAGCGGCTGCGACGAGGGAGAGGAGGCGAGGCTGGCGGTGGTGCTGCGGCTGCGACGGACACGGCGGCGAGGCTAGGGTTGCGATGGGTTCTTTCTCGCGATGATGTTCTGAAGGAGGGACGTGAAAAATATATAGGGGATAGAGAGAGAGAGAGTTAGAGAGAGAGAGAGAGAAAGAAAGTAGAGAGATAGAGAGAGATAGAGGTAGAGAGAGATAGAGACACAGAAGGAGAGAGGAGAGATAGAGAGAGGGAGAGAGGCGGGCCCACGAGGGTTTAAACCCCCCGTGATTGGCCAGAGATATTCGTGGGTAAAAGAATATAAAAGATTTAACAGTAAGATATGTGTGTATAAATTAAATATTATATAGTTTAGAATATTTTATTGATTTGTGATTTTGGCGCTAAATGAAACATTTCCAAATCGCGCCCGGGTTGGGTCCAAAAATTCGAAATTCAAATAATAGGATTTTAAGCGGGTCCCAAATTTTAAAATGAGATGTTTTATGATTAAAAAGCATGCCCCCAAGTCGGACACTTGCACGCGCGCGTAGCCGTCCAAACTCGCCCGTTTCACCGAACGGGATGAAAACTCGACGCGCGGACGCTACCACGCGGCTAGGGGTGACGAGTAGGCCAATATGGATATGTTTAATTTCATTTTAGGTGCTAAAATTTGTTACATGCAAAAATGACTTAGCCGGTTAAAATTTCACAGTGAGACCCAAACAGGCAAAATAAATGAACTGAGCAATGTCAAACACTCAACCAGTAACAGAAATAGTACTATTGGGCTCGGGCGTTACATCATACCCAACTACAAAGAGAATTTCGTCCTCGAAATTCCAAGAATACAAGGTAGATAACTACAGGAAAAGGTGAGGAAACTTCTGCCGGATCTCGTCTTCTCGCGCCCAAGTGGACTCTCCATGCGATCGATTACCCTAAGAGACTAGCACAAGAGGGATAACCTTGTTCTTAAGAACCTTTTCCCTTCGATCCTAGATTTCAACCGGTCGCTCCTCAAAAGTTAGGTCCTCCCGTACAGTTAACTCCGAATGATCTAAGACGTGGGTTTCATCTCGAACATACTTCCGTAGTTGAGATACATGAAACACATCGTGCACACCTGCCAAGGACTGTGGTAACGCCAAACGGTACACTACCTCTCCAACACGCTCCAATACCTCGAAGGGTCCAACGAATCGAGGACTAAGCTTTCCCCGACTCCCAAAGCGAATCACCCTTCTAGTCGGTGATATCTTCAAGAATACCAAATCACCCACGGCGAACTCTAGAGGTCTTCTTGACGTGTCAGCCCAAATTTTCTGTCTGTCTTGAGCTGCCTTCATATGCTTTCTGATGGCGTTAACCTTCTCAACGGTCTGTACTACCAAATCTGGTCCTAGTAACCTTCGTTCACCAACATCATCCCAACAAACAGGTGAACGGCAATTACGACCATTTAAAGCTTCAAACGGAGCCATCTGAATAGTCGCTTGGAAGCTATTGTTGTACGAAAACTCCACCAAGTGTAGGTGATCCTCCCAAGAGCCCTTGAAGTCCAACATGCATGCTCTCAACATATCTTCAAGAGTCTGGATCGTTCTCTCCGACTGCCCATCAGTTTGAGGATGATAAGCTGTGCTAAACTTCAATCGAGTCCCCAAACTTTCTTGTAAACTCCTCCAGAAGTGTGACAAGAACCGAGTGTCCCGATCGGACACGATGCTCACCGGTACTCCATGCAATTTTACAATCTCCTGCATGTACCGCTCCGCCAAAGTCTCCGTCGATTGACCAACCCGAAAAGGAATAAAGTGAGCTGCCTTGGTCAACCGATCGACAATCACCCATACTGCATTGTTGCCCTTTGGACTCCGCGGTAAAACTGTCACGAAATCCATGGTTATATGTTCCCACTTCCACTGAGGAATCGGAAGTGGTTGCAACAAACCAGCAACCCTTTGGTGTTCATCCTTGACCTGCTGACACACCAAGCACTTAGCCACGAAGCGAGCAATCTCCCGTTTCATTCCTTCCCACCAGAAATGCTGTCGAATATCTCGGTACATCTTTGTACCTCCCGGATGTACAGAGTAAGCTGAACTGTGTGCCTCCTTCATGAGCTCTTCACGCACATCCCCCTTTGGCACACACATACGGCTACCATACCTCAACGAACCGTATTCGTGGACCAGTAAATCTGTTCGTAGTCCGGCTTCAACCTGCTCTCGAAACTTTTGCAGTCTAGGATCCTGCGATTGTGCCGCTTTAATCTTCTCAACTAAGGACGGCTGTACTTGCAACTGCATCAACTGTCCCGTAGAATGTGGTAGCACAACCTCCAAGTCAAATCTTCGAAAATCCGCAATGATCTCCCTCTGTGTAGTCAATACCTGAATCGCTGGTAACCGACTAAGCGCATCCGGCACGACGTTAACTCTTCCCGGATGGTACTTAAGATCAAGGTCGTAGTCGGCCATCAGCTCCAACCATCTGCGTTGCCTCATGTTCAACTCCTTCTGAGTGAACACATACTTCAAACTCTTGTGATCTGTAAAAACTTCGACTCTCTCGCCCAAAAGGTAGTGTCTCCAAATCTTCAAGGCGAAGATCACGGCCGCAAGCTCCAAGTCATGAGTCGGGTAATTCTTCTCATGGGTCTTCAGTTGTCTTGATGCGTAAGCTACGACCTTCCAATTCTGCATCAAAACACATCCCAATCCTTTTCCCGATGCGTCGCTGTGAATCACCAGTCCTCCGGAATTGTCTGGTACGGTCAGGATAGGGGCGGTTATCAACTTCTGCTTCAATGTCTCGAAGGCCAATGCACATCCATCCGTCCAAATAAAAGGTACTTCCTTGCGCGTAAGCTTGGTCAACGGTTCAGCTAAACGAGCGAAGTTCTCCACAAATCTCCTGTAGTATCCGGCCAAACCAAGGAAACTTCTTATCTCAGCCACATTTCTTGGAATAGGCCAATCTCGAACCGCTGCAATCTTTTCGGGATCGACGGCGATTCCATCGCCCGACACGACATGCCCCAGAAATTTCACTTCTTCCAGCCAAAATTCGCACTTACTCATCTTCGCATACAATTTCTCCTGTCTCAGCATCTGCAGTGCGATCTTCAAATGCTCAGCATGCTCTTCCGAACTCTTCGAGTAAACCAGAATGTCGTCAATGAATACCACAATACACTGGTCCAAGAATGGTGAAAAGATTTTGTTCATCAAATCCATGAATATTGCCGGCGCATTCGTTACTCCGAAGGGCATCACTAGATATTCGAAATGTGTAACACCCGAGCCCAATAATACTATGTATATTACTAGTTGAGGGTTATTTATTGCTCATTCCAATTTTCCTGATTTTCTGGTGTTTATTGCTAAATTTTACCCGGTTAAGTCATTTTGGCACATAACAAATTTTAACTCCGAAAATGAAATTTAAGATGTCCATGTTGGCCTACTCGTCGCCACTAGTCGCGTGGTAGCGTCCGCGTGTCGAGATTCCGTTCCGTTTGGTTAAACGGGCCAGTTTGGGCGACTACGCGCGCGTGCAAGTGTCCGACTTGGGGCATGCATTTTAATCACTAAACACCTATTTTCAAAATTTGGAACCCGCTTAAAATCCTATAATTTGAATTTGGAACATTTGGGCGCGACCCGGACGCGATTTGGAAATGTTTCATTTCGCGCCAAAAAGGGCCCGTTTCAATTTAATATATATAACTAAAATATACCTACGAATATATTCCTAACAGTTAATTTTTCCTCAAATCCTTAACCAAATATTTTCCTTTATCACCCTCAGCCAATCACGAGCTCACAATCGAGCTCGTGGGCCCCGCCTCCTGTTTCCCATCTCTCTCTCTCTCCTCCCTCAATCTCTTTCAAATCTCTCTCTCTCTCTATCTCATCAACTTCTCTCTCTTTCTCTATATATTATTCCCATGCAACAGTCGCCTCCCTTTAACCCATCTTCCTCCTTACGAACCCTAACCCTAGCCTCCCGCAGTCTCACCGCCGGCCTCCTCGAGACCTCGCCGTCGCCGCCCTCACCACCACGACCTCCACCGCGCCCACCTACCCTCTTCCTCCCGTTCTCCCGCCCCTTCCCGCACTGCACCCATTCCCGACCTCGCCTCCACCCTCGCAACCCTCGCCGTCGACGCCGCCTATCGTCGTCGACAACCCCGCGACTCCCTCTCACCCTCCTCGGCGCGACCTCGGCATCACCCCCTCCTCTCCTCGCTGGACCACGAGCAAACCCGAACCGACCCTGCACCATCTCCCGTTCGCCGGAGAAGCCCCGGTCGACCTCGTCGACGCCACCTCCGACCACCTCCCTCTCTCCCACGACCACCTGAGCCGACCACCGCCCTCCTCCACTCGTAGCACCCCTCTCCAGCAAGCCCAGCGGCTGTTCTAGCCTTCGCAGCCACCGTCGAGGCCTCGCCGGCGTTCCAGTGCCGTCGAACCCGCCGTGGTCACCCCCTGGTGTCTCCCCGTAAGTTTCCTTCTCCTTCCTTTTGGTACAACCCCCGCTGGTCGTTATTTTACGTGTATCGTATCTTGTTGCTAACTTGTTACCGATGACATTTTGCCGGAATCCGACCGTGCCGTCTGACGAACCCGACGCTCCAGCGAAGCCCCCTGGTCCGTGTGATCCCGTTGATTTCTGTTGGGACTCGATCCGTGGCCCGTGCTTCCATATCGTAGTTTCTACCGACATCGCATCCGTGTTTCGGTTTGCGGAACCGCCGAGGCAAGTATCCGAATACTTGCTTTAACATGCTACAACTTAATCATCATATTATAACCACACAACTATTATAACATCGATACCTTTTATAACTTAGAATTGCTAGTCACAATTATCCGTAACTTTAAATCAATGAGATCATTGCTCGTATTAACCGGTCTGCTATTAATTCATACTTAACTAATCAAACCAAGTAGATCATCCCCACTTCGTTTGTTAAAATCACTCATGAGACAATTATTATGCTTAGTTCAAAATCATGTAACTCCATTGCGTATATTATCGATATTGTTTCGTCTTGTGGCTTTTGCACCTCAAAGGTGCGTGAACCGGATTAATCAGAGAATACGAAACATCACTGTGTTTACCTAGATTAATATTGTTATTTACTGTTTCCTGCTACTGTTCATTATTGATTGCATACCTGTTGCGAGCACACACCTGATTGCATTACATATTGACCGATCTTGATACACATGACACATGTACTGATACACCGGACATGACACCCTGTGCATATCGTCTCGACCTGTTGAAGGTAACCTGACCTGTTACCTGATTTCATGCCTAGTGCCGACAAACCTAACCATTCCTGCTGTCGATCCAGACAGACCTACTTTTACTCGACCTTGTGTTGGCATTAGTCCTTGACTACTGAACACCTGACCTGACATACATAGCTTGGGGGTATGGGGAAATCAAAGGTGAAACCGACTTGTAACTCAACAGTTCGATACATTGTTCTGATCAGTCTTACGGGCTTGGCCAGCTCCGGAGTGTTGATGCTGACATCACTCATCTATCCTACTACCTTTTACTGCTTAGCGGCACGTCTCGGATTCAGCCCCGAGGATCATGACCGTGGTCCCGGGCACGCACGGGATACTATTGAGTTACATCGACGATTCATCAATTGGTTTCAAAGACTATAGAGTAGAAAACCTGATAGGATAGTTTAGTTACCTTTGCACATTACCCTGCTTGTTACTTCTTATTACCGCTTTATTCATGTTCATGCTTGCATTGTTTATTACCATGTTTTGCTGTATACTTGATATCATGACGCGCTGACGTCTGGGTTTTGCATGGCCCAGATTCCGTCCCTTTGTCGTCGACCGAGCAGGAGTACTTCAGCCAGCAGGCTGAACAGTGAGTCCTTAGTATTTAGTTAATTATTTCATTTCATTTCCAGATGTGAGCCCGCATTATGGGACGTACTGTTTATTCATTGTATTGGATCATTAGCTTCCGCACTTATTGTTTATTGATTCTTGTTATTATGGATTTGGACATGTATTAGTTTAGTTTATTTTTACTGTTCTTGATATCTTTACAACCGTAATGTGACTGTGGATGGATACTTCCTACCCACAGGTAGCATGGTTGGCTATGTCACGTGCCCAAATCTTGCGTACTCTGGGAAGCGGGGCGTGACATGGTTTTATGGTATCAGAGACATAGGTTAATTGGATTGATTCCTTGTAGTTGGGTATTACACCCGATACACGAATCAGGATACCCGTGATTAGGAAACATGTCCTGCCACTTTGACCGTTTTACCATCCTTGAATCATTCTTCCGGATCATGTCGACATGCAAACTTACTTTGCATTGTCAAACTTGAAAACCTAACTTCTTGTTATCTCTAGGACTTAGGCGACTTTGGTGGAGTTAAGTAATTGCGGCTATGATACCGCGGCATAGCTACAATGCAGCACTCTATTTAAGTATCTTGGAGTTCTAGCCTTGATCTATACTTGAAAACTATCATCATGCTAATGTTGGGTACTTTGATTTCCAGGAATATGGCCGATCAGAATTTGGAGATGGACCCAGGGCATGCGGTCTTAGCCGCCAGGCAAAGAGTGATAAGGGGATTGCTAGAGAAACTAAAGGAACAACTCGAGCTGGAGCCAGCTTTTGCACTAAACCAAACGTCGGTACGTAGAAGTATTCCAGTGAACAGGCGCAGCGTAGCACCGATGAAGAAAATGATTGTGGGTGATCGAAGGGGGAGCGTGATCTGTAGCCACTGCCATAAACCCGGACATGTGCGAAGGGAGTGTCGTTTGAGGCTGGGACTCTGTTTGAGATGTGGAGCGGCAGATCACACCGTTGATGCTTGTCCGTCGAAGCCTCGCACGAAAGATGACGTTCAGAAGCCTCCGCAGAGACCGTTCCAAGGGCAGAGACAGTCGAATCAAGGACCAAACCAGGGTCGAGCTTTCACTTTGACAGCTGAGGAAGCCAAGGCATCAGGAGAAGTGGTTTCAGGTATTGTACTCGTTCGTGGTTTTCCTGCTTTGGCATTATTTGATTCCGGAGCATCCCACTGTTTATGTCATCAAATTTTATAACTACACACTCGATCACCTGCACGACCCTGTCTAGTTTTTGGGACATACACACTGGGAATGGGAGAATCATAGCTAGTAGGGAAGGTAGAGATTGTGCAGTTGTTGTTTGCGGACGGAAGCTTTTGCAGATTTCTTGGTGATTGATACGGGCAGTTATGAGGTTGTCTTGGGGATGGATTTTCTTGGCACTTTCCATGCCCACCTCGACTGTAGGGCAAGGAAGGTAATTTCCAGATTCCCGGACATCCTAAGTTTACTTTCATTGGAGGAAGAAGTTCTGTCGGGCCAGTCGAGTTTAGGGCTAGGCCGACGAACAGCGTTCTTGCGGCTATGGTAGTGGAGAGTGATGAAGAGCCGGCAGTTGTTCGCGACTTTATGGATGTGTTTGAAGATATTTCGGGCTTACCGCCGAAGCGAGATGTGGAGTTTGCGATTGACCTCATTCCTGGTGCAGCGCCAGTATCAAAATCTTATTATCCGATGGCACCGGTGGAATTGGAAGAAGTTAAGAAACAAGTGAGTGGATTACTCGAGAAGGGATGATTCGAAGCAGCAACTCACCTTGGGGAGCTCCAGTTCTTTTAGTGAAGAAGAAGGATCGCACTGCCGACGCTGAGACAAGAGAAACTATTCGCGAAGGCGAGTAAGTGCAAATTCTGGCTGGAAGAAGTGAAGTTTCTGGGGCATGTCGTGTCGGGCGATGGAATCGCCGTTGATCCCGAGAAGATTGCAGCAGTTCGAGATTGGCCTGTTCCAAAGAATGTTGCAGAGGTAAGAAGTTTTCTTGGACTCGCCGGTTACTACAGAAGATTTGTGGAGAACTTCGCTCGTTTAGCTAAGCCGTTAACCAAGCTTACGCGTAAGGAGGTACCGTTTGTGTGGACAGATGGATGTGCATTGGCCTTCGAGACGTTGAAGCAGGAGTTGATAACCGCCCCTATCCTAACCGTACCGGATGATTCAGGAGGACTGGTGATTCACAGCGACGCATCTGGAAAAGGATTGGGATGTGTCTTAATGCAGAATGGGAAAGTCGTCGCTTACGCATCGAGACAACTGAAGACTCATGAGAAGAACTATCCGACTCATGACTTGGAGCTTGCAGCCGTGATCTTTGCCCTGAAGATTTGGAGACACTACCTTCTGGGCGAGAGAGTTGAAGTCTTTACGGATCGCAAGAGTTTGAAGTATGTGTTCACTCAGAAGGAGTTGAACATGAGGCAACGCAGATGGTTGGAGCTGATGGCCGACTACGACCTTGATCTTAAGTACCATCTGGGAAAAGTTAACGTCGTGCCAGATGAGCTAAGTCGGTTACCAGCAATTCAGTTATTGACTGCACAGAGAGAGATCATTGAAGAGTTTCGGAGATTTGACTTGGAGGTTGTGCTACCGCGTACTACAGGACAGTTGATGCAGTTGCAAGTACAATCGTCCTTAGTTGAGAAGATTAAAGCGGCGCAATCGCAGGATCCTAGACTGCAAAAGTTTCGAGAGCAGGTTGGAGCCGGACTACGAACCGATTTGCTGATCCATGAAGATGGTTCGTTGAGATATGGTAGCCGTGTGTGTGTGCCAAAAGGAGATGCGCGTGAGGAGCTTATGAAGGAGGCACACAGTTCAGCTTACTCTGTACATCCAGGAGGGACAAAGATGTACCGAGATATTCGACAGCATTTCTGGTGGGAAGGTATGAAACGGGAAATTGCTCGCTTTGTGGCTAAGTGCTTAGTGTGTCAGCAAGTCAAGGCTGAACATCAAAGGGTTGATGGTTTGTTGCAACCACTTCCGATTCCTCAATGGAAGTGGGAACATATAACCATGGATTTCGTGACGGCTTTACCGCGGAGTCCAAAGGGCAACAATGCTGTATGGGTGATTGTCGATTGGTTGACCAAGGCAGCTCACTTTATTCCTTTTCGGGTTGGTCAATCGACGGAGACTTTGGCAGAGCGGTACATGCAGGAGATTGTCAGATTGCATGGAGTACCGGTAAGCATCGTGTCCGATCGGGACACTCGGTTCTTGTCACACTTTTGGAGGAGTTTACAAGAAAGTTTGGGGACTCAATTGAGTTTAGCACAGCTTATCATCCTCAGACCGATGGACAATCGGAGAGAACGATCCAGACCCTTGAAGATATGTTGAGGGCTGGCATGTTGGACTTCAAAGGTTCTTGGGAAGATCATCTACACCTGGTGGAGTTTTCGTACAACAATAGCTTCCAAGCGACATTTCAGATGGCTCTGTTTGAAGCGTTGTATGGTCGTAAGTGCCGTTCGCCGGTTTGTTGGGATGATGTTGGTGAACGAAGGTTACTAGGACCAGGTTTGGTGGTACAGACGGTCGAGAAGGTGAATACAATCAGGAAGTTATGAAGGCAGCTCAAGACAGACAGAAAATTTGGGCCGACACGTCAAGAAGACCTCTAGAGTTCGCCGTGGGTGTTTCGGTATTCCTGAAGATATCACCGACTAGAGGGGTGATTCGCTTTGGAAGTCGGGGAAAGCTTAGTCCCCGATTCGCTGGACCCTTCGAGATATTGGAGCGTGTTGGAAAGGTATCGTACAGGTTGGCGTTATCACCGTCATTAGCAGGAATTCACGATGTGTTTCAGGAGTCTCAACTACGGAGGTATGTTCGTGATGAGACTCATGTCTTGGATCATTCGGAGTTGACCGTTCGGGAGGACCCGACTTTTGAGGAGCGACCAGTCGAAAACAAGGATCGAAGAGAAAGGTTCTTAAGAACAAGGTTATCCCTCTTGTGCTAGTTTCTTGGGGTAACCGATTGCATGGAGAATCCACTTGGGAGCGAGAAGACGAGATCCGACAGAATTTCCCTCACCTTTTCCAGTAGTTAGCTATCTTGTATCCTTGGAATTTCGAGGACGAAATTCTTTTGTAGTTGGGTATGATGTAACACCCGAGCCCAATAATACTATGTATATTACTAGTTGAGGGTTATTTATTGCTCATTCCAATTTTCCTGATTTTCTGGTGTTTATTGCTAAATTTTACCCGGTTAAGTCATTTTGGCACATAACAAATTTTAACTCCGAAAATGAAATTTAAGATGTCCATGTTGGCCTACTCGTCGCCACTAGTCGCGTGGTAGCGTCCGCGTGTCGAGATTCCGTTCCGTTTGGTTAAACGGGCCAGTTTGGGCGACTACGCGCGCGTGCAAGTGTCCGACTTGGGGGCATGCATTTTAATCACTAAACACCTATTTTCAAAATTTGGAACCCGCTTAAAATCCTATAATTTGAATTTGGAACATTTGGGCACGACCCGGGCGCGATTTGAAAATGTTTCATTTCGCGCCAAAAAGGGCCCGTTTCAATTTAATATATATAACTAAAATATACCTACGAATATATTCCTAACAGTTAATTTTTCCTCAAATCCTTAACCAAATATTTTCCTTTATCACCCTCAGCCAATCACGAGCTCACAATCGAGCTCGTGGGCCCCGCCTCCTGTTTCCCATCTCTCTCTCTCTCCTCCCTCAATCTCTTTCAAATCTCTCTCTCTCTCTATCTCATCAACTTCTCTCTGTTTCTCTATATATTATTCCCATGCAACAGTCGTCTCCCTTTAACCCATCTTCCTCCTTACGAACCCTAACCCTAGCCTCCCGCAGTCTCACCGCCGGCCTCCTCGAGACCTCGCCGTCGCCGCCCTCACCACCACGACCTCCACCGCGCCCACCTACCCTCTTCCTCCCGTTCTCCCGCCCCTTCCCGCACTGCACCCATTCCCGACCTCGCCTCCACCCTCGCAACCCTCGCCGTCGACGCCGCCTATCGTCGTCGACAACCCCGCGACTCCCTCTCACCCTCCTCGGCGCGACCTCGGCATCACCCCCTCCTCTCCTCGCTGGACCACGAGCAAACCCGAACCGACCCTGCACCATCTCCCGTTCGCCGGAGAAGCCCCGGTCGACCTCGTCGACGCCACCTCCGACCACCTCCCTCTCTCCCACGACCACCTGAGCCGACCACCACCCTCCTCCACTCGTAGCACCCCTCTCCAGCAAGCCCAGCGGCTGTTCCAGCCTTCGCAGCCACCGTCGCGGCCTCGCCGGCGTTCCAGTGCCGTCGAACCCGCCGTGGTCACCCCCTGGTGTCTCCCCGTAAGTTTCCTTCTCCTTCCTTTTGGTACAACCCCCGCTGGTCGTTATTTTGCGTGTATCGTATCTTGTTGCTAACTTGTTACCGATGACATTTTGCCGGAATCCGACCGTGCCGTCTGACGAACCCGACGCTCCAGCGAAGCCCCCTGGTCCGTGTGATCCCGTTGATTTCTGTTGGGACTCGATCCGTGGCCCGTGCTTCCATATCGTAGTTTCTACCGACATCGCATCCGTGTTTCGGTTTGCGGAACCGCCGAGGCAAGTATCCGAATACTTGCTTTAACATGCTACAACTTAATCATCATATTATAACCACACAACTATTATAACATCGATACCTTTTATAACTTAGAATTGCTAGTCACAATTATCCGTAACTTTAAATCAATGAGATCATTGCTCATATTAACCGGTCTGCTATTAATTCATACTTAACTAATCAAACCAAGTAGATCATCCCCACTTCGTTTGTTAAAATCACTCATGAGACAATTATTATGCTTAGTTCAAAATCATGTAACTCCATTGCGTATATTATCGATATTGTTTCGTCTTGTGGCTTTTGCACCTCAAAGGTGCGTGAACCGGATTAATCAGAGAATACGAAACATCACTGTGTTTACCTAGATTAATATTGTTATTTACTGTTTCCTGCTACTGTTCATTATTGATTGCATACCTGTTGCGAGCACACACCTGATTGCATTACATATTGACCGATCTTGATACACATGTACTGATACACCGGACATGACACCCTGTGCATATCGTCTCGACCTGTTGAAGGTAACCTGACCTGTTACCTGATTTCATGCCTAGTGCCGACAAACCTAACCATTCCTGCTGTCGATCCAGACAGACCTACTTTTACTCGACCTTGTGTTGGCATTAGTCCTTGACTACTGAACACCTGACCTGACATACATAGCTTGGGGGTATGGGGAAATCAAAGGTGAAACCGACTTGTAACTCAACAGTTCGATACATTGTTCTGATCAGTCTTACGGGCTTGGCCAGCTCCGGAGTGTTGATGCTGACATCACTCATCTATCCTACTACCTTTTACTGCTTAGCGGCACGTCTCGGATTCAGCCCCGAGGATCATGACCGTGGTCCCGGGCACGCACGGGATACTATTGAGTTACATCGACGATTCATCAATTGGTTTCAAAGACTATAGAGTAGAAAACCTGATAGGATAGTTTAGTCACCTTTGCACATTACCCTGCTTGTTACTTCTTATTACCGCTTTATTCATGTTCATGCTTGCATTGTTTATTACCATGTTTTGCTGTATACTTGATATCATGACGTGCTGACGTCTGGGTTTTGCATGGCCCAGATTCCGTCCCTTTGTCGTCGACCGAGCAGGAGTACTTCAGCCAGCAGGCTGAACAGTGAGTCCTTAGTATTTAGTTAATTATTTCATTTCATTTCCAGATGTGAGCCCGCATTATGGGACGTACTGTTTATTCATTGTATTGGATCATTAGCTTCCGCACTTATTGTTTATTGATTCTTGTTATTATGGATTTGGACATGTATTAGTTTAGTTTATTTTTACTGTTCTTGATATCTTTACAACCGTAATGTGACTGTGGATGGATACTTCCTACCCACAGGTAGCATGGTTGGCTATGTCACGTGCCCAAATCTTGCGTACTCTGGGAAGCGGGGCGTGACAAAATGTCCATATCGAGTTCGAAACGCTGTCTTGCAAATGTCTTCTGCTTTCACTCGGACCTGATGATATCCGGATCGCAAATCCAGTTTCGAGAATACCCTCGCGCCACTAAGCTGCTCAAAAAGTTCTCCAATGCGAGGGATCGGGTACTTGTTCTTAATAGTCACCCGGTTCAATTCTCGATAATCAATGCACATCCTTCTCGTGCCATCCTTCTTCTTTACTAAAAGAACTGGAGCTCCCCAAGGCGAGTTGCTGCTTCGAATCCAACCCTTCTCAAGTAATTCACCAACTTGCTTCTTAACTTCTTCCAATTCCACTGGTGCCATCGGATAATAAGCTTTAGATACTGGCGCTGCACCAGGAATAAGGTCAATCGCGAACTCCACGTCTCGCTTCGGCGGTAAGCCCGATATATCTTCAACTACGTCCATGAAATCGCGAACCACCACCGGTTCTTCACAACCATCAACTTCCATAGCTGCAAGAACACTGTTTGTCGGCCTAGCCCTAAATTCGACTGGCCCGACAGAACTGCCTCCTTACCGCAACTGCTGTCTGCATCGTTGGCCGCGAAAGGTCCAGCGAGACTACCGAGTCTCGTTCATTCTGCTGCATGCACGTCCACGGGCGCTCCATTCTGCCTTAGTCCGATGAACTTCTCTTCCTTTTCCTCCCGTGCAGTCCGCGGGATGAATTTCTCCAGGAACTCTTAGAAAACTCCGCCCAACTGATCGGCTTGGGCAAGCGGGTCTCCTCCACAAGCCACCACTCTCGGGCGTAATCCACTAGCTGAATGCGCACCACATCAACTCCTTTGTCCTCTGGAATCTGTACCGCAATCAGCAAATTCTCCGTGCCGACTAGCCACTGCTCGGCTGGCAACGACTCCTTTAAACCGGTAAATGTAGACGGACCCAAAAGTCTGAAATCTGCTACGGTCCCTACTCGGTCAACTGGTCTAGTTCCAACATCGTTCACAGACTGCTGAACGATCTGCAAACCTTCCTGAAACGAGTCCGCTTGCTGCTGGATCAGCTCGGTCTGTTCCTTTGATTTCCAGCATTCCTCTTATCACTCCAAGCATGGCGGCTTCGTTCACACGCCTCTGGTACGTCTTCAACTTCTTACCTGCCATCATCCTGAACTCAAAACACCCAACATTAGCATGATGATAGATTCTGAATATGGATCAAGGCTAGAACTCCAAGATACTTAAATAGAGTACCGCATTGTAGCTATGCCGCGGTATCATAGCCACAATTACTTAACTCCACCCAAGTCGCCTAAGTCCTAGAGATAACAAGAAATCAGGTTTTCGAGTTAACATGCAAAGCAAGTTTGCACGTCGACATAATTCGGAAGAATGTGATTCAAGAATGGTAAAACAGTCAAGGTGGTAGGACATGCTTCCTAAGCACGGGTATTCTGATTCGTATATCGGGTACGATACCCAACTACAAAAGAATCGACCCAATTAACCTGTGGCTCTGATACCAAAAGAACCATGTCACGCCCCGCTTCCCAGAGTACGCAAGATTGGGCACGTGACATAGCCAACCATGCTACCTGTGGGTAGGAAGTATCCATCCACAGTCACACTACGGCTGTAGAGATATCAAGAACAAGATAAAAACTATTTAACACATGTCCAAATCCAGAATAACAAGAGTCAAAAATAAATAAGTGCAGAAGCAAATGATCCAATACAATAAATAGAAAAGTACGTCCCATAATGCGGGCTCACATCTGGAAATAAAATGAAATAAATAAACTAATCACTACATGACTCACAAATCAGCCTGCTGGCTGAAGTACTCCTGCTCAGTCGGCGACAGTGGTAAAGAATCTGGGCCATGCAAAACCCAGACGTCAGCGCGTCATGTCAACCAATAATATAATATGAACATGGTAATAAGCAATGCAGAAAATAAACATGAATAAAGCAGTAATATGAAACAAGCAGTACAGGGTTGTGTACAGTGGGTACTAAACTGTTCTATCAGGTTTTCTATTCTAAAGTCTTTGAAATCAATTGATGACTCGTCGATGTAACTCAATAGTATCCCGTGCGTGCCCGGGACCACGGTCAAGATCCTCGGGGCTGAATCCGAGACGTGCCGCTAGGCAGTAACAAGTAGCAGGATGGGTGAGTGATGTCAGCATCATCACTCCGGGGCTGGCCTAGCCCGTAAGACTGATCAGAACAGGTATTGAACTGTTGAGTTACAAGTCGGTTTCACCTTTGATTTCCCCATACCCCCAAGTTATGTATGTCGAGTCAGGTATTCAGTAATCAAGAACTAATGCCAACACAGGATCAGGTAAAAGCAGGTTTGTCTGGATAGACAACAGGAATGGTCCATGAGGACTCCATGTCAGGTTTGTTGGCATTAGGCATGAGATCAGGTAATAGGCCAGGTCATGGTACATCAGGTTAAGTCGATAGTAAAGGGTACCATGTCCGGTGCATCGGTATGTATATAATATGTGTATCAAGGTCAGGTCAATATGTAACGCAATCGAGGGTGTGCTCCCAACAGGTATATAATCGAATAAGGAATCACAGCAGGAAATAAAGTAAACGACAATAACAGTTCATTTAATCACAATGGTGCATTAATATAGTGCAGTTGTATTATCATATTAACAGGCTCGAGCACCCTTGGGGTGCAATAATCACAAGGTTGTGCAATATCAATAACAGAAAGTAATAAAGCTACATGTGTACGGCTATCGTCCTTTAAACAGCAAAATGATTAACCGGTAGTTTCGTTATTAGGGTTTAAGCGGCAATTGTGATTCTAGGTTACAGTATCATGATATATGTCATAATGCGTCCAAATTATAAAATAGCTCTACTTAGTTAAGTTCTGCAAGTTTTATGAGTCAAACACATTCAATTGGTATAACATAGCATGTTGCAAGTAATACTTGTCTCGACGGTTTCGTGAACCGGGAAAACGGACGTAGCGTCGGCGGAAAAACACGCGACGGACACACGGGTCACGGATCGAATCCAAACAACGAACAGTGGGACCACGCGGACCGGGGTACCTTGCTGGAATGTCGGGTCAAGCCGTCGGCACGGCCGGATTCCGGCGAGCACAAAACAGTAAAAACAAGGGTTTCAAGCGGGTAGAGACTTGAAATTAAGTAAAGGACCAGAGAAGAAGGTGATGGGGGAAAAACTCACTGGTCCAGAGGGTTTTTGCGACGATGGCGAGATCAACGGCGGCGAGGACAGCGTCTCCGGCGATCTGTAAAATTTCAGCGGCTTGTTCAATTCTTGAAGAAGATAAAAAGGAAGGGAAAGATGGAGGGGCATACCTACAGGTGTCTAGAGGTGGTTGGGGCTCGTCGACGACGGCCAGGGGCGGCGCAGGGGTCGCCGGCGACGATCCAGGCAGTACAGGAAGTCGCGGGGTAGCCGGGGTCGCTGCGCTGGTCAGGGGTGCACCGGGAGGAGGAGAGTGGTGTCGAGGTCGGGAAGAGGGGCGAAGGGGAGGATGCTGGCGTCGACGGCGACAAGTGGCGGCGGCGACGGCGAGCAGCGACGGTGCAAGTGGCCGCGGCTAGGCATAGGGTGCACGGGGAAGAAGGAGAGGAGGAAGGAATGGGGTAGCGGCTGCGACGAGGGCGAGGAGGCGAGGCTGGCGGTGATGTTTGCGTCGGCTTTGGTGTTGCGGCTGCGACGGACACGGCGGCGAGGCTAGGGTTGCGATGGGTTCTTTCTCGCGATGATGTTCTGAAGGAGGGACGTGAAAAATATATAGGGGATAGAGAGAGAGAGTTAGAGAGAGAGAGAGAGAAAGAAAGTAGAGAGATAGAGATAGAGAGAGAGAGAGATAGAGATAGAGAGAGATAGAGACACAGAAGGAGAGAGGAGAGATAGAGAGAGAGAGAGAGGCAGGCCCACGGGGGTTTAAACCCCCCGTGATTGGCCAGAGATATTCGTGGGTAAAAGAATATAAAAGATTTAACAGTAAGATATGTGTGTATAAATTAAATATTATATAGTTTAGAATATTTTATTGATTTGTGATTTTGGCGCTAAATGAAACATTTCCAAATCGCGCCCGGGTTGGGTCCAAAAATTCGAAATTCAAATAATAGGATTTTAAGCGGGTCCCAAATTTTAAAATGAGATGTTTTATGATTAAAAAGCATGCCCCCAAGTCGGACACTTGCACGCGCGCGTAGCCGTCCAAACTCGCCCGTTTCACCGAACGGGATGAAAACTCGACGCGCGGACGCTACCACGCGGCTAGGGGTGACGAGTAGGCCAATATGGATATGTTTAATTTCATTTTAGGTGCTAAAATTTGTTACATGCAAAAATGACTTAGCCGGTTAAAATTTCACAGTGAGACCCAAACAGGCAAAATAAATGAACTGAGCAATGTCAAACACTCAACCAGTAACAGAAATAGTACTATTGGGCTCGGGTGTTACAAATGGGCAGAGCCCAAACGAAATAATAAAAATACTACGCATTTTAAAAGGGGCAGAGCCCAAACAAAACAGATGCCTTGCATCATTCATAAATGAGCTGAGCCCAGAATAAATTGATGCTCTGCATCTTTATGGGCAGAGCCCAAACAAAAAAAATGGAAGAAATGCAATGCATTATTTAATAAAAGTGTTGAACATTTTCAACTGGACTTAGCCCAATTTTGGCCGTAAGTCCTCAAATTAAATTGACTGAGCATAGCTCTCTCTTAAATTAATTTATATACGGTTCGAAGGTACAACTCCGAACTCCTCTGACACACGTCGTTGTAATCATTCAACGTCGTTAGAGAGATGACGGGTCCCGACGACCACACCCTTCAATATTGGACTGCGGAGTCCTCAAACTCGTGGACCGAAACGTCCTTAAACTAATATTGGACTGAAACGTCCTTAAACTAATAGTGGACCGAAACGTCCTTAAACTAATGTTGGACCACAACGTCCCTAAACTGGAATATGGACCACCACATCCCTAAACTGGAGCATGGACCGCAACGTCCCTAAACTACCTATGGACCACTACGTCCCTAAACTGGAACAATAGAGCCTCCAAATGCTCTTTTGCCGGATCTAAACGATCCCGTTTAAGTTGATCTTAGCCCCCAAACACGGCTAACATATCCTTAAACATTTCAACAGACTATAAAACTCCAAATCAACCTTGGTTCAAGGGTACATCTCTGAACTCCTCTGACATCTGCCGTTGTAATCCTTCAACGACGTTAGAGAGGTGACGAGTCTCGATGGCCAGATATTAAATGGATTATCACGTTAAGTTGATCTTAGTCTCAAACAGTACTATCGTATCCTTAACGAACGTTTAAGTTGATCTTAACCGCAACGCGACTAATGCATCTTTAAACTAAAAACACCAAACCCAAATCTAAGTAAATACGGATTTGGACTAATCCACGTCCTACGGGCGACGGTATTACTCAGTCTCCGTATACAATCCACGGGCAACCACAAACAAAACAAACACCCACGACACGAAGTGAAATTCTGGAGAAGGAGAAAGTTGTTATCGCTATGCGGTAGCATAATTAACTGCAGGGGCTTGCGCCTGCAGGGAAGAGCGTCCCCACAATCAAAAACCCCTCACCCTGAGGGGGAATCTGACGAAGTCTGCTACATCGGGCGCATCCGTCTAAACCTCCGATACATGGTGCCATAAATCAACTTGGCATCTTCGGAGAGGTAGACGGATAAAACCATATAGCATCTGCCCCGAATCTCAGGCAAGACGCCCTCACGTCGTCGCCGTCTTTCGGAGGGGAACAGATTCTGGCACGCCCAGTGGGACCTTTTCCTCTTTCCACTCCACACTTCGTGTGTCGTCTTCGCGAACCAATCGCGGTTTGTTAATTGTTGCCTTCGGATTTCAAGTTACTAAGATTTGGTTTTTTCCTGGCGCAGAACTCAAGATTCAATGGCATTTAACTGCACCAACTGCTCGAAATGCCACTGCAACGGACGCTCCACCTCACTGGGAGGTGTAGCATATGGGCCCCAAGCGGCTTCCTTCCTCACTCTGCCGGTAGACCAGGTGACCCAAGCCACTACTGTCCTGTTCTTCGGGACCATGATCCCACCTACAAGCTTCTCTACGCCAATACCTGCACCGGAAGTGAACAAGAAGTCGGTCTTCGACCGGCTCACTGCTACGACATCCCCTGTCAACGGGTCGCCAACTACCAAACCGACAGCCTCTGTTTTCACCAGGCTAGATCAGAACTCTAAACTGGCTGTCCTAAGGAAGGCAATGACTGCTGCTCCAGAAGTCGTCAAGGCGGCTTCCCCTGTCAAAGAGTCAGTCTTTTCAAGACCGACAATTCCTGCTCCTGTCCCTGCTCGAGGATCTGTCTTCGATAGGTTGGATATCACCCCCCAAAAGACAACCTAAGTCTTTAAGAGGCTATCACCGGCGGCGCCTCATTCGGACAGGGGGCAAAAAGAAGATGTCTCAATCTCCGAGCCAGTCCCAACGGCTCGTCATGCTCGACGTCGCCATTGGCAACGAGTGAGGAAGGCAGAGGGCAACTCTCCCTCAGGGCTAACTCCACCGGCTCCAGTAGTGGAAGTCAACGCTGCTGTTTCAACTAGGAACAGCTTTGAACTGCTGAAAAGGGTACGGAAGAACTCTCCAACCGCTACATTGAAAAGATCTCCTCCGCCTGCGGAGAGAGTTCCAGAAACGAAGCAAGAACATCCCCCTCAACGGCTGTCCTCAAAAATATACAAGGTTTGGCGTAGGGTTCAAGACTCCGTGATTGACCCAGGTCATTCTTGTCAACAGAAGAAGGCGAAGGTGCAAAAAGAAAAGGACCGTCCTATTAAACAACAAAGGACAACAATCACCAAGATGCCTATTGCAACGGCCCCCTCCACCTCAACAGCTAACAAAAGAAGAAAGCCAGAGAAAACCCCCACGCCCGCGGCAAATACCAAAGGTGGTGAGCCTAAACGCCCTAAGTCCGGGGGCATGATAGTTCATACAGTTTATGTGGCATCGGGAAAGGAGGATAGCCGCATATCAACAGGTCATAGACCGCACACGAGGTCAGTGACCAAGGCTCATGAGCAGCAGCAAAAGCTCCAAAAAATGATGAACGTTATAGCCACACTTACAGGGCCAAAAGAAACCCCTGAAACGTCCTCAGACGAGCGTCAAGAACAAGAAACGAACGCTGAATTCCTTCGTCGCGTACTAGAGAAGAAAGATAAAGAAGCTGCGGAGCAGGCAGCCAACATAAAGAAAATGGCCCTCCTGTTCCAGGATATGGTGGGTATGATGATTCAACAAGATTCACCTGCTGAAGATCCCCCGATCATCCTTGAAGACGATAGGGGAGAGACGTCGAATCCTCCACCAGCTCTGTCCACAGCTAAAGAGGATACAATCTCCAAAGCTGATTTGGATGAGTACATCGCCCAGCAAATACGGGTTCATCATGCGACCGAAGCGGCCGGTCAGGTCGTAAAAACGGGGCGACCATATCCAAGTTGGTACGATCAAATCAAGTACCCACCCGGTTACACAATTCCTAAGTTCCATGTCTACAAGGGGACGGGCAATCCTCACCAGCATGTTGCCCAGTTCAGGGCACTCTGCGGCAATACCGGTGGTGATGACAAGGTTTTACTTCGCCAGTTTGTTGGAAGTTTATCAGATACGGCGTTCGAGTGGTACTCTGAGCTCCCGAACGACTCTATTAAAACCTTCGCAGAGATGGAGCTGCTGTTTACTCAACGTTTTGCAAGTGCCAGTGAACGTACCCCGATGACGGCACTGATTAACGGGGGTAAAGCCCGGCGAGACGTGGGTTCAGTACGCTATATGATGGCGGAACTTATGATCAAAGTGTGAGCAGCGCATTGAAGAAGCTCCCGCAGTGGGTATGTTTGTGGGAACCCTCGATCCACAAGCAACCATCTCACAATTTATGATGTTTTTCAAGCCAACTACCTTCCAAGCCTTGATCGAAAAACTAGCACAGATAGATCAGATGGGCCATAAACCTCCTCTTCCAAGGCCGGACTCCCGAAATGACAAAGGGAAGGGAAAAGCGATCGTCGTCGCTAATGCTCAACAACAACCGAGCGACTCAAAGCCGGTTGCTCGTCAAAATAATATGCGCCCGTACGTACCCCTTGAGGATAGGATGGGACGTCCTTATTCCTTTCCCCGCGATAAAACGAGGAGGTTATTCGAGCCGGCGTTGCGCAACAGACTCATAAATCTGCCGGATCCAAAACGTCCGTTACAACCAAGTGACGTCAACGAGCCCAACTACTGTCCTTATCATCGAGTACTAGGCCATCCGATCGAAGATTGCTACGTTTTCAAGAATTGGCTTGAAAACCAGTACCGACAGGGAAAGTTCGCGTTATCTGACAAGTGGAAGATGAATCCCCCGCAGCCCCACACCTCTAAGGGGACGAATACGCCGGGGGCAATATGCTCCGTCGTTGAAGAAGCTCCTTGGGAGGTTGTATTATCAGCCAAGACAAAGAGGATGCTAAACGATCTCCAGAAATGTCCAGCGATCAAGTGGAAGAACCCGTTGGAACCACAGGTCATTGAAGGGATGTTGAAGCCACGTCCAACTCCAAAGATCGATGGTGGTGGCTCAAGCACTCGCAACCAGCCGTCAAAATCCTTGAAGAAGAAGAAAAGGAAGTCAAAGAAGCTCGTGAAGTCTGACGACGAGCGCACGGACTTACAAAAACAAATTGACATGCTGGAGGAATACAACTGTCACGCCCCGCTTCCCAGAGTACGCAAGATTTGGGCACGTGACACAACCAACCATGCTACCTGTGGGTAGGAAGTATCCATCCACAGTCACATTACGGTTGTAAAGATATCAAGAACAAGATAATAAGCTAATCTAATACATGTCCAAATCCATAATAACAAGAATCAATAAACAATAAGTGCGGAAGCTAATGATCCAATACAATGAATAAGCAGTATGTCCCATAATGCAGGCTCACATCTGGAAATGAAATGACATAAATAAACTAAACTCTAAGGAACTCACAGTTCAGCCTGCTGGCTGAAGTACTCCTGCTCGGTCGACGACAAAGGTACGGAATCTGGGCCATGCAAAACCCAGACGTCAGCGCGTCATGATATCAAGTATACAGTATAAACATGGTAATACATAGTGCAAGCATGAACATGAATAAAGCAGTAATAAGAAGTAACAAGCAGGGTGATGTGCAATGGTGACAAACTGTCCTATCAGGTTTTCTACTCTATAGTCTTCGAAACCAATTGATGAATCGTCGATGTAACTCAATAGTATCCCGTGCGTGCCCGGGACCACGGTCATGATCCTCGGGGCTGAGTCCGAGACGTGCCGCTAAGCAGTAAAAGGTAGTAGGATGGACGAGTGATGTCAGCATCATCACTCCCGGACTGGCCAAGCCCGTAAGACTGATCAGAACAATGTATCGAACTGTTGAGTTACAAGTCGGTTTCACCTTTGATTTCCCCATACCCCCAAACTATGTATGTCAGGTCAGGTATTCAGTAGTCAAGGACTAATGCCAACAAAGTCAAGTAAAAGTAGGTCTGTCTGGATCGACAGCAGGAATGGTTAGGTTTGTCGGCATTAGGCATGAAATCAGGTAACCGGTCAGGTCACGTTTTAACAGGTTGAGTCGATATGTATAGGGTGTCATGTCATGTCAAGTAGGAAGTGTAACAGGTCATGTCAAGTAGGAAGTGTAACAGGTCATGTCAGGAAGCACAAGATGTCATGTGGGTGCTCATAATCAAACTATCATAAGTATATGTATAAATAAACAAGCATGAGTACTATCAGAACAATAAACTGGAACATGTAATATGATATGTAAATAAACATAATTTCAAGGATATGGATGCACAGTTATCGATTAGGGTTACATTTATAGTTCCAATATTAATTAGGATGCAATTTATTAAACATGGAGTGTTAATATCACATTATTATGTAATAGTGTGATCTATGCTTGCAATTATATGTATCTTAAATGCGATAGATGCAAACGGGTATCCGAAAAGTTATAAAACTGTAAAATGGTAATGTGGGATGTACAACTAAACAATATGTGATATAAATATTGATATAATAATATTAATATGGATAGCATATTCAAAGCGATTAGTAACTATAAAAGATGTACTGATTAACCATGCACAAGAAGGTTCCGTTCAGAAATTCAGCGTCACCCTAATTTGTAAAATAGCTTAAAAATAACAAACGTTCTCCAAAAGAGACGTATCTTATACCAAAACAAAGATAATTCAATAAGGTTTTCATTTTTATAAGTATAAGCATCTCAGGTTATCCCTACAAAAAGTTATGAATATTCAAAGTTGAAAGTTTGCTGCTGGAATTTCCCTGGACAGCAGTTTAGAGACGTGTTCATTTGCATTTTACGTTAATTAAACAATTTATTTTGCAAGTAAATATTTTATAGAGTTATAGTATTCTGAATTAGCTTCGTAACGAACTAAAGAACGTATACTAATGATTTTTCTATGATTTATAATGAATTTTATAAGATAAGGTGTACAGTAAATTTCAGATTGGTCATATCCGATTTTTCAACGACATTTCATATGTAAACTATAAGATTTTCAAATGTATAACATTATAAAATGAAGATTATAAAAGTATATAGCATGTAGCAAGATTAACTTGCCTCGATGGGTCGCGAATCGGGAAAACGGAACGTTAACCGTCGGCGGGGAAAACTCGCGACGGCGCACGGTTCACGGAATGAACCCAAACGACGAACAAAGGAACCACACGGGTCGGGGTATCTCGCTGGAACGTCGAGAAACGTCACCGGCACGACGGAATTCCGGCAACAAAAGAACAGTTAAAAAAAATGAGAAACGAGACATGAAGCAAGAAGAGAAAAATGATAAAGAGAAGTACGAGAGAATATATGAGGGAGAGGGAGAGAGAGGAAAAAGTGGAGAGAGAGAGAGAAAGTGGGGCCCGCGGGGTTAAAGGGGAGGTTGTGATTGGCTGAGAGAATAAATTAAGAAGGATATAAAAGATTGTAAAAATATTATATGGTTAACTTAAAGATTTAAAAGATAGGTAATGAACAGTAAGATATCAGGTTAGTTAGAAAAATATATGCGAAGGTTTTAATAATATTAAAATTTAGGATTTTGGCGCCAAATGAAACATTTCCAAATTGCGCCCGGGTTGTGTCCAAAAATTCGAAATTCAAATAATAGGATTTTAAGCGGGTTCCAAATTTTAAAATGAAATGTTTTATGATTAAAAAGCATACTCTCAAAACGGACACACGCACGTGCACGTAGCCATCCAAACTCGCCCGTTTCACTGAACGGGACGAGAACACACTGCACGGACGCTACCACGAGGCTAAGGATGTCAAGTAGGCCAAGATGAATATTTTTTTAATTTTATTTTAGATGCTAAAATTTGTTATATGCAGAATAGATAAAATTTTACAGTAAGACCCAAATAAGCAAGATAAATGAAATGAGTAATATCTAATGCTCAACCAATAACAGAAAATAGTAGCATTGGGCTCGGGTGTTACAACAACCAAAAGGCACGGACTCCCATTACGCTCCAAGAATTCCTCAATCACGTTTTTCAAGAAGAAGATGAGGAAGGAAGTTCATCGGATGAATCCGAGGAATATGTGGCGAGCTGTTATATGATTTCCCATTCGATCACGAATAATGAGGAGACTCCTGGCACTAAACCGCTGGGGGCAGATCCTGAACCAAAAGTTCTGGGGCCATCAGATGAAGTAATTGACGCATTCCTTAATGAAGCTCGGTTGAAAAGTAAAGTTGATCGAGAACGTGAGACGGCCATATTTGAAAGGGCCAAGCGCCAACGACTTGATGAAAGAGCTGAGATGATCCCGCTGGAGCAAAACACCCCCGCTGCCGACAAAAGCCAATTCAAGATGAGGAAAAAGTTTTCTAAGGCTATATCAATGGGCATGAAGCTACCATCCTCTGAAAGAAACATCACCGGTGAAGTGGAAACGCACCCCTCCTATTGCTTATATCATCAAAAGATTTCGCACCCCACTCAAGAGTGCAAAGCTTTCGATAGATGGTGGCAAGGATATGTTGCTCATCGAAAACGCTTTAAGCGGGAAAAGCGTAAAACTCGTCGAGAGCAAAGAAATACGACCGAAGGGCTTAAAAGAGTTGCTGGCGATTGTTGCATGGTTAACACCGGTAGATCACAAGTGCCTACATTCGGGAGCGAGTCTGATGAAGAGCTAGAACTTTCCCCTCTCTTTAAAGAGTCCGCTTCGAGAAAAGAAGAAGAACCGAAGGTTTGCGAAAATATCCGGCTACGTAATCGGACGCTGCCTGAAAAGAATCTCGGACCCTCAAACAGAAAAGATAAATGGAAAGAAAAGGTCTCTGAAGATATCGTCTTAGATGACCAAGTTCTGGAGGAGCTAGCCACCAAGGACCCGCAAAAGAAGAATAAGGTGGATTACAACGTCTTAGCGTATCTGAGGAAGCTACCCTCACAGCTCAGCATTCTTGATGCTCTTTTGCTATCAAAGGAGGCGAGAGATTCGTTAATTAAGGCACTCCAAGAGCCGGAACAATTTCAAGCTTGCCTGGCCGAGGAAAAGATGAAGGATGAATTGGAGGAAGTGCACACAGCCGATGTTACTTTTGGCGATGAGGACCTTCTCCTTGGGACGTGCGAACACAACCGCCCCCTTTATGTCTCAGGATACTGCCACGATATTAAGATAGGCAAAATCCTGATCGACAATGGATCCTCCGTTAATCTCCTCAACTTGCGGGTGTTAAAAGAAATCTTCATGAGCGTCCAGCACCTTGCTCGTGACAAGATCACCATCTCCGGGTTCGATTCCCAGTCGTCAAGAACTCTCGGGTCTGTGATACTGACGCTACGCTTCGGGCTACTCGTCACGGACATTAAGTTCCACGTCATAGACGCCAAGACATGCTACAACGCTTTGCTCGGCCGACCATGGTTACACGAGTACAACATCATCCCTTCTACACAACATCAGTGTATGAAGTATTTTAAGGATGGTTTCGAGTATACCGTGACGGGAGAACTGAACCCATTCTCTGTGAACGAGGTCCGTAAATACGAAGATGCCAAATACTTCTTGCCGGATTTCGAAGACACGGAGAAGTGTCACAAGCCGGAGAATAAAGCTAATGCCACCATCCCTGTCTTCGGCAGTGATACCGAGGAGGAAGAGGAGATAGTGTATTCGGGTCCGCCCCAACACAGCAAGCCAGGACCGTCCACTCCTACGTTGATCTTTTGTAGCGACTCGGAAGATGAGATCTGTGTTGTATTCTCTGCTCGACCTTCCATACGAACGTCCGCTGATGAAGAGCAAAGTCTACAAGTCGTCATAGTACCGCTTAAACACCATAAAGAACTGGATGCACTTAATATCTACAGTGTAGAAGAGTTGCGGACATTCTATATCCCTCCCAGGCGAGAGAGCGAGAAAGCAATTCTATTTTACCGCTCTGAAGAAACCAAGGTGGAGAAAGAAATCTGGCATGGCGCGGATCCTACGCTCGACAGGCTTCAGCCTATCCGTCTTCCTAGATATTATACAGAGGGTTTGAAAAAGCTGCTGAAACGCCAGGGGATATCCTTCAAGCAGACCGTTTGTCACGCCCCGCTTCCCAGAGTACGCAAGATTTGGGCACGTGACATAGCCAACCATGCTACCTGTGGGTAGGAAGTATCCATCCACAGTCACATTACGGCTGTAGAGATATCAAGAACAAGATAAATAAACTATCTAACACATGTCCAAATCCAGAATAACAAGAGTCAAAACAAATAAGTGCGGAAGCAAATGATCCAATGCAATAATAGAAAGGTACGTCCCGTAATGCGGGATCACACCTGGAAATAAAATGCAATAAATGAACTAATCACTACAGAACTCACAAATCAGCCTGCTGGCTGAAGTACTCCTGCTCGGTCGGCGACAGTGGTAAAGAATCTGGGCCATGCAAAACCCAGACGTCAGCGCGTCATGTCAATCAATAAGATAATATGAACAAGGTAATAAGCAATGCAGAAAATAAACATGAATAAAGCAATACTATGAAACAACAGTGCAGGGTAGTGTGTAGTGGGTAACTAAGCTGTTCTATCAGGTTTCTATTCTAAAGTCTTTGAAATCAATTGATGACTCGTCGATGTAACTCAATAGTATCCCGTGCATGCCCGGGACCACGGTCAAGACCCTCGGGGCTGAATCCGAGACGTGCCGCTAGGCAGTAATAGGTAGCAGGATGGACGAGTGATGTCAGCATCATCACTCCCGGACTGGACAAGCCCGTAAGACTGATCAGAACAGGTATCGAATTGTTGAGTTACAAGTCGGTTTCACCTTTGATTTCCCCATACCCCCAAGTTCTGTATGTCAGGTCAGGTATTCAGTAATCACGAACTAATGCCAACATAGGATCAGGTAAAAGCAGGTTTGTCTGGATAGACAACAGGAATGGTCCATGAGGACCCCAAGTCAGGTTTGTTGGCATTAGGCATGAGATCAGGTGACAAGTCAGGTCATGGTACATCAGGTTGAGTCTGTAGTAAAGGGTACCATGTCCGGTGCATCGGTATGTATATATGTCATGTGTATCAAGGTCAGGTCAATTTAGGACGCAATCGAGGGTGTGCTCACAACAGGTATATAATCGAATAAGGAGTCACAGCAGGAAATAAAGTAAACAACAATAACAGTTCATCTCATCACAATGGTGCATTAATATGGTGCAGTTGTATTATCATTTTAACAGGTTCGAGCACCCTTGGAGTGCAATAATCACAGGGTAGTGCAATATCAATAACAGAAGGTAATGAAGATATGTGAAATTAAAACTAAAGTATAAATAATTGTCACATGGATAGTCTAACAAATAAAAGCAAGGACGATCTAATTGATTTAGTTAGTTAAAAGCATGGATTAATAGCAGACCAAATAATTACATGAAGCTACTATAATGATTCAATGTTAATGATAATTGCAACCGTCAATTCTAAGTTATACTATAATATCGATATTACCATCAACTGTGTGGTTATATTAAATAATAAGATAATTAAATGTATAGCAAGACTTGATCTTGTATATTAGCATGTTAGAGCAAGTATTCGGATACTTGCCTTGAGACGAATGCGGACACGACTGCATGCACCCATGACGCGAAGCAAGATCAGATCTTTGATCTCAACTTGGTGGCCACGATCCACGGTGACATGTCAAGGGCTGCTGGCAAGAGTGCTGAAGATGACAAGGGGGTCGTGTCGAGATGGGTGGTATCGACGAGGGGATGAGGAGTATGGCCGGAGTTCGAAGCCAGCGTGCGGTAGCAGCAAGGTGTGGCTGAAGAGTCATGGGTTCTCTGTTGTGGGTATTGGACGAGGGCGAAGGCTGCGATGGTGAGGGTGATCGATTGGAGTTCTCGGCGAGGTTGATGGGTTGTGGTGATGGTGAAGAGGATGTGGCCATATGGGATGCTCGGGGTTGAGGAGATGGGTTGAAGTTGGTCGGGGTTCAGGCTACTCGGTGATCGGCAACGATGGTGGAAAGGGTTCGGCGTCGCGGGTTTCATGGGTTGGGCTGCGACGTGGTGTTGCAGGGTCCCGGTCGGGGAGAGGAGGGGAGGAGGTAGAGGTTGTGAGGACGAAGGTGAAGAGGTCGAGGTCGACCGCAAATGCCAGGGTGATGACGACGAGGTCGGAGAGTTGGGTTCTCGCGATCGGTTTGTGGGTTTCTCGTGGTCGCTTCGGGGAAGATGAAGGAGAAATACGTATATGGGAGAGAGAGAGACGGTTAGAGAGAGAGAGAGATTAGTGGAAGAGAGAGGGAGAGATAGAGATAGAGAGAGAGAGAGAAATTAGTGGAAGAGAGAGGGAGACTGAGGCGGGGCCCACGAGGGATAAAATCCCTCGTGATTGGCTGCCAGATTAGAAAAGGAGAATAGTAGAAGGATTTAAAAGATTTATAAGGATTTAAATAGTTAGTTTAAGTAACAGGAAATATATAATATAAAGCTTTAGATTATCTAATTAAATGGGTATTTTGGCGCTAAATGAAACATTTCCAAACCGCGCCCGGGTTGCGCCCAAATATTTGAAATTCAAATAATAGGATTTTAAGCGAGTTCCAAATTTTAAAATGAGATGTCTTATGATTAAAATGCATGCCCCCAAGTCGAACACTTGCACGCGCGCGTAGCCGTCCAAACTCGCCCGTTTCACCGAACGGGATGAAATCTCGACGCGCGGACGCTACCACGCTACTAGTGGTGACGAGTAGGCCAATATGGATATTTTTAATTTCATTTTAGGTGTTAAAATTTGTTATAGGCAAAAATGACTTAGCCGGTTAAAATTTTGCAACAAGAACCAAACAATCAAGATAATTGAAATGAGCAATGTCTAACACTCAACCAGTAACAGAAATAGTATTATTGGGCTCGGGTGTTACATCATACCCAACTACAAAAAGAATTTCGTCCTTGAAATTCCAAGAATACAAGATAGCTAACTACAGGAAAAAGGTGAGGAAACTTCTGCCGGATCTCGTCTTCCCACTCCCAAGTGGATTCTCCATGCGATCGATTACCCCAAGAAACTAGCACAACAGGGATAACCTTGTTCTTAAGAACCTTTTCTTTTCGATCCTTGGTTTCAACCGGTCGCTCCTCAAAAGTTAGGTCCTCCCGTACAGTTAACTCCGAATGGTCCAAGACGTGAGTTTTATCTCGAACATACCTCGGTAGTTGAGATACATGAAACACATCGTGTACTCCTGCCAAGGACTGTGGTAACGCCAAACGGTACGCTACCTCTCCAACACGCTCCAATATCTCGAAGAGTCCAACGAATCGAGGACTGAGCTTTCCCCGACTCCCAAAACGAATCACCCCTCTAGTCGGTGATATCTTCAAGAACACCGAATCACCCACGGCGAACTCTAGAGGTCTTCTTGACGTGTCAGCCCAACTTTTCGGTCCGTCTTGAGCTGCCTTCATATGCTTCCTGATTGTATTCACCTTCTCGACTGTCTGTACTACCAAATCTGGTCCCAGTAACCCTCGTTCACCAACATCATCCCAACAAACAGGTGAACGGCACTTACGACCATAAAGGGCTTCAAACGGAGCCATCTGAATGGTCGCTTGGAAGCTATTGTTGTACGAAAACTCCACCAAGTGTAGATGATCCTCCCAAGAACCTTTGAAGTCCAACATGCATGCTCTCAACATATCTTCAAGAGTTTGGATCGTTCTCTCCGACTGCCCATCAGTCTGAGGATGATAAGCTGTGCTAAACTTCTATCGAGTCCCCAAACTTTCTTGTAAACTCCTCCAAAAGCGTGACAAGAACCGAGTGTCCCGATCGGACACGATGCTCACCGGTACTCCATGCAATCTTACAATCTCCTGCATGTACCGCTCTGCCAAAGTCTCCGTCGATTGACCAACCCGAAAAGGAATAAAGTGAGCTGCCTTGGTCAACCGATCGACAATCACCCATACTGCATTGTTGCCCTTTGGACTCCGCGGTAAGGCCGTCACGAAATCCATGGTTATATGTTCCCACTTCCACTGAGGAATCGGAAGTGGTTGCAACAAACCAGCAACCCTTTGGTGTTCAGCCTTGACTTGCTGACACACCAAGCACTTAGCCACGAAGCGAGCAATCTCCCGTTTCATATCTTCCCACCAGAAGTGCTGTCGAATATCTCGGTACATCTTTGTACCTCCTGGATGTACAGGGTAAGCTGAACTGTGTGCCTCCTTCATAAGCTCTTCACGTACATTCCCCTTTGGCACACACACACGGCTACCATACCTCAACGAACCATCATCGTGGGTCGGTAAATCTGTTCGTAGTCCGGCTTCAACCTGCTCTCGAAACATTTTTCAGTCTAGGATCCCGCGATTATGCCGCTTTAATCTTCTCACTAAGGACGACTGTACTTGCAACTGCATCAACTGTCCCGTGGGGTGTGGTAGCACAACTTCCAAGTCAAATCTTCGAAAATCCGCAATGATCTACCTCTGTGTAGTCGAAACTTGAATCGCTGGTAACCGACTAAGCGCATCCGGCACGACGTTAACCTTTCCCGGATGGTACTTAAGATTAAGGTCGTAGTCGGCCATCAGCTCCAACCATCTGTGTTGCCTCATGTTCAACTCCTTCTGAGTGAATACATACTTCAAACCCTTGTGATCTGTAAAACTTCGACTCTCTCGCCCAAAAGGTAGTGTCTCCAAATTTCAAGGCGAAGATCACGGCCGCAAGCTCCAAGTCATGATTCGGATACTTCTTCTCATGAGTCTTCAGTTGTCTCGATGCGTAAGCTACGACCTTCCCATTCTGCATCAAAACACATCCCAATCCTTTTCCAGATGCGTCGTTGTGAATCACCAGTCCTCCTGAATTGTCTGGTACGGTCAGGATCGGGGCGGTTATCAACTTCTGCTTCAACGTCTCGAAGGCCAATGCACATCCATCCGTCCAAATAAAAGGTACCTCCTTGCGCGCAAGCTTGGTTAACGGCTCTGCCAGACGAGCAAAGTTCTCCACAAATCTTCTGTAGTATCCGGCTAATCCAAGGAAACTTCTTATCTCAGCCACACTTCTTGGAATAGGCCGATCTCGAACTGCTGCAATCTTTTCGGGATCGACGGCGATTCCATCGCCCGACACGACATGCCCCAGAAACTTCACTTCTTCCAGCCAAACTTCGCACTTACTCATCTTCGCATACAATTTCTCCTGTCTCAACGTCTGCAGTGCGATCTTCAAATGCTCAGCAAGCTCCTCAAAACTCCTCGAGTAGACCAGAATGTCTTCCATGAATACCACAATAAACTGGTCCAAGAACGGTGAAAAGATTCGGTTCATCAAGTCCATGAATATTTTCGGCGCATTCGTTACTCCGAAGGGCATCACTAGATACTCGTAATGTCCATATCGAGTTCGAAACGCCGTCTTGCAAATATCTTCTGCTTTTACTCAGACCTGATGATATCCGGATCGCAAATCCAGTTTCGAGAATACTCTCGCGCCACTAAGCTGCTCAAAAAAGTTCTCCAATGCGAGGGATCGGGTACTTGTTCTTAATAGTTACCCGGTTTAATTCTCGATAATCGATGCACATCCTTCTCATGCCATCCTTTTTCTTTACTAGAAGAACTGGAGCTTTCCAAGGCGAGTTGCTTCTGCGAATCCAACCCTTCTCAAGCAATTCACCAACTTGTTTCTTAACTTCTTCCAATTCCACTGGTGCCATCGGATAATATGATTTCGATACTGGCGCTGCACCAGGAATAAGGTCAATCGCGAACTCCACGTCTCGCTTCGGCGGTAAGCCCGATATATCCTCAAACACACCCATAAAGTCGCGAACAACTGCCGGCTCTTCTTTACTATCAACTTCTATAGCTGCAAGAACACTGTTTGTCGGCCTAGCCCTAAACTCGACTGGCCCGACAGAACTGCTTCCTTACCGCAACTGTTGTCTGCATCGTTGGCCGCGAAAGGTCCAGCGAGACTACTGAGTCTCGTACATTCTGCTGCATACACGTCCACGGTTGCTCCATTCTGCCTTAGTCCGATGAACTTCTCTTCCATTTCCTCCCGTGCAGTCCGCGGGAAGAACTTCTCCAGGAAACTTTTAGAGAAATCCGCCCAACTGATTGGCTTGGGCAAGCGGGTCTCCTCCACAAGCCACCACTCTCGGGCGTAATCCACTAGCTGAATGCGCACCACATCAACTCCTTTGTCCTCTGGAATCTGTGCCGTAATCAGCAAATTCTCCATGCCACTAGCCACTGCTTGGCTGGCAACGGCTCCTCCAGACCAGTGAAAATAGACGGACCCAAAAGTCTGAAATCTGCTACAGTCCCTACTCGTTCGACTGGTCTAGTTCCATCGTTGTTTACAGACTGCTGAACGATTTGCAAACCTTCCTGAAACGAATCTGCTATTGCTGGATCAGCTCAGTCTGTCTCTTTGATTTCCAGCAATTCTCTTATCACTCCAAGCATGGCGGCTTCGTGCACACGCCTCTGGTACGTCTTCAACTTCTTACCTGCCATCATCCTGAACTCAAAACACCCAACATTAGCATGATGATAGATTCTGAATATGGATCAAGACTAGAACTCCAAGATACTTAAATACAGTACCGCATTGTAGCTATGCCGCGGTATCATAGCCACAATTACTTAACTCCACCCAAGTCGCCCAAGTCCTAGGGATAACAAGAAATTAGGTTTCCGAGTCGACATGCAAAGTGAGTTTGCAGGTCGAAAAGATATAATCAGAAAGAATGTGATTCAAGAATGGCAAAACGGTCAAGGTGGCAGGACATGTTTCCTAAGCACGGGTATTCTGATTCGTGTATCGGGTACAATACCCAACTACAAAAGAATCAACCCAACTAACCTATGGCTCTGATACCAAAAACCATGTCACGCCCCGCTTCCCAGAGTACGCAAGATTTGGGCACGTGACATAGCCAACCATGCTACCTGTGGGTAGGAAGTATCCATCCACAGTCACATTACGGCTGTAGAGATATCAAGAACAAGATAAATAAACTATCTAACACATGTCCAAATCCAGAATAACAAGAGTCAAAACAAATAAGTGCGGAAGCAAATGATCCAATGCAATAATAGAAAGGTACGTCCCGTAATGCGGGATCACACCTGGAAATAAAATGCAAAAAATGAACTAACCACTACAGAACTCACAAATCAGCCTGCTGGCTGAAGTACTCCTGCTCGGTCGGCGACAGTGGTAAAGAATCTAGGCCATGCAAAACCCAGACGTCAGCGCGTCATGTCAATCAATAAGATAATATGAACAAGGTAATAAGCAATGCAGAAAATAAACATGAATAAAGCAATACTATGAAACAACAGTGCAGGGTAGTGTGTAGTGGGTAACTAAGCTGTTCTATCAGGTTTCTATTCTAAAGTCTTTGAAATCAATTGATGACTCGTCGATGTAACTCAATAGTATCCCGTGCATGCCCGGGACCACGGTCAAGACCCTCGGGGCTGAATCCGAGACGTGCCGCTAGGCAGTAATAGGTAGCAGGATGGACGAGTGATGTCAGCATCATCACTCCCGGACTGGCCAAGCCCGTAAGACTGATCAGAACAGGTATCGAACTGTTGAGTTACAAGTCGGTTTCACCTTTGATTTCCCCATACCCCCAAGTTATGTATGTCAGGTCAGGTATTCAGTAATCACGAACTAATGCCAACACAGGATCAGGTAAAAGCAGGTTTGTCTGGATAGACAACAGGAATGGTCCATGAGGACCCCAAGTCAGGTTTGTTGGCATTAGGCATGAGATCAGGTGACAAGTCAGGTCATGGTACATCAGGTTGAGTCTGTAGTAAAGGGTACCATGTCCGGTGCATCGGTATGTATATATGTCATGTGTATCAAGGTCAGGTCAATTTAGGACGCAATCGAGGGTGTGCTCACAACAGGTATATAATCGAATAAGGAATCACAGCAGGAAATAAAGTAAACAACAATAACAGTTCATCTCATCACAATGGTGCATTAATATGGTGCAGTTGTATTATCATTTTAACAGGTTCGAGCACCCTTGGAGTGCAATAATCACAGGGTAGTGCAATATCAATAACAGAAGGTAATGAAGATATGTGAAATTAAAACTAAAGTATAAATAATTGTCACATGGATAGTCTAACAAATAAAAGCAAGGACGATCTAATTGATTTAGTTAGTTAAAAGCATGGATTAATAGCAGACCAAATAATTACATGAAGCTACTATAATGATTCAATGTTAATGATAATTGCAACCGTCAATTCTAAGTTATACTATAATATCGATATTACCATCAACTGTGTGGTTATATTAAATAATAAGATAATTAAATGTATAGCAAGACTTGATCTTGTATATTAGCATGTTAGAGCAAGTATTCAGATACTTGCCTTGAGACGAATGCGGACACGACTGCATGCACCCATGACGCGAAGCAAGATCAGATCTTTGATCTCAACTTGGTGGCCACGATCCACGGTGACATGTCAAGGGCTGCCGGCGCGAGTGCTGAAGATGACAAGGGGGTCGTGTCGAGATGGGGGGTTTCGACGAGGGGATGAGGAGTATGGCCGGAGTTCGAAGCCAGCGTGCGGTAGCAGCAAGGTGTGGCTGAAGAGTCATGGGTTCTCTGTTGTGGGTATTGGCCGAGGGCGAAGGCTGCGATGGTGAGGGTGATCGATCGGAGTTCTCGGCGAGGTTGATGGGTTGTGGTGATGGTGAAGAGGATGTGGCCATATGGGATGCTCGGGGTTGAGGAGATGGGTTGAAGTTGGTCGGGGTTCAGGCTACTCGGTGATCGGCAATGATGGTGGAAAGGGTTCGGCGTCGCGGGTTTCATGGGTTGGGCTGCGACGTGGTGTTGCAGGGTCCCGGTTGGGGAGAGGAGGGGAGGAGGTAGAGGTTGTGAGGACGAAGGTGAAGAGGTCGAGGTCGACCGCAAATGCCAGGGTGACGACGACGAGGTCGGAGAGTTGGGTTCTCGCGATCGGTTTGTGGGTTTCTCGTGGTCGCTTCGGGAAGATGAAGGAGAAATACGTATATGGGAGAGAGAGAGACGGTTAGAGAGAGAGAGAGATTAGTGGAAGAGAGAGGGAGAGATAGAGATAGATAGAGAGAGAGAAATTAGTGGAAGAGAGAGGGAGACTGAGGCGGGGCCCACGAGGGATAAAATCCCTCGTGATTGGCTGCCAGATTAGAAAAGGAGAATAGTAGAAGGATTTAAAAGATTTATAAGGATTTAAATAGTTAGTTTAAGTAACAGGAAATATATAATATAAAGCTTTAGATTATCTAATTAAATGGGTATTTTGGCGCTAAATGAAACATTTCCAAATCGCGCCCGGGTTGCGCCCAAATATTTGAAATTCAAATAATAGGATTTTAAGCGAGTTCCAAATTTTAAAATGAGATGTCTTATGATTAAAATGCATGCCCCCAAGTCGAACACTTGCACGCGCGCGTAGCCGTCCAAACTCGCCCATTTCACCGAACGGGATGAAATCTCGACGCGCGGACGCTGCCAACGCGACTAGTGGTGACGAGTAGGCCAATATGGATATTTTTAATTTCATTTTAGGTGTTAAAATTTGTTATAGGCAAAAATGACTTAGCCGGTTAAAATTTTGCAACAAGAACCAAACAAGCAAGATAATTGAAATGAGCAATGTCTAACACTCAACCAGTAACAGAAATAGTATTATTGGGCTCGGGTGTTACACCGTTCGAAAAGCCAGGTTCTATGACAAAATCTGGAACGTTCCCGGGACTCAACGCAAACTGCCTAATAGGAGAATGGAGACAAAAGGACTTGGATACATCCGGTCAAAGAAACGAGAGCTACTAAACAGCTGCTATGTCATTTATGACTTCGATGAAGAAGCGGATGCTCAATGGGAGGACGCTAATCCTGAAACAATGAAAGTTCCGGTTGCAAAAATGCCCAGTCCGTCGTTCGAAGAACAAATGGACAAGCTTATAAGGGAAGCGGGTCAAAAAGTCCGAGACGATCATAACCGCGAAATGGTCATCTATGAGAAAGCCAAGACGCAACGCCATCTCCAACAGGCCGTGAAAAATGAAAAGGCCGCTTCATGTCAACCTGTTATAAAGAAGGCTCGACGCAAAAGCAGAAATAAGTCGAAAGGGCAAAAAGGCGCTCAACAATAACAAAGCAGGGCTAAGAAGCCACGCAAACGAGAGTCGAGCGTTATTGATCTATCCCTTATGAAGAAAATGGGTCGAGCATACTCGTTTCCGCGGGACAAGACGAAGAAGATACTTGACCTCGCTTTGAAACATCGGATGCTTGCATTGCCGGAGTCTAAACATCCCGAACGAGCGGGAGAAGTCTCACACCCGGACTATTGCTCGTACCATCAAGTAATAGGGCACCCTCTCGAGGACTGCTTCACCTTCAAAAATTGGGTTGAAGATCAATACCAGCTTGGCAAGTTCGCTCTATCCGACAACTGGAGGGTAGCGCCGCCATAAAAGCACGAGCCCAAGGCCACGAAAGAAGAACCAGTTCTACATTGGGATTGGAAGCGAATTCGTACTTGCCACATGATAACAATATTAAAAGGAGGGCCCGAGAACATGGACAGCCTTCCCTGGTGCTTCGAAAACAGCAACGATGAGGTGATCTCAGAATTCCCGCCAGCGCCAAAAGGGCTGGAAGATGGAATCCATACCACTGCAGATAACCTCAAGAAGATTGAGTTGGGGACGGCAAACGATCCACGAACGACATTCATCAGCGAGTTACTATCTGAAGAAAGGGTAGCTGCGTTAAAGGATGTGCTTCTGCAGCATAGAGATTGCTTCGCGTGGAACTATTCCGAAATGCCAGGACTAGATCCAGAAATTGCTGTACACAAATTGGCGATATCCCCGAACATCAAGCCAGTCAAACAGGCGCCGAGGAGAATGCGGCTCGAGCTTGAAATGAATATCAATGCTGAAGTCAAAAAGCTGATCGACTCTGGCTTCATCCAGGAGGTTCAATATCCGGAGTGGATCTCCAACATCGTCCCGGTGATGAAGAAAAATGGGACAGTGCGTATATGCGTAGACTTCCGGGATCTTAATAAAGCTTGTCCGAAGGACGATTTTCCAGTGCCAGTCACCGAACTGATGATAGACAATACGTCCACTCATGAGATTTTCTCCTTCATGGACGGCTCGTCAGGATATAATCAGATAAAAATGCATCCAGAAGACCAGAAGCACACAACCTTCAGGACCCCTTTAGGAATATTCTGTTACAAGGTGATGCCCTTCGGTTTAAAGAACGCCGGTGCCACCTACCAAAGGGCCATGACGAAGATCTTCGATGACCTTATACACGAAATCGTCGAATGCTATATCGACGATCTCGTGGTTAAAAGCAAATCATACGAGGAACATCTCGAGCATCTGAAGACCGTATTTCAACGCCTTCGACAATACAACTTGAAAATGAACCCGCTCAAGTGTGCATTCGGGGTTTCCTCAGGAAAATTCCTGGGATTCATTGTTCGACACCGAGGTATTGAAATAGATCTGTCAAAGATCAAAGCGATCATGGAAATGCCTCCGCCGAGAACTCTCAAACAGTTGCGATCTCTCCAAGGGAAGCTCGCATACATACGATGATTTATAGCCAACCTTTCAGGCAAGTGCCGTCCCTATAGCCACTTGATGAAGAAGGGAACCCCATTTGTCTGGGATCACAAATGCCAAGGCGCATTGGACGAGATCAAGCAGTACCTGCAGAACCCTCCGGTATTGGCTGCTCCAGTTAAGGGAAAGCCTCTCATTCTTTACACGACCGCCCTCGAAGGTTCCTTAGGCGCATTATGGGCACAAGAGGAAGGAAAGAGCACTCTATTACTTAAGTCGAGTTCTGCTGGGAGCAGAAAGCAATTACTCTCCATTGAGAAGCATTGCCTGGCGCTAATCTTTGCGATAATAAAGCTCAGACATTACGCATTAGCACATGAAGTCCGTCTCATTTCGAAGGTGGACCCTCTCAAATATCTAATGTCAAGGGCCATATTGACTGGACGACTCGCTAAATGGCCCTGCTCTTGATGGAATTCCTCGATAACGTATCAAACCTCTCAAGGCAGTGAAAGGCCAGGCCATCGCCGACTTCCTCGCTGAGCATCCGATACCCGCCGATTCTCCTCTGAATTGCGATCTTCCAGACGAACATGCGTTCGATGCGATCGATGGTGATAATAGCCGATGGGAGCTTTATTTCAACGGAGCATCTTCTATGAAAAAGCGCAAACAAAATACCCCTATAATCAAATCGGGGGTAGGACTCATCTTTGTAACTCCACAAGGAGGGATAATGCGCTACGCGTTCTCCCTAACAGAGCCGGGGACAAATAACGAAGCCGAATATGAAGCTCTGATAGCAGGCCTTGAGATCGCCATTGACATGGAAATTGAAAACCTCTCATATACGGGATTCTCAACTTGTCGTTAGTCAAGTAAACGGCGACTACCAAACGTGCAAGCAGACTTGGTGAAATACGGTGAAAAGGTGCAACAACTGTTGACCCAAATTCCCTCTTATACTTTGGAGAACATACCGCGTGCGGAAAATAGCAAAGCAGACGCGTTGGCCAAACTTGCTAAAGAACTGGCTGACGAGAACCTCGACGACGTTAGAATCGTGGTACAAAGCTGTCAAGTTCTTGCCCCAGCAGAAATATCTCCGGAATCATCCGAAGAAAAGGAAACGACTGAGCGAATGGCTCTGCAAATAAAAGACCCGAAAAGGCGAGTATTGGAGGGAAGTCTTCATAGACTACTTTAAGTCCCACCGATTGCCCAAAGAAGCGTCCATAAGACATCAGCCATGAAACGAGCTCTGTCTTTCTCCTTCGTCATGATACTCTGTACAAAAGGTCATTTGATTCTCTGTGGCTGAGATGCTTAGGACCTGACGAAGCGAAAAGGGTCGTCCAAGAAGTTCACGACGGACTCTGCGGGTTCTCACCAAGCAGGCCCAAGATGAAGTTGAAGATAAAACGGATGGGCAACTACTGGCCGCACGATGATCCAAGACTGTCTCGAATATGCGAAGCAATGCCACTCGTGTCGAATTCATGGGGATTTCATCCATCAGCATCCAAATCCATACATCCAACGGTGGCTAGCTGGCCATTCGAAATGTGGGGGACTGATATAGTCGGCCCCATCGAACCAGCATCGTCTAGAGGACATCGTTTCATCCTAGCAACGACAGGGCTACTTCTCTAAATGGGCAGAAGCGATACCGTAAGAGAGGTGAAGACGGAAAATATCTTCCACTTCTTCAAGACGCATGTCATATATCGGTTTGGAACTCCGCGACGGATCATCTCCGATAACGGGCCAGCTTACAGATCAGTCTCTTTGCGCAACAGCATAATATAGACTGGAGATATTCTTCAATTTACAATCGCGAGCTAATGGTCTAGCTGAAGCCTTCAATAAGACCTTGACAAAAATCATAAAGAAAACGGTGTCCCGAAATAAGAAAGACTGGCACGAAAAGACTGCAAGAAGCTCTTTGGGCATATCGAACTACGTTCAAGACGGCCACGAACACAACGCCGTACGCGTTGGTGTTCGGTACAGAAGCAGTACTCCCCCTCGAGATAGAGTTACCCTCTCTACGAGTGGCAGTCCACTACGAGCTGACGGACGAAGAAAATGCTCACCTTCGGCTTGAGGAGCTTGACGCCCTTGATGAAACCCGGCTCGTAGCGCAGCAAAATCTGGAAGCTTATAAAGCAAAAATGACGCGCTCATATGAAAGATTGACCCGGCCGAGGACATTCCGCCAAGGCGAACTTGTGTTAGTGGTCAAAAGGCCTATGATCCCTAATCGCTCTAAGCGAGGAAAATTCGAGCCAAACTATGAAGGCCCATACATCATAGATAAGGTCTACCAGGGTGGGGCCTATCTACTCATGGATATGCACGGTGAAAGGCCTTTCAGGCCGATAAATGGCCGGTTCCTAAAGAAATACTATGCTTAGCGAGTTACTGCCTAGGTCAATGATAGATGACGACGACTATGTCCGCTCGCTATCTTTCTAAGCTTAAGCTTTCTAAGCAGTGGCCAGCCTTCTCCATGACGGACTGAAACGTCCTTAAACTAACGACGGACCGAAATGTCCTTAAACTAATAGCAGACCGAAACGTCTTTAAACTACTACCGCAGCATCTTTAGGCTGACAAGATATAAAAAATATATATATAAATAAATAAATAAATAAATAAAAACGGTATGTTCATAAGCAAAAAAGGGCACGGATGAAAACCCGAAAGGGCGCCGTGAGTAAAAACAGCAGGGCTACCGGCGAGTGTTCGTGAAAACCCGAAAGGGCGCGACCTCGTAAAAAAATATATAAAAGTAAAAAGAATAAAAAAAACGGTATGTCCATGAGCAAAATGGGCACGGATGAAAACCCGAAAGGGCTCCGTGAGTAAAAACAGCAGGACTACCGGCGAGTGTTTGTGAAAACCCGAAAGGGCGCAACCTCGTTAAAAGACACTTATAGGGTCCTCTCGACCTTGTAAGGAGAAACCACCCGCGTGAGATCCTTACGACTCACAAGGGAGCAACACACTCAGGGATCCCCACGATTCCTAAGGAGAAAATACACTTGCGAGATCCTCACGACTCGTAAGGAGAACTCTTTTATGGGACCCTCACGGCTCATAAGATTTGAAAGTCTTAAGTTACAGAGACCTAAACCTGTGCTTAAGCAACCCCCAACCTTCGATACTGCCCTACAAGTGGCTTAATACCGACCCTTGTATACAATCCACGGGCGCGAATAAACATTTCCCTAACCAAGTCTCATCCGTGACTGGGGATATGTTCGTATGACCCCTGTAGGTCCTCTCGACTTACAAGGAGAAAACCCTACTGTAGGATCCTTACAACTTACAGAGGAACATACACTTAGGAATCTTCACGATTCTTAAGGAGAAAATACACCTACAAGATCCTCACGACTTGTAGGGAGAAATAACTTCGTGAGACCCTTACGGCTCATGAAGTCAAAATCCTTAGTCGACAGGACCCTAACCCTGGTCGCTAAGCCATCTTTGTTCGACATTGACAGAGGCAGATGATAATTCGCTCCTGGTAATATCCCAGTTGTAGCGGTGCTGATGCCGAAATTGGTCTACAGCAAAAAAGCCAATAGGCCGCATATGCATACGAAATAGCCGAAATGATAGGGCAACTTGCAATAAAAGAAAAGCAAGTAAAGATAATGTATGCATGGAAAATAGCCGAAATGATTGGGCAACTCGCAATAAAAAGCAGCGAGTAAAAATAAAATAAATAGCCGAAATGATTGGGCACCGCGAAAAATAGCCGAAATGATTGGGCAATCGCGACCTTCGCGATATAAAAGCTGAAATGATAGAGCATCGCGGAAATAAAATAAAATAAAAAGAAGAAATGATAAAACTTTGGCCTTACAGTTAAGATCACATCGATCCCTGTATACAATCCAAGGCGTAAACAAAGAAGGAACCATACTTTCCTAATAGGCTTCGCCAGAAGACGAAGCCAAATCTCGACGGTTCAGTCCAACTCCGAAGAAACTAGTGTCTTCAACAGATACATCGACTCACGGATACAAACACTCCTTGATGAGAGCCTCCTGATTCGCGTCGACTCGCAGAGCCACCAGTGCCTCCGTGGGAAATCCTCGACTCGTTTCAAACCCCAAGGAAACAAATAATCCTTGGCGCTTGGGAAACAAATAATCCCTAGCAAACTCCTCGACTCTCGGATACAAACACTCCTTGACGAGAGCCTCCTGATCCGCGTCGACTCGCAGAGCCACCAGTGCCTCCGTGGGAAATTCTCGACTCGTTTCAAACCCCAAGGAAACAAATAATCCTTGGCACTTGGGAAACAAATAATCCCTAGCAAACTCCTCGACTCACGGATACAAACACTCCTTGATGAGAGCCTCCTGATCCGCGTCGACTCGCAGAGCCACCAATGCCTCCGTGGGAAATCCTCGACTCGTTTCAAACCCCAAGGAAACAAATAATCCTTGGCGCTTGGGAAACAAATAATCCCTAGAAAACTCCTCGACTCACGGATACAAACACTCCTTGACGAGAGCCTCCTGATCCGCGTTGACTCGCAGAGCCACCAGTGCCTCCGTGGGAAATTCTCGACTCGTTTCAAACCCCAAGGAAACAAATAATCCTTGGCACTTGGGAAACAAATAATCCCTAGCAAACTCCTCGACTCACGGATACAAACACTCCTTGACGAGAGCTTCCTGATTCGCGTCGGCTCGCAGAGAAACTAGTGTCTCCGCGGGAAATTCCCTATTCGTCTCAACATGCAAATGAAGCCTTAGGCAGCAGGGACTAAAAAACTTGCTTCCTGAACAATGGGACCCTGCAAGTCAATCCAAAATGGTCTCTTGCATACTATTCACGGGTCTCACTCTCCAAAGTCAAATTTCGACGAGGAGGGAAACAACCGCTTGTGGGTCCTCTCGACTCGTAAGAGGGAAAAATTCTCTTATAGGATCCTTACGACTTATAAGAGAAAACCACACTTAGGAATCCTCACGATTCCTAATGAGAAAACCCACCTACGAGATCCTCTCGATCCGTAGGGAGAAAAGTCTCTATGAGACCCTCACGGCTTATAGAGTTGAAAAGTCTTAGGCAGCAGATCTGAACTTGCGGCCTAAGCCATCGCTATTTCTTAAGAAAGTCAGGATACTCGTTCTAATCATCCGTTAACCATGTTTGCTAAGGTGATATGCTGATAATAAAAGAAAGAAAAGACGGAGAAAATGATACATTACAAAAAAGGTGTATCTTTTATTCATAAACTTGATTGGATACATGATACATTATGTCAAAGAATAAAAAAAAAATATATACATTCTTTTATCTACGAGTACAAACGATACAAAAATGGATAGCTACTGAGGAGGAAGTGTCTTTAGTAAATTCACAAGCTGCTCTCGCACTTCCTTCAGCGCTTCCTCCTGAGTGACAGCCGCAGCCACCTCCGCCTCCACCTGGGCCCGCTGCTGCAAGAAGGATGAAAGTTGCTCCTCCGCCGCCTTCTGGGCTGCTTCCTGGATGGGTGCATCTCGCTCGACAACGTCAAGTTGTTGCCTCAATGATAACCCTTCGGAAAGACATTGCAGAAGGCCCTCAAAGACAACCTTCAACCGTGCGGCGTTGGCCTCCACCCGAGCATGCAGTTGGGCAGACTTGCTCGAAGTCTCACCACGCTCCTTACGCCTTGAAATGACTTCTTGTTCGAGATGGCGGAAGTAAGGAGCGCTCTGCTCAATCCACGCTGTTCTTTGATTACTGGCAGCCAAGGTCTCGGGAGCGGGACACGGCGACTCCAACTGATATAGGCGACCCTCGATCTCCCTACAATGGTTAACCCAGGATGCGATGATGCCCTCATCATGAAAGTTCACGAGTATTGCTAGCATCGGGTTAACCACCATAGTGAAGTCTGCGGCAGATGTAGGAGTTTCAATGTCGAGTTCCTCGACGTAGTCACTCAACATGCGCAGACTATTCGCGGCGTCTTTTGAAGACAGACTCCTCAGATAAGGACCCGCCAGCATTGTAATACGAGGCTCGAAGGGCGACGAGGCCGGAACGAAAACTGAAAAGAAACAGGATGCGATCAGATAACAGTACAGAAAATAAAGAGAGGGAAGTTATCAACGTGATAGTCGCTGTACTAGTCGAGACAGGTGGCAAGGTCGGAAGGGCCGGCGGCGCAGCTGATCTTTTATCCCCTCCTTCAATCTGTAGCACTGCAGTCGAGATAAAAAAAGGGGGGTTAGAGGTAACTCCATCAATGAAAAAAGAAAGACGTCAATGGAAATCATACCCACCAACGCCACCAGGGGAAGAAGCAAGTTCGGATGGGAAAGAGAAGTGTGGGAGCAACATCTGATATACATGATCAAAGAGCACTCCTGAAGAGACACAACAATATGACTTTAGTACACAAATTATATGTCTGAAGTATAGGATTAATAAATTGCAAACCCATACCTTCCAACATCTTAGATGGTATGAGAGAGGGTTGAGAGGTGACCACCGCCAAGGCAGTTGTTGAAGGCGCTCCCTCAAGCAGTGGAGCATCGGCACTGGCTGCACCTGCGTTACAACAAATGCGAATTTGTCAGAAAGGATTGTAAGATAAAAAAGATAGCAACTTGGGATTTACCTGATGAGCTGCCGGCTGAAACGGAGGCGATTCCCTCCTCTATTGACATGAGACCACCGCCCGTGGCCTCATCACCCGACTCAATGGGAACCGTTGTGGTGCTCGCGAGACCTGGAGACAGCGGAGGACCATAGACGGGGAGGGCTATGACTGGAGTATTGCCAGATTCCAGAGAAGGAGCGGTTGGCTCGTCCTCGGGAATCATGGCCACCTCACCCACTACTCTCTCAGGTTCAGTAGTCACGGTTGTATCGTCCACCATCACCATGAGATCGCCGGCCTCAAGCGCCTCATCCGCCACCACCCTGGACTCAGTTATAATGATCATATCATCTGCCACCACTTCAGGTTCGGCATCAATGACCTTCTCGGCGGTAGGCCCCTCGACCTCCACCTCAGGATCCAAAGCCACAACGACGTTGCCCACCGTCGGCTCGAGTTCGGCAGGTACCGCCTCCTCTGTTTCTTTGGGATCAACAGTTTCCGCCTCCCCCTCGATCGGACTTGGCCCTGCAAGATAAGAGATATAAGGACCAATGACATTAAAATCCTTATAACAAAAACTCTGAGAGAAATATTACCTGAAGCGGATTTACCGTTTGCGCTCCGAACTGCGCGCGCCACCTCTCTGCGGGCAGTGGATAGGGCGACAGGGGCCTCTTCAGATAGAGTATCAGCACGAGGGGCAGTGCTGGGACCCGCTCCCATAGCCAAGGCAGCCCTGCGCGCCTTCGCCTCACGCCTCAGCCGCTTCCTTTCCTCCCGGGCTGTCGCGATGGACCTTTGTGACGCCTCCTTCAAGGCGTCGTCATCCTCGTTCAGGGATGCCTCCAGAGCCTTTAAGGCATCTTTCATCGGCTCTTCAAGACGAACCTCCTACAGTGGCCCAGAGGAAGCAGGAACATCGGCAACTGGTAGAACATCTGCGTTACTTGGAGGGAACGGCATTGAGGTTCCTGTGATTAAAAGGGAAAATGTTAGATCGACCATAACACAAGGGAAATGAAAACTTGATGAGTCGAAACTTACTAAGGCCCATGGATGCTCTAAGACGTTCTTCCTCCTGGAAAGTCTTCAGAGAAGCGGCAATGGCTTCTTCATCAGTGATGCCTGTTGAAAGAAAAGAAAGAAAAGCGTTAGTCAAAGGCAATGAAGAGGATATGTTGCAATAAAGAAAAGACGACTAGTAGTTACCTGATTGCGCAAGCTTAGCTAGTCACGCGTCACGCCTGGCCAACCACGCTGAAGCTTTGAGAGCAGCCTCCAAGTCTGTATCGTCCGGCGGCGGCATCACTAATCCTTCATTAGTCCCGTATTCGATCAGGCCCTCGGCATAGGGAGCATGGGGTTCCTGACCGAACACGATGTCTGCAGCGAAGAGCGACTTCTTTTTCTTTTGCCCTCCGACCCTAGGCTCACGGGGGATCGACTTCCGTTTAGCAGCCACTTTGGGACGACGGGTCCCGATGTCCGCACCCACGCCAGACTCCGGCGAGGATACAACCACTGTCTCCACTGGAGCACAGGGAGCGGGAGGTGCATCTGTGATATCAGGGAGCGGCAACTCACGTGGAGGACTTTGCGCACGCGATGGTCTGCCCCCGGCATCTTTTAGAGGAGGAGCCACCGGGGTCCTTGGCACTAAGGGAGCGTTACGGTTGGTGCCGGGAGGTGCTTCTTTACGGTCGATCAACACTCGCCTCTTTTCCTTTATAACGGCCCCCGTCGCATGATTGTACCACTCTTTATATACATTAAGGAGTCGTGGAGCGCAGGCCGGCGTGCTGATGAAAAAACGAGAACCCGTGTTCAGGCGCATGAAGTGATGTAATGCGTTCTCCATCCCTTCTTCATTGGCAGCAGGTTCCAATAAGAAAGCTTCCAAGGGTACCCCTTGATCGTAGCCCAGTTGTTGGGCAAAACGATACGGGTTATATCTCATGAAGATTGCCGCACCGCCCTGCCTAAAGACTAGGAAGCCCGGTCTAATAGAATACAAGTGGAGGGTCTCCCGGGCCGTCAACACTGAAGCTCCATCCTTAAAGGAGTCCTATAATGGTCGCACCGCAGTGGTGGAAGCTTTTCCAATGGTTAATACCTTGTCAATGAAGGACATCCCGACTCCAACGGTGTGAGGGCGAAGTAGTAAACCTCTGGCATTTCGTAGTGAAGGGGTCACGATTGATGCGCCAATCAATTGAATAATGCGAGGGAAACCACACTTGTCAAAGAACGAGGGCCTTTTATACATGCTGAAGACACCCGCCGTATGTAGCTCGAACCACGACATAAAGTAGTGCATCGGGAAGACCACATGCAATACCCCGGGCTCGTTAGCATCCGCTGCTCGGTTGAGACCATGATATAGATGCGCCAAGCCAGCGATCCCAACAGCCACCTTTACCCCGATGGCCATCCGGTGGGCTGGGTAAAAGACAGAGGGCCGCATACGATGAGAGTGCATGGGGATCGCAAACCAGCTCAGCCACAATCCAAGAAATCCTAAGAAAAAGGCCTCCTCATCCATTCCAGGGGCCGCAATTTCTGCAAATGACATAGTAGGGAAGTCCGGAAGGAAAAAACCCTTTTGATCTATTTCCTTCTCCGGTAGGTTGTCCACACCTAAACCGAAAGGGTCATCCAGAGTGGCAAACTTGGCAGCCTCTGATGAGAGGACGCTTGGGCGAAGGAACCGAGCGGTGAAATCTTCAAAGTTAACCCCCCGACTCCCATGTTCGATAAAAAGAGATTCGTAGATGTTCAACACCTTAATCAAACTTGGGAATTGATGTTGAACGGCATTCTCCGGCGTGACCCCCCTTACCACTGGCCTAGCACCAAAGACGTACACATCTGTCGGGAGCAGCTCCTCATAATGTTCTCCCATGACTGGTATACCGGATACCTCCGTGAACTCCTCCAAAGAGATGGACACTTCCCGATCCATGGCAAGGAAAGTGTGGGTGGGAATGTTCCACTGCTCCAATAAAGCCTTAAACCACCAGGTGGGGAGCGTGGGATACTGAAAGAGAGAGACGTAGACCGCGGTGTACAATCCTAATCTTATCAACTGCGACTTCTTCGTCGACAGGATGTACCGGGCCCACGGCAGGTAGCCAATCGGATGACGGGGGATCATACCAATGTTATATGATTGCCCCCAGGGTCTCGCTTCGCCCTGACAGATACGATGTCCTAGGATATCCAAGACCATAGGACGTTGGACCAGAACCGCATCCATAGCGGGATGAAGAAAGCTGTTCGCGGTCCAATCCACCATCTCCACGGCATACTGCACCGAGGGTGGGGTAGCATAATGAATTGCCGTGATGGGCTCGGACGGCACTGCGCATGTAAAGCTGCGTCGACCCATGATGATCTGGTTATACCAAGACCCCCAAAGGTGGAGGTTCTTGTACTCCGGATCATATTCTCTAATCATGGTCAGGACTTCACGGTCCAAGGGCGCCTCGGGAAATCCCTCCTCCGAGCGGACGAACGGGAATGAAGTGTCTAGAAACATGATCGCTGCAAAAGAACAATTTAGCTGTTAGTGTTATAATTCCAATGTTTGGCGTCTGAAAAAAGAAAATGCATTAATTAAATTAAATTAAAATTAATTAATTACACCACACAGCAGTGCAGTGAGTAGGAGACCAAAGAGGGGACCCACAAAATCGGGATGACAATACGTCAGTTAACAAGACAACCTCATCATTGGATGAGATTGTCAGTTGGTCCCCAGGAAAACATTCCCATTTTAAAAAAAAAAGGGGAAGAATCCCTAGAGACAAGGAGAAAATCTCCTCTTTCAGAGCAAAGCTCTGTCACAGAGTGACACTCGTCAAACTCTGGTCCCGGGGAAATAAGATTCCTTAAAAGAGCATGGCTCTGTGGTAATAATGGAAAGGGTCCATCAGAAATTTTTTTTACACTTAAAAGAATCAACAATTTTGGAATCTTGAAAGATTCATGAAAAACTTACAAAAAAGATTCCTCATTTTTCAAATCTAAAAGAGCTATTTTTGGATCCATAAGCAAAGCTCTGATCATGGGTTAAAACCCATGAACAAGATCTCTGTAGATCTATGGATTCATAAGAGCAAAACTCTGTTGATGAAACCCCAAAGGGGATTTCTTTAGATCAGAAGATCTGTGAGAGCAAAGCTCTATTGGTTAATTAAAATTAATTTAACTTAAGATTAGTTTTACCTAAAGTTTTCTAACTTGGAAGAGCAAAGCTCTAAAGTTCTGGAAACGAGAGCAAAGCTCTGGAGTTCTAAGCAAGAGCAAAGCTCTGGAAATCAAAATCTAGAAAATTGTGAGATTTTTTCTAAGGGCCAGAGGTCCTATTTATAAGGCGCTTGCGCCCCTTGAGCTCACCCCTTGATCCAACGATCAGGAGTTTGCCACCGCTGCACTCACGTGTGCGCCACGTGAGCGCAACGGTGGGGGGGCATTTGTTTCGCCCAATCAGAGCAAAGCTCTGTTGAAATTCAAAATTCAAAATTTTAAAGCAACGCTTCAAATCTCGGGTGCAACGCGCCACATGTCAGGCGCTGATACGTCAATGCAACGTCCAAGAAGGCATGCCCAATCAGAGCAAGGCTCTATTTAAAGGAAGCAACGCTTCAGTTGCGCATGCACTGCGCTGCGTGACACGTGTCAGCGCAGATGCGCTCGCGCAGTTGCGCTGCGCGACACGTGTCAGCGCAGTTGCACTGCGCTTTGCGCTGCGTGACACGTGTCAGCGCAGATGCGATAGCGCAGTTGCGCTGCGCTGTGCGCTGCGCGACACGTGTCACGCGCTGGGGCATCTGCGCCAAACAGAATTAAAATTTTAAGAAATCTTTTTTGTTCTTGTTAAAACAAGAAGATTTTCTTCTGCAAAGCAGAAGCCCTTGGATCAAAGATCCAACGGTGGGAAAATTCCCCAAATCACTCAGAGAAAGATCTCTTTAACAAATTTAACTAATTTATGGGCACTATAAAAAGGACCCTAGGCCTCAATTCAAAGCATCAACATTTCTTGAAAAAAAAGGTCAAGAGCTTCAAACAGAGAGAGAATTCTGAGAAAATTTTAAAGAAAAAGATAAAGACCTTCATGAGAGAAAAGAAATCTCTTTTAATAAATCATTGATTAAAAAACCAGATCAATGTTCTTCATATAATAAACAGTGCTTTGCACTTCTCATGAACCCCTGGTTCTTCAAAAACAAGAAAACAACAAAATAAAAATAGTGCTTTGCACTTTTATGAACCTCTGGTTCTTCAAACGAAAAGAAAAACTTATTTTTCTTTGATCTAAATTAGATCAAGAAATCAAATAGTGCTTTGCACTTCTGTTCTTGAATCTAAAAAATTCTTAGTGCTCTGCACTTCCAAACTGCGATGTTGCGCTCTTAAGAGAGCACCACGTGTCAGCTACAGAACAACTTGCGCTACGCGCTCTTGAAATAGAGCTTTGCTCTCCGGAATTGGCGCAACTCACCAGAGCGCGCCACGTGTCAGCAGCGCAACAGCGCAGCGCACTAGCGCAGCGCACTGCGCTGTTGTGCTTGCGCTCACCAGAGCATGACACGTGTCCTCACCACAAGCGCTTGCGCTCAGTAATTGGCACAAAGCGCCTGACAAATGCAATGCATTTCTTTTCCTGAAGGGCCAGGCCCAATTAAAAGACCAAGCATGCCTAATTAAATCGATGCTCTGCATCATTTATAAATGGGCAGAGCCCAATCGAAATAATAAAAATACTACGCATTTTAAAAGGGGCAGAGCCCAAACAAAACAGATGCCTTGCATCATTCATAAATGAGCAGAGCCCAGAATAAATTGATACTCTGCATCTTTATGGGCAGAGCCCAATCAAAAAAAATGGAAGAAATGCAATGCATTATTTAATAAAAGTGTTGAACATTTTCAACTGGACTTAGCCCAATTTTGGCCGTAAGTCCTCAAATTAAATTGGCTGAGCATAGCTCTCTCTTAAATCAATTTATATCCGGTTCGAAGGTACGTCTCCGAACTCCACTGACACACGTCGTTGTAATCATTCAACGTCGTCAGAGAGGTGACGGGTCCCGACGACCACACCCTTCAATATTGGACTGCGGGGTCCTTAAACTCATGGACCGAAACGTCCTTAAACTAATATTGGACCGAAACGTCCTTAAACTAATGTTGGACCACCACGTCCCTAAACTGGAATATGGACCACCACGTCCCTAAACTGGAGCATGGACCGCAACGTCCCTAAACTACCTATGGACCACTACGTCCCTAAACTGGAACAATAGAGCCTCCAAATGCTCTTTTCCCGGATCTAAACGATCCCATTTAAGTTGATCTTTGCCCCCAAACACGGCTAACGTATCCTTAAACATTCCAACGGACTATAAAACTCCAAATCAACCTTGGTTCAAGGGTACATCTCTGAACTCCTCTGACATCTGCCGTTGTAATCCTTTAACGACGTTAGAGAGGTGACGAGTCCCGATGGCCAGATATTAAATGGATTATCACGTTAAGTTGATCTTAGTCTCAAATAGTACTATCGTATCCTTAACGAATGTTTAAGTTGATCTTAGCCACAACGCGACTAATGCATCCTTAAACTAAAAACACCAAACCCAAATCTAAGTAAATATGGATTTGGACTAATCCACGTCATACGGGCGAAGGCATTACTCAGTCTCCGTATACAATCCACGGACAACCACAAACAAAACAAACACCCACGACACGAAGTGAAATTCTGGAGAAGGAGAAAGTTGTTATCGTGATGCGGTAGCATAATTAACTGCAGGGGCTTGCGCCTGCAGGGAAGAGCGTCCCCACAATCAAAAACCCCTCACCCTGAGGGGGAATCTGACGAAGTCTGCTACATCGGCCGCATCCGTCTAAACCTCCGATACATGGTGCCATAAATCAACTTGGCATCTTCGGAGAGGTAGACGGATAAAACCATATAGCATCTGCCCCGAATCTCAGGCAAGACGCCCTCACGTCGTCGCCGTCTTTCGGGAACAGCCTCATCGCGTCCACTGCCCGTACACCGGGAAGCGGGGTGTGACAGGTTTTGTTGGTGGCCCATGCAGGTCAGAGCTGTATGGAACCCTACCATGCAGTTCCGTTCTGCGTGGACAACCTAAGCAATATAACACAAGAACCAGCAACTGAAAACATTCTTTGCATTACATATTCCTTGAAGTTCATCTCAAGACTTTTGAATTCTTAACTCTTATTCACCCTTTCTATTTGTATCTCGTTGGTATATTAGCTCAATTAGTTAGAGTATCAATCGACGGAGCTCGAAGTCGGCATCATCCTAATTCTGTTTCCTTACTCTGTTGCAATATCCTTCTTGAGTAATTTCGAGGACAAAATTATTTTTAAGGAGGGAGAATGTAACGACCCCAATATTACTATACCATTGTGTTTTCTTTCTTTAGTAAAATATTGTATTTATTTATCCTTATTATTTTTCCGTATATTTTGTTTTCTATTAAATATATTATTTTATTATATCCTGTCTCTTGTGCATTTATATTTATATTGCTTAGATACGCTTAGTATATTTACTTCAGAGTAAATACGTAACGGCCTCGTCGAGTCCTCTGCCCGTACACCGGGAAGGGGGCATGACAACGGTTCTGCTTGAGGCGATCCGCAGCCTTCTGGAAGGACAGCAGTAGCAGACTACTATTCTCTTGAACCGACCAGAGGCAGAAGCACCTGGGGTGAAGCAATTCAAAGCATTGCACCCCAAACAATTCTCAAGAAAAGAGAGCCATCTGGAAGCGGAGGAATGGGCTCAGAGTATCGAGGATGACCTGGCAGCATCACAAGTGCCAGAGGTAGCTTAGGTCCGAGTTGCGAAGCTGCAACTTATGGAAAATGCATGGGTCAGGTGGAAGGCGAAAGAAAGCCGTTTTGACCATCCTATCGAATGGAAGACTTTCCGCGACATGTTCGATGCAAAGTACTTCCTTGAGACTGCCCGCTTTGATATGGAACAACAGTTCATCCATCTGCAACAAGGTTCAATGTAGACCAAATCAGTAGATGAATATGATGCTGAGTTCACTATGCTCAGTCGGTAAGATATATCTCAATGTTCGATTTTATATCACATACTACATAGCTAACACAAGACCGTAACAGGTTTGCGGCCCATCTCATACCGACTGCTGAGATCAGAGCTAGAAGATTTCAGCAAGGGTTGGACCTGGAAATCCAAGATGCATTAGCTATAGGGGATTTCCCAACCCATGATATGGCTTTGAAAGCTGCCCGAAGATATGAGGCGGTGGTGAAGAAGAAGGGCAGACCTCAAACTGCCGGCGTGAAGTGCCCTGCCAATCAGATGGCAGGAGAAGCCTCATCAGGACCACCATTTGTACCAAGGATACCGGGAGTACCAAGCTCAGCCTTTTGTACCTACCGCAAGAGAGCTGGACATATGATGAAAGATTGCCGACGAGCAAACGGTCTTTGCCTGATATGTGGATCATCCTCACATACCATAGGAACTTGCCTACACAACTGAACTAATCCTAATTCCCCATCTAGACCAGCTATCCAAGCTCCACCTACTCGGTTAGCTCTTCCTGCACCACCTCCACGTGGACCACTTTTACCTCGACAACCATCAATGTACCAGCATGCACGAAGAAATGTACCGAGACGCCAGGCTTATACTTTGGTGGCCGTAGAAACTAAGACGGTTGGCCAGGACAACCCTGGTAATTCTCTTCAACCTTTTCAAACGTTTGCATCACTTTGTAATTATTCATACACTATCAAGTACTTTTATCACCAAACTTTTCTTGAATCCGTTACACTTTCCTTTTTACAAATTTCGAGGACAAAATTTTTATAAGGACGGTAGAATGTAACAACCCTAAAATTTATGTACAAATTTTTTCAAAAATACAGAAAATGTACTTTTGCCTGAGCATAAGTTATAAGTTTGTTTTGCTTTTTAATAGCAAGAAAAAGCTTGTAGCTCATTGGTAAGATCTTGCACTGCTGAACCAAAGCATCAGAGTTCAAATCTCATTAGCCACATTATTTTTTATTTAGTTTTCTTTTAAATTTTTAGAATCCCAAGAGTCTACACGTGCATAACTCGTAAAAACCAAAAGTCACATATTAAACAAACGAGTCTAGGGGGTAGACAAACAGGCAAGGGACACGTGGCATCAGGGGGGCCCGACTCGGCCTGAATCGGCCGGCCCAAAATCCTAGTTGGCCTTCTGATCTTCTGTGCCTTTTGATTTTCTAATAACCCCTGTGTGGTTTAAATCCTCTGCACATTAACAGAGCTTATTCAAACACCATTAATCCATGTTTTTAATACAATTTTCAATATATCTTTTCATCTACCCTAACCTTAATCTTTTTCTATAAATACCACTCCATTTCACACACCCCTCACCCACAAACTCTGTCCAAACTCTCAAGAAAAATCCCTAGAACTTTTGTGTACAAGTGGAGTTAGCGAAGGGCGAAACTCCGACGAACTTCCGACGACGACCCTAGGAGCTCCCGGCGACGAAACGACGCACCGGTACCTCCTACCACTCCCTCTTCCTCTTCTCTAATCCAAATTACAGTAAGTCTCTTCTCCCTCTTCACTTTGCTATTCTAAAAACTCGTATTTCTAAAACCCGACGGAAGCAGAGTTAATCCGACTTCCGATTCAGTTTTCTTTAAAAAGTTCAACTTTTCTTAAACACGACCATACCAAACTTTCACATCATGACTATTAATCATTAACAAAATATATTGAACAAGTTCCATATCAAAAGAATTCTTATTTCAATTTTTATTGCACTTTTACAGAAAAATATCATATAGTTTAGCTTCAACATCAAAACATCATTATCCTTGCTATACCTTTAGATAGTTCACGAGGTAATGACATATCTCCTCACAACACTCATATGCAACATAGCACGATGCCTTTCAGGAACATAGAATACGGAAAAATGCAATTTTACATATAAATACCTTTTACTATTAAAACCGTTTTCTACAAGATTATGTGTTTTAAACAAATCTTTGCAAAGTGCCGCTACAACCCATTTAGGGAACCCGTTCGGGATGGTGCGGATTATCGCACATCCTCGGGCTTAGTAGTGCGAGATGCAGACCTCCGCAAGGAGCATTCGGTCTCGAAAGATTTAAAATACAATTTTCTTTAGAAAATGTGATTTCTCTTATAAATAAAACTCATATTTTTAATATATAAATATATATGTAATTAATATCAAAATATCTATTTTTAGTATTTATAATATTTCACATTTCCAAATTTCAAGAAAAACAACTCATTTATAAGAAAATACCATGCAATTCCATACAAGTTCAATATTGCAAATAAATGCCCTATATTATGAAAAATAGGTTTTATTCACTAGAAATGTCACATATATAAAATCTACATCTATGAAAACTTTAAAGACGATAATTAAATATTTGAGGTGTATTTTGAAAATGATACAAAATTATTTTTTAAAACCCCCTCAAGTTCTATAAATTACATTAAGGACCCTAGTAAACATAGGTTTAAGCAGGACCAATCTCTTGAGCATCAGGAGCAGGCTAGTCGAAAGAGAAGAAGAAGAAGAGAAGTGGGTGCTTACCTATTTAAGGTAGACAACTTAACAAATGGTGTTATCAACACGGTAATCGTCTTTGAAAAAGACACAAATCCTGCCGTCCATGTGCAGCGGTTACCGATAACACCAAAACCTAATTCAGGAATTCAATTTCTTTTCTAATTGTCTGACTCAGACTGAGTCTCAATATAAATAATCCGACTTGAATGAGATTCAAGTATATATATAACAATTCAACATGAATCCATGAATCCATATATTTAATCTATTCAATCTATCTTGACTGAACCGAACCATGGATATATTCCATTTACATGATTATCCAGTATATCCATTTCCATTTATACGATATCATGGTCTCGGCAGTCATCCATCTATACAATCTACAATACAATACAATACAATACAATACCATCATTACTATTAATACAATAAATACACGGGGTGTTAGGGTAGTTCATGCGTGAATCCAACAAAGTCTCAAGAGTCCCCTAGATCATGAATCCATGTCTACTAACACAAGCAAGCTATCACGAGGGCCCGTGTTTCCTTCCTCCTGGATTACAATCTGTTGAGTTTGGAATACTTCAACACTAAGTTGAAGTCCCGTTACTAACATTTGATTCGGGCCCGTGGTTCCCTACCCCTGGATTACAGCATGTTGGGTTCGAGAACACTCTTGAGATTGGTTGACATTCACCCTTGAACTTACATTAACAATAGCGTTAATACTAAATACAACATTATAACAATATCACATCACTTTAAAAGTTACACTCTCTCTCTGTCTATTCTACTGCTCCCTCATCTTTGGGACTTACCGAGCGATTGTTCACTGACGACATTCCCTCCATTTCTTCTTTGAAATGTTGTCAGGTGATTCGGACCTTCAGGAGATCGAGCCCACCAGCGAGGACTTGGATCAGCTAGCCTTCGACCCGTAGCTCTAAATACTTGTACATTTTATTTCAGTACTTTCCATTTCTGTTATGCCACTGTTTAGGCATTGCTTTCCATTCCATATATTTACTTTTCCATATATTGTAAAAGAATGTTAACAAATAAAGTTGTTGTTCATTACATTTGTCTCTTATATATATTTCTTTTATATTACTTAGTTACGCTTAGCATATTTACTTCTGAGTAAATATGTAGCGGCCTAGTCGCGTCCCCTTCGCCGTACACTGGGAAGCGGGGCTGTAACATTTCAGAAAAATAAAATATTATTTTTAGGAACTTATATAATTGAATAATAAATATTATGAATATTTTAATGTGTAGAGATTAGTTTTAATGTTATGGTATAATTAAATACTGATAAATTGGGAAATATTTGGAAATTTATAAGAATTATTGAATTGAGGGTGTTTTATGTGATATGAGCATTTATAGATTTTTAAATACTTATTTGTAAAAAGGTTAAATGCTAAACTCGATTAATAATCACTAATTATGCATTAAGCGTGATTATGCATATGACATGCACCATGTCACATTGCTAACACTTGTTACATTTTTGAAAAAACTTGGCTTAAATTCTTTATTTGTGTATGGCATGTTGTTTCCTTTTATATTTGGGGTTTTGGTTTTTATTAGAGGATAAAAGAAAAGGAAAAAAGAAATGAAATGAATAAAGAATGAAGTATGGGCATGAGAGAGAAGAGAGAGAGGTGAGGGGTCATTTTACCATGGCTCACAATTGTTTTTCCCTTATTCTCTTCATCATTTTCCCTCCTTCATCTCTATGGCTGCCCTCTTCTCCCCCTCCTCTAACTCCTCACCACAACCCCATTTCCATATCAAAACATCTTGTTCCATCCACAAAAAATGTGCACAAGCTCACCCCCAGCATGTTGGACCAAGGAAGTTAGGATTTTGATGTTCTAGGAGGATTCTTGAGTCCCAAATGAGGTAATTCTTTCACATTTTAGTATAGTAATCAAGTTCCTTTAACTTCTATTTTATTTTAGAAGTGTTTATATAAGATTTAGTGATCTTGGGAAATTCCAAGATGAGCTTGTAGGGGATTGTGGATTTGTTAATGTGTAAGTGAGTATAATTAGTGAACCCCAAGCTTGTGAGTGTCATTCTGGATCAACACTTAGCATAGGAAATCCAAAACTTGTGTTTTGATAATTCAAATGTCGGTTTTGTGACTATTGTGTGCCTACAGGGAATCTGGTATAACCTGGGATCTTTACTAGGAAAACTAGCAACCCCAGAGACCTAGATTGGACACTAGGAGACCACCCTGAGAAGACGAGACCCTAACTCCCTATTTTGGCCGAGCTCGCCGGATTTTCAAGTGTTCTCGCCGGGTCTTCTGTGGGCATGGGTGTCTAGGTTGGTTCTGTAGCTCATATACCCCTTATACAACCTCACTGTATTGCTTGTTTAGCCCTATTTTACCTTACCAAAAATCTGGAAGTGTTTTCTTGAGTTGCTGTTTTGGTTTGTGACTTTTAATGATTTCCGATTTCAAAAACTTGGTTTTTGGTATTTGAATGTGGATTCGATCGTTGGACGTTTGTACGCCAATGACGAGAGACTTATAATTGTTTTTGTATGCGTAGGCTATAGGTTCTAATCTATAGGCACCTCGCGTGTCGTTTTGGTTTTAAACCGGATTTTAGTGCGATACGATATATTTTGACATGTAGGTACCTCCGCGTGAACTTCGGGACGACAAGCAATAGCATGGCGACATCGACTTCGGCAAGCAAGGATCAATGTGAGTAGATATATATCTACGGGGAAGTCGGGTGGATAGCGTATAGCACCCCCGCAGTTTCGTAGTGTAGTCTACGTATATGCGTATATATATATATATTTGTGTATTTTGAGACATGTATAATTAGCAAGGAGGGTTTTAGGAGATCATGGGTTAAATTTTAGCGTAATTGGGTGAAAGTGTCGTTAGTTAGTTTCTTAGCCGTGGAACCCTAGAGTAAAGGTACACACACACACATGCACACACGTGATATGTTTTTGGTGTATATGATATATGTATATATATATGTGTGTGTGTGGATGCGTTGATATATATATATATATATATATATATATATATATATATATATATATATATATATATATATATATATATATATATATGTTCCCTTCTAAAACATGGGGACGCGACCGCGCAGGTCCGTCTTGCCTGAATTTCGGGGTAGATGATAATTGGTGCTATCCGTCCACCTCTCCGAAGATGCCAAGTTGATTTATGGCACCATGTATCGAAGGTTTAAACGGATGCGGCCTATGTAGCAGACTTCGTCAGATTCCCCCTCGTTTGAGGGGTTTTTGACGCTCTTCCATGCAGGCGCAAGCCCCTGCAGTTAATTACGCTACCATATCGCGGTAACAATTTTCTCCTTCTCCAGATGGTCACTTTGTGTCGTGGGTGTTTGTTTTGGTTGTGGTTGCCCGTGGATTGTATACGGAGACTAATTTATGTTGTCGTCCGTAGGGCGTGGATTAGTTCAAATCCGTATTTTCTTAGATTTGGGTTTGGGGGTTGGGTCTAAGGATACGTTAGTCTCATTTTAGACTAAGATCAACTTAAACGTTAGTTAAGGATACGTTGGTCTAATTTTAGACTAAGATCAACTTAACGGTTTGCTAAGGACACGTTAGTCTAATTTTAGACTAAGGTCAACTTAACCATTTGTTAAGGATACGTTAGTCTAATTTTAGACTAAGATCTACTTAACAGGATCATTTAGATCCAACAAAAGAGCATTTTGGCTCTATTGTTTTAGTTTAGGAACTTTGCGGTCAATTACCAGTTTAAGGACATAGTGGTCCAATACCAGTTTAAGGACATAGTGGTCCATGAGTTTAAAGACCTCATTGTCAAGGTTAAGGACGTCATAGTCCGTGAGTTTAAAGACCTCACAGTCAAGGTTAAGGACTTCATAGTCCGTGAGTTTAAAGACCTCACATTCAAGGTTAAGGACATCATAGTCAGACAGCGCTGCCTATACGCGAAGACGCTTCCGAGGAGACTGCTTAATTTCAAAAAGGGTTTGCGAGTCCGTGAGTTTAAGGACCCCACAGTCCGTAGAGTGTTTGGTTGTCGGGACCCGTCACCTCTCTGAAGACGTTGAAGGATTACAACGACAAATATCAGAGGGGTTCAGAGATGTATCCTTGAACCAAAGTGGATTAAGTGATCTGTAGTCCAATTTGGAACTAAGATCAATTAATTAGATTATGAGCACATTTGAGCTCAGTTAAGTCTGAATTGAGGACTTATGGCCAATTTGGGCTAAATCCAATTAAGTTCAAAATGTTGGCCTTTTATTGGACCATTAGACATTTGTCTTGTTTCAGCCCACATTATTTAGCAATGCTAAACAAGAGTTTGAGGGCTTTGGTAACATTTTTGTCTTTGACTGAGCATGGAACATTATAGCTCTGAATTTTACTCAATTTTGAGATTCAGTTGAAGGGGAGGCTTTTGCCTCTGGAAAATTAGCCGATTTGGCTAAAACTAGTGTTAGACACTAGAGAACAACAGTGTTAAACACTGGAAATACAACTCTCAAATTAGTGTTAAACAATAGAAGACAACAGTTTTAAACACTGAAAATACAATTCTCAATTTAGTGTTAAACACTTTTAATTTTTAGCCATCACGTGTGGGCACGTGATAGGCACTCATGTGCTAATTTGTTAAGGCATTTATTAGGGGTCACGTGGTAACACGTGAGAGCGCCCAAAGCCCACATTTCCTTTGCTTTTATTCTCTTTGTTTTGGAGGTCACGTGGGGGCACGTGAGGCATTGCCTCAAAGCCTTTTCCTTTTCATTTTTGGGATCTTTTCAGGGGTCACGTGGGGCCACGTGACCTTAGTTCTTTTGCATGCACGAAGATCTCTTTATCTTTAAGAATTAAATTCTTTGTAGGGTTAAACCCTAATTATGATTCTGGAGGAATTAAATTCCTATATATATGTAAAAGAATTAAATTCTTGTGTAGGGTGAAACCCTAATTCCATTTTAGGAGGAATTAAATTCCTGTAAATTTTAGGAGAATTGAATTCTCATATAGGGTTAAACCCTAATTTCATCTTGGAGGAATTAAATTCCTATAAATTTGGGAGAATTAAATTCTCTGAACTCAATCCCCCTCCAAGTTTTGGATCTGCATGGCAGGATCTCAACCCGATAAGAATATTATACGATACGTATACACGGGTGATGAGGATATTATATGATACGCGGAGGAGAGTCGATATGATCAGGCATGATGCCATGAGATCGGTTATGTGATTTGGGTCGTACTATGAGATACGTCATGATATTATAGCATCGGCTTGAAGAAGGAGCATCGGCTTGAAGAAGCCATATTGAAAGCTTCCTTACGCATTGGTATGTTCCTGTATTTCTTCGTAATATTTTATATTGCCTGCACTTGCATATATGTATTCTTATTCTTGTGTGAATTGTGCAGAGACTTCGGCGATGGGGGAGGTTCCTACGGGCTTACTGACGGTAGAGCCTGTTGTCACCCCTAATGAAGCATTGCTCGATGTGGAGGGATTGACGACACTGTCCCTCTCGCGATAAAGCCTCCTACGGTGGTTCTTGCTCCCGAAGCACTCGCCCTTTCGGGAGAGGCGCCCTTGGTGGTCGCCGTCCCCACGGATCTTCCTGAGAGCGGCCCAGAGTCTGGGATGGAGGTAGTCGGGACCACCCTCCCTTTGTTGGAGCCCGAGGTCGCGACGGAGGCCGTCGAAGCTGCTATCCCTCCTATTCAGAATGGGAGAGGCGTGGAAGGTAACCTTCTACATTTTGAATTAGTATTCTTTCCATTATCTGAACTTTTCTGTCTTTTCAGAGTTGCGCGGATTGGCGGCTTCGATTGCCGACTTGTCTCCCAGGCAGTCTTTTCAGCGCCTGTTGGAGATGGCTGCTCCACAAGCGATACCCCCTCAACGCATCGTCCTCTCGTCAGGGCAAGGTTAGTGTCGTTCACCATTTTATAGCATTGTTGTTATTTCGCAAAATGATATTGATGCCCTTTACAGTTCTGGAGGCCGATGATGAGGTTGAGGTCTTCGAAGGGCCAGGGGAACCTTCAGCTCCTTCTTGCATGACTGTGGGTAAGTGAAGTCTCAATATGGTCCCACTTGTTCCTTTGCTTACAAGTTTCACTGACTGTTTACACATCTGAACAGCCCTTCCAGTTCTTACCGCACTGGAGTCGCGCATCAATATGCCACTTGGCCCCTATGCTTTGCGAGCCTCAGAACGTTTGGCCATGCTAAGCCTTGTCTCCCTGTCATCTTTGATCGAAGAGCTTCACGCTGGCAGCGCAATCACAGCCGAAGCATTTGCTGCCGAAGCTAACGGTTCTCTTCCTTTTCTTGCCACCTATCATAGTGAAGCGGTGGTGCGACTCTGGGTTGAGTTCTGTCGGCAGGTGGAGGCTTGCTTGCACGTACTTGAGTGTTCCCGCCTTTCTTCGGAGGCTGTGGCTGCAAAGGCGGGCTTGCGGGGTCTGATAGAGCGGTGCGCGGCGAACATGGTGTCGTGCGAGAAGAGGCTCGGCCGCAAATTCTCGGAGAGAGAGCTGGCCTCTAAGGCTCTGAACGAGCTCCAAGCCAACCTTACAGCCAAAGCCAACAAAACGTATGAACTCTGGCGAGTACTTCAAGAGTCTATCAAATAGGTGGTGGCCTTCGATAAAGCTGCCGTGTTCACTCGCGAAAGGGTTGAGGCTCACAAAGCTACCGAGAAACAGCTTGAAGGCCGGCTTGCCTCGTATCAGGCCCAGCAGGCTCAAGCGGAAGCCCGTCTTTTGGCAATATTGAAACACGAAGGCGAGGCCCAGCGGAAGAGGGATGAGCTGACCACTCTGCTAAATCGCCCGCCGGCCTGAAGACTTGTATATCCCCTTTTTTCTTTTTGTACATACTCCTGAATGAGAGTATATTTTTTTTTTGTTCTTTCACGAATTGTACTTTGTATCCATTTTGGTTCATGAATAAAAGACATATTTTTCTTCTCAATGGCGTGTCCCTTTTTATTGAATGTATTCTGTGGATAGTCTATCTTGATCTCTTTGCAGGACAACGATGGCTTAGGATTCAGGGTTAAGATCTGCCTCCTAAGACTTTTCAACTTTATGAGCCGTGAGGGTCTCATAAAGAGTTTTTCTCCCTACAGGTCGAGGGGATCCCGTAGGTGTAATTTCTCCTTAAGAATCATGAGGATTCCTAAGTGTCTGTTTTCTCTTGAAAGTCGTAAGGATCTCACAAGAGAATTTACTCCCTTACGAGTCGTGAGGACCCGCAAGTGATTGGTGAAGTTGCCCTTATCCGCATTTCACGGCGCTTGGGGTTGCTCTGGATGCTTCCCACGGGTTCACTGTCGTGTTCGGCGAGGACCAGGCTCCGTTCTGGATGTTCTCCAGGGTACCGTAGTTTAAAGACATCGCGGTCAAGATTAAGGACATCATAGTCCGTGGATTTAAGGATTCCACAGTCCGTTGCTAGTTTTAAGACATTACGGTCGAGGTTAAGGACATCATAGTCTGTGCATTTAAGGACTCCACAGTCCAATGTTAGTTTTAAGACATCGCGGTCGAGGTTAAGGACATCATAGTCCGTGGTTTTAAGGACTCCACAGTCCAATGTTAGTTTTAAGACATCACGGTCGAGGTTAAGTACATCATAGTCCGTGAGTTTAAGGACCTCACAGTCCAATGTTAGTTTTAAGACATCCCGGTCAAGGTTAAGGACACCATAGTCCGTGAGTTTAAGGACCTCACAGTCCATGAAATGTGTGGTTGCCGGGACCCGTCACCTCTCTGAAGACGTTGAGGAATTACAACGACAAATATCAAAGGGATGACGAGATGTACCCTTGAACCAAGGTGAAATTGGTTTAAAATCATTACGGTTGATTGTTAGTTTTAAAACATCACGGTCGAGGTTAAGGACATCATAGTCCGTGAGTTTAAGGACCTCACAGTTCGATGTTTGCTCTGGATGCTTCCCACGGGTTCACTGTCGTGTTTGGCGAGGACCAGGCTTCGCTCTGGATGCTTCACACGGGTTCACTGCCGTGCTCTGCAAGGACCAGGATCCGCTCTGGACGTTTCCCATGGGGTCAGAAGTGACATTATCCGCGTTCCACGTGATCAGGAATTTTGCTCTAGATGCTTCCCACGGGTTCACTACCGTGTTCGGCGAGGACTAGGCTCCACTCTGGATGCTTCACACGGGTTCACTGCCGTGCTCTGCGAGGACCAGGATCCGCTCTGGATGTTTTCCACGGGGTCAGAAGTGACGTTATCCGCGTTCCACGTGATCAGGAATTTTGCTCTAGATGCTTCGCATGGGTTCACTGTCGTGTTCGGCGAGGACTAGGCTCCGCTCTGGATGGTTCACACGGGTTCACTGCCGTGCTCTGCGAGGACTAGGATCCGCTCTGGACGTTTTCCACATGGTCAGAAGTGACGCTATCCGCGTTCCACGTAGCCAGGAATTTTGCTCTAGGTGCTTCCCACGGGTTCACTGCCGTGCTTGGCGAGGACTAGGCTCCACTCTAGATGCTTCACACGGGTTCACTGCCGTACTCTACGAGGACCAGGCTCCACTCTGAATGCTTCACACGGGTTCACTGCCGTGCTCTGCGAGGACCAGGATCTGCTCTGGACGTTTTCCACGGGGTCAGAAGTGACGTTACCCGCGTTCCACGTAGCCAGGAATTTTTGACTTTATCCACATTTCACGGAGTCGGAATTTGACTCTCGGTCGTCTGTATACCGCCGAGCCATGGAACTGGGAGTTGCCGCTGTTCCGCTTTGCTTGATATTGTAATGAGCCGAATGTTGAGATGATCTCCAGGCTATCTGTGGGCCGTCGAGATTTGGCTTCTTCTTCTGAGGAAACCTGGGGAGGAGGAGGGCAATTCCTTCTTTGTTTACGCCCCTGGATTGTATACAGGGATTGCTGTGATATCACCTGTAGGGCATAAATTTCATTTTCATTTTTATTTTATTTCTTTCCGCGATGCTCGATCATTTCAGCTTTTTATATCGCGAAGGTCGCGATTGCCCAATCATTTCGGCTATTTTTCGCGATGCCCAATCATTTCGGCTATTTATTTTATTGTTACTCGCTGCTTTTTATTGCGAGTTGCCCAATCATTTTGGCTATATTGCATGTATACCTTTTTTTTACTTGCTGATTTTTATTTGCAAATTGCCCCATCATTTCGGCTATATCATATGCATGTGTGGCTTGCTATCTTCTTGCTGCAAGCTTGGGATTAGACACCGATTTCGGCATCAGCACCGCTACAACTGGAATATTGCCAGGAGCGAATCATCATTTGCCTCCGTCGATATCGAACAAAGGTGGCTTAGCAAACAGGGTTAGGGTCCTGTCGACTAAGGCTTTTGACTTCATGAGCCGTAAGGGTCTCATAAAGGTATTTCTCCCTGCGAGTCGTGAGGATCTCGTAGGTGTGTTTTCTCTTTAGGAATCGTGGGGACTCCTAAGTGTATGTTCTCTTAGAAGTTGTAAGGATCTTACAAGAGGGTTTTCTCCTTATAAGTCGAGAGGACTTACAAGGGTTGTTCACCATATGGACATGTCCCTAGTCACGGATGGGACTTTGTTAGGGAAATGTTTATTCGCGCCCGTGGATTGTATACAAGGGTCAGTGTTGCACCGCTTGTAGGGTGGTATCAAAGGTTGTGGGGGTTGCTTAAGAACAGGTTCAGGTCTTTGTAGCTTAAGACTTTCAAATCTTACGAGCCGTGAGGGTCTCATAAGAGGATTCTCCACACGAGTTGTGAGGATCTCGCAAGTGTGATTTCTCCTTAGGAATCGTGGGGATCCCTAAGTGTGTTGCTCCCTTGTGAGTCATAAGGATCTCACGCGGGTGATTTCTCCTCACAAGGTCGAGAGGACCTTGCAAGTGTCTTTTAACGAGATTGCGCCCTTTTAGGTTTTCACAAACACTCGCCGGTAGCCCTGCTGTTTTTACTCACGGAGCCCTTTCAGGTTTTCATCCGTGCCCATTTTGCTTATGGACATACCGTTTTCTTTTTTTTATTCTCTTTTCTTTTTTTTCTTTTTTTTCTAACGAGGTTGCGCCCTTTCGGGTTTTCACAAACACTCGTCGGTAGCCCTGCTGTTTTTACTCACGGAGCCCTTTCGGTTTTTCATCCGTGCCTATTTTGCTTATGGACATACCGTTTTTTTTACGAGTCTGCGCCCTTTCGGGTTTTCACAAACATCGCCGGCAGTACTGCTGTTTTTACTCACGGCGCCCTTTCGGGTTTTCATACGTGCCCATTTTGCTTATGGACATACCGTTTTTTTTACCACGTCAGCCTGGGGATGCCGCGGGTTGGTAATAGTTTAACGACGTTTCGGTCATTTGTCAACGTACGATTACGCAGCTAGATTTTGCCGCAAATCTTCGCATGTTTTGTGCCGGAGGTGGATTCCTTGAAGAGAGGGCTGAGGGTGATTTCTTCGTTAGAGTCGCTTCCAAAGGTGATAACTTGCGATCCCTTGGTGTCGGCTATGTGACAGTTTCCAGCAGCTCTTTCGCGCTCATCTGTCGTGCGTTTCTGTTCCCGACGAGTCTTGAGTTTTGCTCGTTGAACATGTCGTCGATGGACAACATATCCCTGCCACCAGTTTTTAAAGGCTATGCACTCCTCGGTGGGGTGTGCAATCCTCTGATGGTATAGGTCGAAGTTAGGATGTATGTCCGCTTCATCAAGACGTATATTGACAGGGGAATTTCCTTTGAGAGAGGGCAACTTCATTCCTATTGCCAGGGCCCTAGCGAATTGATTCCTTACTTTAAGCTTGCTTTTGCTGGCGATAGGGATGCTTTGCTCCAGTCGGGGTGTCTCGACTTTTTCCTTCATTCGTCGGCGTTTGGCACTTTCAAATATAGCCAGTTCACGCTCTCGATTGGCTTTGCTTTCCTTACGGGCTTCATTTAGGAATGCATCAATCATTTCGTCTGATGGTCCTAGAAGTTCAGGCTCAGGATTTGCCCCTGGTTTTTCTACATCCAAAGCTTCTTCACCGTTTATTAACGAGTGAGAGATCATATGACAACTTGCCACATAATCCTCAGGCTCATCCGACGAGTCTTCTCCATTGTCATCATCTTTGTCCACAAGGAGATGGGTAAGAAATTCTTGGAGTGTGACTGGGGTCCGCGCCTTCTGATTATATTCTTCCAACGCGTCAATCTGTTTTTGCAGGTCTGTGCGCTTGTCATTAGGCTTCACGGGCTTTTTGGTCTTCTTCTTCTTCTTCGAAGACTTTAACGACTGGGTGTGAGCGCTCTGACCATCACCACCAGTTTTTTGAGTTGGGCACGGTTTCAGCATTCCCTCGATGATCTCAGGTTCCAGTGGATTTTTCCACCTGATCGCCAGACATGTTTAGAGATCCTTCAACATTCTTTTCATCTTGGCTGAATGAACGTCCTCCCATGGGGCTTCCCTTATGAATGAGCACGATGTCCCCGGCATGTCCACCTTTTTAGGGGCGTGAGGTTGTGGTGGGTTCACCTTCCAATTTTCGGATAATGCGAACTTGCCTTGTTGGTATTGGTCCTCCATCCAGCCTTTGAAGACGAAACAATCTTCGATTGGATGGCTTACTGCTTGGTGGTAAGGGCAACAATTAGGATTGTTGACATCTCCTGGCTGCAACGGACGTTTTGGATCTGGCAGATTGATGAATTTGTTGCGCACTGCCAGCTCGAACAGTTTCCTCGTTTTACCCTAGGGAAACGAGTAAGGACGTTCCAGTCTCTCCTCGAGGGATGGGCGTAGACGCATGTTGTTTTGGCGAACAACCGGCTTTAAGTTGCTCGGCCGTTGTTGAGTATTGGCGACGAAGGTTGCATTCCCTTTGCTCTTTTCATTCCAAGGCTCTGTCTTTGAAGAGGAAGGCCTATGGCCCATCTGGTCCATTTGGGCCAGCTTGTCAATCAAGGCCTGGAAAGTGGTCGGCTTGAAGAACATCATGAATTGGGAGATGGTCGCTTGAGGGTTGAGAGTACCCACGAACATGCCCACGGCAGGAGCTTCTTCTATGTGTTGTTCGCATCTCGACCATAGGTTCCGCCACCGGATTGCATATTGCACTCACGTCTCTCCCGGCTTCACTCTGGCGTTGATCAATGCCGTGATCGGGGTGCGTTCGCTGGCGCTTGCGAACCGTTGAGTGAATAGCAACTCCATTTCTGTAAACGTTTTGACGGAGTCGTCGGGAAGCTCCGAGTACCATTCAAAAGCTGTGTCTGCTAAACTACCGACAAACTGGCGAAGTAGAAGTTTATCATCACCTCCAATATTGCCGCAAAGAGCCCTGAACTGAGCGACATGTTGATGGGGATTGCCTGTCCCCTTATACATATGGAATTTGGGGATCGTATATCCCGGCGGGTAACTTATTTGGTTATACCAGCCCAGATATGGTCGCCCAGTTTTAACAACTTGGCCGGCCGTTTCGTTCGCTCGGTGAGCTCGTATTTGCTGAGCAATATAATCATCAAGCGTGGCTTTTGAGATGGTTTCCTCCTTGGCTGCTGAAAGAGTCGGATGAGGGTTTGATGTCTCCCCTCCGTCGTCTTCAATAATGATCGGAGGGTCTTCAGCTGGAGGTTCCGGCTGTAACATCATCCCGACCATTTCTTGGAAGAGAAGTGCCATTCGCTTTATATTAGCCGCTTGTTCTGCGGCTTCTCTGTCCTTCTTTTCGAGGACTCTGCGAAGGAAGTCAGCATCGGTTTCTTGTTCATGACGCTGCTCCGATGACGCCTCCGGGCTTTCTTTTGGTCCGGTGAGCGCAGCCATTGCAGTCAGTATCTCCTGAAGCTTCTGCTGTTGTTGTTCTTGAGCCCTTGTTATTGATCGGGTGAGTGGTCGGTGGCCCGTCGAAGTGCGGCTTTCTTCTTTTCCGGAAGCCATGTAGACAATATGTACCATCATGCCTCCAGACTTGGGGCGTTTGGGCTCAATGCCTTTGCGGTCTGCCGCAGCCACAGGGGCTTTCTCCGGCCTCCTTTTCTTTTGAGCAGTTGAAGTCGAGGGGGGCGTCGCAGCGGGCACCCAGACAGCTTTTTGTGATTTGGCAGGATGGTTCTCTTCTTGTTGAACCTTCGCCTTTTTCTGTCGACGAGGGTAATCTTGATCAATTACTGAGTCCCGAACCTGCCGCCAGACTTTGTAGATTTTGGAGGACAGCCGCTGAGAGGACTGTTCTGGCTTTGCTACCGCGACATTCTCTACTGATGGAGGAGATCTTTTTAGTACGGCGGTAGGAGAATTCCTGCGCACCTTGTTCAGCAATTCAAAGCTGTTCCCAGTTGGAACAGCAGCATTGACTTCCACCGTTGGGGCTGGTGGAGTTAGCCCAGAGAGAGAGTTGCCCCCAACCTTCCTTACTCGGCGCCAGTGGCGACGTCGAGCGTGTCGAGCCGTTGGAATTTTTTCAGCTTTAGGGGCGACTTCGTTATGCCCCCTGTTTTGGAGAAGGGCTGTTGCTGGCGTCAGCCTCTTGAAGACCGATGTCCGTTGAGTAGCGTCCGGTCTGTCAAAGACAGACCTTTGAGTAGGGACAGGAACCGTAGTGGGAGCCGGAACAGTCAGTCTTGTAAAGACTGACCCTTTGGTGGGAGAAGCCGTGTTGACGACTTCAGGAGCAGGGATGGCTATCCTTTTCAGAACAACCTTCTCTGGGATTGTAGGCTTCATCACAGGCCCACAGGAATTTTGGCCCAGTCTGGCGAAGACCGAAGCGCTGGAGCTGGACGACCCGTTGAGAGGGGCCGCGGTAGTAGCAAGCCGATCAAAAACCGACTTCTTGGGAGCTTCTGGTGTTGGTACAGGGGTGCTGAAGCTCATCGGTGGGAGCATGGTCCCAAAGAACAGTCCAGTGGTGGCCTGAGTCACTTGGTCTACCGGCATCGTGAACAGCGAGGCCGCTTGAGGCCCGTAGGCTATGCCTCCGGATGAGGCGGAGCGCGAGTTGCAGTTGCAGTTGGAACACTTTGCACAAGTGGACGCCATCGATCCTTCGCTTTCTGTACCAAGCAAAACGCCAAATCTTAGTACCTCGAAACCCAAGGGCAACCATTAGCAAACCGCGATTGGTTCGCGAACACGACACACAAGTGTGGAGTGGAAAGAGGAAAAGGTTCCGCCGGGCGTGCCAGAATCTGTTCCCCTCCGAAACACGGGGACGCGACCGCGCAGGTCCATCTTGCTTGAATTTCGGGGCAGATGATAATTGGTGCTATCCGTCCACCTCTCCGAAGATGCCAAGTAGATTTATGGCACCATGTATCGAAGGTTTAAACGGATGCGGCCGATGTAGCAGACTTCGTCAGATTCCCCCTCGTTTGAGGGGTTTTTGATTGTGGGGACGCTCTTCCGTGCAGGCGCAAGCCCCTGCAGTTAATTACACTGCCGCATCGCTGTAACTACTTTCTCTTTCTCCAGATGGTCACTTCGTGTCGTGGGTGTTTGTTTTGTTTGTGGTTGCCCGTGGATTGTATACGGAGACTAATTTATGTTGTCGCCCGTAGGGCGTGGATTAGTCCAAATCCGTATTTTCTTAGATTTGGGTTTGGGGGTTAGGTTTAAGGATACGTTAGTCTCATTTTAGACTAAGATCAACTTAAACGTTAGTTAAGGATACGTTAGTCTAATTTTAGACTAAGATCAACTTAACGGTTTGCTAAGGACACGTTAGTCTAATTTTAGACTAAGGTCAACTTAACCATTTGTTAAGGATACGCTAGTCTAATTTTAGACTAAGATCTACTTAACAGGATCATTTAGATCCAACAAAAGAGCATTTTGGCTCTATTGTTTTAGTTTAGGGACTTTGCGGTCAATTACCAGTTTAAGGACATAGTGGTCCAATACCAGTTTAAGGACGTAGTGGTCCAATACCAGTTTAAGGACGTAGTGGTCCATGAGTTTAAAGACCTCACAGTCAAGGTTAAGGACGTCATAGTCCGTGAGTTTAAAGACCTCACAGTCAAGGTTAAGGACATCATAGTCCGTGAGTTTAAAGACCCCACAGTCCGTAGAGTGTTTGGTTGTCGGGACCCGTCACCTCTCTGAAGACGTTGAAGGATTACAAAGACAAATATCAGAGGAGTTCAGAGATGTACCCTTGAACCAAAGTGGATTAAGTGATCTGTAGTCCAATTTGGAACTAAGATCAATTAATTAGATTATGAGCACATTTGGGCTCAGTTAAGTCTGAATTGAGGACTTATGGCCAATTTGGGCTAAATCCAATTAAGTTCAAAATGTTGGCCTTTTATTGGACCATTAGACATTTGTCTGGTTTCAGCCCACATTATTTAGCAATGCTAAACAAGAGTTTGAGGGCTTTGGTAACATTTTTGTCTTTGACTAAGCATGGAACATTATAGCTCTGAATTTTACTCAATTTTGAGATTCAGTTGAGGGGGAGGCTTTTGCCTCTGGAAAATTAGCCGATTTGGCTAAAACTAGTGTTAAACACTAGAGAACAACAGTGTTACACTGGAAATACAACTCTCAAATTAGTGTTAAACACTAGAAGACAACGGTTTTAAATACTGAAAATACAATTCTCAATTTAGTGTTAAACACTTTTAATTTTTAGCCATCACGTGTGGGCACGTGATAGGCACTCATGTGCTAATTTGTTAAGGCATTTATTAGGGGTCACGTGGTAACACGTGAGACGCCCAAAGCCCACATTTCCTTTGCTTTTATTCTCTTTGTTTTGGAGGTCACGTGGGGGCACGTGAGGCATTGCCTCAAAGCCTTTTCCTTTTCATTTTTGGGATCTTTTCAGGGGTCACGTGGGGCCACGTGACCTTAGTTCTTTTGCATGCACGAAGATCTCTTTATCTTTAAGAATTAAATTCTTTGTAGGGTTAAACCCTAATTATGATTCTGGAGGAATTAAATTCCTATATATATGTAAAAGAATTAAATTCTTGTGTAGGGTGAAACCCTAATTCCATTTTAGGAGGAATTAAATTCCTGTAAATTTTAGGAGAATTGAATTCTCATATAGGGTTAAACCCTAATTTAATCTTGGAGGAATTAAATTCCTATAAATTTGGGAGAATTAAATTCTCTGAACTCAATCTCCTTCCAAGTTTTGGATCTGCATGGCAGGATCTCAACCCGATGAGAATATTATACGATACGTATACACGGGTGATGAGGATATTATATGATACGCGGAGGAGAGTCAATATGATCAGGCATGATGCCATGAGATCGGTTATGTGATTTGGGTCGTACTATGAGATACGGTATGATATTATAGCGGATCTATGGACGATGTGTTTTCATACACACGTGATATATGTTGATGGTATCAGAATGTACTAGACTTTAGATTAGTACCCCTAGTTCATGATATGATGATAATGATACCAGTTGAATAATGAAGTGTATGTGATATTGACCCGTACCTTGATTTGGGGATGCCGTACGATAGATTTTACCGTACGATATATAAATATGATGATTGATCCGCACTCTCGACTCGATGATGTTGTATAATATATTTTATCGTACGTGACGCTATTAAGGCGGGATCACCGACTACTAGATATATCGACTCGGACTTAGGTGGATTTCCTTACCTTTTTGACTAGTATCTTAGCTTCATACCGTAGTTTACTTGGTAGATGTTAGATTGGGCTCGAGTCATACTTATTTTCAAAATTAACGAATTGCGAGTATTTTAAAGACCGGCCTAGGGATACTACGGATTTTTCAAAGGATGCATCTTTTCTCAAAGACCCCGTAGCCCTATTTTTACTAAAACCATGATTCGTGCGATTTTAGATACTAAAACTGTATGACTCGTATATAGAAATGTATATTCTTTATTGTTGCATTTACTATTCATTTGCCATATATTCTTGTTGTTCGCATCGCATCGCATGCTTATTTGTGTTTTCGTTAGTTATTATGAACCCTGTTATCAGGACACCAGCACCATTACCGATGATGCATATGCCCCACGTACACTTATTTGCCGGCTCACACACATCATCATCGGTAATTTTCATGCCACGTACACATTAGAAAACACTATTTCGTTGGTATAAATTGCTAGTTGGTAGTTTCGACATAGTACTAGTACACTTGCTTTTATATGCTAGTTTAATTATTGCATTCCTTACTTGGTATCCGATGCATTCATATACCCATTTTTCATGCAATATTATGGGGCTTTAGGCCGGTAATTCACTGTTTATTTACTCTTGAGATTGGAATTTCGGATTTCCATGAGATTTTTGGATTTGGAGAAACGGCAAAGATTTTATAAACTCATTATCATTTTTAAAGATAGAAAATTGTGGTTTTCTCGTGATATGATGTGAGAGGTGTCCACCATGAGTTTTCTCGGCTCAAGAGCGGTATCATACACCCGATTCGAGGAGGAGGAGGAACCGTCTGCGGGTGCATGGTGGACCCGGTACGGTACCCCGGGGCAAGATGGCCGTAGATGATGGCGTTGAGCCCGGCAGGGGAGCACTACCGACCAGTTATTTATGACGCGGCGGATATCCGGAGGATACCGACGTAGTCATGAGATTTGATTATTTGGGCCAGTCCGGATTGCCGGAGCCCGGGGCCAGTCCGGATTGTCGGAGCCTGAGATATTGAGACATTGAGATTTTATGATATGGGCCAGTCCGGATTGCCGGAGCCAAAGATATTGGGATATTGGGATATATATATATATATATATATATATATATATATATATATATATATATATATATATATTTTGTTGATGCTTGACATGGATTCCTTGTTGATTTCATTGATGATACTTCGATTTTTATGCATAAATCTCACAGAGATAAGAAAACAGTTTTCTCATTTAGATGTATTCTGTTTTTATGCATTCATACATTATATATGATATGTTGTTACCTGAGGCACTGACACGAGCACTTGGTATTACACTTATGTATAGATGTTTACCCTTGCCATTATTTAGATGCTTCAGGTTATATATTGAGGATATTTTATTGTATGACCTAGGATAAAGTCATACATGCAATTTCTTCTCGGTGTTGTTTTCTACTCACGAGTTGGCAACTCACCCCCGTTGTGCCACAGTTTCTTGGAGGTTTCGCCGTACATGTTTCCTTGGCGGCTCTGCTGGCACATTGCTTCCTTCTGGGTGATTGCTTTGGTAGGTGGGTTCACTTGCATCGTGACCACCGTTGTACATTTATTTATTTCAGTTGTCTCTAGTAAACTCCATCAACCAGACTTGTGTATTATTTGATAGACTTAGAAGACCAGTGTATATTCTTTCGACCTTAGAGTCGTGTGCTTGTATTATTATGGTTTTCCTCTGGTTTTCTTCTGAGTTTTGACCCTCGCCCTTCGGCGTTGTATATTATATTGCTTGCGTGGTTGTGTCCGCCAATTGGCGAAAAGCTAGCTTCCGCTTGGGGATACCTTTATTCATTATGTATATTATGCATATTTGTACCCGTTTGGGGCCAGTATTTACAAAGGAGACTCTGCCGAATTTCTTGGGGAAATATGATGTTGCTTTTAAATGTTTAATGCCTTATTTTATTAAAACCACTTGATTTGAAACTAAGTTTTCCTTCACTTCTAAATTTAAATGGTTTAGATTTCTGGGATTTTGGCTTACTTGAATTAGATGGAGTCCTATAGACTTCATATGATTCAAGTGCCAGTCACGTGCCATTTCGGGTCGTAACAGGGGTGTGACATCTACAACAGGGCTCGATGTGGGTCAAGTCTGTGGATGAATATGATACTGGGTTTACCATGCTCAGCCGGTAAGATATGGTCTCAAATTCAATTTTTTGATCTCACTCACAACACTGTTAACACAAGATCGTAATAGGTTCGCTGCACACCTTATTCCCACTGCTGAGATCCGGGCACGACGATTTCAGTAAGGGTTGGATCTTAAAATCCAAGCTGCACTCACTACAAGGAATTTCCCAACCCACGAACTTGCTTTGAAGGATTCCCGACGCTATGAGGCAGTTGTGAAGAAGAAAGGCAGACCGCAGACTGCCAGTGTGAAACGCCCTGTGCACCAGATCATAGGAGGGACCTCTTCCAGGTCAGATTTTAACGGACCATCTCGGAGGCCAGTAGGTTTGTTCGCCAACAGCAGGCCAGACTTTTGCATCTACTGCAAAAGAACAGGGAATCTTGTAAAGAACTGTAGCAGGGCGAACAACCTGTGCCTGATCTGTGGGTTTTCTACTCACGCCATTGGAGCATGCCCATAGAACCGAGGACCCAACAATCCTTGTAACAACTCTAAAATCTTGTACGGAAATTTTACTGTTAATATACAAGAAATGAGTTTTTCAACCTGAGTTTGAGTTATAAGTTACTTTTATTAAATAACAGCAAGAAACAACTTGTAGCTCACCGGTAAAGCCCTTGCACTGCTGTGACGTAGCCCCTGCATTCGATTCCTATCAGACAATTATTTTTTTCTGATTTTTCTTTTTAACTTTTTGGAAGCCCAAAAGATTTCACGTGCAATACACGGGAAATAAAATGTCAGAGAAAAATCAAACATGCACAAAATGGATTAAACCCTAATTTTATCTGGTGGCACGAAGCTCGATGCCAGATGGTACAAATCGACCGGCGGAAAGCATATTTGGGCCGGCACCGACGGCTGATTCATAGCCAAATGTCCCTGGGTTTTGCATACTAGTCCCTTCACCTACCCCTAACTCCTCTGCACTGTTTGATTTCCCTGTAATCAAATAGAGACCTTTCAATTCACAATTTATCACAATTTTAATATTTTTTAATCCAAATTTTCAATTCCAAAACCCCAATTCTCCACTATAAATACCATTCCTTACCTTGGATCAGCACCATTCTGAAAACTATAGCAAAATTCTCTCAAAAAAGTTCCTAAGTACAAGTGGAGTAAAGAGGAGTTAGTAAGTAAACAACTTCCGGCGAAGATAGAAGAAACATCCGGAGCTTCCGCGACACCACAAGGCTTACCTCCTTCTTCCTAACCCTCTATTTGAACTTCCTAAACCGTAAGTCCCTCCCAATCCTCCTCCTTTTTCATTGCTTTTCACTTTAAATCTAATATCTGTAAAAGTGGAGTTATACTGATATCTTCTTTTATAAAACCTATAACTCCATTTCTTTTTATCATTTGGTCAAACCACTTTTACACAATACGTGTAACCCTAAATACTAATGTTTAGAATTAATTTTAACCAAGAATCTCATGTGAAAAATCTATACTTGAACTTTTTCATTAAAATACCATGAACTTTGATATCACTTCTTTTAGTTTTGTTAAAACTATACCTTTAGGAAAAACTTCATGGGGTAACGACCTACCCCTCACGTACACTTTTATTTCGTAGCACGATGCCTATTTTTGTATGAATATTGGTTATGAGGAAAATCTTACAATAAAATACCGCCTACTCTAAAAACCGGATTTCTTTTAAAGCGGTATTTCACATCATTTGCGATTACGCATCTACAACCCTCTTTAGGGGACCCGCTAATGGATGGTGCGGATTATCACACATCCTTGAGCTATTAGAACAAGATGCAGACTTCCTCACGGAGTATTCGATTTCGAAAGAATTTAAATACGGTTTTTAAGAAATATGAATTTTCAAAATAAAATTGTCACGCCCCGCTTCCCGGTGTACGGGAAGGGGACGCGGCGATGCCCGCTATGTATTTACTCTGAAATAAACACGCTAAGCGTATCTAAGTAATATAAAGCAAAATGTACACAAGAGATATGAATATAATGAAAAATAACTTTATTTATTAAACATTCTTTTACAGGTACAACAGGAAAGGTAAATACGTGAATAGAAAGCAATACCTAAACAATGGCATGAACTGAAAAGAAAATATGTACAAATAAAGTCAATGCTCAGGATCTTCTGTGAACTACTCTAAATGCCCCTGGCTGGTCTCGAGCTTCTCAGAGTCGGGTCCTCCTGACAACATTCTAAAGAAAGAAGAAAAGGAATGTCGTCAGCGAACAATCGGTCGGTAAGTACCAAAGATGGGTAGAGGTAGAATAGACAGAAAGAGTGTATAACTTGTAATGTTTGATTATAATGTTAATACAGTTGTTTGTAGCTTGATACTGAATATGCCAGTGTATACGAGAGGAGTCCAACTTACACCGTGGACTTTGGTAACCCGTAGTACAAGGTTCCGCCGAAAATACCACGGAACAACGGCATGAATGTATAACGTCTTTTAGTGACTACCTCGTGCCATCTTTAACACGTTCTATGCCAGTCTACCCCTTTATAAACCCCATAATGTTTATTGTACTGATTGTACTGATTGTATTGATTGTACTGATTGTATTGTATTGTCTTGTAGTAAATGGAAGACTTGCCGAAACCATGATATCAGTAAATGAAATGGATATAAATGGATAGTCATGTAAACAGAGTATATCCATGGTTCGGTTCAATCAAGTTCATGTTGTTATAGATTGAATTCTGCCATTCATGGATTCATATATAGATTGAATTCTGGTATAGACGGATTCATATTGAATTACTGTTATACTTGAATTGAATTCAAGTCAGATTGTATTCAGATTAGACCATGACTCGAACTGAGTCAGACTTTTAAACAAAATTGAAGTCATGATCGTTTTGGAGTTATCGGTAATTGCTGCATATGGACGACAGGATTTGTGTCTTTTTCCAAGTCAATTACCGTGTTGATAACACCGTTATTAGATTGTCTACCTTAGTTAGGCATGCACCCATATTCTCCGGCTCTCTGAGGCTCAAGAGAACTGGTCCCGCTTTAACCTATATTTACTAGAGTCCTTATTGTAAATTAATATTACTTGAGGGGGTTTTATGTAAAAATAGTTTTGATATATTTTCAAAATACACCTCAAGTATTTTATTATCGTCTTTAGGGTTTTCATAGATGTATATTTTACAAAAGTGAAATTTCTAGTGGGTAGAATCTAGTTTTCATTGAATATGGTATTTTATGAAAAATTGGAATTTGTACTGTATTGAAATAGTAGTTTCATGTAATAGTGATTCCTTTGATTTAGAAACATGGAATATCTAAATTAGATATTTTGATAATATTCATATATATATTTAATAAAAATAAATTTATTTATATTGTAGAAATCTCATTTTCTTAAAAATTGCATTAAAAATTCCATCGAGATCGAATGCTCCTTACGGAGGTCTGCATCTCACTATATTAGACCCGAGAACGAGCGATAACCTACACCACCCCGATCGGGGTTCCCTAAAATGGGTTGTAGAGACGTATTTGAAAGGAATTAGTGAACACTTTTAAAGAAAACAATTTTGTAATAGTTTAGGGTATTTTAATGTAACTCGTAATATTCCCACAAATATTGTCCAAAAGTAAATCGTGCTAAGTCCAATATGTGTGTTGTGATGAGGTAGGTTCTTATCTCGTGAGTTTTCTAAAGATAATATAAGTAAATATGTTGAATTATGTCGAAGTGTAAAGTATATAGTATTTTACCGTATAAATGCGAGAAAAGTTGTATAAAATATTCTTTTGAGATGAAACTTGTTATAATGTGTTTATTTATGTTTATTAAACATTATATGAAAGTATAGTATTTTATGGTTTAGGAAAAATGGAATTTTTATGGAAAAACGAATCGGAAGTCGGATTAACTCCGCTTCCGTTGGATTTTGAAAAATTAAAGTTTTAGAATAGAAGAAGAGGTTGGGAGAGGGGACTTACAAGTTATTAAGAAGGGGGAGAGATAGGGGAAGATTAGGAAAGCGTCGGGGTATCGTTTCGTCGTCGGAATCTTCTCGAAATGTCGTCGGAATCTTGCCCTTAGCTAACTCCACTCGCACAACTTGGGACTTGGAAATTTTATAGAGTTTTTATAATGAAATTCTGAGTGAGGAGGGGTGAAATGGAGTGTGGTATTTATAGGAAAATTAGGGTTTTGGATAATGAAGAATGAATTAAAAATGAATTAAAATTTTGGTTTAATGCCCCTTTTTAATTCTCTGTTTATTTTTAATAAAAATAAACAGTACAGGGGTTAAGGGGGGAGGCCAAGGGGTGTGGAGTTGAAGTTTGGGGACCAACTCCTACGGAGGGGCCGTCGTCGCAGGGAAATGGAGTGATCTCGCCGGTTGGATGGAGGAGTTGGGTGATAGGATTGCTGCCACGTGTCTCCGTCGCTTCGATTAGCCTATTGCATATGTTTGTTTAATCTGTGACTCTTCGTCTTACGTGTAGTGCACGTGTAATCCCTTGGGCTTCTAAAAAATTAAAAGAAAATAAAATAAAAATGTAATGTGGCCGGAAGGATTCGATCACAGGGGCTATGTCACAGTAGTGCAAGACTTTACCAATAAACTACAAGTGTTTTCTTATTGTTCAAAAGCAAATTAAATTTATAACTTGTGTTCAGGCTCATGTGTTCTTTTCTGTATTTTTGAAAAAATTCTGTATAGAAAGTTTAGGATTGTTACAAAAATAAAATTATTTTTAAAATTAAAATTATATAAAATTATAGATCCATATTTTCAAAAATATAATAAATCTATATTTTTCAAAAAATTGAAAATATTAACAAACGACAAGAAAATACCATCAAGTTATTAAATAGACAAGTTTTTCAATAAAATACCATGAACTTTACAAGGCTAAATATTTATCACTAAAATACCCAATACTTAAAGTCAACACTCATGAAAACCCTAAGTAATACTAATCACCCCTCGAGGTTTACTTTTAAACTATATTAAAATAGTTTTTCCATAAAAACCCTCTCGAGTTATATAAAAACAACATTTTAAGAACTTTAGTAAATATAGGTTTAAGTGAGATCAATTCTCTTGAGCTCTAGGGAGCCAGAGAAAATGAGTGCTTGCCTATTTAAGGTAGACAACTTAACGAAGTTATCAATGGTTATTGTCTTGGAAAAAGACACAAATCCTGCCGTCCATGTACAGCAGTTACCGATAATTTCCGAATCTAATTCAAAATCTAAGTCAGTGTCTAACTCAGCCTGAGTCAACCTGAATCCAATATTAAACAAGAACTTGAATACTTATAACATGAACATGAATATTCGAATCCAAATATCAATATCAAACATGTATACTTGACTTGACTTGACCGAACCCTGTTTTGGTTCAAGTTGAAACGTTGTAAAAAGGGTTTTGCAAAGATAAAAATTGGTTGGCAACATAGTTTTTAAACCAAAGTTCCGACTAAAAATATGGTTTAAAAAGGAGAACAGCTTGAAACTTGTGGAGCTCCAGTCCTTTTTCAGAGTTTTACAAAATGTGGTTTCAACCCCTTGAAACTCATCAACCCGTGGTTTTGGAGACCCTGTTTTGGTCACTAAACTCGCATCGGCTACAAGTTTTGAATTTTAGTCTTTGAAACTTCAAGAAACCATTGCTTAGAAAACCTTCAACATGTTTCCAAAACAGGACTAAGTAGCTGGGTTAGTTAACCTTGGTTTTTATTCCCTGGAGCAGTGCACAATCCTTAAATATATGACCAAGTTGGGGTCAAAGAGGACCACGAGATGGTTAATTATAGTCGAAGAGAGGAGCACGAGCCTAGAAAGGGCAAACTCGCTATGTGACAAAAGGATAATAATATTCTAAAAGCGACCTCATAAAGGGTGGACGGTGAATTAACTAGGGGACAGAAATGAATAAAATATATTTGGAGGGTGCATATAGAAATAACCTTTTGTAGAAAGTTATTTTTTTCCTCCCCACGAAGTAACGTGGTGCCATTGGGTCCCTTCGTGTGCCGGGGTTGGGGCCTCAGTCTAAGCTGTTGATTGATTGTGGGGGCTCTCGAATCTGCTTAAAATATGATGTGCTTTTCAGTTGTTGGGGCCCGCCCAAGTTAGACTCACTAACAGTACGGAAGTGGTCCAAGGGTTGCTAGTTTGAAATTTTTGTTGCTTCAAGAATTATTCTAGTGGTAGTGTTTTTGGACTTTTCAAACCGTAACGATTTTCAAGGACAATGTCTACACACTTGTCTCCAAACAGGTCAAAAGTCTTCTTAAATTTCCTTTTTTTTTTGAATAATAGACTGATGCAAATAGAGTTTGAGCTAGATACCTGCTCAAAGTAAAAAAGAAGCCATGCCTCTACGCATTTAATTTCAATCTATATAGTCTGTAGCAATCATTTCTAAAATGATAGCAGTCCATGGATTTTAGCGATGTTAGTTTTAATAAATCTAATTTTCACCATAACCAAATTCATATCAACTAGCAATATTCTCTTTGTTCAAGATTGTAGAAAATAATCTAGATGGCAATTCTAAATTCACATAAAATATTAACACTCTTCCTTTTGGGTAAAAGGTATTTCAGGAAATATAAAATTACCATGGTAATAAAATTGATCGTTTCATGGAAATTCTATTCTCTTCAAAATTGATATATATTCTAAATTACCACGAAATATTTCCACCTACACAACGTGGTACAACCGTCCGCCACAGCCACCTGTCGGCTGTCGGTCAATAGTCCATAGTCTGTCGGTCGGCTGCCAGCTTTCGGTCTTCTGCCTGCCGCAGTTCGGCCTCCCGCTGCCGCCAAACTGCAGCCGGTGGGCCGCCGATGGACGCCCATCCACTGTTGGGCCGTTGCATATATATATATATATATATATATATATATATATATATATTCTGTCGACATTATATGTTTGAAAATTGTCGGAAGCAAGTCATTTTCAGCGAAAAGTTCTTGACATTTGTGGTCTCCCATGTAGATGTCAGATTCTCCTTATTTTCAAAAGTCCTATACATAACAACAAAACACTGTTTAAAAAAGTAAGAAAAAAAATATGTAGCAAATTTGATGAAGCGTGCACGATAGCATCAATCATGCTGCAAGTGTGTTCATGAAAGCCTATCCTATGAGGGACAGCTCATAACTTTATTTGGAAAATGATATACAGTTATCAAACAATATCTGTATCCAAAGAAAATAGGTTCCTTTCCAAACCCACAAGCTTTTAAGGTTCATTTGATAAATTATCTTGACCGTAGAATTTAAATCTGGAAGCGAGATTCAAACTCCAAACTTCTTGTACAGTTGCAAATAGACGTTACCACTGCGCTACATCGGCACTCGCAACATTGGATAGTTTCTCGCAACACTCTATAGTTTCTATTCAGCTTATTGTCTACTGAAATATGCCATACAACATTAACTATCAATTCATGTTTCAGAAGTTAAATAACATGTTCTCTGCCAAAGATTATTAGCATATAATTCCATCAAAAATTCATAAAACATTTAAAAAAGTGTGCAAAGGGAGCTGTATCTACTTGAATTCATATGCTCTCAGTAATTGTCGTGCTTCGCTATCCAAAATTCGGAAATACAGAGAGTTACGAAGGTCGGGCGTATTACCTACGTAATAAAACATCTTTCCATAATCACATAAATGCTGTCTAGCTAAACCTGTCAATATAATGTCCATAACAGAATAGAAAACACTGATAATCATACAGCAACGAAAGCACAAAGAATACTACCAATAGGTTCATAAGATAAAAGGATGCAAAAACAAGGTTAAGATACAATAAGTTCGAAATAAGACAAAATCTGAAAAGACAAATAAATCCTAATGTCCCGCAAGGGCGCACATGTTAAATGCTAACTGGGAAAAAGAAATAAACCTACAAACTACTGATGTGCAAACTCCTGAAAATCGCTCTGCACCTGCTCGGCCTGAAAATCCGTCACTAAACCTGAGATGGCAAGTCTCAGGCATGTTAGAACATCCCAACAAGTAGTTAACGCAAAAAATATGTATGTGGTGTAGTAGCATGAATATATGAGTGTTGTGAAACCCGTGTGCGCATATATATATAATGAAACAGACATGTAAACAGGCCAAATCGGTCAAGTCATATCCTAATTGGTCACTAAAAGATAATCTATTCTATCGTGGGTTGAGTATGCACGCCAAACTCTGCAGGAGTATTTCCAACCCAAGGATAGGGCCCCAGGGGCAAGGAAAAACAGGTCCAAATATGGAATGAACAAGCGATCGATATAGCCCGGTACGAGCTGTAGTAACAAGCGATCAATATAGTTCGGTACGAGCTGGAGTAACAAGCGATCGATATAGCCCGATACGAACTGCCGGCAAGGGACTCCTGAGATCCAGTTATAGGAACGCACACTCAAACTACCCCCAACACCCCGCGTATTCATATCTAACATGGTAATAACTGAATCACTAATTAAGAATACTGGATGGATTGGAACTTGTAATATCATGTTAATTGTATAGAAATGAAACTTGTAAACAGTGTAGATTGTATCATGGCATGTAATTCAGCATTCTAATTAGAGATCTCGTTTTTTATATAAGTGGACTCGAGTAATGAATGATCATGGCATGTCAAGTACGGTCGTTATCATGTAATGGTGTCCATGAATAATAATATGTAAGGGTTATTCAAGTATGTCAATAGCACTAGTCTCAAATAACATTTTAAATACAGTCGATATATTGATATACAATAAATTGTTGAAAATAACATGTTATCTATACTATTATGTTAACTATATTATAGATATACTAATTATATTTTCCTAATCCCTGAATGGCTAGTATACATATATATTAAAGACAGCTTAACAAATTTCAAACTTTATTTGTATTTAATTGTATTTCCTTATAGATCTATGCTTAATCTATTTCCGTAAATTTTACTTTTAAATTCGTTAACTTACTAATGCAATTATTAACTTATATATAAGAGACACATGATTTTGTATTATTGATATATATAAAGTTGCGATCTAACACAGTTTTATTCAACCAATGTAGGTTAATGATATATTTGGAGAATCGCCGATATTGCATCAACAAAAAAAAACAAGAATACTTGCCTTATAGACGATGACCACAGAACAACACGACGCCACAAAATGAATCAAGCTCGAAACTTGATGGCTTGACTAAGGTTTTGACTTGGACTGCAAGCGAGGAATCAAAGACAGATGGGCTTGGGTAGAAATTGCTCGGCTTGGGTTCTTGGTTATGCTATTGGCGAGGTGGCTGTCGTCGACAAGAATCGAGGCGACGATCTAGGCCGCTCGTCCGAGATTGTTTGGTTATAAAACTTTGATGGTGCTCGGGGCGAATAGAAGAAGAAGACGGCGGTAATAGGGGATGACAATGGTCTGAGTTCTCGGTTGAAGGTGTTCAGCGATGAGAGGAAGAAGGAGATAGCGGTGGTGGTTGCGGCTTCTGGGTTTGTGGCGAGATGATGGGTTCAGCAAAGATGAGGGGTTGAGCTCGGTTAGGTTCTCGGTGGTTTTAGGAGGAGAAGATGCGGTGGCATGGCTGTCGTCAGAGAATGAATCGAGGGTTGCCAGGCCTGCTCAGTTTGGGATCAAGTCGCGGCGACGACGAATAAGTCGACGGTAAGAGTACTAAGGTCGATGTCCAAGATGCTCGGGTTTAGATTGAAGGTGTTGACGAGAGTCGGTGATGGTGTTGCTGGCGCCGTGGGACGTGGCTGAAGGGTGTGCTTGGGTGTGAGGGATGGTGGCGACGGTGGTGTTGAGGTTGAAGGAGAAGAAGAAGACGACGTGGGTTGCGGGGGAGGAGGAAGGATGATTGGAGTTTATGTTTTTTTGAAAAAGAAAAATAAAGAAAGGTGAAGCCGATGATTAGAATATATATATATATATATATATATATATATATATATATATATATATATATATATATATAAGGTTATATCTATAGGATAATATATAAAGATATGGGTAGAACGTGAGAGAAAGAGAGATATGAGAGAGAGATTCTTTGTTATAAAGGAGGAGAGAGAGAGATATGATGCATGTTTAAAGATTTAACAAGAATTTTAATTATATTCTCATACCAAAAGATAATCTACCATATATTTTATGGTTCAACAAATAACAAATAATGTTAGGCAAAATATTGTATGCATAATAATTAGGATATAACTAAATTAGCAACTAGATTTAAAATAACAACTACCTCTTTATTTAACCAACTAGATAATTATATTCTACCATGACACGCTATTAAACTCTAAAATAAATAAAATAGTTTTATTAGCAAAAAATATATCCTGATAAATCTAAAAATATTGTATCCAAAACTAGGGTGTTACATTTTACCTACCTTACAAGAAATTCATCCTTGTAATTGAAAGAACGAACAACAGGATTAAGGAAACAGATAAGGGTACTTTTGATGGATCTAGTCCTCACGCTCCCAAGTGGATTCTCCGTGTGAACGTCCGCACCAAAATACAAGAACTAAAAGAATGAGCTTGTTCCTCAACACTTTCTCTCTACGGTTGACGATGACTGTAGGTTGCTCTTCATATGAGAGGTCGATGCTCAAGCTTAATTCAGAGTGATCGAGAACATAGCTATCATCACGAACGTACCGACATAATTGAGACACATGGAATACATCGTGTACACTATCCAAAGAGGGTGGTAAATTCAATCTGTAGGCCACCACTTTAACAAGTTCCACAATCTCGAATGGTCCGATAAATCGGGGACTGGGTTTCCCACGACTACCGAATCTGATCACTCCTCGAGTCGGCGAAATTTTAGGGAACACATGGTCTCCTATACCAAACTCAAGTGGTCTTCGACTAGCATCTGCCTAACTTTTTTGGCGATAATGAGTTGCCTTGATATAGTTTCTGATTGACTGTACCTTATCAACGGTTTGGGTTATGATCTCCAGTCTCAGTAGGAACGACACTTACATCTGTAAAGCGTCTCGAATGGAGCCATCTTTATGGTCGCCCGGTAGCTATTGTTATAAGAGAATTCCACCAAGTGTATGTGATTCTCCCACGATCACTTGAAATCTAGTATACAATCCCTCAACATATCTTCTAATATCTGTATAGTACGCTCGGACTATCTGTCCGTCTTAGGGTGGTAAGCCGTATTGTAATTGAGGCGAGTGCCCAAACTCTCTTGCAAGTTTTTCCAAAAATGTGATAGGAATCTTGTGTTTTTGTTCTGATAGGCACCCCATGTAACCTCACGATCTCTTGCATATACTTCTCTCTCAGCGTCTCCGTCGATTGTCCCACTCGAAAAGGTAGGAAATGTACCGTCTTTGTGATACGGTTGACGATGACCCAAATAGCTCTATTACCCTTAGAACTCCGTGGTAAAGCCATCACAAAGTCCATAGTGATGTGTTCCCACTTCCACTGAGGAATGGGAAGTGGTTGCAAAAGACCGGCCAATCGTTGATGTTCGGCCTTCACTTGCTGACACGATATGTATTTCGACACATAGCGGGCAATCTCCGTCTTCATGCCATTCCACCAAAAATGTTTTCTAACATCCCTTTACATCTTGGTGCCACCCGGATGTACTGAATAGGCTGAACTGTGCGCTTCCTTCAATACTTCTTCTCGAACCTCACCCTTTGGTATGCATAGTCGACTGCCGAATCTCAAAGAATCATCTTCGTGTATCAATAAGTCTGTTCTCAATCCGGCCTCTACCGAACACTGGAACTTCTGCAATTGCAGGTCTCCAGCCTGTGCAGTTTTAATACGATTTACTAACGAAGACTGTACTTGCAGCTGCCAATATGGTTCGTGTGTCCCCTGTTTTACCACCTCCAAATCAAGTCTCCGAAAATCATCAAGAATATCCTTCTGACTTGTCAACAACATCGCTGTTGGTCTCCGGCTGAAAGAATCATGTACCACATTCATCTTTCCGGGGTGATATTGCAAATCGAGATCGTAATCGGCCTTGAATTCCAACCATCTACGTTGTCTCATATTTAATTCTTTCTGCATAAACACATACTTCAAGCTCTTGTGATCCATATAGACTTCAACCCGTTCTCCCAAGAGATAATGCCTTCAAATCGTCACAGCAAATATAACTGCGGACAACTCTAAATTGTGGGTTGGGTAATTCTTCTCGTGCGTCCTCAATTGACGCGAAGCATAAGCTACAACGCTTCTATACTGCATCAAGACGCAACCTAGCCCTTTAAAGGAAGCGTCACTATGAATTACCAATCCTCCTGTCCCGTCTGGTATGGTTAGTATGGGTGCAGTGGTAAGTTTCTCTTTCAATAAGTCGAACGCTCGGTTGCATTCTTTTGACCATATGAACGGTACCCCTTTTCGAGTAAGTCTTGTCAACGGCTCAGTCGCTCGCACAAAATCTTTAACAAATCTCCGGCAGTAGCATGCGGGTCCTAAGAAACTTGTAATTTCAACTGCTGACTTTGGTGTTGGCCAATCTTTCACTGCTTCAATCTTCGCCGGGTCTATTGAGATACCATCTCCAGAAACGATGTGGATCAAAAACTGAACTTGTTCAAGCCAGAACTCACATTTACTAATTTTGGCATATGTAACACCCTAGTACGTTTATACAATATAGTTTGGTATTTTAAATCTTGCTTTAAAACACTTTATTTCTTTTGCGATTGGGTTGTGAATGATTCAAGTAGTAGTCTTTATCCGACCCGTCCCGTCCCGCATGTGTGAAACCCGATATGGTGCGAGATTATATCAAATATTTTCTAGTACAGTGTATCCATGTGAATCGAGTACTATATATATATATATATAATATTTTAATCTTTACATATCTCTTTATAATATAAGATATAAACAAATAATATTCTTTTGCTATTTAACTTTGCATTGTATATCATCCCATATCTGATTGTTGCCCTTATCTAGTATATTCATATTCTAAAGTATGGACACCAAAATAATTAAAATTCCTTACGTATATTTACGTAAATTTTATTGGGGATATATGAATCTAATAATAGATTGTTGCATTATAATTAAAATTCTTACGTCTATTTCTTATATTTAAAAATTATATTTTTGACTAGATTCGGATAATATTTGGAATGATATGATATTATCTATAAAATCCTACATAATATATATAATATATTCTCTATACTCTCTCTTTATTTATATATATATATATATATATATATATATATATATATAACTTAGTTAGAGGTTATATAATATTTTATTTTATAATATAAAAACAAATTTCTCTCTCTCTTTCTCTCTTCTCCCTCTCCCCCCCATATATTTTCCAAACTTATTTTTATATATCCCCTTCATTTTTTTTTGAACAACCATCAGAAACCTCCATCATCAAGAATCCCCGTCTCCTCCAAGCCCTGCTCTTTCGACCCAAGAAGCCACCGTCGTCTTCAAAGTCTTCAAATCTCGACACCTTTACCAATACCTCACCACCGATTCTTCAAACTAGAACCGAGCAAAGTGTAGGCCGAAGTCAAGCCATGATCTTATGACGTGTCGTTTCTGTGATCGACGTTGAGACAAGTATTTACTACTTGCTTTACATGCTAGCTACGGCGATGGTCGTCGTAGTATTATCTATCAGTTAACGTATGTTACAGTATAGAAATAACAGTTTGCATCGATACTGAAATGGCAAGTATTTAGATAGCTATTTACATGCTAGTTACGGCAAAATTTAATTTTTCCGTAATATTATTATTATTATTGATTAATTTAGAGGTGTTAGTTAAAAAAATTAGTTCATTCATGTTTATTTAATTAATTGATAAGTTGGTAGCGCATATAATAGTGTTTGAGGAAACGAACAGTCAATTTTAGTGCTAGTTCGAAAAATAAGTATTAGTGTGCAAGTTACGGGGTAGTATAAAGGTTATATATCACACATTAAAGTTAGCTACAAATGGTTGTGATGATGCTCATAAGTGGGAGCTTCCCGGATCATGACACGTGACAGATGACGTGTCCCAATACACACGGAAACAGGGCAAGGACTACACATCGGAGGCGTCCTCCGGGCTATCGTCCCGCTGCCTGGACCCGACCTCCGAGGATTCTCTGAACATTTCTGAGCTCGCCAAGTAAACGACCACTGGCTCCCCGCCGAGCCCTCCTACATGCCGAGCTGAAGCTCGGCCTTACGCCTCCGAGCTATCCCTGAGCCAAACCAGCTCGACCTCCCTCCCTCTTTTAGACCTCTCGCCGAGCTAGGTTTCCTCGGTTCTATTGAGCGACCCAGAACGCAGATCACAGGCGTCTTCGCCACGGCTATGCGAATCTCGCCAAACGCGAGATATCCGCTGCCCCACGATCCCGCGTTCCACGCCGTCGCACCCCCCCATTATCGAGCGTATTTCGTCATTAATGGGGGATTCCGCCATTCTCGCAGTACGCCAGGGGCGTAACGGCCGGCGATAATCTCGCGCCCGCTAGCCCATGACTGTCGCTATGTAAACCCCTCTCTCAGACGACTCAGGAAAGGCAATTTTTACCCAATAGGCCGCTGCTCTGCCCAAATATCTCGACTAACTTGATCGTCGGAGGGTCCACGGTGGTACAACCATCCCGGGACTTCTTTGCGTGTAGCCCGGCTTCACACCAAATCAAGCTCATTGAGATCCACACGGTTCAGGAAGCAATTCTCAAACCCAATCTCAGCCCTTCATCAACGATGTCGGCAGATCGACGGAAGATAACATCTGAAGGAGATCCAGACCTCCATCAGTTGGCGCCGTCTGTGGGAACTTGAAAATTCCACTCATCGAAAGTTGATCTTTCGATCTCGAACTGATGGCGAGTGATCATTGCGACGATCCCGGCACAAACCGCCGTCCTCCCCACAACGGAGGTGCGGACGGATCATCTCCTCCCCCTGACGCCGTTCACGCCATGTCTGCACGGATCGACAGGCTCCCGTCCATCATAGATGCCCTTGTCCGTGTCTAAACAGCTGGACAAGTCCCCCAGGTCTCCGTTTGTCACGCCCCGCTTCCCAGAGTAAGCTAAGATATGCACGTGACATAGCCAACCATGCTACCTGTGGATAGGTAAAATCCTTCCACAGTCACATTACAGCTGTAGAGATATAAAAAACAATAATAAACTATCTGATACATGTCCATAAGCCAGAATAAAACGAGTCAAGAATAAAATAATGCGGAATCAAAAGATCCAATAAATAAAACACCTGGAAAGTAAAACTGGATATCAACAGGATCCTCACCGCTCGGTCTAACAGCGGCAGTACTCCTGATCAGTCTGCACCGAAGGTAGAGGATCTGGGCCATGCAAAACTCAGACGTCAGTGTGTCATAATATCAAGCAATACTATAAACAGGGGTAGCAAGACATACAGGTATGTGTATGAACAGTAAAACAGGTATAACAGTAATATAAATGAGGACAGTGAGGGTAATGTGTAGTGAGTAATCTAAACTGGTCTACTGTGTGAACTACTCTCAAGTCTTTGAAATCAAATTGATGAATCATCGATGTAACTCAATAGTATCCCGTGCGTGCCCGGGATCACGGTGAAGATTCTCGGGCTGAAGCCGAGACATGCCGCAAGGTACTAAAAGGAAAAAAGGGGTAACGATGAATGATGTCAGCAGCATCATCCCAAGGCTGGCCTAGCCTCTAAAACTGATCAGTAAAGGTATCGAACTGTCGAGTTATAAGTCAGGTTTCATCATTGATTTCCCCATTCCCCCAAATTATATATGTTCAAGTTAGGTAGTAAATAATCTGGAGCAAATGCCAACACAGGATCAGGCAGGTACAGGTTTGTCTGGATAGACAACAGGAAATGTCCGTAGGGACAACAGGTCAGGTTTGTTGGCATTAGTAACAAGATCAGGTAACAGCGAAAGCCATGGCACCTCAAGTCAAGTCAGGTAATATACATGTCATGTCAAGAAGTGCACGGTATCACGTCGTGTCAAGTAATGGTATATCAAGTCATGTCAGGGGTGCACAAATGTAACGTGGATGCTCATAATCAAACTATAGTAAGCATGGGTATACAAAACAAATATGGGGTACTAATAGAACAATAAAATGGAATATTGTAATGTGGTATGCAAACAGGTACAGATTAAAACATATGGATGCACAGTTATCGATTAGGGTTAAGTTAAAGTTCCAACATTAATTAAAATACACTTTATCAAATATGGAATGTTAATATTATAATATTATATATTCAAGTGATCTATGGATGCAATAATATGTATATTAGAAGGGATGGATGCAAATAGGTATCCGAAAGTTATAAACTATTTAAAATGGTACAATGGGCTGTGCAAATAAGCATTATGTGATTCAAATATGGATATGGGTACCGTATATCGTAATCTAATATGCAACAAGATATGTTTTCAAGTTCTAGATCTAAAATAATATAAATGGAACATCGAAATGTTAAAATGGAACATGTGGTATTAGATTTAAACTATAGGTTTAATATGCATTTAAATAAGTATGTAATAAATTAAATAGCATGCAGCAAGTTTTACTTGCCTCGGGGATCCACAGATGCACGGCACGCAGCAAGAATGCGATAAAACGACGGAAAAACTTCATTGGGGCATTTCGTCGAACACTTTGCGCGCACAATTGAACATTGACGGAAAGGAGATCTAGAGGCAGAGAAATGATCACTTCGTTCACGTAAATGCAGGCCAACCATTGGAGCCTCGGTTTTGGGTCGGTGGTCGAGTCTTGAGACGAGGATATGGCCGGAGTTTAGAAAAAGAAGGTTGCGGGGTTGTGGGTCCCTGGATTTGAGTTGATGGAGCTTGTAGGGGCTGCTGGTGAGAGTTGAAGGTTGAAGATGATGATTGGTTTTGAAGAAAGTCGGTGATGGGGTGCTCGGCGATGAAGAGGAGGTGATAAAGGATCTCAGCGTAGTGTTCTGGGGTTTTGCCGACGGTGGATTCAGGTGAGGGCTGATGAGGAGATGAAGATGATGGAGGCCACAAGCGATGGCGATGATGGTCTGCTCTGGGGTGATAAAGGGTGGCGACGGTGAACGAGGTGGCTGGTGATGGTGGAGGTTGTGACGGTGGGATGGGTCGAGGTTGCGGCTGGGGTTGAGTTCGCAGGTTGAAGGAGGACGTGGTGGCTAAGAGGGTGAAAGGGGTCGATGGTGAGAGGTCGTCGGGGTTGAGTGGACGACGGCGATGAGAGGTGAGGGTGGCAGTGATGGGTGCAGTAGGGTTAGCAGGCGGAAGAAGAGAGGTGAGGAGGAGATGATCGAGGTTGAGGGTGGTGGCCTAAGGTGAGGTCGGCGACGGCGAGCGCAACGCGCTGCGTGGGTTCGAGCACGCGGAAAAAATAAATGAAGAAGAAGACGGGAGGAAGAAGGAGAGAGGCTGAAAATATTTTAGAGGAGGAAGGAAGAGAGAGAGAGAGAAAACATGAGCTGGGTTTGAAAATATATGTAGAATTAAGGAGAGAGAGAGAGAGAGAAATTGGGGAGAGAGAGAGATTCAAGATAAGAGAGAGAGAGGAGAGAGACAGAGAGAATGAGAGATCGAGATGAGAGAGAGAGAGAGAAATGAATAGTTAGGAGAAAGAAAATTGGATTTAGTGGAGGAGAGAGAAAGGAAGAGAGAAAGAGAGAGGCAAAGAGAGGGACAGAGAAAGAGATTGGGTAAATATTTTAGGTTTTAAAAAATATATATAATATATTCATAAAGGGAGAGAGACGGTGAGATAAGGATTTATTTAGTTTAAAAAATATATATTAAATATATATACAGAGAAAGATTTAGCTGTGAATAAAAAATAAAAAATATATTTTAGTTAAAAGTATATTAATAGTTATAAGGAATTAAGGAATATAATATTAGTCCGTTTTGAGATTTTGGCAAATACAAACTTACTCCAAAACACGCCCGGGTCGGGTCTAAAAATTCTGATTTTAAATATGAAAAATATATGCGACTTCCAAATTTCAAAATGAATGCTCAGGTAACGAAAATGCATACCCCCAAGAACGGATGCACGTACGTGCGCGTAGCCATCCAAACACGTCCGTTTCACTGAACGGGACGAGAACAAGATGCACGGGCGCTACCACGGGGTTAGGGGTATCATGCAGCCTATAAAATGCAATTTTAATTTATTTTACATGACCTAAAATGTTATATGGTAAAATATGCGATGTCAGATGAAATGCCAATATGCAGTATACATGAGATGCACGTGTCTATATAACAAGTCAGGGTAATCTATAAATATGAATCAAACATGTTCAACAAGCGGGTCGGGTCGAATGCAATGTAAAATATAAAAATACCATTCGTACCCAAAAACCCGTTAAATCAAGAAAATACCACAGATAAGTAAATACGGGAACTGGAATTGGTATAAATGAACTCGGTTATTACATTATACCTAACTACAAAAAGAATTTCGTCCTCGAAATTCCAAGAACAAGAAAGGATAAACAATCAAGAAACTACAAGAATAAGTGTGGAAATTTCTGTCGGATTTTATCTTCTCGTTCCCAAGTTGATTCTCCATGCGAGCGATTACCCCAAGAAACAAGTACAAGAGGGATAACTTTGTTCTTAAGAACCTTTTCTTTTCGATCCACAATCGACATCGGTCGCTCCTCAAAAGTCAAATCTTCACGTTCAGTCAGCTCCGAATGATCCAGCACGTGTGTTTCATCTCGAACATATTTATGGAGTTGAGATACGTGAAACACGTCATAAACATTCGCCAAAGATTGCGGTAACGCCAATCGGTATGCTACTTCTCCTACACGCTCCAAAATTTCAAAAGGTCCGACGAATCGAGGACTAAGCTTTTCTCGACTTCCGAAACGAATAACTTCTCTAGTCGGTGATATCTTCAAGAATACCAGATCACCAACCGTGAACTCTAGAGCTCTTCTCGATGTATCAGCCCCACTCTTCTGCCGATCTTGTGCTGCCTTCATATGATTCTGGATAGTGTTAACTTTCTCCACTGTTTGCACGACCAAATCCGGTCCTAACAATCTTCGTTCTCCAACATCGTCCTAACAGACAGGTGAACGACATTTGTGACCGTATAATGCTTCGAATGGAGCCATCTGAATAGTCGTCTGAAAACTGTTATTGTAAGAAAACTCCACCAAGTGTAGATGATCCTCCCATGAACCCATGAAGTTTAACATGCAAGCTCTCAACATGTTTTCAAGAGTTTGGATCGTTCTCTCCGACTGGCCATCTGTCTGAGGATGATAAGCTGTGCTAAACTTCAATCGAGTCCCCAGACTTTTCTGTAAGCTCCTCCAGAAGTGTGATAAGAAACGGGTGTCACGGTTGGACACGATGCTTACCGGTACTCCATGCAATCTTATAATCTCCTGCATGTAACGTTCTGCTAGCGTTTCCGTTGACTGATCAACTTGAAATGGTATGAAATGAGCTGCCTTTGTCAATCGATCAACAATCACCCAAACTGCATTGTTGCCCTTTGGACTCCGCGGTAGAGCCGTCACGAAAATCCATGGTTATGTTCCCACTTCCATTGAGGAATCGGAAGTGGTTGCAATAAACCAGCAACTCTTTGATGTTCAGCCTTAACTTGCTGACACACCAAGCACTTTGCTATAAAGCGGGCAATCTCCCGCTTCATGCCTTCCCACCAGAAATGCTGTCGTAGATCTCGGTACATCTTCGTGCCTCCTGGATGTATAGAATATGCGGAATTGTGTGCCTCCTTCATAACTTCTTCACGAATACCTCCTTTTGGCTCACACAAACGGCTACCATATCGCAACGAACCATCTTCATGGATCAACAAGTCCGTTCGAAGTCCAGCTTCAACCTGTTCTCGAAACTTCTACAATCTTGGGTCCTGCAATTGCGCTGCTTTAATATTCTCGATCAACAACGATTGTACTTGCAGCTGCATCAACTGTCCCGAAGAATGCGGTAGCACAATCTCCAAATCGAATCTTCGAAAGTCTTCAATAAGTTCCTTCTGTGCAGTCAACATCTGAATTGCTGGCAACCGACTAAGTGCATCCGGCACAACATTGACTTTCCCCGGATGGTACTTAAGATCAAGATCGTAGTCAGCCATCAGCTCCAACCATCTACGCTGCCTCATATTAAGCTCCTTCTATGTGAACACATACTTCAGGCTTTTGTGATCGGTGAATACTTCGACCCTTTCGCCCAATAAGTAGTGTCTCCAAATCTTCAAAGCGAAAATCACAGCTGCTAGCTCCAAGTCATGAGTTGGGTAATTCTTCTCATGAGTCTTCAACTGTCTCGATGCGTACGCTATAACCTTCCCATGCTGCATCAAAACACATCACAATCCTTTCCCAGATGCGTCGCTGTGAATCACCAATCCTCCGGAACTGTCTGGTACGGTCAGAATAGGAGCGGTTATCAATCTCTGCTTCAACGCCTCAAAGCTGACGTACACTTATCCGCCCACACAAATGGTACTTCCTTGCGTGTAAGCTTGGTCAAAGGCTCAAGCAAACTCGCAAAATTCTCCACGAACCTTCTGTAATACCCGGGAAGTCCAAGAAAGCTCCCGATCTCTGCAACGTTCTTCGGAATCGGCCAATCTCGAACTGCTGCAATCTTTTCAGGACCAACGGCGATTCCATCTCCAGACGCTACATGCCCCAAAAGCTTCACTTCTTCAAGCCAAAACTCGCACTTGCTCATCTTTGCATATAATTTTTCTTACCTCAATGTCTGCAGTGCGATCTTCAAGTGTTCTGCATGCTCTTCAATAGTCTTGGAGTAGACCAGAATATCATCAATAAACACCACTATAAACTGGTCCAAGAATGGTGAAAAGATTCGGTTCATCAAGTCCATAAATATCGCCGGTGCGTTCGTTACTCCGAAAGGCATCACTAAATACTCGTAATGTCCATACCGAGTTCGGAACGCCGTCTTGCAAATATCTTCTGTTTTAACTCGGATCTGATGATATCCGGATCGCAAATACAGTTTCGAGAATACCCTCGCGCCACAAAGCTGCTCGAACAATTCGCCAATGCGAGGGATCGGGTACCTGTTCTTAATAGTCACCCAGTTTAATTCTCGATAATCGATGCACATCCTCCTTGTGCCATCTTTCTTCTTTACTAGAAGAACTGGAGCTCCCCAAGGTGAGTTACTGCTGCGAATCCAACCCTTCTCAAGTAATTCAGCAACCTGCTTCTTTACTTCTTCCAACTCCACTGGTGCCATCGGATAGTACGCCTTTGAGATTGGTGCTGCACCAGGAACAAGATCGATCGCGAACTCCACATCTCGTTTTGCGGTAAACCCGAGATGTCCTCGAACACGTCCATAAATTCTCAAACTACAGCTGGCGCTTCCTCCTTATCAACTTCTATTGACGAAAGAACACTGTTTGTCGGCCTAGCCCTAAACTCGACTGGCTCAACAGAACTGCTTACTCCAGCAAAAACAAACTCCGGATGTCCGGGAATCTGGAAAATCACTTTCTTTGCCCTACAATTAATGTGAGCGTGGAAAGTGACGAGAAAATCCATTCCCAAGACAACAACAGACAAAGGGATGCACCAGAATTGAATAATTCCAATGCGGGGAAGACATGATCAAGTAGGATACCTGAAACGATTTCACCTGAAGCCAAACACTGAAGAAGATAAGCACGATAAACAGAATTCAAGCTTGCGATAAACATGAACTGAAAAGCAAGAGAAGCAAGGCAATATAACGACCATGAAATAAGGAAGTGAATCAAGACCGGGACTCCAAGTTACTTAAATAGAGTACCGCATTGTAACCATGCTGCAGTTCATAGTTACAATCACATAACTCCACTCAAGTCGCCCAAATCCTAGTATCAGAATCATGGAACAGGGAGAAACAATAGAGAACCAAAAAGGTTTCAAGTCGAGATGCAAAGTGGTTTGCATATCATCAAGGCAAAGGATAAGAGAAAGATATGATTCAAGAATCACGATAACAAGGTGGCAGGACATGTTCCTAATCACGAGTATTCTGATTCGTGTATTGGGTCCAATACCCAACTACAAAAAAAATAAAACTCGATTAACCTATATCCTATGCTTCTAATACCAAAAGAACCATATCACTCCCTGCTTCTCAGAGTATGCTAAGATAGGCACGGGACATAGCCAACCATGCTACCTGTGGATAGGTAAAATCCTTCCACAGTTACATTACGGCTGTAGAGATATCAAAAACAATAATAAACTATCTAATACATGTCCATAAGCCAAAATAAAACGAGTCAAGAATAAAATAATGCGGAAAGATCCAATAAATAAAACACCTGGAAAGTAAAACTGGATATCAATAGGATCCTCAGCGCTCGGTCTAACAGCGGCAGTACTCCTGATCAGTTTGCACCAAAGGTAGAGGATCTGGGCCATGCAAAACCCAGACGTCAGTGCGTCATAATATCAAGCAATACTATAAACAGGGGTAGCAAGACATACAGGTATGTGTATGAACAGTAAAATAGGTATAACAATAATATAAATGAGGACAGTGAGGGTAATGTGTAGTGAGTAATCTAAACTGGTCTACTGTGTTAATTAATCTCAAGTCTTTGAAATCAAACTGATGAATCATCGATGTAACTCAATAGTATCCCGTGCGTGCCCGGGATCACGGTGAAGATTCTCGGGCTGAAGCCGAGACATGCCGCTAGGCACTAAAAGGAAAAGGGGTAACGATGAATGATGTCAGCATCATCATCCCAAGGCTGGCCTAGCCTCTAAAACTGATCAGTAAATGTATCGAACTGTCGAGTTACAAGTCAGGTTTCATCATTGATTTCCCCATTCCCCCAAGTTATATATGTTCAAGTCAGGTAGTAAATAATCTGGAGCTAATGCCAACACAGGATCAGGCAGGTACAGGTTTGTCTGGATAGACAACAGGAAATGTACGTAGGGACAACATGTCCGGTTTGTTGGCATTAGCAACAAGATCAGGTAACAGCGAAAGCCGTGGTACCTCAAGTCAAGTCAGGTAATATACATGTCATGTCAAGAAGTGCACGGTATCACGTCGTGTCAAGTAATGGTATATCAAGTCATGTCAGGGGTGCACAAATGTCACGTGGGTGCTCATAATCAAACTATAGTAAGCATGGGTATACAAAACAAGTATGGGGTACTAATGGAATAATGAAATGGAACATTATAATGTGGTATGCAAACAGGTATAGATTAAAACATATGGATGCACAGTTATCGATTAGGGTTAAGTTAAAGTTCCAACATTAATTAAAATACACTTTATCAAATATGGAATGTTAATATTTTAATATTATATATTCAAGTGATCTATGGATGCAATAATATGTATATTAGAAGGGATGGATGCAAATAGGTATCCGAAAGTTATAAACTATTTAAAATGGTACAATGGGCTGTGCAAATAAGCATTATGTGATTCAAATATGGATATGGGTACCGTATATCGTAATCTAATATGCAACAAGATATGTTTTCAAGTTCTAGATCTAAAATAATATAAATGGAACATCGAAATGTTAAAATGGAACATGTGGTATTAGATTTAAACTACAGGTTTAATATGCATTTAAATAAGTATGTAATAAATTAAATAGCATGTAGCAAGTTTTACTTGCCTCGGGGATCCACAGATGCACGGCACGCAGCAAGAATGCGATAAAACGACGGAAAAACTTCATTGGGGCATTTCGTCGAACACTTTGCGCGCCCAATTGAACATTGACGGAAAGGAGATCTAGAGGCAGAGAAATGATCACTTCGTTCACGTAAATGCAGGCCAACCATTGGAGCCTCGGTTTTGGGTCGGTGGTCGAGTCTTGAGACGAGGATATGGCCGGAGTTTAGAAAAAGAAGGTTGCGGGGTTGTGGGTCCCTGGATTTGAGTTGATGGAGCTTGTAGGGGCTGCTGGTGAGAGTTGAAGGTCGAATATGATGATTGGTTTTGAAGGAAGTCGGTGATAGGGTGCTCGGCGATGAAGAGGAGGTGATAAAGGATCTCAGCGTGGTGTTCTGGGGTTTTGCCGACGGTGGATTCAGGTGAGGGATGATGAGGAGATGAAGATGATGGAGGCCACAAGCGATGGCGATGATGGTCTGCTCTGGGGTGATGAAGGGTGGCGACGGTGAACGAGGTGGCTGGTGATGGAGGAGGTTGTGACGGTGGGATGGGTCGAGGTTGCGGTTGGGGTTGAGTTCGCAGGTTGAAGGAGGACGTGGTGGCTAAGAGGGTGAAGGGGGTCGATGGTGAGAGGTCGTCGGGGTTGAGTGGACGACGGCGATGAGAGGTGAGGGTGGCAGTGATGGGTGCAGTGGGGTTAGCAGGCGGAAGAAGAGAGGTGAAGAGGAGATGAGCGAGGTTGAGGGTGGTGGCCTAAGGTGAGGTCGGCGACGGCGAGCGCAACGCGCAGCGTAGGTTCGAGCGCGCAGAAAAAATAAAAGAAGAAGAAGACGTGAGGAAGCAGGAGAGAGGCTGAAAATATTTTAGAGGAGGAAGGAAGAGAGAGAGAGAAAACATGAGCTGGGTTTGAAAATATATGTAGAATTAAGGAGAGAGAGAGAGAGAAATTGGGGGGAGAGAGAGATTCGAGATAAGAGAGAGAGAGGAGAGAGACAGAGGGAATGAGAGATTGAGATGAGAGAGAGACAGAAATGAATAGTTAGGAGAAAGAAAATTGGATTTAATGGAGGAGAGAGAGAGGAAGAGAGAAAGAGAGAGGCTAAGAGAGGGAGAGAGAAAGAGATTGGGTAAATATTTTAGGTTTTAAAAAATATATATAATATATACATAAAGAGAGAGAGACGGTGAGATAAGGATTTATTTAGTTTTAAAAATATATATTAAATATATATAAAAAGAGAGAGAGAGATGAGAGAGATTTAGCTGTGAGTAAAAAATATAAAATATGTTTTAGTTAAAAGTATATTAATAGTTATAAGGAATTAAGGAATATAATATTAGTCCGTTTTGAGATTTTGGCAAATACAAATTTACTCCAAAACACGTCCGGGTCGGGTCTAAAAATTCAGATTTTAAATATGAAAAATATATGCGACTTCCAAATTTCAAAATGAATGCTCAGATAACGAAAATGCATACCCCCAAGAACGGATGCGCGTACGTGCGCGTAGCCATCCAAACACATCCGTTTCACTGAATGGGATGAGAACAAGATGCGCGGGCGCTACCACGGGGTTAGGGGTATCATGCAGCCTATAAAATGCAATTTTAATTTATTTTACATGACCTAAAATGTTATATGGTAAAATATGCGATGTCAGATGAAATGCCAATATGCAGTATACATGAGATGCACGTGTCTACGTAACAAGTCAGGGTAATCTATAAATATGAATCAAATAGGTTCAACAAGTGGGTCGGGTCGAATGCAATGTAAAATGTAAAAATACCATTCGCACCAAAAAACCCGTTAAATCAAGAAAATACCACAGATAAGTAAATACGGGAACTGGAATTGGTATAAATGAACTCGGTTGTTACACCATTCCCCCACCTCGGGACCGTGACCTCTGCAGAGGGGGAGATGACACTGCCCACACTGGCATGACTGAACAATGTCTCGCTATCTCCACCAGCCACAGGTCCCCCATGGCGACCAATTCAATGACCCGCTGGGCGCCTCGCAGCTCCACGCCGGGATCTCGCGAAAGAGCGCCCTGCCCTGAAGCCCATTGCGTCCCTGTCCCTCCCGAGGAGGTGTCGGTCAACTCGCATGCTCCCAGGCATGGCCGACACCCTCTCCCTCGACAGGGTCGCGTGGACGGCGCTCACCGCGATAACTCACGAACAACCTCGCCAGGGGACCTAAGGAACTTCATAGAACGGAACCGGAGTCGCAGCCAGGTGCAGGCCACCAGCGGGCCAGGCCATAATTCTGAGTACGCCGAATCCTCAAGGTACCACGACCTTCTCAATGCCCTCGAAAAGAAAATCGAGGGAATATATCGGGAGAGTCTTCCTTCAAGCGTGGGGGCCAGGTATGCCGCTGACTCTCTTACGAAGCCCTACACTGAAGAACTGCTCGATGTCCGCGTCTCCTCCAGAAATAGGCCTCCAAAGATGGCCCTCTTCGACAGGAAGTCCGACTCGAAAGACCACCTAGACGCATTCACGGTGGGGATGGGCTTCCAGGACAACTCTGACGCCGTCCAATGCCGAGCATTCCCCGCCACTCTCATCGGCGCCATACGAGATTGGTTCCGAGGTCTTACGCCACGCTCCATCTCTACCTTCGATGAGCTGGCCGTCCAGTTCCTCGGGCATTTCGTCGGGAACAGACGGCGGAAGCGGACTGTCGATTACCTCTTCACTATAAAGAGCAAGGACAAGGAATCCTTCAAAGGATACGTCACCCGCTTCTACAACGCTCTTCTTGAGCTTCCAGAGCATAGGGACGAGACTGTCATCACTGCCCTTAGGTCGAGTCTTAGGCACAAGGAGTGGCTCCACTCCTTTGCATTAGCGCAACCTAAAACCATGGCCGAGGTCAAAGCCTGGACCGAGAGAGAAATCCAGCTCGATTTTGAGGTAAATGAGAACCTACCCCGGAGTGACCAGGCCGATCAAAAGAAGAAGGGTAGAGAAGAGAAGAAGAAGTTCGACCGGCCAAAGCCATACTCCCCGAAGTTCCAGGAGTATACTCCGCTCAACATCTCCCAGACGGAGTTGTTGGAGGAAGCAAAGGGCGAGCAATTTTCAAGCTCCCTCCAGTCACCAGTAGAGCAGCCAAACGGACACGAGGCCCTTACTGTGCCTTCCACAGGTCGCAGGGACACCCCACCGAGAGCTGCAAACAGCTCCGCGACTACATCGAGGAGTTGATTCGCTCGGGGCACCTGGCAAAGTACTCGCGGGAAAAGCGACAAGCAGACCTGGATCAAGAGAACCATCCCCCTCCCGGCGAGTTGATGATCGGCCAAATCATGGTCGTATCAACGGGGAGTGTGCCCGGAGCCGGCGAGATTCGACGCCTCCTGCCGGTCGAGGGGACTAGCAGCCAGCTCCGGAAGAAAAGAAAAGCAGCCGAGCCCATCACCATCACCGACAAGGACCTCCATGGGATATCCTTGCCTCATAACGACCCCCTGATGATTACAGCACGGGTCCACCGCTATGAGGTTCAAAGGATACTGGTCGACTCGGGGAGCTTGGCAGACATCCTTTTCTACGACTGCTTTTTACGTACAGGGCTCAGCCCGTCGGACCTGAGGCCGACCGTCCACATTCTGTCGGGGTTTACTAACCACTCCATCCCGGTAGAAGGAGTGGTCACCATCCTACTTAACATCGGGGAGGTAAGCCGTACGTGAACCGTACCAATGGAGTTCATCATCGCTAGAATTCCATCGACCTACAATATCCTCCTGGGACGCCCGACGCTAAACTCCATTCGAGCCTAGATCTCGACCTACCACCTTGCGATCAAGTTTCCACTCGACCAAGGGGGAATAGGCCGGGCCTATGGGAACCGGCAAACCGCAAAGATTTGCTTCACAACGACATCTACGCCTGAGGAACGAAGCGACGACCTTGAAAGCGCGGGTGATTTCCATGGGTCCTTGGATACTCGGGACGAACAAAAAGAAATTCGAAAGGCCCCGGTGGAGGCGCCAACAGAGGTCCCGCTCGTCGAAGGGGACAATGAACGCACCGTCCAAATCGAGTCACTCTTAACGGGGGCCCGGCGCGATGACTTGATCCACTTCCTCAGAGGAAACTCGGACATGTTCGCTTGGGTGCCCGCCGACGTGCCCGGGATTGACCCCAAAGTAATCTCACATAATCTGGGGGTCGACCCGACGGTCCGATCCGTCAGGCAGAAGAAACGAAGTTTCGCTCCGATCAAACAAAAGGAAATCGAGGACGAAGTTGACAAGTTGCTTGCAGCCAACTTCATTCGAAACACGGCCTGCTCAGAATGGCTGGCGAATGTGGTAATGGTTAAAAAGTCAAGCGGGAAGTGGCGCATGTGCGTCAACTTCACAGATCTCAACAAGGCCTGCCCGAAAGACAACTATCCCCTCTCTCGGATAGATCAGCTCGTCGACGGCTCGGCAGGCCACAAATTACTCAGCTTCATGGATGCTTTCTCTGGCAGCAACCAGATCCGTATGAACCCGACAGACGAAGAGCTCACCGCATTCACAACGGACCGGGGGTATACTGCTATAAAGTGATGCCCTTCGGCCTTAAAAACGCTGGAGCTACGTACCAACGCTTGGTCAACAGGATGTTCAAACCACAGATCGGAAGGAACATGGAGGTTTACGTCGACGACATGCTCGTTAAGTCGACCTCGTCAGGTAAGCACGCAAAAATCTTGGCGATACTTTCGACATCCTCCATAAATACAAAATGAAGCTGAATCCCGCCAAGTGCGCGTTCGGGGTCACTAGTGGAAAATTCCTCGGGTTCACGGTTACCCACCGAGGAACCGAGGCTAACCCAGAGAAAATCAGTGCCATCCTCAACATGGCCGCGCCGAAGACCAACGTCGAAATCATGCGGCTCATGGGGAGAGTAGCCGCTTTGAGTCGCTTCATGTCAAGGTCCGAAGAAAAGTGCCTTCCATTCTTCAAAGCCCTGAGAAAGATCCCAAGGTTTGAATGGTCGAAGGAGTGTCAGATCGCTTTTGAGAAATTGAAAATGCACCAGGCAACTCCCCTACTACTCACCCGGCCAATTGAAAGAGACGAGCTATCACTGTATCTAGCGGTGTCCGATCAGGCTGTAGGCTCGGTGCTAGTCCGAGAAGTCGAAGGAGTTCAGAAGTCGGTCTACTACGTAAGCCACATATTTAAGGACACGGAAACAAGGTATCCGTCCATAGAAAGTATTGTCTTGGCGCTTATCGTGACCTCAAGGAAACTACGGCACTACTTCCAGGCACACACCATCCTTGTCCTCACCGAGCGTCCCTTAGGGGCTATTCTTGCCTCCCCCGAGTCATCTGGTCGCTTGGAGAAATGGAGGTGGGAGTTATCTCAATTCGACATCAAGTACCGCCCAAGACAGGCTATCAAGGCACAACTCCTGGCCGACTTTATTGTCGAATGCACTATCCTCAACAAGGAGGCAGTGTCGGCGCCAGCCCCCGGGTCTCAACCCTCGATCGAGGAGAGGCCCGACTCCATCCCCGATTGGGGCCTTTACGTCGATGGATATCTACTGAGGACGCGAGCGGTACCGGCCTCATCATTCGAGGACCGAACGAGGCAGAGATGGAGTATTCTTTGAAACTCATATTCAAAGCCTCAAACAACGCCACGGAGTATGAGGCCTTGCTAGCTGGAGTACGAATCACCTCCGGAGTGGGGCTGAAGACGATCCGAATCCGTAGTGACTCTGTCCTGGTCGTAGGTCAGGTGACTGGCCGTTTCGAGGCACGGGAGCCTCTGATGGTGAAATATTTAGCCGAGATAATAAGGCTACGAAAATACTTCGGCGAAGTTCAAGTAGAGCAGATCCCCCGGCACCTAAACGCCCAGGCCGACGCTTTGAGCAAGCTAGCTTCCTCCTATACGGCCAACAACAAGAGAAATATCCTCTTCGAGGTCTTTCCACGGCCCAGCATGGAAGACAGAGCGACAGCACTTCAACTTTACGCTGCCCGGGAAGAAGACCGGGATTGGAGGAAGCCCCTCGTAGAATTCCTGAAGGAGGGTACGCTCCCAGAAGATCGAGGGGAAGCACGCCGCCTCCAAGCTAAAGCCCGCCATTTCGTTTGGAGCAGTGGAAATCTCTACAAGAAATCCTTCACTCAACCTCTGCTTTGGTGCGTCGACCCCCACGAGGCTGAATACGTCCTTCGTGAGGTTCACAAAGGGATCGGCGAAGGGCATCAAGGGGCCCGCACCTTAGTCCAGAAGACGCTACTCCAAGGATACTATTGGCCGACCATCCATCAGAACGCTCAGAAGCTCTTCCGAATATGTAAGAGCTGCCAACTGCATGGCAGCATACCCCGTCTTCCGGGTACCGAGCTAACGGCCTTGACCTCCCCATGGCCATTTGCCCAGTGGGGAATGGACATGGTAGGCCAACTCCCTACTGGTACGGGCAGGCACAAATACATCCTCGTCGTGGTGGACTACTTTACGAAGTGGATCAAGGCCATCCCCATCAGAAAACCAGACGCCACCACGACTATCAAATTCCTGCAGAACAATATAATTTCCCGGTTTAGGATCCCGAGGTGTACGTTACCAACTACGGGACGAACTTCGAAAATGACAAAGTCAAAGGATTCTGCAGCAAATACCACATACTCATGAAGTTCGCTGTGGTCGCGCATCCTCAATGCAACGGGCAAGCCGAGGTCGCTAACCGGGATGTAATCCGAGGTCTTCAAACTCGTCTGGAAGGAAGGAAAGGCGGTTGGGTCGACGAACTACCCCGGGTTTTATAGGCTCTGCGCACATCGAAGAAGACCCCCACTGGAGAGACCTCATTCAGCCTCTGCTACGGCACCGAGGCGATGGTCCCAACAGAGATCGGACTGTCCAGTTACAGAGTCGAGCACTTTGATGACGAAGTTAATACCTTGGGGCTCCGAACTAATTTGGACATCTTGCTGGAGAAGTGGGACCGGGCACAGATCAAAGTCGCCGCTTACCAACAGCAAACTGCTCGCTACTATAACACACGAGTCAAGAATCACACCTTTAATACTGGGGATCTGGTCCTAAGGAGGAACGAGTTCGTAGACCAAAGCAAGTTGCACATGTTTTCCCCGAAGTGGGATGGCCCATTCCTTGTCTCTGAAGTATTGTCCAGCGGGGCCTATCGCTTGCAAGACACGGCGGGTCGCAAGTTTCCATGACCTTACAGCGCCGAGAAGCTCAAGTTGTATAAGTGAAATTTGAAAATTTTATATTTGAATATATGTTTCTTATTTTCCAAAGCGATGTAAATTTTCTAAGTTTTTTGAATTAGAAGAAACTTCTCCTATGTGTTTCCCTCTTCCTCGGTTCAAAGGTCACAGGTTTCGTTTTATGAAAATACTCAAACACACCAAGAAGACAAAAAGGAAACAATAGTACGTCGCAAAAGGAGAATTTTATTTATCATGGGTATTATGGGCTCCTCAACCTTACACGAAACTTAAAATTACAATAGAGGGGGTACGGGATCGAGAAAGCACTGCTGGTGGTATTCCGTGGAGATCTTCGCCAGCCGAGCCCTGGCCTCTTCAGCCCACTCCCGCTGATGCTGCCCACGTACCCGGGACGCCACGAAAGCACCGGGCCTCCAATCCGCCAGGCAGGGGCCTGCGATCTGCCTCTTTTGGAAACACTCCAAAATAAGGGTCGTTGATCGGTCGTGCATGTTCTTCAAGATGAGGCCGATGACATAGAGCGTACGCAGCTTGTCGAGCGCCTCATCCAGCAGCTCCTCGGAGAGGGCGTTGTACAGCCCCGGGGACCTCCTCCAAATTGCATACATCAGCAATTGGAGGACGGATGACCTACGAGGAAGTAGGCGGCCGAAATGGTCCTTGATGTGCTGGACCACACCCCGGTAAGTCTCCTCAAAGAATGACTAGTCGTACAAGTAGACGTCATCGGGAGTTGCGATCTCCTCAATCGTGTAGATGTGCCCGGCCATCTCAAAAGAGCAATGCGGAAATAAACCCATCTCCTTCTCTATTTATAGCCTCAACAGAATCCCCAAGGGCCGAAATTTGCATGCGCGTGGGCGCGAATCCTGGGATTTTCTCAACTCTTCCAATACTGAACCGCCACATGGCGGGCATCCCGTGTCTTTCGGCCAACCGAAATCAGAACGACGCGGATCTTGGAACGCGTCTCCTCGCCTATGCGTTTCTGCCACGTGTCGCCCGCGACGGTACAGATTTTCCGCGCCGGGGGAGATCGGATGACACCTTGAAAAACAGAGCAACTTCCCTGCTCGGTCCATCCTTAGCGGGTAGCTCCTACCCATCTACGCTAAGGATCAAAGCCCTCATCTAGAGTCCACCAAGCAGCTTCCCTGCTCGGTCCATCCTTAGCGGGTAGCTCTTACCCATCTCCACTAAGGATCAAAGCCCTCATCATGAGGCCACCGAGCAGCTTCCCTGCTCGATCCATCCTTAGCGGGTAGCTCCTGCCCATCTACGCTAAGGATCAAAGCCCTCATCAAGAGGCCACCGAGCGGCTTCCCTGCTCGGTCTATCCTTAGCGGGTAGCTCCTACCCATCTATGCTAAGGATTAAAGCCCTCATCAAGAGTCCACCGAGCAGCTTTCCTGCTCGGTCCATCCATGGCTGGTAACTCACTACCCACCAACGCCAAGGATTAAAAGCCCTCATCAAGAGGCCACCGAGCAGCCTCCCTGCCCGGTCCATCCTTAACGGGAAACATCCAACCCACCTACACTAAGGATCTGGAGCCCCCAACCTCGAAAAATGCCTACAATCCAAACTAGGCTCTTGTCTAACTTATTCTAAGAGAAGTGGTTGCCGGTCCAACTCAAAGGAATGGGCAAATCTACACCTTTCTACTCGAAAGAGCCAACCGACGTAACTTAAGTGAGCGATCGTCGCCTCGACTCCGGGGGCATAAGGACACTGGCCTGACATCGGCCTTTGTATGCTTGACAAATAATTTGATTTCACTCGACTCACAATCTCCATCTAAAGGACCGGTCACCGACCTGCGGTCTGACTCGTCAGGCGAGGAAAACGCTAACAGGCTCACACAAACAAGAAACTGTTGCCATGCAAAAAATTTGAAAAGCAGCTTTATTCACAACTTGAGAGTCTTTACAAAAGGTATTATAGGCTCCTTAGCCTTACAAAATTGCCCGAAGGCCTACAAGATTCAAAAACAAAAAAAGGAAGAAGGCAGAAGGGCTCAGGCCTAGGGAGTTGGGAGGACCTCGATCTGCTCAACGTCGGCATCGGCGGCCGGGAGATAGCTTTAGGGTCGGTGCCCCCACTAAGAGCTTCGGCATCGGGAGCCGGGGTGATTGCCTTATACCCGGCACTCCCACCGGGAGCCTCTCCCCCGGCGGCACCTCCGGCGGCATCCACCCCGTCTCATTCTCGAGGGGGTATTCGAGCCGGAGCTCACCGTCAGGGAACCCTGGCATCAGCGCCTTGACGGCATCGAGAGCCTGATGCCAAACAATGGCCGAGGCGTCAGCAAGGTCGACGTAGAATTGTTCCGACGTCTTGTACCTCTCCACCGCCTTTGCGTCCCGGAGGTCGGCGACCTTCATCCCTTCCTTCGCCGTCTCGACTTCCCTCTTAAGGGTGTCCCGCGTCTTCTTCATCATGGCGTTGAGCACCCTGGCCTCCTCCAACTTAGCCTCGACGGTCTTGTTGGACTCCTTCAAAATTCGGATGGACTCCTTGCATTTGGAGTTCACCACCTCCTCGGCGGCCACCCGATTTTCAAGAGCGGCGATCTTCTCCTTCACCTGACGCAGCTCCCGGCATAAGCCATCCTCCTGCGAAGAAGACTCACCAGCCATCTGCATCGCCGGGCCAATTTCCTTATGCTCCATGTTAGCGATGAGGGCGCAGTGCTGGAGGACCTAGGGAAGATAAAAAAAGGGGTTAAAACAAAAAAAACAAAGAAAAAACCTAAACGGAAAGCGAATACTGACCTGTACAATCTCCTGAGCAATGGCGGCGACTTGGACCTTGAGGGTCCCCCGGAGAATTTTGCCCCCGGCCGATCGTTCCATCTCCGAGATCAAGCTATCGGCGACAGAAAGCCCCGACGACACCTCGAAACAAACGTCCCCCTCCTGCACGAAGATCGGGGAGGAAGTTGATCAAGATACCGTCCTCTTGTACCTCTTGAGGGGGACCTCGGGGGGGTTGGCCTCATCCTCCACCTCCAAAGCCCGGGGCTCCGGCTCCCGAGCATGCTTACAGCTCTCCCCGCGGCTGGTCTCCGAAGCCCGGGGCGTGGTGGAACGCCTAGCCGATGCGGCCGCCTGTGGGGCCGGGCTCGGAGCGGGGTGGGACGAGCCAACGCCCCTGGCCTTCCCCCCTTCTTCTCGGCCATGGCAGCCAGGAATTTGGATCGGTCCATCGGTTTTGCAAAAAGTAAAATACACAAAGGGAGTTAGTGACGCCAGAAAGAACAGAAGAAAAATATGCAAGTCTAGACAGGTCGCCTAGGCTCCTAACTTACCTATGAATTGAGCGGGGCTGAGCCCGGCCCAACTGAGGGCCTGCTCGGAAAGCAAAACATCGGCCCGTTAGATAGGCTGCCACATCGACACCGCCCTCGCCTCGAGAGAGGACGACCGCTTCACCCGCGGGCAGTCGGCCATGTGCCACTGTACAGGCACAGGCCAATCCTTACCCTCGGATGGCCCGACAAATATGAACTTCTCCTTCCATTCATAGATGGAAGAAGGAACTACTACGACACCCGACCCGGCCTCCCCTTCCCTATGTTTTCTAAAGGAAACATACACCCAGCTCGGCTCGTCCTTACGGGTGCCGGGATGATTTTTATAGCAAAGGGAGGAAAGGAGAAGGGTCAAGCTGAAGGGGATTTCTTCGAGTCTCAACCGGATCAGGAACCCGAGGAGAATCCTCCATGAGTTCGGCACTAGCTGGCCTGGAGCTAGTTGAAAACAACGCAGCGCCCCGCATATCTCGGGGGAGAAGGGCGATGCAATCCAGCCCAAAAGGCATCCAGGTACAAGGCGATCGCCTTTCCTTGCACCTAATCCGCCCTCTCGCCCTCCCTAGCCAAATAAAACGAATAGCTAGGGGGGATGTGTAAGCGAGCCCAGATCGTAGTGAGCTTTTCTACATTCCTCAGGAGGGAAAGCGCATCGCGAGCATTCCTGATGCGCGCTTTGGGTACCCTTCTCGTCGCCTGACCGCGGGCGGCATGGGTAACCCTAACTCTACGAGGGGAATCCGACACGGATGGGACAGAGAAAGAAGCAGTGGAAGACCCCTAGACTCTACCCTAACTATCTCAACAGACTCCTCAGAGGAAGACATCTAATCTGAGTCAAAGAAGGAGTCCTCCGAGGAAAGAGCACGAGAGATCCGACCTAAAGGAAAGAGCGCCGAGCTAACTCTCGCAACAATAGAGAAATGATGGCGAAGTGTGGACCCTGGGGGGATCCTACCTTTATTTATAGCGTATTGGCAAACACATCCGATGGCTCATATCATTTCTCACCAAAACAACGCTTCGCGCTCGACGGCCGTCGACGTTCCACGTGTCGCATGACCATTGAACGCGTCCCTTTGAGCGCAGAGGACAGTGGCAACCCATTATGTCAGCCAACTGCCGTCGGACACGTGGCCTGGTGCCTCAATGAACGTACGATCGAATCGGCGCTCCCTTTTTAATGCACGATATCCTCTCTGATCCGCTGACGTCATCAAAGGATACGCCTAACCGCCTCGGGAATCTACGCCAACGAGGTCTTCAACTATGAACTGAGCCTGGGTGACCGATCGGACCACTCTTGACCCGACCTATGAATAGGTCGGGATGAGAGTAGGGGATAATGATGATGCTCATAAGTGGGAGCTCCCCGGATCATGACACGTGGCGGATGATGTGTCCCGATGCAGATGGAAACAGGGCAAGGACTACACATTGGAGGCGTCCCTCGGGCTATCGTCTCGTTGCCTGGACCCGACCTCCGAGAATTCCCTGAACATTCATGTGCTCGCTAAGTAAACGACTACTAGCTCCCCGCAGAGCTCTCCTACATACCGAGCTTCTCGGCCCTTCGCCTCCGAGCTATCCCTGAGCCGAACCAGCTCGGCCTCCCGCCCTCTTTTTGGCCTCTCGCCGAGATAAGCTTACGCGGTTCTATCGAGCGACCCAGAACGCAGATCACAGGCGTCTCCTCCATGGCTCCGCGAATCTTGCCACACGCGAGATATCTGCCACCCCACGATCCCGTGTTCCACGCCGTCGCATCCCCTCATTAACGAGCGTATCTCGTCATTAATGGGGGGATCCCGCCATTCTCGCAGGCGTAACGCCAGGGGCATAACAGCCGGCGAGAATCTCGCGCCCGCTAGCCCATGGCTGCCTCTATATAAACCCCTCTCTCAGATGACTCAGGAAAGGCAATTTTTACCCAATAGGCCGCAACTCTGCCTAAATACCTCGACTAACTTGATCGTTGGAGGGTCCACGGTGGTACAACCATCCCGGGACTTCTTTGCTGGTAGCTCAGCTTCACACCAAATCAAGCCCATTGAGATCCACACGCTTCAGGAGACAATCCTCAAACCCAATATCAGCCCTTCATCAATGCTGTCGGCAAATCGACGGAAGATAATATCTAAAGGAGATCCAGACCTCCATCAAGTTGATTATTATAATAGTCATGTGTATCATATAGTACCGGACTAATTACTTTTGCAATAGTAAATATTGAATACAGTTGATTATATAATGTATTCAATGTTTCTATGTACACAATATTGATATCAGTCAGTTAACATATTATTTTGCATCGCAAGTGTAACGACTCTGAAATTTATGTACAGAAATTTTTTATTTGTGTACAGAAAAGGGTATTACAGCATGTGTAAGAGTTATAAGTAAAATTTATTAAATAAAAATAAGAAGTAACTTATAACTCAATGGTAAAGCCTCTACACTACTGCGACAAACCTTGTGCGTTCGAATCTCATCAGACCTAATTATTTTTTAAGATTTTTCTTTTTAATTTTTCGGAAGTTCAAGAGTTGCACGTGCAATTCACGAAGAAACGAAAAGTTTCAGAAAAATCAAACAGATGCAAAAAAGAGTAAACACCAAACTTGACACGTGGTATGAATCTCGAGACAAACCAATAAAATCCGACCGCCCGTTTTCATCATTTGGCCGACGCCGACGGTCATGATGGCTCCTTTTCTCCCGTGCTTTGCACACACACCCTTTCGACTCCCCTCAACTCTCCTGTACTGTTTGATTTTCCTGTAATTAAACAAAGACTCTTCAGTTCACCATTTAACACCATTTTAATTCATTTAAACCAAATTTTTAATTCCCAAACCCTAATTCTTCACTATAAATACCACCTCATGCCCCAGCTCTCCCCTATTCTGAAATTTCTATCAAAAATTCTCTCAGACTCTCTAACTATCAAGTGGAGTTAAGCATCCAAGTGGAGTAGCAAGCCAAACTCGACGACCGAAGCCTTTCCGACGACACCACGACACCCGAAGGCTTCTTCTCTCTCTTGTTAACTATCTAAACCCGTAAGTCCCTCTTCTCTCCATTTCTCTCATTTCAATTCGTTTTCTAAGAAAATATCGACAAAAGTGGAGTTAAAATGTAACAGCCTTCTCATTTAAATATTTTATTATGCTTGATAGGTCTACATGTCACATAATCACCTTAATATCTTTTTAAAACAAAACTCACATCTATTGTTTTTTGACATGACCAAAATTTCATGTTCAATACTCAAATAACAAACTTTTTCGTTAAAATACCATGAACTTTAGTATAACTTTCATTTCAATAATTGTTAAAAATACCTTTAGAAAAACTTCACGGGGTAACGACCTACCCGACACACACGCTATGGTCGCATAGCACGGTATTCTAAATATATGGCTAATTTTAAAAATAAGTTTTACATTAAAATACCACACTTTTAAAAAAACGGGTTTGTTTTAATCGGTATTTTGTAATTCTTGGAAATTACACCTCTACAACTCTCGTCAGGGGACCCGCTAATGGATGGTGCGTATTATCACACATCCTTAAGATAGTAGAGCGTGATACAGAACTCCTCACGGAGTATTCGGTCTTGAAAGGAAATAAAAATATGGTTTTTATAAAATACGATTTTTCTAAATAAATATTAAATTTTGGAAAATTAGATAAAACTATGAATTCGTATTTTCAATAAAAACATATTATGAAACTATTTTCTTTTAAAATGAAAGATTAGAATTTTTAATAAAATACCAATAAGATTCCGAAAGAGCTAGTTTTTCATAAAAATACCATAAACTTTTAAAACCTAGGTTTTATCACCAACACCCCACAACAATTAAAATACATTGTTCATGAAAACCCTAAATATTATAAATCACTCTCAAGATTATTTTTAAACAATATTAATATATATTTTTCATAAAACCCCCTCAAGGAATAAAATAATGAAAACAAACAATATTAAGGACTCTAGAATAATATAGGCTTAAGCGGTATCATTTCTCTTAGGCCTCGGGGAGCCGGAGAAAGCGAGTGCTTGCCTATTCAGGTTAGACAACTTAACGGGGTTATCAATGGAAATTGTCTTGAAAAAAACACAAATCCTGCCGTCCATGTGCAGCAGTTGTCGATTTCTCCCGAACATAAGATTTTTAACAGTTTAAATAAATTTCTATAAAAAAGACATGAACTCGAATCCAAACTCATATCTAAATTTGAACTCGAACTCGAATACAAACTCGAACTCAAACCTAACTCGAATCTAAACTCGAATATGAAATCGAACCCAAACTACTCGAACCAACTTGACTCAGACCAAGATTGCAATTGTCATGATTCACATATTACTTGACCCACTCGACTACATTCTACACCTTTGCAATCTATGGTTTCGATCAAGACATGTTAATCAATCAATCAAATCAATTAAGTATATGTCACGCCCCGCTTCCCAAAATACGGAATATGAGGGGTTGACAAGGCCAGCCATGCTCCTACGGTCAAGGAAATGTCCTGCCGTGGTCACACTTCGGCTTCTAGCTTTACGTGGTAAACAGTAAACAATGCGCAGGTAATGAGAAATGCAGTAACTGAAACAAAACAATACAAAGAACTGACCTGATGGAAATCGAAGGGGTATAACTCTGGATAGCTAAACAAGATGTCCGTGATGTGCGTCTGGTCCTGGTCCCGGCTAAATCCACTCCTCACACTGAGCATGCATACTCAGGTCGTCAGAGCGACACAATAGCAATATAATATATAGATACAAGTGATAACTCGAACAGTGATAATAGATATATATATGACAGTAAATCAAGACGGTATAGGTATGAACATACAGTAACTAATGAAGTGTCTAATAGATCAGGTGGACAGTAAAGCAGTAAATAGTATGCCAGGTATGTCAACACAGTAAGCAATGTATATCAATGCCATTATCCTAATCAGTCTCTAAGTATCACTGTACAGGTCACTGAGCCTATCGTCAGTCCAAGTGTGAGAGTCAACCACTCGCGAGTGTCCTCTACCCAAGGGTAGGACCCAAGGGCAAGGGACCACGGGCCCAACATGTAACTCACGGTAATAATCATGTACCCTGTAAATCTCCATATATATAAGCCGGCATGGGACTCTCGAGATTCTGTTGAACTCACACTCAAACTACCCCACACCCCGTGGTCTACATCAAACGCTAACCATAACCTCAAATACCAGTCGGTCTGTGACAAGTCTGCACGAGAACTGGAGACAGGATCTCCATCAAGCACGTCCCGACTAATACTCAAGATAAATGGCAGCGTCTGGTGCCTTATCTGTGACACCCATGCAAGAGCTTCCATAAGTGTCCCATACCACTTATAGTCATACGTACACGCGACCCACATACGTCGACAATGCAATAGAATAATAAGGTTCACTGATTGTGTACAAGTACGTGTCACTTTCACTTATTCACTCATGCACGAACACTAACATACTTGCCACAATCATCACTAATACCTAACAATGGGTAATGCACATGATCACTAGGTTATCAATGTAGTGACATAAGTATGATATGATGAGGAAACAGTATGTAAAGCATGATTAAGATGTCATAAAACAGTATTCTACCACTTGCACAATTTATCATAAATCATACGTGTACAGTTTAGCGAAACGATGAACGGGGAATAAATAGTATGTTCAATTATCTATCCAGCGAATTTAGTTTCACACCAATCGGGTTTCAGGATCACTAGTTATGGCTATTTCATTTTTAAGCGTTCACGGCTGGAAATCCGGTTTCAGAATCGGAAGTCCATTTCGCAACGCATTTTAATCCCAGTTGGGTTCAGAATTTAGCGACGCTATAGTTGAATGAAATCTAGGGTTTTCAATAAGGTTTTCAACGCAATAGACGGATTCTCAATCGCGTCTGTACGTCAGGGGTTATACACTGTTTAATACTAGTATGTCAATTCTGATTCTGTTGGGAATGTTATACGTCCCGATCTTTTAAATTACAGATTAAATAGAAACGATGACAAAACTGGGTGAAACCACTTGTGTTATCTATCTAACAGATTCACTTTTAATAAACAGCGGAGTTCCACAACATATGAGTTAAGGAAACAAGGTGGTACCCATTACGGGACAGTAAGCAATAATTAGAGTCGCTCTGGACTGCAGTCCAGAGTCCCACTCCGATCTAAATATTGTCACAATTTAAGTACAGAAACCATGAGAAACTTGCATAGTGTTATAGTTCGTCGAGTCGTCTTCGATTTAAGCCCTCGAACGCATCATTCCAGTATGTACATAACTTACGGTGATTTAACCATTTTCAGATACGAGAAATTTCTAGTTTTACGGGTATACTTGGGGTTATTCGTTATGGTCACTAACAGTCGTATTATCCAGTGAAATTTATACATAATATTGAAAATCACATGGGCCAGCAAATGCCCTCATGTTACGTCAATTTAAATGAGGAATTCCATTGAGATCATGCATCGAACACTTGCGTCATAAAATTTATCGAAAATGTAAATTTGTAATCTATATGATCTAAGTTTGTAACACGAATATATTATCATGTAGCAACTAAAATACTTGCCTGACGATGAATTGATAGCACGGCAGCGAAGGGAGTAGTGACACGGCACGGGCACGGAGTAGCAAGCACACGACGAATCTTGGCTGGGCTTGGGCTTGGCTCGAGCTTGGTGACGGCTGTTGCGGCTAGGGCATTGGGTGAGACGAGGCGAGAGAGAGAAAGAGAGAGAGAGAGAAGTTGCAGAGGGGTGAGAGAGAGAGAGAGAGAAGTGTAGAGAGAGAGAGAAGTTGCAGAGGGGTGAGAGAGAGAGAGAGAGAAGTGTAGAGAGAGAGATAGAGAAAACAGAGAGAGTGAGAGAGGGAAAGAGAGAGAGTTAGACAAAGAGAGAGAGAGAGATATAGAGGGAGGGGGAGAGAGACACACACACAGAGAGAGAGAGAGAGAGAGAGAGAGAACAGAGAGAGTGAGAGAGACACACAGAGAGAGATATAGATAGAGAGAGGGAGAGAAGCAGAGAGGTAGAGAGAGAGAGGATTAGAGGGGGAGAGAGATGATGGCGACGACGACGACGACGATGATGATGATGATGCGGTCGACGATGGTGCGGGGGAGTCGACGAGATGCAGTGGGGACTCGCCGGCGAGAGGGCGCAGAGGCTCGAGCTCGGGTGTGCAGTGCGGGTTGGAGCTCGAGAGAGGGGCTCGACAGAGAGGGAGGTGAGGTGATGAGGGAGGAGGTTAGGGTGAGGAGAATGAAGGCGAGGAGGCGCTGGTCGACGACGAAGAGGGTGAACGTCGGCGACTAGAGCAGGTGAGGGCGTGGCTGTGACAGAGGAGGTGGATGCGGGGGTGGAGAAAGGTCTCGGGCTCGTGGTGCGAGGGAGTGAAGGGAAGTGGGGACGAAGCGGTCGTAGTTGACGTCACCGTCGGCGGCGGGGAGTGGAGTGTAGGGATTCAAGCGGGTGAAAATTTGAGGGGGAGAGAGAAGGTCGGTTATGGAGATAGGAGCGATGAGATGAGTTGGAGAGTGAGGATATGAGGGGGTGAAGGGAGAGAGGACGAGGGGTGCGCGTCGTGGGGTAACGCGCGCGAGCGTGGGCGTCGGCTGAGGAAGTGGATCGCGTGAGCGGGGGAGGCGGAAAGAGCCGTTGGGTGAAGATGAAGGCGAGGCTGGTCGGGTCTGAAGCGGGTCGAGTACAGGCGGTTAGGGTGAAGGCTGCTAGGATGAGATAGGCTGGGTCGGGATTTTAATTAAAATGAAATCATTCAATTGCGTGGGCTGAGGAGAGGCGGGCCGCAGAAAAATATAAAAAGAAAAGGAAAACGAAGGGGCCGAGGGAATTTGTTGGGCTGGGTAGTTAAGGAGTAATAGAAAAGAAAAGAAAGGATTTGGGTGTAGGTGTTTAATTTTAAATAAAAGAAATGGGCTGAGGTTGGTTTAAGAAAGATTTTAATTTAAAGAAATGGGCTGAAGGAATAAAAGGTGGGAAACTATATATTTGGTTTCAACTGGGTTTTGAGTTTAAGGAAAATAAAATAATTATAATTAGAATAAAACAATTTTGTAAATAATATATATATAAAGAATATGGAAAGTGATGTTCAAAAAGAGCTGGGTATTACATCATACCACCCTTACAAAAATTTCGTCCTCGAAATTTAAAATAACCGATAAGTTATAAAATCATATGCGAAAGCTACTATATCGCAAACTAACACATAATGATTTACTTGAAATAGGCAGTTGAAGAAATTTGAAGGTTTATATATGTAAGAACAACCTACAAAAAGGATAGGTCTAAATAAGCAGAAGGCAGGAACAACTATAAAGGCAAACTACGTGTATACGGGAATATAAATAATAATAACGAACAATAATATTCGCGGCGTGCTCGATAAAATCGAAACCCAAATATATGCACATATGAGTATAACAAAAGTAGCACAGCAGAAAGAATAAGTATAAGGCACAACCATTTATAATAGTAACCATAAGCCCAATACCCGAAAATAAAGTAGCAACCCTAAAATAAGGAAGGAATTGTCGACAGGTTAAACATTTTAGGATAATTGTATCGATAACAGAGTTTTAAAATAACTTAGAAAACCCACATAGTGAAAATAAGAAACATGGAACGAAAATATACGCGTTGTAAGGTTGCGCTACCGAAAAAAATGAGAATAATAGTAGTGTACTTAAAATACATAAAACGGAGTAGTCAATAACACGCACTCTTCTATAAATACAAAATAATGAAAACTAAATTTTCGAATAACAATGTCCCTAAATATAGTTTGGGTAACAGGGAAAAACACAAATATATATAGGGTTAGCTAGGGTAGGGAATACAATGGAGTGGCTCATTCAAAAGGTCGGAGTGTGACGACTTTAAACTGAAGGTCGAAGAGATTGGGGTCGGGTCAGCACAGGAAGTAAGGGTGAGCAGCAAGGACTACAAGGAACAAATGTATGGGAAGGATAACGGTCGATACATCAAGCGAATCAAAAATTCGAAGGGTCAGCTAACTCGGAAATTTTACTATCAATTTCCCCTCGCAGAAGGATCTCAAACGAGACATAGACGAAGGATGAAGGGTAGCCCATCCTAAAGATCAGGGTGCGGTACTTTTTAATCGAAACGAGGGTTAAAACAATACAAGGAGTATGGGTGGACAGGTCTCAATAGGAAAATAAATGTATAAGAGAAATAACCAAGCATCAAGTGAACTAAGAGGATCGAAAGATTAGCGAACTCAGCAATTTATTTCATTCCAGAAGATTTTAAACAAAGCATTCTCAAAAATGAAATGTGGCCCTAAACTATACACAGATTTATTTGGCCAGATAAGACAACTTCTAAATATTCCATCAGTCGCGGTTGTGGAAGTTCAGCAGGTTGCGGTAGGCTCGCGCGCTCAGGTAGGGGCGTTCATTTCCATAGCGCCTCGCAGAGACCGCCATTGGGAGTTCTTCCACCGCAGGGTCTTGTTCTTCTGGTCCTTCTTCCTCGGCTGGAGCTTCTTCATCAAGGTCTGCTTCCATGTGATTCTCTTCTTCTGGATTCTCTTCCATGGGATTTTCCTCCACTGGATTTTCTTCTATCGGGTCTTCCTCGGGATCTTCCTCTATCGGGTTCTCTTCAGGGTCTCCTTCCTCTTCGTCAGAATCGTCTATCATGTCAACCTCTGGGGCGGCGGCTCCTTCGTCCTCGGAATCGCTGTTTTCGAAGATGACCTGGGTACCGTTGACCTCATCGTCAGAACTCATCAGCGTGCGGTCTATGGAAACGCATGATTGTGCATCCTCATCTAGATGCGGTGCTGCTCCAGGGTGGGCCATGGCCTGAAAGAAAGAGTCATGATTAGACAGTGGAACACATCAAGAAAATAGCTAAGGGTACGGAGTATAGGAAAAAATGTGCAGTGGGCAGGAACTGAAAAATCAGAATTAAAATGCTGTGGTAATGAATAGTATAAATAAGGGGAAAGCAAGAGAATGATACACATATTACGATTCAAAGTTTTTATTGCATTCAACTAAAAGTTCGACGGATACAAGATTTCAAACGAAAAGAAATGTTTATAAGAGGATGACAACATTACTACTGAAAGTAGAAAACATGAAAATTCTTCTTTGACTACTAGACCGCTGCATTCTCGTCACGCGAGTTGAATCCTGCGCTGGGTCCGCCTTATCCTCGAAGTTCGAACTACGCAATAATCATCACTTGGCAGAAGTGGAGAGTGTGGACGAGTCTCCTCCTTGTAGTTCCTTCCTTTTTGGGCAACCGTTGATAAGATGTTCGCTGGATCCGCAAATCAGACATTTCCCTTGGGCGCGGCGACAATCCCTCTGAAGATGTCCTGGCCTCTTACAGTACCCACAACATTGGGTCTTCTGCTGCTTCTGTCGCGGGGAAACAAATGGGCGCTTCATCTTCTTCTCTTTTCCTCATCTAACAGAGATCCCTTTACGATTTGAGACTCCCGCTGGTGCCTGATTCACCTGCCTTCTCAGTCCTTCAGCTAACAAGTCGTTCGTTCGCTCCTGGGCTTCTTTCAGACCTTTCAGTACACTCAGAATCTCATCGGTCTGATTCTGGGGAGTGGAGATAGAGGAAGAGACGTTGGAAGACATGATCCTGAAACAATAATTTTGAGGACGTTATAAGGCACAAGCTATAAGAATCAAAGTATAATATGGATTGGGCAAGGAATCAAGAACATCCGATGTGATGAAATTCATTACAAGTGGAAATCAACTGTAGAACTCTAAGTCACTTAAACAGAGTACGGTAGTGTAACTATGATGTATTCCATAATTACAACCATGTAACTTTGCCAAGTTACCTGAAACCCTAGCGAATGGATAGCGGAACACACAATGTGAATATGGATCAAGAATGACAAGTTTACAACCTAGACCGAGGAATGTCTTAGATTGTCAAGCTATACACGGAAAACTGCAATCCCAATTGAAGCAAAACCTGGGCTCTGATACCAACTAAACCATGTCACGCCCCGCTTCCCAAAATACGGAATACGAGGGGTTGACAAGGCCAGCCATGCTCCTACGGTCAAGGAAATGTCCTGCCGTAGTCACACTTCGGCTTCTAGCTTTACGTGGTAAACAGTAAACAATGCGCAGGTAATGAGAAATGCAGTAACTGAAACAAAACAATACAAAGAACTGACCTGATGGAAATCGAAGGGGTATAACTCTGGATAGCTAAACAAGATGTCCGTGATGTGCGTCTGGTCCTGGTCCCGGCTAAATCCACTCCTCACACTGAGCATGCATACTCAGGTCGTCAGAGCGACACAATAGCAATATAATATATAGATACAAGTGACAACTCGAACAATGATAATAGATATATATGACAGTAAATCAAGACGGTATAGGTATGAACATACAGTAACTAATGAAGTGTCTAATAGATCAGGTGGACAGTAAAGCAGTAAATAGTATGCCAGGTATGTCAACACAGTAAGTAATGTATATCAATACCATTATCCCTATCAGTCTCTAAGTCTCACTGTATAGGTCACTGAGCCTATCGTCAGTCCAAGTGTAAGAGTCAACCACTCGCGAGTGTCCTCCACCCAAGGGTAGGACCCAAGGGCAAGAGACCACGGGCCCAACATGTTACGTCAATTTAAAAGAGGAATTCCATTGAGATCATGCATCGAACACTTACGTCATAAAATTTATCGAAAATGTAAATTTGTAATCTATACGATCTAAGTTTGTAACACGAATATATTATCATGTAGCAAGTAAAATACTTGCCTGACGATGAATTGATAGCACGGCAGCGAAGGCAGTAGTGACACGGCACGGGCACGGAGTAGCAAGCACACGACGAGTCTCGGCTAGGCTTGGGCTTGACTCGAGCTTGGTGACGGCTGTTGCGGCTAGGGCATTGGGTGAGACGAGGCGAGAGAGAGAGAGAGAGAGAGAGAGAAGTCGCAGAGGGGTGAGAGATAGAGAGAGAGAAGTGTAGAGAGAGAGAAAACAGAGAGAGTGAGAGAGGGAAAGAGAGAGAGTTAGACAAAGAGAGAGAGATATAGAGGGGGGAGAGAGAGAGACACACACACAGAGAGAGAGAGAGAGAGAACAGAGAGAGTGAGAGAGACACACAGAGAGAGAGAGAGGGAACACAGAGAGAGAGATGTAGATAGAGGGAGGGAGAGAAGCAGAGACGTAGAGAGAGAGAGAGGATTAGAGGGGGAGAAAGATGATGGCGACAACAACGATGATGATGATGATGCGGTCGACGATGGTGCGGGGGAGTCGACGAGATGCAGTGGGGGCTCGCCGGCGAGAGGGCGCAGAGGTTCGAGCTCGGGTGTGCAGTGCGGGTTGGAGCTCGAGAGAGGGGCTCGACAGAGAGGGAGGTGAGGTGATGAGGGAGGATGTTAGGGTGAGGAGAATGAATGCGAGGAGGCGCTGGTCGACGACGAAGGGGGTGAACGTCGGCTACTACAGCAGGTGAGGGCGTGGCTGTGACAGAGGAGGTGGGTGCGGGGGTGGAGAAAGGTCTCAGGCTCGTGGTGCGAGGGAGTGAAGGGAAGTGGGGACGAGGCGGTCGTAGTTGACGTCACCGTCGTCGGCGGGGAGTGGAGTGTAGGGATTCAAGCGGGTGAAAATTTGAGGGGGAGAGAGAAGGTCGGTTATGGAGATAGGAGCGATGAGATGAGTTGGAGAGTGAGGATATGAGGGGGTGAAGGGAGAGAGGACGAGGGGTGCGCGTCGTGGGGTAACCCGCACGAGCGTGGGTGTCGGCTGAGGAAGTGGATCGCGTGAGCGGGGAAGGCGGAAAGAGCCGTTGGGAGAAAATGAAGGCGAGGCGGGTCGGGTGTGAAGCGGGTCGGATACGGGCGGTTAGGGTGAAGGCTGCTGGGATGAGATGGGCTGGGCCGGGATTTTAATTAAAATGAAATCATTTAATTGCGTGGGCCGAGGAGAGGCGGGCCGCAGAAAAATATAAAAACAAAAGGAAAACGAAGGGGCCGAGGGAATTTGTTGGGCTGGGTAGTTAAGGAGTAATAGAAAAGAAAAGAAAGGATTTGGGTGTAGGTGTTTAATTTTAAATAAAAGAAATGGGCTGAGGTTGGTTTAAGAAAGATTTTAATTTAAAGAAATGGGCTGAAGGAATAAAAGGTGGGAAATTATATATTTGGTTTCAACTGGGTTTTGAGTTTAAGGAAAATAAAATAATTATAATTTGAATAAAACAATTTTGAAAATAATATATATATAAAGAATACGGAAAATGATGTTCAAAAAGAGCTGGGTATTACAGTATATTAACCAGTTATAATATATTATACTCGGTTTGTTTGGGATAGTTTCTTGTGTGGATCCAACGGAACTTCAGGAATTCCGTATTAACCTCTTTTTTATTTTAGTCGAATATCAGTCGGGTTGACTCATCTACAGCCTAGAGCTCCGATGCTAATATATGAAACGGGCCCGTGTTTCTTTGCTCATGGGGCCCCACTTTTGAGATTGTGAATACTTCTACGGCTGCGTTGACTTTAACACTTGGAACTTAACGTTAACATAGTGACCATATAGAGACCTATAGTACATATTCATCCATGAACTTATACTCTTACTCATCATATAAATATTCTACAATTGGCATTTTCTTTACTCTTACTTATGTTTGGAACTTACCGAGCGCTAGTTCGTTAATGGGCATTCCGCCCATTTTTCTTCTCTTGGAATGTTCGTCAGATACGGTCGAAACGGAGCAGGTGGATACCACAGAGGAGGACTACAACCATAATGCTATTCAGGGTTAGCTCAGCTTCACTTTTCTTCAGTTTATGTATGTCACTTGTTTAGGCATTTTCCTTATTGTATTTACTTTCCAGCATAAACTCATATATTTGTAAATATTGGAAGTTGAATATAAATAAAGATATTTGTTGAAAAATTTTACAGTCTCCATTTAGTCTTGTATTGTGTATTATTGTTTCAATACGCTTAGTATATTTATTTAGGGAATGACCTTCTCTGGATAAATATGCCGCGGGTTTGCCACGTTACCGTTTCCATCTACTAGGAAACGGGGCGTGACAGGTTTTGTTGGTGGCCCATGCAGGTCAGTTCTGTATGAAGTCGTAAACAATATACCACAAGAATTAATGAATTCAACAAACATTTACATTCCTTGCATTTCAAATTCTTTGAATCTATCATAACCTATCTTTTATATCAAGGTGATGGAATCGCCGAATAATACCAGCACAAACGTCAATGGCAATACTCCACCGCCTACAATACCACCACCATCTACTATTGCAGCTCCTATCAATGAGCAAGCGGTACTGCTTGAGGCTATCAAGAGTCTGTTGGAGAGTCAGCAGCAGCAGACTGCTATCCTTATGAACTGCCCCGAGGCGGAGACACCTAGAGTCAAACAGTTTCGGGCCTTACACCCAAAGAACTTCTTGAGTAAGGAGAGCCCGCTTAAGGCATAAGAATGGGCTCAAGCGATCGAGGATGATCTGGCAGTGGCTCAAGTGCCAGATATAGCCTGGGTGAGAGTTGCTAAGTTGCAACTGACCGATAACGCCAGATTTTTATGGAAGGCTGAGGAGAGCCATCTCGCACAACCGATAGAATGGAGAATATTCCAAGACCTCTTCGATGCCAAGAACTTTCCAGAGACTGCCCGTTTTGACATGGAGCAGCAATTCATCCATTTACAATAAGACTCGATGTGGGTCAAGTCAGAGAATGAATATGATGCTGAGTTTACCATGCTCAGCAGGTAAGATATAGTCTCAAATTCAATTTTCAGATCTCACTCACCATACTGCTAACAAAAGGTCGTAACAGGTTCGCTGCACACCTTATTCCCACTGCTGAGATCCAGGCACGACGATTCCAGAAAGGGTTGGACCCTGAAATCCAAGCTGCACTGGCTAAGGGGATTTCCCAACCCATGAGCTAGCTTTGAAGGTTGCCCGACGCTATGAAGCAGTTGTGAAGAAGAAAGGAATGCCACAGACTGCCTGTGTGAAACGCCCTATGAACCAGATCACAGGAGGGGCCTCTTCCAGGACAGCCTTCAACGGACCATCTCGGAGGACAGTAGGTTCGTTCGCCAACAACATGCCAGACTTTTGCATCTACTGCAAAAGAACATGGCATCTTGTGAAGAACTGTCGCAAGGCAAACAACTTGTGCCTGATCTATGGGTCTTCTACTCTCGCCATTAGAGCATGCCTACAGAACCGAGAACCCAACAACCCTCCAGCTAAACTGGCGATCCAAGCTCCTCCTACCCGGTTAACTCTACCAGCTCCAATTCCCCGCACCCAGACCACTCAACCCTAATGCCGAGTGTTTAACCAGGCACAGAGGAAAGTGCCGAGACGCCAAGCATTCACTATGTCGGTCGAAGAGGCTGAAGCTATGGGTCAGGTTATCACTGATAAATCTCTTCCCTATTCTCTTTAAAGTCCTTTCAATTCATAACCATCTTATATTGTTATACCAAAACATATCCCACGCGACTTAGGTACAATCTTAGTAGCCTCCCTACCTACACTCGTGCTCTTCAACACTGGGGCATCACATTGCTTTATATCGCAACGGTTCGTCCGAACTCATGCGATCCCAGTTAAACCGCTCGTATCCAGCTGGAACGTTAGTTTGGGGAACGGCGTTCTAAAATAAACTTTAGGATACGATCTGTGTCCAGTGGTCATCTACAATCGAGAATTCTATGTGGACTTCAAGGTGCTGGGCATACCAAATTATGACGTAGTCTTAGGAATGGACTGGCTGGGAACTTTCTTCGCTGCCATCGACTGTTGTTAAAGCAGGGTAGTGTTTGAAATACCAAATCATCCAGTGTTCTACTTCAAAAGTGGAGACCATACCTTAGAGCCTAGCATCTACTGAGTAAAACTAAAGAAGGCAGAGATTGCAGCGTTGAAAGAGGAAGAATCGAATCCAGAAGTAGTCGAGAGTTCGAGAATGTATTTCCGGAAGATATATCAGGTTTGCCTCCCGATCGAACTCTTAAATTCAGCATCGATTTACAACTCGGCGCACAACCAGTAATAAAAGCTCCGTACCGATTAAGTCCGGAGGGATTGAAAGAGATCCGCATTCAGTTGGATGAACTACTGAAGAAAGGTTGGATCCAACCCAGTACTTCAAGTTGGGGATCTTCGGTGTTACTAGTGAAGAATAAGGAAGGTTCCTACAGGATATGTGTGGATTATAGAGCTCTAAAGGAAGTGACAATTAAAAACAAGTATCCGCTATCTCGCATTGATGATCTTTTTGACCAGTTAAGTGGATCTTGCGTCTTTTCAAAGCTAGATCTTTGTTCGGGTTACCATCAGGTGAAAGTCAAAGAGTCCGACATTCTGAAGACGGCATTTACGACTCATTATGGACATTATAAATATCTCATTATGCCATTTGGAATGATCAATGCACCTGCCATCTTTATGATTCTGATGAACCAAGTTTTCCGAAAGTACTTAGACAGGTTTGTTGTTATATTCATCGACGACATCCTGGTGTATTCAAAGAATCGGAAAGAGCACGCCAATCATTTACAGATTGTCCTGGAGACATTACGACATCGGCTCTATGCCAAGTACAACAAGTGTGAATTTTGGTTAGATCAAGTCGGATTTCTCGGATATATCATTTCAAGCGAAAGAATCTCTGTGGCTCCAACTAAGATGTCATCCGTCAGTGAGTGGCCGACACCAAAAATGGTGAAAGATATAAGAAGTTTCTTTGGATTAGCAGGATACTACCGACGATCCATTGAAGGATTCTCAAAGATCGGAGCACCCCTGACCAAGCTCACACGCAAAGACGAAGTATTCATGTGGTTAAAAGCATGTGAGAAGGCTTTTGTAGAACTCAAGTCGAGATTAACCTCTGTTCCTATTCTCGTAATACCGGATCAATCTGGTGGATTCGATGTGCATTGTGATGAGCCCGGTAAAGAATTAGGATGTGTTCTACACCAGCATCGAAAAGTTATGGCTTTTGTATCAAGGCAATTAAAAGTTCATGAATGCAACTATCCAACACAAGACCTGGAACTGGCAGCAGTGGTCTTCGCACTCAAGATTTGGCGCCACTATCTTTTGGGAGAGCGAGTGGATATATACACTGACCATAAAAGTCTTAAGTACGTACTCACTCAGAAGGAACTCAATATGCGACAGAGAAGATGGCTAGAACTAATGGCAGACTTCGATATCAACCTACAGTATTATCCTGGAAAGGTGAACATAGTTCCTGATGTATTTAGTCGCCAGCCATTAGCAATGAAACTCACCGCTCAGTGGAGACTACAACAAGAACTGCATGGATTGGAGATTGAAGTAGTTGTTCCAGGTAACGTTTCATATTTGATGAACTTACAAGTCCAGTCCACTCTTGTCAATCAAATCAAGGCAGCTCAAGAAAATGATGCCAAGCTACAAAAGATCCGAGAACAAATAGAAAATGGACTTCGAACTGACTTCATCATCCATGAAGATGGATCCTTGCGGTATGAGAGCTGTTTATGCGTGCCAATCGGACCTGTTCGAGAAGAGTTGATGAAAGAAACTCACAGCTCTCCATATTTGGTACACCCTGATAGTACAAAGATGTATAAGGATCTACAACAACATTACTGGTGGCATGGAATGAAGTGAGAAGTAGTAAGGAGCGTAGCAAAGTGTCTAGTGTGTCAGCAAGTGAAGGTTGAACATCACAAAACCGCTGGTCTACTTCAGCCGTTACCAATCCCAGAATGGAAATGGAAGCGCATTACCATGGACTTCGTGACTGCTCTCCCTCGCAGCACGAAGGGTAACGATGCAATTTGGTATTGTGGATCGACTCACCAAGTCGGCTCACTTTATTCCATTCAGAGTTTTCCAGTCAACTGAGACGTTGGCAAGGAAGTACATGGAGGTGAGTAACAATATAAAATAAGATTTAAACCTTCAAGATATACTATACTTGTTTTGATACCCATAAACTCATGAAGGAGATCGTGAGATTACATGGAGTACCTGTTTGCAACGTCTCCGATCGTGATATGAGATTCCGATCACAGTTTTGGCAGAGTCTGCAAGCTAGCCTGGGAACGAGTTTGAATTTCAGCACGACGTTTCATCCACAAATGGACAGATAGTCCGAGTGAACAATTCAAATATGCTGAGATTCTGTATGTTAGATTTCAGAGGTTCGTGGGAAGATCACCTACACCTAGTGGAGTTTTCATACAACAACAGCTATCAGGAAAGCATTGGGATGACACATTTAGCAGCACTCTACGGACGGAAGTGTCGTTCCCGCTGAGTTAGGACGACGTTGGAGATCGTGAACTCCTTGGATCAAAGATGATCGTGGCAACTGTTGATGTGGTTTGCACGATCAGGGAAAGGATGCGCATAGTCCAAGACCGACAGAAATATTGGACATATGCAAAGCGTTGACACTTAGAGTTTCAATCCGGAGAGCATGTATTCTTGAAGATCTCTCCAAACAAAGGAGTGATACGTATTGGTAAGAAGGGTAAATTAAGTCCAAGATACATAGGACCGTTCGACATACTTGAACGAGTTGGAAAAGTGGCATACCGTTTAGCACTACCATCCTCGTTAGAAGGAGTGCACAACGTGTTCAATATATCCCAAATACGACGATATGTGAGCGACCCCAGCCATATACTTGATCACTCAGAGCGCATGGTACAGACTGACCTAACCTGCGAGCAACAACCAGTTGAGATCCTGGACCGAAATGTGAAGACATTGCGGAACAAGGAGGTGAATTTGGTCTGGGTAATGTGGAGAAAAGACTCGCCAAGAGAATCGACATGGGAATGAGAAGAAGATATGAATGCACGATACCCTTATCTTTTTGAAAATCAGTCTCTATGTAAAGGTAAATTTCGAGGACGAAATTTTTATAAGGAGGGTAGAATGTAACGACTCTGAAATTCCTGTACAGAAATTTCTTGTTATTGTACAGAAACGGGTATTACAGCCCGTGTAAGAGTTATAAATTAAATTCGTTCAATAAAAGCAAGAAGCAACTAGTAGCTCACTCGTAAAACCTCTACACTGCTGCGATATAGCCTGTGCGTTCGATTCCCATCAGACCCAATTATTTTTTAAGATTTTTCTTTTTAATTTTTCGGAAGCCCAAGAGTTGCACGTGCAATTCACGGAGAAAGGAAAAGTTTCAAAAAAATAAAAACAGACGCAAAGAGGAGTAAACACCAAACTTGACACGTGGCACGAATCTCGAGACAAACCAATCAAATCCGACCGCTCGTTTTCATCATTTGGCGGGCGCCGACGGTCATGATGACTCCTTCCCCCCATGCTTTGCACATACACCCTTTCGACTCCCCTCAACTATCATGCACTGCATGATTTTCCTGCAATCAAACATAGACTCTTCAATTCACCATTTAACACCATTTTAATTCATTTAATCCAAATTTTTAACTCCCAAACCCTAATCCTTTACTATAAATACCACCCCAGGCCCTAGCTCTCTCCCATTCTGAAATTTCTATCAAAAATTCTCTCAAACTCTCTAAGTATCAAGTGGAGTTTAGCATCCAAGTGGAGTAGCAAGCCAAACTCGACGACCGAAACCTTTTCGACGACACCACGACACCCGAAGGCTTCTTCTCTCTCTTGTTACCATCTAAACCCGTAAGTTCATCTTTTCTCCATTTCTCTCATCTCAATTCGTCTTCTAAGAAAATATCAACAAAAGTGGAGTTAACATGTAACAACCTTCTCATTTAAATATTTTATCATGCTTGATAGGTATACATGTCATATAATCACCCTAATATCTTTTTAAAATAAAACTCACATCTATTGTCTTTTGACATAACCAAAATTTCATGTTCAATACTCAAATAATGAACTTTTTCATTAAAATACTATGAACATTAGTATAACCCTCATTTCAATAATTGTTAAAAATACCTTTAGAAAAACTTCATGGGGTAACGACCTACCCCACAAGTACACTATGGTTTCATAGCAGGTATTCTAAACATATGACTAATTTAAAGAAAAGATTTTACATTAAAATACCACACTTTTACAAAAACAGGTTTCTTTTAGTCGGTATTTTGTAATTCTTGGCAATTATGCCTCTATAACCCTCGTCAGGAGACCCGCTAATGGATGGTGTGGATTATCGCACATCCTTAGGATAGTAGAGCAAGATGCATAACTCCTCATGGAAAATTCGGTCTCGAAAGGAAATAAAAATATGGTTTTTAAGAAATACGATTTTTCTAAATAAATATTAAATTTTGGAAAATTATATAAAACTATGAATTCATATTTTCAATAAAAACATATTATGAAACTATTTTCTTTTAAAATGAAAGATTAGAATTTTTAATAAAATACCAACAAGTTTCTAAAAGAGCTAGTTTTTCATAAAAATACTATAAACTTTTAAAAGCTGGGTTTTATCACCAAAACCCCACAACAATTAAAATACATATTCATGAAAACCCTAAATATTATAAATCACCCTTGAGATTATTTTTAAACAATATTAATATATATTTTTCATAAAACCCCCTCGGGAAATAAAACAATGAAAACAAACAATATTAAGGACTCTAGAATAATATAGGTTTAAGCGGTATCATTTCTCTTGAGTCTCGGGGAGCCGAAGAAAGTGAGTGCTTGCCTATTCAGGTTTGACAACTTAACGAAGTTATCAATGGCAATTGTCTTGGAAAAAAACACAAATCCTGCCGTCCATGTGTAGCAGTTGCCGATTTATCCCGAATATAAGATTTTTAACAGTTTAAATTAATTCCTATGAAAAAAACATGAACTCGAATTCAAACTCGAATCTAAACTTGAACTCGAACTCAAACACAAACTCAAACTCTAACCTAACTAGAATATGAACTCGAGCCCAAACTACTCGAACCAACTTGACTCGAACCAAAATTGCAATTGTCATGACTTGCATATTACTCGACTCACTTGATTACATTCTACACCTTTTGCAATCTATAGTTTCGATCAAGACATGTTATTCAATCAATCAAATCAATTAAGTATATTAACCAGTTATAATATATTATACTCGGAGTGTTTGGGATAGTTTCTTGTGTGAATCCAACGAAGCTTCAGAAGTCCCGTATTAACCTCTTTTTTATTTTAGTCGAATATCAGTCGGGTTGACTCATCCACAGCCTAGAGCCCCGATACTAACACATGAAATGGGCCCGTATTTCCTTGCTCCTGGGGCCCACTCTTGAGCTTGTGAATACTTCTACGGCTGCGTTGACATTCACACTTAAAACTTAACGTTAACATGGTGACCATATAGAGACCTATAGTACATATTCACCCATGAACGTATACTTTTACTCGTCGTATAAATATTCTACAATTGTTATTTTCTTTACTCTTATTTATCTTTGGGACATACAGAGGACTAGTTCGTTGATGGGCATTCCACCCACTTTTCTTCTTTTGGAATGTTCATCAGATACGGTCGAGACGGAGGAAGTGGAAGTCATAGAGGAGGACTACCACCAGATCCCTACTCAGAGCTAGCTCAGTTTCACTTTTCTTCAGTTTATGTATGCCACTTGTTTAGGCATTTTTCTTATTGTATTTACTTTCCAGCATAAACTCATGTATTTGTAAATATTGGAAGTTGAATGTAAATAAAGATGTTTATTGAAAAAATTTACAATCTCCATTTATTCTTATATTGTGTATTATTTTTTCATTACGCTTAGTATATTCATTTAGGGAATGATCTTCTCTGGAAAAATATGCCGCGGGCTTGTCACGTTACCGTTTCCGTCTACTAGGAAGCGGGACGTGACAGCAAGAGTTCGTTATTATACAACAAGTTTTTTTAACTTGCTACATGCTATAGTTACAGAATATATACACATATACTATCGTAATACTTTTATTTTATCATTTCACGCTAGTAAGTAATATTATTATATTTATCATATCATTTTTATGTTACGGTTATTTAATAATAAGTTGGTTTATAATAATATATTTAGATACGATCAAGTAACATTATACATTAAACAAAAGATTATATTTAATATGGTTAGATTGATATAATGACTTATAGTCGTTGATATGATCATGGTCGTTATTGCATCTGGATAAGTATCATAATAACATATTTAACGTGTAAATCTCATTACAAGAAAACATATGATGTCTAGTTAACAATATTTACCCAGTTGATTAAATGCTTGTTAATCTAAATCAGTTAACAATTACCGTTATACTGTTATAACTATATTGCCTACTATTTATCATGACTTGTTTGTGATATGCGACTGTAATACACATACCTTACCTGATTGATTATATCATCCCCGACATGCTTGTACACTGATTCGCAACATGTTATCCTGTTACTGTTATCTTGCCAGTACACACTTTCTTGTGATACTTACTTATATCAACAATCCTGACTTGTTCTCCTGATGGACGTGACTTGTTGTCTATATAAACAAGACCCGTACCTGCTTGATCCTGTGTTGGCATTAGGTAGATATCATTAATACCAGACTTGAACACAAAACCTGGGGGAAAATAGGAAATCGATAATGAAATCTGACTTGTAACTCAACAGTTCGATACTTTGCAGAGACTGATCAGTCGATACAGGCTTCGGGCCCTGGAATGATAATGCTGACATCATTCGTCTGTACATGATATCATGTTTTTACTGCTTAGCGGCACGTCTCGGATTCAGACCCGAGGGTCTTGACCGTAGTTCCGGGCACACACGGGATATTATTGAGTTACATCGACGATTCCATTAATTGGTTTCAAAGACTTGTAGAATAGATAAGCTAGAAACACAGACTTTAGGATACACATTTCATACCTATACCTCACTGTTTTATAGCTGTGTTTATTATTTACACTCATGTTTAATCATAGCATCCTATCTTGGTTATTACTATTGTTTGATATTTATGACACACTGACGTCTGGGTTTTGTATGGCCCGGTTCCTTGACCTTGTCGCAGGAAGATTGGGAATATTTTAACAAGTAAGACGAGTAGTGAGGAGCTTGATGATTCGTTTTAGAGATGCTTAGTTTATCTTATTTTCGTAGTTTAAATTTATCGATATGATCCCATAAAGAACGTGATTTAGATATTATTATTTATTGGATCTTTATTCATTTCCACTATATGCATTTCTTAACTTTTATTTACTGTGGCAGATGGACATGTATTAGTAAGATTTATTTACTATTCTTGATATCTGATTGACAGCCGTAATGTGACTATGGAGGGATCTTTCCTAACCATAGGTAGCATGGTTGGCTCTGTCACGTGCCGTATTTATGTATTTTGGGATGCGGGGCGTGACAGGGTTTGTTTGGTATCAGAGCCATACGATTTAGGGTTAGTCGAGTTTGGTTCTTTTTATAGTTGGGTATTAAACCCAATACACTAACCAGGAAATCCGGAATTAGGAACATGTCTTTCCACATTACTATCTTGCCAGTCTTGAATCTATAGTTATCAATATCTTGTTTATTGAATCATGTTTACCGTTACTGATCCCCTTCAGTGTCTTTGGCTTCATAATCATGGAGGATAGAGATTTGCGGTCATACTAGAGACGTGTAGATAACGCCGCATTACTTGGAGTTGTACGTGATATGTTAGAAAACTAGAAGCGTCAAACTGAGCTGAATCAACGGCAGGTCAAGACTTTCCAAGAGGGTCTAAGGACGGTCCAGCAGTCCGTTGTTACATCAGCTGAGAGGGCAGCAACTCCCAGGCCAACACAGCGTATGGGCATCGTGGCAGACTTTAGAAAGCTCGGTCCGTCTACATTTACAGGATTGGCGGAGCCATTGCCAGCAGAGCAGTGGCTAGTTGATACAGAAAACCTGCTCGTTGCCGCGCAGATTCCAAATGAGAAAAGGGTGGAAGTAGTACGCATCCAATTGGTAGATTACGCTCGTGAGCGGTGGCTCATAGAGGAGACCCGTCTGACCAAATCGATCAGTTGGGCGATCTTTTTGTGAAGTTTCTTGGAGAAGTTCTTTCCGCAATCTGCTCGGGAGGAAATGGAAGAGAATTTCATTAGCTTGAAGCAGAATGGCGGATCCATTGATACACATGCGGCTGGGTGGACCTGGCTCCGTCGATTTGCGGGGCCCTTGGTTTCCAATGAGGCAGATAGGGCGAGGCGGTTTATGCGTAGCTTGGATGTGAAGATTCAGAGACACATCATATCTTTGAGATTGACCACCTTCTCCCAAGTTTTCAAGGCAGGTAGGGAGCAACAGAGTTTATTGGTAAAGGTAAAGGGTAATCTACAGCAAGAGGTTGTAGTATGGAAGACTGCATTTACACCAAACAGAGCTCCAGTACATAGAGGCATTCTAGTAAACAAACGAGGGACATTACCCATAAAGAAGCCTTTTGTATCAGATCAGAAAAAGGGTGTGATTTGTGACTTTTGTCATCTACCTGGACACACATAGAAAGAGTGTCAAAAGAGGCTTGGACTTTATTTAGTTTGTGGATCAGCTAACTATACCATCAGTGCATGCTCTTCGAAGCTACGATCGAGAGACGATATTCAAAAACCATCGCAGAAACATACCTATGGGTAGAAACTGATCACTCAGAGGCTTAATCAGGGACGGGCCTTCACCTTGACGTCCGAGGAGGCCGAGGCGTCAGACAACGTTGTTTCAGGTATTCTACTTGTGTATAATTTTCCCACATTGGCATTATTCGATTCTGGCACATCCCATTGCTTTATGTCATCCAAATTTATTAGTGCACACTCTATTCCATACACGAACCTGTCTAGTTGCTGAGACATACACACCGGGAATGGGAGAATTAAATCTAGCAGCGAGTGCAAAGATTGCTCGATTGTTATTTACGGACGGGAGTTATTCGCGGATTTCTTGGTGATTGATACTGGCAGCTATGGTGTTGTCTTGGGAATGGATTTTCTTGGCATTTTCTATGCTTACATTGATTGTAAGGCGAAGAAAGTGATTTTTCAGATTTCCGGACATCCAGAGTTCATATTCTTAGGAGGTGGCAGATCTGTCGAGCCAGTTGAATTTAGGGCTAGGCCGATAAGTTTCGTTCTTTCGTCGATAGAAGTAAACAAGGAAGAAGCACCAGACGTAGTTCGGGATTTTATGGATGTGTTCGAGGACATATCGGGTTTACCGCCAAAATGAGATGTGGAGTTCACTATTGACCTTATTCCTGGAGCAATACTGATTTCAAAGGCTTATTATCCAATGGCAACGGTAGAATTGGAAGAGCTAAAGAAACAATGTCACACCACGTTATTATTTTAAAACGAGATTTATTTTAATTAGGTCCGTGCGAAAGCACGAAGAACCTCTCTCAAAGTACCGACACTGTCTTAACCGAAAGATTGGCGAATTTGTAGGGTGTAATTAATCCCGGCTAGGCTTACCTTTTAGGGTTTGAAGGAAGATTTGATAAAAAAAGTAGGAGCCATCCTGATTAGATAAAATAATAACCAATCTAATCTTGCAAGAGCGCACGCAGAGTGTTTTCTTCTCTCTCTCTCCTGGTAGCGACCATGTCACGCCTTAATCAAGACAATAATATAGATGCATTGATCGAACCTGCTTATTATACTGAGCTGGGGAACATTGCTTCCGCTCTATCTTATAATTGTTATAAGTCCGAGCAGGAAATAGAGGAATATCCGGATTCCCATGCCACCCAAAATGAGGAATAAGCATTATGATGTATATTCTTCGGGTGTGTTCGTTACCAAGAATTGTTTCTTAGTCTTCTCTACGTCCTAAGTATGTGATACCAGATCAGGATCCTACATATGTAATTTGTTACATGGGCTACAGACAGGTAGAGAACTGGGAAAGGGTGATATGTCTTTAAGTGTTATAGAATGGTGCAATTGTTGCAGCCAAATTAGTTGGCAAATATCACCTTGTATTAATACATTGATTCTGAACGAATGTTATTACATACCGAACTTGATATACAACATTACATCGGTTTCTTTAATAAGTTAAAGAAAGATATAATTTTGTATTAGTGGATAATGTTATGAACATTTTCCTTGATCAAGAGTTGATTGGATCAGGCAAGTTATGTAATGGTATATACGTTCTAAATCAAACCACAGTTCAAAATATATAGAACACACACAAGAGGAGTAGTTCAGAAATGAACGAATTCTTCTTGAGGCATTGTAGACTAGGTCATATCAATGCGACACGACCAACTAAGTTACATAAGGATGAATATGAGAATTTATTCAAATTTTCATCTTATGATACTTGCCAGTCTTGTCTCAAAAGTGAAATGACCAATTCTCCGTTTACTGGAAATGGAGAAAGAGTTACTGAACTCTTAGGACGGATACATGATGATGCATACGGTCCTATGTCTACAAATGCCAGGGTTAGTGTCACGCCCCGCTTCCCATTCTACGGCGAAGGGGACGCGATTGGCCTATTACGTATTTACTCAGAAGCAAATACACTAAGCGTAACTAAGCAATATAAAAGAAAATACACAAGAGGCAAGATATAATAAAAACATCAACTTTTATTTATTAACATTCTTTTGTACAATGCATGAAAAGGAAATACAACTGAAATAAAAATGATGCCTAAACAATGGCATGACAGGAAATGAAAAGTACTGAATGGAAAATGTACAATGAAACTAAAGCTCTGGTTCTTCAGCAAGCTGATCCAAGTCTTCTGCAGATGGCTCGATCTCTGTCGGGTCCAAACCACCTGACGACATTCAAAGAAGAAAGAAATAGAATGTCGTCAGTGAACAGATTGCTCGGTAAGTCCCAAAGATAAGGGAGAAGTAGAAAAGAAGAAAGAGAGAGAGTAGCTTTTAGTGTTGTATTATATTGTTGTAATGTTGTATTAACGTCGTTGTTTATAGCTTGGTACAGAAGAATGCCAGTGTATACGAGAGGGGTCTCAGTATGCTAGAGACCAGGGCAAATGGAAGTACAAGGCTCCATTATACAACCCGGAACAACGGCAATTGGATTCATGTTAGGTGTCTTAATCTTACCGTCTCGTGCCACTTTTAACACCTTCCGTACCAATCTACCCCTTAAACTCCGTGTTTTATTTGTATTGTTTTGTACTGTAAATTGTATTGAATGTATAATTGAAAGACTGACCGAAACCATGATATCAGTAAACGGATGTAATCGTAGAATCATGTAAATGGAATAACTAGAGAACCATGTAAATGGAATGTATATCCATGGTTCGGTTCAGTCAAGTTGTATAGATTGATAATTGGATTCATGGATTCATGTTGAATTGTAATATTGAAGATTGTAGATTGTACTTGAATCATATTCAAGTCAAATATAATCAGACTCAAACCCGAGTCAAACAATTAGAAATGTAAATCGAAGTCTTGATTAATTCTTACCTATAATTTGCTAATGTCCTTAGGGAAATTTATAAAACTTGAGTGAGTTTTATGTAAAAATACTTTTATATACTTTTCAAAATACACCTCAAGTATTCGTTATTCGTCTTTAGAGTTGTAATGAAGGTGGATTTTATATTGTGATATTTCAAGTGAAAATATCCTAATTTCATAAATAAAGGTATTTATTTGTAAAGTTGATTTATTTGGAATTCATAGTATTTTAGTGTAAAATTTATTCTTGTGATTTTTAGAAAAAGGTGGAATATTTATATCATAATAAAATAGGTATTTTAATGATAAATATACATATATTTATACAAAAATAATTTTAATAAATATTTTATATTCTAAAAAATCTCATTTTCTTAAGATGTCGTATTTTAAATCTTTCGAGACCGAATGCTCCTTGCGGAGGTCTGAATCTCGCACTACTAAGCCCGAGGATGTACGATAAACCACACCATCCGGAACGGTTTCCCCAAAGTGGGTTGTAGCGGCGCTTTGCAAAGATTGTAAATACTAAATCCTTTAGAAAACGGTTTTATGAAGTAAATGGTATTTATTTGTAAAGGTGTATATTTTCCGAATTGTATGTTCTAGATTCTCCTAAGTCAACTAGCCTATCCCTAACTGGTCCAGACGACAAGTTATGAGATGCCTCAAATCGCCTCTTCACCGCCAATTGTGTTCAGATAAGTACAAGTGAGGAAAGGAGGGATCCGCTCACGAATCACCGTGAGTCGGGCATTTTAAAGTTACCTTTCTCACTTGCCTAGCCTGGACACCACAAAGTCAGGTTTAGATAAATGACCGATGTCCACAACTTATCATATTTTCATAATAAGTGGTACTTTTTTTAAAAAGTGTATCAAAACTAAATCTTTTAGAAATGGTTTTATTAAATATATGGTATTTAAATGAAAATGATTATTTTCTCGTAATCTAGGTTCTCAGGAGTGTTGCATATGAGTGTGTGAGAAGGTAGGTCGTTGCCTCATGATCTACTTTAAATGTATAGCAAGTTTGATGGGGTTAAATGAAGGATTGAAACAATGTGGTATTTAAGTGAAAAATACGATAAATTGAAAAAACTATCATTTCATGTGACGAAACTTGATCAAATTGTTTGATTAGTGTTTAATAGTCAACATGAGGAAGTTTAGGTATGATTGTATTAGTGAGAAGTGGAATTTTATAGAAAACCGAATCGGAAATCAGATTTGTTCCGATTCCGTCGGGTTTTGTAATTTCGTATTTTGAGAATGGAAAAGAGAGATAGAAAGGGACTTACAGGTTTTAGATTAAACAAGGGAGTGAGAGGGAACTAGAGGGATCGCCGATGTATTGCGTCGTCGCCGGTAGTTCCTTAAAACGGTCGCCGGAAGTTCCGCCGGGAATTCGTCGGAGCTTCGCCTCGAGCTTGTTTTCAAAGTACACGACTCTTGGAAATTTTTTGAGAGAGTGGGCTCAGGATTTTGGGATGAGAGGGTAGTGTGAAGGGTTGGTATTTATAGGGTTAGGCTAAGGTTAGGGTAGATAAAAAGTTTAAAATAAAAATGTGATAAAATGTAATAAAAATGTATTAAAAGTGGAGTAATTGGGGTTTTTAAAGAGCTCTGAAAAATGGTCTGAGGCTGAAATTTTGCAGGTGCGTAGGGAATATGAAGAGACACAACTTTCATGTTAGGGTCATCGCCGGAATCGGCCGACTCGGCCGTGACTCGGTCTGAGGACTGAGTCAGACCTAGTCAAGGCCGATTTGGCCGATTCCCGGCCGAGTCAGGCGGCCGGGACCCCCCCGACGGTTCATCTAACTCGTGGAAATGTTACATCTTTAGGTGTAGTAGGGTTTTTGTGAGATATGCACGTGTAAACTCTTGGTATTCTAAAGGTTTTACAAAAATCAATATTAAAAATAATGTGGGGTATGGGATTTGAAATCTGGTGGCTTGGTTCAGCAGTGCAAGGTATTACCAATGAGCTACAAACTCTTTCTTGTAATTATGGAGCTAATTAATTACTTAAAGTAATAACAGTAAATGTAAATACCCCAAGTATACATTAATTTTAAAGCAAATTTTTGTACACTAAAAATGGAGTTGTTACATTCTTTTAACTTGTAATTAAAAAGCAAAATAATTACTTATAACTTGTGCTCAGGCTAAAATACCCTGTTCCCCTCCGAAAGACGCGGCGGAGACGCGATAAACGTCTAGCCTGAATTTCGGGGCAGATGCTAATTGGTGCTATCCGTCCACCTCTCCGAAACTGCCAAGTTGATTTATGGCACCATGTATCTAAGGTTTAGACGGATGCGGCTGATATAGCAGACTTCGTCAGATCCCCCTCGTTTGAGGGGTTTTTGATTGTGGGGACGCTCTTCCCTGCAGGCGCAAGCCTCTGCAGTTAATTACGCTACCGCATCGCGATAACAACTTTCTCCTTCTCCATTTGGTCATTTCGTGTCGTGGGTGTTTGTTTTGTTTGTGGTTGCCCGTGGATTGTATACGGAGACTAAGTTATGTTGTCGGCCGTAGGGTGTAGACTAGTCCAAATCCGTATCTTTCTTAGATTTGGGTTTGGGGGGTTGTGTTTAAGGATACGCTAGCCTTATTTGAGGCTAAGATCAACTTAAACGTTTGTTAAGGACACATTAGTCTAATTCTAGACTAAGATCAACTTAACGGGATCATTTAGATCCGACAAGAGAGCAATTGGCCTCTATTGCTTAGTTTAGTGACATTGCGGTCGAAAATTAGTTTAAGAACATTACAGTCCATTGTTAGTTTTAAGACATCGCGGTCGAGATTAAGGACATCATAGTCCATGAGTTTAGGGACCTCACAGTCCGGTGTTAGTTTTAAGACATCACGGTCGAGGTTAAGAATATCATAGTCCATGAGTTTAAGGACCCCACAGTCCAATGTTAGTTTTAAGACATCACGGTCGAGGTTAAGGACATTATAGTCCGTGAGTTTAAGGACCCACAGTCCGTAGAATGTATGGTTGTCGGGACCCGTCACCACTCTGACGATGTTGAAAGATTACAACGACAGATATCAGAAGAGTGAAGAGATGTACCCTCGAACCGGGTGTAAAATTGATTGGAAGAGCAAATGAGCTCATTTCAATTTAAATTGAGGACTTATGGCCAGAATTGGGCTAAGTCCAGTTAAAAATGTTTAACATTTTATTTTTTGTTCTGCCTGTTAGGCCTTTGTTTGGGCTCTGCCCTTTTAATAATGCCAAGTATTGGGCTCTGACATTTTTTGTCTTATATTGAATGCATAGCATTTATCAGAACAAAATATGTTCTGACAGTGCGCCACATGGCGCACTAGGTGCTTTGCGCCAGTCAAAGAGCGCATTACGCTTCTGTCGGTTAGCGCACACGAGAAGGACACGTGTCGCGCTTAGCGTTAAGCGCCAGTTTGTTAGCTCATTGCGCTTTTAATTTATGAGTGCGCTGCACTAGTTTATAGGTGCACCAGTGAGTGACATGTGGCACGCTTGGCGCTGAGCGCCAAACCAAGAGCGCAGTGCGCTATTTTCAGGAGCGCAAAGAGCAAATCGTGTCTATGGTTGACACGTGGCATGTTTTGGCGCTGAGCGCCAGTCCAAGGAGCGCAAGGGCGCAATTCATGAGTGCAAGACACTGTCTAATAGCGCAAAGCGTATTTTGATCATTTTTAAGATCAAAGAACAAATTTATGTTCTTCAAAGGAAGCCTTGCCTCAAGATCCAAGAACAAAAGTTCTTGTTTTTTTATAAAAGGCTCTGCCTTTATAGATTAAAAGATCTGTGAAGTAGAATACTTCTTTTTTTTATATATATTTTTAAGATTGGATCTTTTGATCTTTTCATTTTAATCAAAGACCTTGGTCTTTTTTATAGATCTAAGATCTTTTTAGAAAATGTTTCTTCTTTTTACGAGATGATTTCATCTCTGTTGTTCAAGAATTAATTCTTTACCTTTAAAGATGAAGAAATGATCTTCTTTCTTCTAAAGGCTTGCCTTTCTTTCTCTTTAAGTTTTTCTCAAAGTTTGCAGATGGTTTTTTTCTTTTCTTTCTTGTATATCGAGACTTGAAGTCTAGGGGCCTTTATATAGGGCCAATTGATTTGTTAAATCAGTTTTAAGAGATCTTTCTCTGATTGATATTGGAATATTTCCCACCGTTGGATCTTTGATCCTAAGGCTTCTGTTTTACAGAAGATAATCTTCTTGTTTTAATAAGATTGAAAAATCTTTCCATAACAGAATTTTAATTCTGATTAATTAATAATTTATTATTATTAGATCTTTTGATCTAACGGTGGGGAATTCTTTTAATTCCAGCGCTGGCACACTTTGCGCTAGCGCACCTTCGTTCGCCACGTGGCGCAGAGCGCAGCGCAACTGCGCTAGCGCACCTTCGTTCGCCACGTGTGATTGAATGATTTAGCGTGCTTGCGCTTTCTAAAAGGTAGATCAAAAATATTTGTAACCGCAATCAAGAACGGCGTCGCTTTGCAGCTAGCCGGTGAGTACGGGTCGGTCCACAGGGATGTTGTGAATTTCCGATTCGCGCTTACGAGTTAATTCCGAAGGTTGTTCGGATTAATTATTAAATCTAAAAACCTAATTAACCTAGGGCAATTATCTAGATCTACTCTTGCTAGGGCTAGGTTTAGGGATGGTTTGGAAATGTAATTAAATCTCACCGCTTTCAATACCCGAATGAAGATCTATGAGGAGTTATGGTAATTATCAATAAAGGGGATTAGATCCGTTCGGGAAGGTGTTCCTTCCTCTAGGTTCTTGTCCTTCCTTTAGAGATCCTTACCCTAACCTCCATGGAAAACACCACAACCGGGCCTTTACACTACGGTGTCATCGTTACCTCGAGGGGTAGGATGTCGTAGGGCGCGGTATGTGCGTGTATGCATGGAGTCCTATTGTAAATATTTGGTGGGTAAGAAAGGGATGAGAGATCTCATCTCTCAAAATCCTTCCTCAAAGCTAAACCCTAAACAAGTTTCTAGGACATGAAATTAAATCTACCTGGGGCAAGGAATTGAAATCTACACTAGGAAAAGAAATTAAATTTACTTACAGATGCATCCCTCCAATCATCCATGCAGGGTTGTCAGATCTGAATTTCTGAATGGAAAGGAAACACCGATGCTCTCCAAAAAGGATTTCTGAATTTTTATTAAAAGGAGGCATAAAGAAGTACAATCTTTAGAGTTCCTATTTATAAAGAATAGGAAACTCTAGGTTACATCTTGAACCGCATGTCTAAATTTACAAAAATAGCCCTAGGTTGACTAGTCAGCGCCACCCATGAGAATTGGTAAAATTTTCTGCCACTAAATGCTCTAGCCTGCCGCGGAACCGCGGCCCAAGGCCCTGTTTGGCCGCGGTTCCGCGGTCAACAAGGAGGATTGGACTTTGAGCTTTCTGCTATAGCTTCAGGATCTTTTGGGCTTCAATATTCAGTGGTTCTTTTCTCAATTGGGCTTCTACGTTGGTTCCAGATCTTCAGTGAACAATTTTGCAATGGCTTTTTAACCGTTTGCCTTGATATTCTGGATCTTGCGTTGCCTTGTTGATTGTGAATTTTATCTTTGATGTGGGCTTGATCAAGAGTCCTCTGTTTGTTGGTTAAAGTCCATATTTTCATCGTCTTTACATTGTTTGCACTGTTGTCTGTCCAAGAACCTGTAACCTGTAATATGTAGCAGACATGCGTCAAAAGCACCTGTTTATTTATAAAAAGAATAAGAATGGGGAATATAATAATACAATATTCTAGTGTGAACAAATACCCCCAAACTTATCTTTTGCTCGTCCTCGAGCAAACTTATTTTTATTCACTAAAATCCTAACCGCACTTTCGCAGGGAAACGCGATTGCACTGAGCCCGTGCAACAAGCCGTTAAACCTCTAGGTGTCCCTAGTAGGAGGAGTGTTGTCTCCTGAGGGTTTTCAGCGGATTACACCCACAAAATCCTATCAATTCTGCCCATTGACTTTTTTTCTCCAATTAGGTTTTCTAACTAAGAAATTCTATTATCTTATACTCGTAAATTATCCACCCATATTCTTCACACTTCCTCATCATCCAACTTAAGATTATATATGTTATGTAGACCTACTTAGCTTTCGGCATCTCTTAAGTCTTCCTTTTAGGATTTCTTCTCCACTTAGGAATTTCTATCAACTCTATTAAAGATACAAATTCTATCTTTCATCCTCTCTCTTATCTAAATTCCAATCACATACCCCTACGTGTGTGTATAGATCACCCCTACACTTGGAAATTCAAATCAAGCAATCGTACTCTCGTCCTTTGTCCAAAGCACTTATTAGTGAATTTTTAATTGAATTTCGCTTACACATCCTTCATGCGACTGTTAATACTTCTTGAGGTACCAACAACCGATTACAAGATGCGTTAGCACTTTAAGGCGTACTTCCTAGTTTTGCAACACCCAAGGCTTTAGCAGTGACTCCCAAACCAGTTGGTCTAAGGCACTAGGTGATGAAGCACCCTCGCTAAACATTTTTCTATTTTTGCAGCCTTAAGTAATCACAAAAACCAGTGTCCATTTTTTTTATTCTTTATTCACATTTTTCCTTTTATTTTCTTCGTACTAAGGACTTTAGATAAGAGCATTTCAAGGTCTCTTCTATTATTCCAAGTTTCAAGGTGCGTGATTATGCAAATTGTAGGGTATACGTTTTCAGAATCTAGACTTAAGCTAGGAACTATTTTTCAAACTTATATTCTAATAAAAGCTTCAATATCTTTCCTTCGTTTCGACTTAGTCCAAGAAGTGAACCCAAAATTTGACTATTTCTAAATAAACTACAAGGCATATACTTTCTACCGTTAAACTTTTAAAGAAGGTTATCTTTAGGGTTTTTAATTTACTAAATCTAAGATCTAGTTGTTCCTAGCCAGTTAACCTATTTGTCAAACTTAAGTCAAATATGGCCAAAATTGAATACAATTATTTTTTTTAATTTTTGAAATTTTTCAAATTTTTATGGGTTTTCAAATAAATATGCAAATGCAAAAATATGTACAAATGAATGCGAAGGAAGAAGACGTACCGAGCATACCCCCAAACTTGAACTTGACAGTGTCCTCACTGTCATGCTAAACAAAGAGGGTCAAAATACCGGCACTCCCCTGTTTATTTATTTATAATTTTTATATTTTTAATGTTTTGAATTTTAATTTTTTTTTATAGAAAAGAAAACAAAAAATATACACATATATACAAAGATTCCCCCAAACTTAAGCTTGGTCTTGCACAAGCCAAAAGTTAGCACCAACCATTCAAAAATCTTATCGTGGAAATGGTATAGTTGGTGCAAGAAAATGAGAAGCACGCGAGACCGTGTGGAAAGAAGAATGGTAGAATATGGTCTCGGTGGGGGAGAAGAATGGCGAAAATAAGAAGGAAGTGGAGTACGATCTTGAGGGTGTAAATTTAGTGAATAAATTAGCGCAATATGTGATGACCGATATGTTATAAGCGATTGCGCTAACCTATCAACCCGTCGGGAAATGGGGTCAAATCCCTCAAGATTCGCAAGAAAACATGGGTACGCCGAACTTGGTATAGGAGATGAAAGCGTAACGGTCATTTGCCCGGTCGGAACGATAGGACGGACGAAAGGGAGTGAATTAGGGATAGTATCTTTCTCACCGTAGTAAACTGTTTCGAACTTGAAAGATTCCATTAATGATTCGAAACTACTATAATCAACCGAGACTGATGGCTCATCTGAAAATGTAAAGGACTCAAACTCGGGCGGTGAGTCATCAACATCGTCGAAAAAAGTGAAACACTCGTAGGTGTTATCGTCTGTGAGACTTGTGTCAGATTCAAAGGAAAATGTTTCAAGCTCACAGTCTTCAAGCGGGGTCGGAACGATGGGAAGGAGGGAGGGTGATATAACAGTCAAAGGTTCAGGAGGATGAATAGGAAAATCAGACACATCAAATAAAAATGATTCAACCTCAATATTATTCTCAATACTCTCCTCAATACTATCCTCAATATTCAACTCATCCATACCATTATCATCAAAATCTAGACGCATATGAGATTCAGGAGAAACATTTAAAAACTCAGGATGATGATTTGAACATAAAATTTCAAGCAAATCGACAGGTTTATCATCCGAAATATTCCCGGCGTATATATCCTCAATCAAGTGAAAATCAATTTCTTTAGACACCTCATCAAAAGTATGGATATCTATCGATTTATGTTATAGAGTGGAGGTGTAAAGATCGAAAGGATTAGGTGCAGTTTCACTCGAAAGGGGTTCCTCACAATTTAGCAAATCAAACACTACAAAATCACACAACTCATTTTTATTTTCAACAGGTGAACTATTTAGGGCAATCGATGGAAAACGGGAGTTGTGGGCTTCAATTGGGTAAGGGTAGGTTTGATTTGAAAATCCTCTCTCATTCTCACTCTATCCAACTGCCGCCTCATACATTGAAAAATTTGGAGCTAGCGGGACACTAGCTACCGGTTCAGCAGGTTGCATAAGGGCGGCCACGGACGCTTCCACATTCCTCACCATTTTGTTTGTTGCAGCAATATAAGCCTCCAACGACTCTTCCAAACTAGACTTGGGTGGTGAGGGGGTTTCAGTAAAAGATTCAAAATTGTTTGGATATGTGAAACTCCCAAAAGGCTGTGTAGAAACAGTGTCTAGTGAAGGTGGGAAAGTCGGGTATGACTGGTAGGAAGTGGGTGGTAAGACAGGGGTAGGGTCAACATATGGATAAGAAGGTTAATAATCGTGCGGATCCCTAAAACTAGATGAGTGGAGAGGGGTGAAAGATCGACTGCGAGATTGAGCAATATGCTCAGCAATGGACATAGGCCTAGGAGTGACAGAAGGACTTGAAGAAGTGGTATCAACATATGTAGGTTGTAAAGGTTGACTCGGTTGATACAAAGTGGGTTGAAAAATCAAACTATTTCTCCTAGACGCCTCTATTTGATATTTCAACGAAATTTTTGGCAAGGAAGGATCGTTTTTAAATTGACCGAACAAATTAACGTACGACGCAAAATTAGGTTCGGGATACCAAAGTTCGGCTAATAATTTATTGTGTGGGGTACCCATGTTAGAAGAAAGGGGAAAAGAAAGAAGGAAGGTTGGGTGGTGCAAGGATTTATTTGGGGCTAAAAAAATTTGCAAGTTCTATAAAATATTTGTCCTTTTTATTTTCATTTTTCATTGATTTTTTTCTTTCTTTTTATTTGGAAAAATTTTTGTTGCACAAAGATTTTAGAGAAAACATATGCAACAGCAAAATATTTTATAGAAAAGATATGCAACAGCAAAATATTACTTGCAATCTATTTTATTTCAAGCGGGGCCCAAAAATCCTGCACAAGATCGTTATTTGGAAGGGAATATATTTCTAAAGTGCACAAAATCCTGCAGGCATTTCCAGAAAATATATTTCAAAATATACAGAATAGAGACAGTGGGGCTTACAGAAAAATTTTCCTCAGATGAAGCCTCGAGATAGCCGCGTTTCCGCGGCAAATTTGCTCTAACACCGCGGTTCCGTGGTCCCCTGAACGCTTTGGATCCCCAGAAAAATTTTGGTGCGACAATTCGACAAGAAGGCCGCGGTTCCGCGGCCTAAGGTGGGTTTTGGCCGCGGAATCGCGGCGGTTTGGGGGAGTTGGGTCTCCAAAAAAATTCTTCTATTCTGTTGATCAAAATCTCTTCTGTTCCGATATTTTATTTCCTGTTTTGCTTTCTGGAAATTTCCAGATCGTCTTTGTATATCCTGCAAAATTAAAACAACAAAGTATCCCTTCCAAAAATAACAATATATATATATTTATATATTTTTTATGATTTTTTTAGATTTTTATGATTTTTTAAATTTTATGATTAACCCGAAATTGCGAAAAGAAAATTCTACGCCATCCCCGGCAACGACGCCATTTGATTGAATGATTTAGCGTGCTTACGCTTTCTAAAAGATAGATCAAAAATATTTGTAACCGCAATCAAGAACGGCGTCGCTTTGCAGCTAGCCGGTGAGTACGGGTCGGTCCACAGGGATGTTGTGAATTTCCGATTCGCGCTTACGAGTTAAATCCGAAGGTTGTTCGGATTAATTATTAAATCTAAAAACCTAATTAACCTAGGGCAATTATCTAGATCTACTCTTGCTAGGGCTAGGTTTAGGGATGGTTTGGAAATGTAATTAAATCTCACCGCTTTCAATACCCGAATGAAGATCTATGAGGAGTTATGGTAATTATCAATAAAGGGGATTAGATCCGTTCGGGAAGGTGTTCCTTCCTCTAGGTTCTTGTCCTTCCTTTAGAGATCCTTACCCTAACCTCCATGGAAAACACCACAACCGGGCCTTTACACTACGGTGTCATCGTTACCTCGAGGGGTAGGATGCCGTAGGGCGCGGTATGTGCGTGTATGCATGGAGTCCTATTGTAAATATTTGGTGGGTAAGAAAGGGATGAGAGATCTCATCTCTCAAAATCCTTCCTCAAAGCTAAACCCTAAACAAGTTCCTAGGACATGAAATTAAATCTACCTGGGGCAAGGAATTGAAATCTACACTAGGACAAGAAATTAAATTTACTTACAGATGCATCCCTCCAATCATCCATGCAGGGTTGTCAGATCTGAATTTCTGAATGGAAAGGAAACACCGATGCTCTCCGAAAAGGATTTCTGAATTTTTATTAAAAGGATGCATAAAGAAGTACAATCTTTAGAGTTCCTATTTATAAAGAATAGGAAACCCTAGGTTACATCTTGAACCGCATGTCTAAATTTATAAAAATAGCCCTAGGTTGACTAGTCAGCGCCGCCCATGAGAATTGGTAAAATTTTCTGCCACTAAATGCTCTAGCCTGCCGCAGAACCGCGGCCCAAGGCCCTGTTTGGCCGCGGTTTCGTGGTCAACAAGGAGGATTGGACTTTGAGCTTTCTGCTATAGCTTCAGGATCTTTTGGGCTTCAATATTCAGTGGTTCTTTTCTCAATTGGGCTTCTACGTTGGTTCCATATCTTCAGTGAACAATTTTGCAATGGCTTTTTAACCGTTTGCCTTGATATTCTGGATCTTGCGTTGCCTTATTGATTATGAATTTTATCTTTGATGTAGGCTTGATCAAGAGTCCTCTGTTTGTTGGTTAAAGTCCATATTTTCATCGTCTTTACATTGTTTGCACTGTTGTCTGTCCAAGAACCTGTAACCTGTAATATGTAGCAAACATGCGTCAAAAGCACATGTTTATTTATAAAAATAATAAGAATGGGGAATATAATAATACAATATTCTAGTGTGAACAACGTGGCGCGCAGCGCAACTGCGCTAGCGCACCTTGTTTGACACGTGGCGCGTAACGCAGAGCGCAGCGCAACTGCGCTAGCGCACCTTGTTTGACACGTGGTGCACAGCATCTGAAGCGTTGCTTCAATTTTATTTTGAATTTTAAAGCAGAGCTTTGCTCTGATTGGGGGAAAGGAAGAGTCGCTTCATTCCAGATCTTGGAATTTGAACAGAGCTTCGCTCTGATTGGGGGAAGCAGAAGCGTCGCTTCATTTTTAAAACAGAGCTTTGCTCTGATTGGGGGAAACAAATGCCCCCCCCCCCACCGTTGCGCTTACGTGGTCCACGCATGAGCGCAGCGGTGGCAACATCTGAGCCTTTGGATCAACTCAGAAGTTGAAGATGCGACTTAACGCCTATAAATAGGACCTTTGGTCCTCTAGATGATTATCATCTTCTTTGAGAATTTTGTTCAGAGCACAGCTATTCTGTTTGAGAACTTTTCAAACGCAAAAAGAGACTCATTTCAAACTTAGGTAAAATTTTAATAAATTTTAACGAGTTAGGGTTTTACCTATTAACAGAGCCTTGCTCTTAATAGATCTTTGATCTATAGAAAACCCATTTAGGGTTTCACTAGCAGAGTTTTGCTCCATGGATCTTTGGTCTAAAGAGAACCCTTTTAAGGTTCCATTAATTAGAGCTTTGCTCTCTAAAAAGATTTTGCTTATGATTTCTTAACTCATTAATGGAGTTTTGCTCTTTTCAAATCAGAACTCTTAAGAGTTTTTCATGGATCTTGAAGATTAAGAATGGAATTTTATTTTTGATGAATTATATCATCTTCTCAGAGCAAGGCTCTCAATGTTCTCGGGAATTTCTTTAAATTCCCCTCATCATTGATTTTGATAGGTGTCACTCCTGTCTGCAGAGCATTGCTCTCGAGGAGTTTAACTCCATGTGCCTGTTTTAATAAGAATTCGCTTAATCAGTCTGTCCGCTGATTTTTTTTGTTGATTTTCTTTTTCAGGAGTAATGGACGCTCATATGTATGATCTCGACGAGATTATCACTTACGGAGACATCCGCTCACTCGGCCGTTCTCAGAATCGAGAATTCACAAACGCCGAGTGTGCCGAAATCATGGGTCTCTTTGACGCGTACAATGGTCGGCTGCTTCCTCGACGTTCCTCTCTCCTGAAGCTTATTGTGGGAGCGATCTGGGAAGCGCTTCCTTTATTCTGTACCGGCGTGCCGCTTAGGGCGTTGGATGCCGCCGAGGATAAGGTGCACTCGGTGTATCTAATGAGCCTAATCTCAAAGAGAAGGAGAGACAATCTTGTTGATCTCCTGCACCAGGCTTTTCAACAGTCGGACATACTTGCTGCCTATCGGAGGGTGGAGGACATCCGTGGGGATCCCGACGCTTGTGATCGCGAAAGAAAGCATACTAGGATGGTTCGCCAGGCCTGGAAAATTCTGGATAAAGTCACTTTTGAGTTCCTCAATCCATACCCTGGATCTGAGGTTTTGCCATTGTAATTATTTTGATAATGTTTTTGTTTACCGTTTTCATAATTGTAAGAACTTTTTCGCAGTATGAATGGCAAGTTTCTCCTTTCAGCTTGTTTTATTTTTCGTATTAAATCTTTTGCATATGCATAAACGGGTATGCCTCAGACGCTTAATTAAATGCGAATCAATTGTTCTCCTTGTCGCTTTCTTCTCCTTGCTGTGTTGTTGCCATGTGATTTTAGCAAGTGCGGTCTAAGACTTTTCAACTTTATGAGCCGTGAGGGTCTCATAAAGAATTTTCTCCCTACCGGTCAAGAGGATCCCGTAGGTGTAATTTCTCCTTAAGAATCGTGTGGATTCCTAAGTGCGTTTTCTCTTGAAAGTCGTAAGGATCTTACAAGAGAATTTACTCACTTACGAGTCGTGAGGACCCGCAAGTGATGGGTAAAGTTGTCCTTAACCGCATTTCAAGGAGTTAAGGGTTGCTCTGGACGTTTTCCATGATACCGTAGTTTAAAGACATCGCGGTCGAGGTTAAGGACATCATAGTCCGTGACTTTAAGGACCTCACAGTCCGATGTTAGTTTTAAGACATCACGGTCGAGGTTAAGGACATCATAGTCCATGGGTTTAAGGACCCCACAGTCCGATGTTAGTTTTAAGACATCACGGTCGAGATTAAGGACATCATAGTCCGTGAGTTTAAGGAACTCACAGTCCGATATTAGTTTTAAGACATCACGGTCGAGGTTAAGGACATCATAGTCCGTGGGTTTAAAGACCCCCCAGTCCGTGAAATGTATGGTTGTCGGGACCCGTCATCTCTTTGAAGTCGTTGAGGAATTACAAAGACAAATACCAAAGGAGTGAAGAGATGTACCCTTGAACCAAGATAAAATTAGTTTAAGGACATTACGGTCCATTGTTAGTTTTAAGACATCACGGTCGAGGTTAAGGACATCATAGTCCGTGAGTTTAAGGACCTCACAGTCCAATGTTGTTAGTTTTAAGACATCACGGTCAAGGTTAAGGACATCATAGTCCGTGAGTTTAAGGACCTCACAGTCCAATGTTGTTAGTTTTAAGACATCACGGTCGAGGTTAGGGACATCATAGTCCGTGACTTTAAGGACCCCACAGTCCAATGTTGTTAGTTTTAAGACATCACGGTCAAGGTTAAGGACATCATAGTCTGTGAGTTTAAGGACCTCACGGTCCAATGTTAGTTTTAAGACATCACGGTCGAGGTTAAGGACATCATAGTCCGTGGATTTAAGGACTCCACAGTCTGATGTTTGCTCTGGATGCTTCTCACGGGTTCACTGCCGTGTTCGGCGAGGACCAGGCTCCGCTCTGGATGCTTCACATGGGTTCACTGCCGTGCTCTACGAGGACCAGGATCCGCTTTGGACGTTTTCCACGGGGTCAGAAGTGATATGATCCGCGTTCCACGTAGCCAGGAATTTTGCTCTGGATTCTTCCTACGAGTTCACTGCCGTGTTCGGCGAGGACCAGGCTCCGCTCTGGATGCTTCACACGGGTTCACCGCCGTGCTCTGTGAGGACCAGGATCCGCTTTGGACGTTTTCCATGGGGTCAAAAAGTGACATAATCCGCGTTCCACGTAGCCCGGAATTTTGCTCTGGATGGTTCCCACGGGTTCACTGTCGTATTCTGCGAGGACCAGGCTCCGCTCTGGATGCTTCACACGGGGTTATTTTCGTGCTTTGCTAGGACCAAGATTCGCTCTGGACGTTTCCCACGGGGTAAAAAGTGACATAATCCACGTTCTACGTAGCCAGGAATTTTGCTCTAGATGCTTCCCATGGGTTCGCTGCCGTGTTCGGCAAGGACTAGGCTTCGCTCTGGATGCTTCACACGGGTTCACTGCCATGCTCTGCGAGGACCAGGATCCGCTCTGGACGTTTTCCACGGGGTCAGAAGTGACATAATCCGCATTCCACGTAGCCAGGAATTTTGCTCTAGATGCTTCCCACGGGTTCACTGCCGTGTTCGGCGAGGACTAGGCCCCGCTCTGGATGCTTCACACGGGTTCACTGCCGTGCTCTGCGAGGACCAGGATCCGCTCTGGACGTTTTCCACGGGGTCAGAAGTGACATAATCCGCGTTCCACGTAGCCAGGAATTTGCTCTGGATGCTTCCCACGGGTTCACTGCCGTGTTCGGCGAGGACCAGGCTCCGCTCTGGATGCTTCACACGGGGTCATTGTCGTGCTCTGCGAGGACCAGGATCCGCTCTGGATGCTTCACACGGGGTCATTGTCGTGCTCTGCGAGGACCAGGATCCGCTCTGGACATTTTCCACGGGGTCAGAAGTGACATAATCAGCGTTCCACGTAGCCAGGAATTTGCTCTGAATGCTTCCCACGGGTTCACTGCCGTGTTCGGCGAGGACCAGGCTCCGCTCTGGATGCTTCACACGGATTCACTGCCGTGCTCTGCGAGGACCAGGATCCGCTCTGGACATTTTCTACGGGGTCAGAAGTGACATAATCCGCGTTCCACATAGCCAGGAATTTTTGACTTTATCTACATTTCACGGATTCGGGGTTTGACTCTCGGTCATCTGTACACCGCCGAGTCACGGAACTAGAAGTTTCCGTTGTTCCGCTTTGCTTGATGTTGTGTCCGTTGTAATAAGACGAATGTTGAGATGATCTCTAGGCTGTCTATGAACCATTGAGATTTGGCCTCTCCTTCTGACGAAGCTTGGGGAGGACGGGTGTGATTCCCTCTTTGTTTGCGCCCCTGAATTGTATATAGTGATTGACACGATATCACCGGTAGGGCATAAATTTCATTCATTTTTTATTTCTTTCCGCGATGCTCTATCATTTCAGCTTTTATATCGCGAAGGTCGCGATTGCCCAATCATTTCGGCTATTTTTCGTGGTGCCCAATCATTTCGGCTATTTTTTTATTTTTACTCACTGCTTTTTATTGCGAGTTGCCCAATCATTTCGGCTATTTTGCATGCATATATTTTTACTTGCTGATTTTGTCTGCAAGTTGCCCCATCATTTCGGCTATTTCGTATGCATGTGTGTCTTGCTAGCTTTTCGCTGCAAACTTGGGATTAGACACCGATTTCAGCATCAGCACCGCTACTACTGGGATATTGCCAGGAGCGAATCATCATTTGCCTCTGTCGATGTCGAACAAAGGTGGCTTAGTAAACAGGGTTAGGATCCTGTCGACTAAGGCTTTTGATTTCATGAGCCGTAAGGGTCTCATAAAGGTATTTCTCCCTATGAGTCGTGAGGATCTCGTAGGTGTAATTTCTCCTTAAGAATCGAGAGGATTCCTAATTGTATGGCTTCTGGTAAGTCGTAAGGATCTTACAAGAAGGTTTTCTCCTTATAAGTCGAGAGGACTTACAAGGGTTGTTCACCATATAGACATATCCCTAGTCACGGATGGGACTTTGATAGGGAAGTGTTTATTCGCGCCCGTGGATTGTATACAAGGGTCAGCATTGAGCCGCTTGTAGGGCAGTATTGGAGGTTGTAGGGGCTGCTTAAGAACAGGTTCAGATCCCTGTAGCTTAAGACTTTTGAATCTTATGAGCCGTGAGGGTCCCATAAGAGGATTCTCCTTACGAGTCGTGAGGATCTCGCAAGTGTAATTTCTCCTTAGGAATCGTGAGGATCCCTAATTGTGTTTCTCCTTTGTGAGTCATAAGGATCTCATGCAGGTGGTTTCTCCTTACAAAGTCGAGAGGACCTTGAAAGTGTCTTTTAACGAGATTGCGCCCTTTCGGGTTTTCACAAAACTCGCCGGTAGCCCTGTTGTTTTTACTCACGGAGCCCTTTCGGGTTTTCATCCGAGACCTTTTTGCTTGTGGACATACCGTTTTTTTATTCTAACGAGGTTGCGCCCTTTCGGGTTTTCACAAGACTCGCCGGTAGCCCTGCTGTTTTTACTCATGGAGCCCTTTCGGGTTTTCATCCGTGCCCATTTTGCTTATGGACATACCGTTTTCTTTTTTCTTTCTTTCTTTTTATTCTTTTTTTTAGCTCTGGGATGCTCCAATCCACCATAGTTTATCGACATCTCGGTCAACAGCTAGTTTTAGGACGTGGTGGTCCATCATTAGTTTAGGGACGTTTCGGTCCGTCATTAGTTTAAGGACGTTTCGGTCCGTCGTTAGTTTAAGCACATTTCGGTTCGTCGTTCGGTTACTACTTATAAAGTCTAGGGTTAGGAAGACAGCGAGCGGACATAGTCGTCTTCATCTATCATTGACCTAGGCCGTGATTCGTCAAGCGTAGTACTTCTTCAGGAAGCGACCGTTTATTGGCCTAAAAGGTCTTTCACCATGCATGTCTATGAGTAGATAGGCTCCACCCTGGTAGACCTTGTCTATGATGTACGGACCTTCATAGTTCGGCTCGAATTTTCCCCGCTTAGCGCGATTGGGGATCATGGGTCTTTTGACCACTAGCACGAGTTCGCCTTGGCGGAATGTCCTCGGTCTGGTCAATCTTTCATATGAGCGCGTTATCTTTGCTTTATAAGCTTCCAGATTTTGCTGCGCCAGGTACCGGGTTTCGTCAAGGGCATCGAGCTCTTCGAGCTGAAGGTGAGCGTTCTCTTCGTCCGTCAGCTCGTAATGAACTGCTACTCGTAGAGTGGGTAACTCTATCTTGAGGGAAAGTACCGCTTCTGTACCGAATACCAACGCGTACGGCGTTGTGTTCGTGGCCGTCTTGAATGTAGTTCGATACGCCCAGAGAGCTTCTTGCAATCTCTCGTGCAAGTCTTTCTTATTTCGAGATACCGTCTTTTTCACGATCTTTGTCAAGGTTTTGTTGAAAGCCTCAGCTAGACCGTTAGCTCGGGGGTTATAAACTGAGGAGTATCTCCAGTCTATGTTATGTTGTTGTGCGAAGCGGCTGATCTTGTGGCTTCTGTAGGCTGGCCCGTTATCGGAGAAGATCCGTCGCGGAGTTCCAAACCGATAAATAACGTACGTCTTGAAGAAATGGAGGATATTCTCCGTCTTCACTTCCCTCAGCGGTATTGCTTCTGCCCATTTGGAGAAGTAATCAGTTGTCACCAAAATGAATCGATGTCCTCTGGACGATGCTGGCTCGATGGGGCCGATTACGTCAGCTCCCCACATTTCGAACGGCCAGCTAGCCATTATCGGGTGTAGTGGATTTGGATGCTGGTGGATGAAGTCCCCATGGATCTGGCATGAGTGGCATTGCCTCGCATATTCGATGCAGTCCTGAATCATCGTGGGCCAGTAGTAGCCCATCCGTTTAATCTTCAACTTCATCTTCGGGACTGCTTGGTGAGAACCGCAGAGTCCGTCGTGAACTTCTTGGATGACACTTTTTGCTTCTTCAGGTCCCAGACATCTCAATCACAAAGAATCAAATGACCTCTTGTACAGAGTATCATTGACGAAGGCGAAAGATAAGGCTTGCTTCATGAGCTGATGCTTTGAGGACGCATCTTCAGGTGTTCGACGGGATTTGAAGTAGTCTATAAAGACTTCTCTCCAATCCTCCGCCTTTTCCTGGTCTTTTGTTTGCAGGGTCATTTGCTCGGTCGCTCCCTTTTCTTCGGACGGCTCCGGAGATATTTCTGCCGGTGCAAGAACCTGACGGCTTTGAACAACGATCCTCACGTCATCGAGGTTTTCATCAGCCAGTTCTTTAGCGAGCTTAGCTAGTGCATCCGCTTTGCCATTTTCTGCACGCGGTATGCTTTCCAAGATGTAGGAAGGTATTTGGGTCAGCAGTTGCTGTACTCTCTCACCATACTTCACCAACTCTGGTTTGCACGTTTGGTAGTCGCCATTTACTTGACTGACGACCAGTTGGGAGTCTCCGTATATAAGCAGATTTTCGATTCCCATGTCGATGGCGATCTCGAGACCTACTATCAAAGCTTCATACTTGGCTTCATTGTTTGTCCTCGGTTCTGTTAAGGAGAAAGCAAAGCGCATTATCCCTACTTGTGGGGTCATGAAGATAAGGCCTACCCCTGATTTGATTATGGGCGTGTTTTGTTTGCGCTTCTTCATGGAGGATGCTCCATCGAAATAAAGTTCTCATCGGGTACCACTTCCGTTGATCGTGTCAAACGCATGTTCGTCTGGAAGTTCGCAATTCAAAGGAGAATTGGACGGTATCGGATGTTCGGCGAGGAAGTCGGCGATGGCCTGGCCTTTCATTGCCTTAAGAGGCTGATAAGTTATTGCGAACTCCATTAAGAGCAAGGACCATTTAGCGAGCCGACCTGTCAATATGGTCTTTGACATCAAATATTTGAGAGGGTCCACCTTCGATATGAGACGGATTTCATGCGCCAATGCATAGTGCCGGAGTTTCGTTATCGCGAAGATCAACGCCAGGCAGTGTTTTTCGATGGGAGAATAATTGCTTTCTGCCCTCAGGAGAACTCGACTCAAATAGTAGAGCGCTCTCTCCTTTTCTTGGTCGTTCTCTTGTGCCCATAATGCACCTAAGGAACCTTCAAGGGCCGTTGTATAAAGAATGAGAGGCTAGTCTAGACCGAAATCAAGCCGTGATCTTATAGCGTATCGTTTCTGTGATCGACGTTGTGGCAAGTATTTACTACTTGCTGTACATGCTAGCTACGACGATGGTCGTCATAGTATTATCTATCAGTTAACGTATATTACAGTTTAGAAATAATAGTTTGTATCGATACTGGCAAGTGTTTAGATACCTGTTTACATGCTAGTTACGGAAAAATTAAATTTTTCCGTAATATTATTATTATTATTATTATTATTATTATTATTGATTGATTGATTTAGAGGTGTTCGTTAAAAAAATTAGTTCATTCATTGTTTATTTAATTAATTGATAAGTTAGTAGCGCATATAATTGTGTTAGAGCAAACGAACGGTCAATTTTATTGCTAGTTTGAAGAATAAGTATTAGTGTGCAAGTTACGGGGTTGTATAAAGGTTATATATCACACAAATTAAAGTAAGCTACAAATGGTTGATTATTATAATAGTCATGTGTGTCACATACTACTGGACTAATTACTTTTGCAATTGTAAATATTGAATACAGTTGATTATATAATGTGTTCAATGTTTCTATGTATACAATATTGATATCAGTCAGTTAACACATTATTTTGCATAGCAAGGGTTAGTTATTATACACCAAGTTTTTTTAACTTGCTGCATGCTATAGGTAGGAATATATACACATATACTGTCGTAATACTTTTATTCTATCATTTCACGCCAGTAAGTAATATTATTATATTTATCGTATCATTTTTATGTTATGGTTATTTAATAATAAGTTGGTTTATAATAATTTATTTAGATACGATCAAGTAACATTATACATTAAACAAAAGATTATATTTAATATGGTTAGACTGATATAATGACTTATAGTCGTTGATATGATCACGGTCGTTATTGCATCTGGATAAGTATCATAACAACATATTTAACGTGTAAATCTCATAACAAGAAAACATATGATGTCTAGTTAACAATATTTACCCAGTTGATTAAACGCTTGTTAATCTAAATCAGTTAACAATTACCGTTATATTGTTATGACTATATTGTCTACTATACATCATGACTTGTTTGTGTTATGCGACTGTGATACACATATCTTACCTGATTGATTATATCATCCCTGACATGCTTGTACACTGATTCACAACATGTTGTTATCATGTTACTGTTATCTTGCCAGTACACACTTTCTTGTGATACTTAGTTATACTAACAATCCTGACTTATTCTCCTGATGGACGTGACTTGTTGTCTATATAAGCAAGACATGTACCTGCTTGATCTTGTGTTGGCATTAGGTAGATATCGTTAATACCTGACTTGAATACAAAACCTGAGGGAAATCAATAATGAAACATGACTTGTAACTTAACAGTTCGATACTTTCCAGAGACTGATCAGTCGATACGGGTTTCGGGCCCCGGAACGATGATGCTGACATCATTCGTCTATACATAATATCATGTTTTTACTGCTTAGCGGCACGTCACGAGATACTATTGAGTTACATTGACGATTTCATTAATTGGTTTCAAACACTTGTAGAATAGATAACCTAGAAGCATAGACTTTAGGATACACATCTCATACCTATACCTCACTGTTTTATAGCTGTGTTTATTATTTACACTCATGTCTAATCATAGCATCATATCCTGGCTATTACTATTGTTTGATATTTATGATGCACTGACGTCTGGGTTTTGCATGGCCCAGTTCCTTTGACCTTGTTACGGGAAGATTGTGAATATTTTAACAAGCAAGCCGAGTAGTGAGGAGCTTGATGATTAGTTTTAAAGATGCTTAGTTTATCTTATTTCCGTAGTTTAAATTTATCGATGTGATCCCATAAGGGATGTGATTCGGATATTATTATTTATTGGATTTTTATTTGTTTCCGCTATATGCATTTCTTGACTTTTATTTACCGTGGCAGATGGACATGTGTTAGTTAGATTTATTTACTGTTCTTGATAACTGATTGGCAGCCGTAATGTGACTATGGAGAGATCTTTCCTAACCATAGATAGCATGGTTGGCTCTGTCACGTGCTATATTTACGTATTTTGGGAAGCGGGACATAACAGCATATAACTTCTCCTATCTCAGTATCTACAATACGATCTTCAAATGTTTGACATGCTCCTCTTTGCTTTTTAAGTACACAAGAATGTCGTCGATGAAAATTACGACAAACTGATCAAGGTACTGCGAGAAAACTCGTTTCATTAAATCCATGAACACTGCTGGGGCATTAGTGACACCGAATAGTATCACTAAAAACTCATAATGACCGTATCGAGTTCTGAAAGCCGTCTTACATACATCTTCCGCCTTAACCCGAACTTGATGGTACCCCGACCAAAGATCCAACTTAAAGAACACACAGGCACCACATAACTGATCGAACAAATCATTAATCCGGGATATAGGATATTTGTTTTTAATCGTAACCCGGTTCAACTCCAGGTATTCAATGCACATACGTATCGAGCCATCCTTCTTCACTAGAAAAACTGGAGCACCTCACGAAGAAGTATTTGGGCGTATGAAATCCTTGCTAAGGAGGTCTTCTATCTGCTTTTTCAACTCCGCTAACTCAACTGGTGCCATCCTGTAAGGTGCCTTAAAAATCGGTGTCGTTCCTGGTATTAATTCTATCGAAAACCCCAAGACATGAGGCGAGGGTAGACCGGGTAAATCCTAGGGAAAAACATCCAAGAATTCCCGGACTACGACTGGTGCCAATCTCTCATCAACCTCCATTGACGCTAGTATGCTACTCGTCGGTTTCACTCTAAATTCTATGGGTCATAGAGATTTGTTGCCCCCAACAAACACGAACACTGGGTGGTTAGGAATGCGAAAGATTACGGTCTTGGCCCGACAATCAATATGTGCATGAAATGTTCTCAACCAATCCATTCCTAAGACGACATTATAATTACCGGTCCCGATCAGCAAGAAATCAATGAAAAGCTCCCGGCCGCAAATTACTACCGGACAAAGTTTGCACTCTAGGTTAGTGGCAACTACTCCATTGCCAATGTGAATGTCCCAACCTCGAACATGTTACAATGTAAAGCCCCGGAATCGAAAAGTGCTCTAGCAGGAACAGAATAAATTAGAATGGTACCTAAAATGACATCCTCTGATGCCTCTGCATGCTCAGCCATCAGGGTAAAGGATTGTAAGTCTACGGCAGCGCTCCGGCCGTCAATCCGAGGCCAAACGCGGAACAAAAACTTTTTTTGAAACCGACGTTGCCGTAGTCTTTCACCCGGATCGAACCATTAACACTAAGCTAGCGAACTAGAAAGATGATAGAAAGGTTATACCGATCGATCCGTGTCCTTCGGTCTTTAGCCACCATCCCTAGCTCCTCGCGGCATCTCCGATCTCCGGTCTCCTTGTCGGAAGGGCACCACGTCAAGAAGTCTTTTTACGGGCTCCCGCTTCAAACCGAAGCAACTCGGACATGAAGTTTGCTAGCCGACATGTCCAAAGTGATGTGGAGAATGTGTGTGATAACTTTGTCTCAAGCATCCATTGATTCTCAATACATGAGAGTGTATGGATGGAGGTTGAAGATGAATCCATGGTGGAACTTATGATCTAGAGGAAGAAGAAGAAGAAGCTTTTCTTTTCTATTGTGTTGGAAATGAGTTGTGAGAGTGCTAGAATAATCTCAAGAGTTAACCCAAGGGTTAGTGGTTGTACACTCTCTCTCCACCTCTCATTTCAACCCAATAAACAATCACTAATGTGACATTTGCACAAAAAATAAGACCATGAGTCACCAATGAAGCACATGTCTCATTTAATGCACAAAATCATCACTCCCACTCACAATTTCCACCATCTAAACATTAACCCAAATGTTTAGTCCAAAAAAGATATGGCAACATCTAAAGTAAGCTCGTGACGGACCATAAGGATACCCCTCACCTGTATATACATACCTGCATCCGCATTCCGACTGAATGCAAATGCGATAAGACTAAAGTAATCCAACAAATCTAATACTAGGATCCGGTTTAAACCAAAGCCCACTAGTATGATCCGTCCGATCATGATCCGTGCACAAGTGCACGTATATGATCGAACCCTGCCATAATACCATACGACCTCTACAACATTTCGCCCGAAACTTCGGAAACTATCTGTGGGGGACTCTAAAGACTCGTAAATACGCTGGCAGTGGGTTTAACCACAAGCATGTCAGTGGTACTAGCTGTACGTAACGGCTACCCTTGTATTGACCAAAAGGGATGCCGATGAGCGAACTCATCCAGAAACCCTACTGAGCCTGTCAGTGACAATATCCGTACAGTCCGGTCCGTTCGTCTATGAGTATCGCATGTCGAGCCTAGGGGGATGGTAAACGTCAGACCCCCGAAAGCGGTACATGTCGTGTCGGAGTGTAGCCCAAAACACCCTGAGATACTACTGGAATACCTACCAGTAAATCTCACTTGCCTTGGCCAAGGACTTCGTGTAATGACTCTCCTAGACACAGCGCGATCTCACCCTAATACTGGAAGAGACGAAACCCCTGCCGATCCGCTCACTGCCTCCATGTGGCTCGGGACTGTACCCAACTAAAACCTGTTTGCACGACTCCTTTGAGCCGTGGTAGGGTAGTAATCAAAGCACAGTGGGAACTCACACGAGACAAATGACGATCTCAGGTCGATGAACTAACCTGTACACATGTCACCACAGAACTGCTATCTGACGCTAGGTATAATACCAACTAGCATGTTCCCGGAGAGTCCTGTCCGGTGTACTCATAACCCAATGAGCACCTGTATAGGTCTTAGGTGAACCAACTGACACCAATGGCTTGTGAGACCAGCCACCGCCCCTCGTCGGGGTCTCGATCGTATACACTAGTCTACTATCGGAGTATCGATGCCCAGTCTCGAAACTCCCATGACTAGGGACACTTTAAGGATGTGCTTGTAGACTACCCAACTATCGCGTATATGATCGCCATCATATTGCCGGTAGTCAAGCAAGAATCCTAAGGGCTCTATCAACGTGTAATAGTGACCTGTAATGTCACCTAAAGCATGTACACGATGATAAAGATAAACCAGATAGCATACTATCATCTTGAGTAAAACTGTCCTATCGGCATAGGTCCCCCCTCAATCATTGCAATCACGTGCCTGCGATCCAATAATTGACTTTAAGGGCACTATATCCAACAAGGCTTGCCCCTGGCCACGATCTGTGTTGTATCGCCTCTAATAAAAAAAGTTTCTCCTCGGAGACAAGTCCCATCTGTTGCTGGTTGTGCTCTGCTCTCTTAGGACAACTCCCAATCTGGTGGTCAATAGCACCACAGATCAAACACAAACCCTTGGCCCGGCAGCAATTCCTCTCAATGTGTCCCGGTATCTGATAGTATCCACAAACTAAGGATCCTCATTATGGTGGGGTTGCAGTACGCTTCATCTGAACTCCTCCATGCTGTTTAACTGGAATCCTTCCTGAAGTTTGATTCACCGGGCGTTTAAACCCTCCACTCTAAAATTTCTTCATCTTATCCATAAGTGTCTTAATCCTGCGGGCTGCATTTAGTACCTCAGAATAAGTTCCCAAATCATGCGAAGCTAATTTCTCTTGTATCTCTACAGTAAGGCACTGTAAAAATCTCCTGGTCCTGTCCTCTTCCTGAGTTACCATCAAAGGAGCGAAACAACTAAGTCGGATAAACTCAGCCGCTACCTCATCCACTGTACGATATCTCTAAAGAAAACTGATAAACTGCTGCTCCATTTCGATTATGGCCGACTAGGGGAAGAATTTCTCGAGAAAAGAAGTCAAGAAGTCAGTCTATGCAATCGGTTTCTTCAACATGTTCTCTTCTGCGAGCCACCAAATTCCAGCTACATCCTGCAGCTGAATCTTGACTATGTCCACTTTGTCCTCCTCTGGAACTCAGGCAGCTGACAATAAATTCTCCATATTGATGATCCACTGCTTGGCATCTAGTGGACTGCCCGAACCAGTAAAAATTGCCGGCTGTAGACTCCTAAAATTAGCGACACTGCCCGGATGTCTACCCTCACGAACCTCAGCCATCTTATTCAAAGCTGCAGTAGCGATCTGCTGAGAAGCGAGTAGACCCTCCTGCAGTATGCCAATCTGCTATTTTTGGTTCTCTAACATGCCACGTATAACTCCAAGTAATGCAGCATTGTTGTCACGCCTCCCATATACCCGCAAATTTTCTTACGCCATGATTCTGAAGTCAAAAACGAACGACGAGATTTAGCAACGAAAACAAGATTCAAATTCAAAGTATTAAAATAATTGAGCGAAAAGAAAAACAGATAATACAATATAATCAAATCAATGGATACATATTAAGGGTAGAACTCTAAGTTACTCATACGGAATACCATATTGTAACCATGTCGCGGTACATAGGTACAATATCGTAACTCTATCCTAATTGCCTGAATCCTACAATAAGAGTCAAAGAGATATGCAGCATGACATACTGAGGGAACTCTAGACACGCGTTCTAACTTAAAAGGTCGGTAGAACCAAAACTAAATGTCAACCTGGCTCTGATACCAACTAAACTTTGTCACGTCCCGCTTTCCAAAATACGGAAATACGGAGAGTAACGAAGGCCAACCGTGCTACCAACCATAAGGAAAGATCATTTCATAGTCATATAAAGGCTTTCTAGCTAAACCTCTCAATATAATGTCCAAAACAGAATAGAAAACACTGATAATCATGCTGCAACGAAACCACAAAGAATACTAGCAATAGGTTCATACAATAAAAATATGCAAAAATAAGGTTAAGATACAATAGATTCGAAATAAGACAAGATCCGAAAAGACACATAAATCCTAATGTCCCGCAAGGGCGCACATGTTAAATGCTAAATGGAAAAAAAATCTACGGACTACTGATCTTCTGCAAACTCCTGATAATCGCTCTGATCATGCTCGGCCTGAAAAACCGTCTCTAAACCTGAGATAACAAGTCTCAGGATATCAGAACATTCCAACAAGTACTCAACGCAAAAAATGTGTGTATATGGTGTGGTAGCATGAATATATAAGTGTTGTGAAGCCCGTGTGCGCATGTTTCATTATATATATATATATATATATATATATATATATATATATATATATATATATATATATAATGAAATAGACATGTAAACAGGTCAACTCGGTCAAGTCATATCCTAATTGGTCACTAAAAGGTAATCTATCATATCATGAGTTTTTGTGTGTACGTCAATCTCTGCAGAAGTATTCCTAACCCAAGGGTAGGGCCCCAGGGGCAAAAAAACACGGGCCCAAATGTGGAATGAACAAGCGACCGATATAGCCCGGTACGAGCTGCCGGCCTGAGATTCTCTTATACGAACGCACACTCAAACTACCCCAACACCCCGCGTATTCATATCTAACATGGTAATAACTGAATCACTAATTAAGAATGCTGAGTGGACTGGAACTTGTAATATCATGTTAATTGTATGGAAATAAAACTTGTAAACGGTGCAGATTGTATCATGGCATGTAATTCTGCATTCTAATTAGAGATCTCATTTTTTTATATAAGTGGACTGGAGTAATGAATGATCATGGCATGCAAAGTACGGTCGTTATCATGTAATAGTGTCCATGAATAATAATAACATGCAAGGGTTATTCAAGCATATCAATAGCACTAGTCTCAAATAACATGTTAAATACGGTCGATATATTGATATACAATAAAGTGTTGAAAATAATATGTTATCTATACTATTATGTTAACTATATTATAAATATACTAATTATATTTTCCTAATCCCTGAATGGCTAGTATACATATATATTAAGGATAGCTTAACAGCTTTCAAACTTTATTTGTATTTAATTGTATTTCCTTATAGATCCATACTTAATCTATTTCCGTCAATTTTACTTTTAAATTCGTTAACTTACTAATGCAATTATTAAACTTGTATACAAGAGACATGTGATTTTGTATTATTGATATATATAAAGTTGTGATCTAATACAGTTTTATTCAACCAATGTAGGTTAATGATATATTTGGAGAATCGCCGATATTGCATCAACCAAAAAAAGCAAGAATACTTGCCTTATAGATGACGATCACTGATGGAGCTCATTTTCGGGCCCCCTTCAGATGTTGTCTTCCGTTGATCTCGCGGTGAACTTAGCTGTTTATCCTTCGTTGCGTGTGGGTCTCAATGGGTTTTTGGAGGAAGAGGTGAGGTGAGGAAGTTGTTACCAAGTACCTGCAAAGAAGTCCCGAAGTGGTTTGGTACCACCGAGGACCCTTCGACGCTCAAGTTAGTGATAAGATCCGAGTAAAGTAACGGCATAAAAGTGTCAAAAAAGGGCTTACTTGACCCCTCTGTGATGGGGGTTTATATAGTGGTGGAGCACGCAGCAGCGGGCGCGAGAATCTCGCCGGCAGTTACGCTCCCGACGTCACACTCGCGTAGAGAGCGGATCGCCCATTAATGGGGATCATGATGGCGTGGAACGTGGGACGTTGCTGGCGTAAAATCCGCGTATGGCGAGATTCACGGAGCGGCGGTTACGCCTGGGAGTAAGTCGGAGGGCCGAGGAAGACGTCCTCGGCGGAAGCTCGGGGGCGAGCAAGGAGGCCGAGGAGTCTTGGTCCTATGGTAGCTCGGGGGCGAGCTGATAGGCCGAGGAGGCTAATTTGCAGGGGCCTCGAGGAAGGCCAGCTCGTGCTTGCAGATCGGGCACGGGGTGGCCTGGTCGACCCCTGTGGGCCCTTTCTTCTGGGTTCTGGGACGTGTCACCTGCCCCGTGTCATGATCTTGGGGATCTCTAATATTGAGCACTATCATTATCCCCCCACTCTTGTCCCGACCAGCTAGTGGTCGGGTCAGGAGTGGACTGCCGGGCCTCCCGAGGTGAGATCCCGTTTAGGGTTTCGTCGGGACGAGTCCTCGGGCCATCAGTTGTCTTTTCCGCTAGAGAATCAAGGCGAGATCTTTTCATTTAAAGAAGGCACGCCGGTTCATGCACTCTGCAGTCGAAGCGACGGTCTACGTGTCGAGCGTCGATTAGCCAATGCGACGTGCGCAGGCTTGCGGCGTCTGATGGGATGTGGTTCAGTACAGGACCGATACGTGGAGCGATCGGAGCCGCTGGGCGTGGGGAGTCGTTTCGGCGGGAGGTGACGGGCGCCGTTGGATGCGGCCCTACGCGGTGATAAAACGGGGGCGGGACCCGCCTCAGGGCCCCCAACCTTTCATTTCCCTTCTTCCTTGAGTCGTTGCCGCTCGGCATTCTTCTTCCTTTGGGATACATGGTTCGCTCCCACTCTTCGGGCGGCCCGCGCCGGGAGGAAGCTAGTGGCGTAGCCGAGCCCCCGGCCAGCTCGCACCCTCCGCCGGATTCTCTGCCAGCGGCAGGGCTGTCCATTTCGTCGACGACATCTGGTGGTTTCTTTGGCGGCAGCCAGAGTCGTCAGCAGTTGCCCGAGTCCCAGACTGGAGACGGGGGAAGGGCGAGGGCAGGCCCCTTCTCAAGAGGAAGAGGACGGTTTCTCGTGCGTTATCGTCGAAGGCCCCTGAAGGGATTCCCGTGCAGGAAGGGGGCTCCGTCTTCACGGTTCCGTCTGGGCTTTCTGTCGCCGCCGGCCTGCTCGCCGGGATAGAGGAGTCGGCTGGGGGAAAGCTTCCGTGTGGCTCCTTGAGGGATCAATTGGAGGCCATGGCGCAAGGGGCGGTCCAGGTACGAATCCCTCCACGCGTATTTGTCTTGGTATGCCTTCCCTTGGTTCGGGTGCTTCCTGGTTTCTCATCGGCTTTCTGTCAGGTTCTTCAACACTGCGCCTTTGCCACTCGCATGGAGGACGAGGGGGCATTCCACGCCCCGAGGCCAGTGGAGGCGTTCCCTTCGGAGGTCGAGATTTTGCAACACGATCTGCGCCAGGAGAGGGAAAAGGCTGACGTTGTGGCGGGCCGGGCGGAGGCTGCGGAGCTTGCCAACTCGGCGACTCGGGGTGCCCTTCGTCGTCTGAACACGTCTCTCCGGGTTGCTGATAGGAAGCTGGCGGACATGGCCAAACGCTTTGCGGCCCTGGAAAAAGAGAGGGACACCAGCAGGGGAGATGCCGAGGCGGCGTCGCTGAAGGCCCAAGTTGCCGATGCTCGGGCTAAGAGAGCTGTGGCCGAGTATAAGGTATCAGAGAAGTTTTACGCCGAGCTCGGGGAGTATTTTGTCGTCGCGTGGAACAAGGCTTTGGACGTCGTGAAGGAACAGCTTCTCGAGTTCGACAATAGTGAACTCCATGCTCAGGTTTCGCTTCCGGCGACGAGGCCTCCGGTGAGAGATGGCGAGGGAAGCAGGGCGTGCCCCTGGTGGCAAAGTCTCCGGTGGTAGGGCCTTGGGCCGTGGCGCCGACGATGAAGTGGCCGAAGTAAGCTTCCGGGCAGTTTGTAGGGCTGGGGGGCCCCAGAATATCCTTTGTAAAGACCTTGATTTTGGCAATAAAAGAAAAATCCTTGATTCGTCGGTTTGCATTTTGTCTTTTGTGTGTGAAGGACGTTCGTAGGATACCCTTGCTTGTATTGTCGTGTTTCCGTGTCAGGTTGGCCATTTGTCTGGCGATCTCCTGTCGAGTTGACTCAAATCACCAGCCGGCGAGTGTGTTAAGCGCTGCCGCGGAGGTATCCTCATGTATGGCCAGGTATCCTTATGTACTGCCCCCAAGGTCGATGGGAGATCGTTCAGACTTGGGTGAACCTGTCGTCCTTCCGGGTGTCTTGGATCCTCATGTATGGCCACAGGGCTACCGGCCGGGTCTTGACCGAGAAAGGGCTCGACCGCCTTTGGGAGGACTTTGGGCCTTAGCGCGGGAAGGGCTGCGGAGGGCCATTAAGAATGACCGGGCAGTGAGGATGCGCGGTTGCCTCTTGGTAAGGGCTTTGATCTCTGGCGTCGTGGGTAGCAACTACCATCCGGAGTAGACCGAGCAGGGTAGCTGCTCGGTTTCCTCTTGCGAGGGCTTTGATCCTTCAGGATGGGGACCGAGCAGGGTTACTGCCCAGTGCCTCTTAGCGAGGACTTTGATCCCTGTCGGTTATGGTAGGAAGCTACCAGCCGGGGATAGCCGAACAAGGACCCGACTGCCTCTGGGAGAACTTTGGTCCCTGGCGCGGGAAGAGCAATAAGGATGTAAGAAGCATACCAAGGACCCTTGGCCGGGTAGGGTTACCGCCCGGTGCCTCTTGGCAAGGGCTTTTGTCCTGAAAAGATAGCCGAGCGAGGGAACCTCGGGCTCAACTGCCTCTGGGAGGACTTCTTGATCCCCGGCGTTGCGGCAGGGAAGCTGCCCACATGGGATAGCCGAGTGTTTCCCCTAATTAGAGCAAAGCTCTGTTTGAATTTCAAAATTCAAAAGGTGAAGCAACGCTTTAGATCCCTTGCGCTGCGCGCAGAGCGCCACGTGTCAAAAGCAGACACGCCAGCGCAAGGAGCGCTGCGCCCAAGGCAGCGCACCCCCAATCAGAGCAAGGCTCTGTTTTAAAATTCAAATTTTAAAATAAAGGAAGCAACGCTTCAGATAACTTACGCGCCACGTGTCAAACAATGGTGCGCTAGCGCAGTTGCGCTGCACTCTACGCTGCGCGCCACGTGTCAAGCGCAGGCGCGCTAGCGCAGTTGCGCTGCGCGACACGTGTCAAGCGCAGGCATGCTAGCGCAGTTGCGCTGCGCGACACTTGTTAAGCGCAGGTGCGCTAGCGCCAACTGTGCCAGCACTAAAATTTAAATAATAAATTATTTAATTAATCAGAATTAAAATTCTAGAAAGGTCTTTCCAATCTTATTAAAATAAGAAGATTGTCTTCTGTAAAACAGAGGCCTTAGGATCAAAGATCCAACGGTGGGGAAATATCCCCAGATCAATCAGAGAAAGATCTCTGTAACTAACCTAACAAACTAATTTGCCCTATATAAAGGCCCCTAGACTTTAAGTCTCACACAGATAGACATACAGAAGAGAGAGAAACCTCTAAAAACGTTGAGAAAAACTCAAAGAGAGAAAATGCAAGCCTTTGAAGAAAGAAGATCATCTTCTTCATCTTTAAAGATAAAGAATTAAATTCTTGGAAGAACAGAGATGAAAACACCTCATAAAAAGAAGAATTTCTTCTAAAATGATCAAAGATCTAAGAACAAGATCAAGATCTTCAATAAAAAGAAAAAGATCATAAAGATCTAATCATAAAAGATTAAAAAAGTAATTTGCTTCGTCCCTAGATCTTTTGATCTATATAAAGGCACAACCTTTTGATGAACTATTGGTTCTTGAATCTTGAGGTAGAACCTCTTGAGAGCAAGAAAAACTTGTTTCTTTGATCTGAATTTGATCAAGATGCGCTCTGCGCTATTGGACAGTGCCTTGCACTTTTGAAATGCGCATTTGCGCTCCTTCGATTGGCGCACTGCGCCAGAGCGCGCCACGTGTCAACCACAGAACAATCTGCGCTTTGCACTTCTAAAACAGAGCGCTGCACTCTTGGAATGGTGCACTGCACCAGAGCGCGCCACGTGTCAGCAGCGTACTAGCGCAACGCACTGGCACAGCGCACTGCGCTAACAGACTTGCGCTCTACGCTGCGTGACACGTGTCACCTCCGCATGTGCTAGCGCCTTGTGCTCCCTAATTGGCACAAAGTGCCTGACAAGCCACGTGGCGCACTGTCAGACCACTAAAATGCTATGCATTATTATTTAAAAAGGGCAGAGCCCAAGTGAAGTCTATCAGACCAATTTAAATGCTGTGCATTATTTAAAAAGGGCAGAGCCCAAGTAAAGGCCTAATAGGCCAAATATAAATGCTATGCATTTAATTACAAAGCCCAATGCTATGCATTATTTAAAAGGGGCAGAGCCCAAGCAAAAGCCTAATAGGTAGAACATGAACAATGTTACACATTTTCAAATGGACTTAGCCCAATTCTGGCCATAAGTCCTCAATATAAATTGAACTGAGCCCAATCGCTCTCCCAATCAATTTACACCCGGTTCGAGGGTACATCTCTTTACTCCTCTGGCATTCGTCATTGTAATCCCTCAACGTCGTCAGAGAGGTGACGGATTCCGACAACCACACACTGCTACGGACTGTGGGGTCCTTACACTCATGGACTATGATGTCCTTAACCTCGACCGTGATGTCTTAAAACTAACATCGGACTGTGAGGTCCTTAAGCTCACGGACTATGACGTCCTTAACCTCGACCGTGATGTCTTAAAACTAACACCGAACTGTGAGGTCCTTAAACTCATGGACTATGATGTCCTTAACCTCGACCGTGATGTCTTAAAACTAGAACCAGACTGTGAGGTCCTTAAACTCACGGACTATGATGTCCTTAACCTTGACCGCAACGTCTTAAAACTAACACTGGACCGTAATGTCCTTAAACTACCTATCGACCGCAATGTCACTAAACTAAACAATAGAGCCCCCAATTGCTCTCTTGTCGGATCTAAACGATCCCGTTAAGTCGATCTTAGTCTAAAATTAAACTAACGTGTCCTTAACGAACGTTTAAGTTGATCTTAGCCTCAAATAAGGCTAACGTATCCTTAAACACACCCCCAAAACCCAAATCTAAGAAAGATACGGATTTGAACTAATCCTCGTCCTACGGGCGACAACACAAATTAGTCTCCGTATACAATCCACGGGCAACCGAACACAAAACAAACACACACGACACGAAGTGACCATATGGAGAAGGAGAAAGTGGTTACCGCGATGCGGTAGCGTAATTAACTGCAGGGGCTTGCGCCTGCAGGGAAGAGCGTCCCCACAATCAAAAAACCCCTCAAGCGAGGGGGAATCTGACGAAGTCTGCTACATCGGCCGCATCCGTTTAAACCTTCGATACACGGTGCCATAAATCAACTTGGCATCTTTGGAGAGGTGGACGGATAGCACCAATTAGCATCTGCCCCGAATTTCAGGCAAGACGGACCTGCGCAGTCGTGTCTCCGTTGTTCGTAGGGGAACAGATTCTGGCACGCCCGGTGGGACCTTTTCCTCTTTCCACTCCACACTTCGTGTGTCGTATTCACGAACGAATCGAGGTTTGTTAATGGTTGCCCTTAAGTTTCGAGTTACTAAGATTTGGTCCCTTGCTTGGCGCAGAAAGTAAAACAGCAATGGCATTCACCTGCTCGAAGTGCTCCAACTGCAGCTGCAACTCGCGTCCTGCCTCAATTGGGGGCATAACCTACGGGCCCCAAGCGGCCTCTCTGTTCACGATACCCATGGAACAGGTTACTCAAGCCACCACGGGGCTGTTTTTCGGGACTATGCTCCTGCCAACGAGCTTCACCTCCCCCGTGCCCAGAAGCTCCCAAGAGGTCGGTCTTCGATCGACTTACAGCTGCTGCGGCCCCTCTCAACGGGTCGCCCAACACCAGTGCCTCGGTCTTCTCCAGATTGGGCCAAAACTCCTGCGGGCCCACGATGAAGCTTGCAGTCCCAGAGAAGGTTATTCCGAAGAGAGTAACCAAACCTGCTCCTGAAGTCGTCAAGGCGGCTTCTCCTGCCAAGGGGTCAGTCTTTGCAAGGCTAACCGTCCCAACTCCCACTCCCGCTCCTGCTACTCAAAAGATCTTAGTCTTTAATAGGATGATACCGGCGACAGCCCCTCACCTGAGCTGGGGGCAAGACAAGGCCATCCCCGTCACCGAGCCAACTTCATCAGCTCGACATGCTCGACGTCGCCACTGGCGCCGAGTGAGGAAGTCAGGAGGCAACTCCCCTTCTGGGCTAACTCCACCAGCCCCAACGGCGGAAATTAATGTTGTTGTTCCAACCGGGAACAGTTTTGAGCTGTTGAATAAGGTGCGCAGGAATTCTCCTACCGCCGTACTGAAAAGGTCTCCTCCTCCACTGGAGAAAGCTACGGAAGCAAAGCCAGAACGGTCCCCGTAGCAGTTGTCCTCCAAGATCTACAAAGTCTGGCGGCAGGTCCGAGATTCGGTGATCGATCCAAATTTCTCCCGCCAGCACAAGAAGCTGAAAGTCCAACAGGAAGTGTCACGCCCCGCTTCCCAAAATACGGAATACGAGGGGTTGACAAGGCCAGCCATGCTCCTACGGTCAAGGGAATGTCCTGCCGTAGTCACACTTCGGCTTCTAGCTTTACATGGTAATCAGTAAAGAATACGCAGGTAATGAGAAATGCAGTAACTGAAACAATTCAAATACAAGAAACTGATCTGATAGAGATAAAAAGAGTATAACTTTGGATAGCTGATCAAGATGTCCGCAATGTACGTCTAGTCCTGGTCCAGGCTAGATCCACTCCTCACTCTGAGCATGCATACTCAGGTCGTCAGAGCGACACGATAGCAATATATATATAAAGATGCAAGTGACAACTCGAACAGTAATAATGGATATATAACAATAAACCAAGACAGTAAAGATATGAACATGGAGTAATCAATGCAATGTTTAATAGATCAGGAGAACAGTAAAGCGGTAATATAGTATGTCGGATGTGTCAATACAGTAGGTAATGCATGTCAATGTCACTATCCCTATCAGTCTCTAAGTCTCACTGTACAGGTCACTGAGCCTATCGTAAGTCCAAGTGTGAGAGTCAACCACTCGCGAGTGTCCTCCACCCAAGGGCAAAGGACCACGGGCCCAAAATGTAACTCACGGTAATAATCATGTACCCTGTAAATCTCCATATATCTCCATATATATAAGCCGGCATGGGACTCCCGAGATTCTGTTGAACTCACACTCAAACTACCCCACACCCCGTGGTCTATATCAAACGCTAACCATAACCTCAAATACCGGTCGGTCCATGACAAGTCTGCACGAGAACTGGAGACAGGATCTCCATCAAGTACGTCCCGACTAATATTCAAGATAAATGGCAGTGTCTGATGCCTTATCTGTGACACCCATGCAAGAGCTTCCATAAGTGTCCCATACCACTTATAGTCACACGTACACGCGTCCCACAGACGTCGACAATGCAATAGAATAATAGGGTTCACTGATTGTGTACAAGTACGTGTCACTTTCACTTATTCACTCATGCACGAACACTAACGTACTTGCCAAAATCATCGCTAATACCTAACACTGGGTAATGCACATGATCACTAGGTTATCAATGCAGTGACATATGTATGATATGATGAGTAAACAGTATGTAAAGCATGATTAGGATGTCATAAATCAGTATTCTACCACTTGCATAATTTATCTTAAATCATACGTGTACAGTTTAGCGAAATGATGAACGGGGATTAAATAGTATGTTTGAATATCTATCCAGCGAGTTTGGTTTCACATCAATCGGGTTTCAGGATCACTAGTTATGGCCATTTCATTTTAAGCGTTCACGGCTGGAAATCTGGTTTTAGAATCGGAAGTCCGTTTCGCAACGCATTTTAATCCTAGTTAGGATCAGAATTTAGCGACGCTACAGTTTAATAAAACCTAGGGTTTCCAATACGGTTTTCAACGCAACTGACGGATTCTCAATCGCATCTGTACGTCAGGAGTTATATACTGTTCAATACTAGTATGTCAATTTCTGATTCTGTTGGGACTGTTATACGTCCCGATCTTTTAAATTACAGATTAAATAGCAAACGATGACGAAACAGGATGAAACCACTTGTGTTATTTATCTAACAGATTCACATTTAATAAACAGTGGAGTTCTGCAATATACGAGTTAAGAAAACAAGGTGGTACCCATTACGGGACAGTAAGCAATAATCAGAGTCGCTCTGGACTGCAGTCCAGAGTCGCACTCCGAACCAAATATCGTCACAATTTAAGTACAGAAACCATTAGAAACTTGTATAAGGTTATAGTTCGTCGAGTCGGCTTCAATTTAAGCCCTCGAACGCATCATTCCAGTATGTACATAATTTACGGTGATTTTAATAATTTTCAGATACGGGAAATTTCTAGTTTTACGGGTATATTTGGGGGTATTCATTTTAGTCTTTAACAGTCGTATTTTCCAGCGAAATTTATACACAGTATTCATCATTACATGGGCTAACATAAACAATCCAATTCCGTCAAATTAGGTAAGTATTTTCATTGGGATCACACATCGAACAGGTATGACACATAATTGATCTGAAGTTGTAAATTTGTAATCTATATAATTTAAGTTTGTAACTTGAATATATTAGCATGTAGTAAGTAAATTACTTGCCTGACGATGAATTGATGGCACGGCAGCGAAGGCAGTAGTGACACGGCACGGGCACGGAGTAGCAAGCACACGACGAGTCTCGGCTAGGCTTGGGTTTGGCTTGAGCTTGGTGACGGATGTTGCGGCTAGGGCATTGGGTGAGATGAGGCGAGAGAGAGAGAGAAGTTGTAGAGGGGCGAGAGAGAGAGAGAGAGGGAGGGAGAGAAAACAGAGAGAGTGAGGGGAGACAGAGAGGGAGAGATGTAGAGAGAGAAAGGGAGAGAAGCAGAGAGGGAGAGAGAGGGGGGGGATTAGAGGGAGAGAGAGATGATGGTGACGATGATGATGATGATGATGATGATGCGGTCGACGAGGCGGCCCGGGGCAGTGGGGAGCTCGTCGACGTCGAGTGCAGGTGGGGGGTCGAGATGGGTGCAGGGCTCGTCTCGAGCTCGATTGAGGGGTGAGGTGGCGAAGGGAGTTCTGTTGGTGAAGAGGAGTGAGCGAGGGAGGATGGTGGTTGCGGTGGAGGAGTTTCCGGCGGGGATGCAATGGGTTAGGGTGGCCGGTGATGGGTGCAGGGAGGAGGAAAGAAGAGGGAGCTCGGGGTTTCTGGAGGGAGGAGGGAGGAGAGAGGAGCGATGCCGGCGATGGTAGTGAGGCGAGCGCGGCGACGGTGTGATGTGGGCGTGGGTCGGGAGAGGGAGTGGGAAGAGGAGGAGAAAGGAGAACGAGGGAGAGAGATGGTGAGTTCGAGGGTGTAAGGGAGAAATGAGGAGCGAACCGTTGGGGAGCGGGTCGTAGGGGAAACGTGCGCGTCGTGGGCGCGAGGAGCGGGGCACGACGCGTGACGAGCGGCGACGAGGGCGCAACTGAAAGATTCGAGCGGGAAATCAGGAGAGAGCCGTTGGGGAAGAAAGAGAAGACGGGTCGGGTAGGGTGCTGCGGGTCGGGTTGGGTGAAGCGGGTCGGTGAAGATGAAAAAGCTTTGGGCTGAGAGAGAGTGGGCCGGGGTTTAAAATAAGGTAAAAGAATTATAAGAGAATGGAAGAGGGTCGGGCTGCTGGGCTCGGGGAAAATAAAGAGAAAAATGGTGAGAAAAAGAGAGTGGGCCGGGCCAGGAAAAATGGTTTAATTGATTTATTAGGGAAATAAAAGAATGGGCCGAGAATTATATTTTAGGGATTATAATTTGTGTTGGGCTGAGGAATAGAATATGGTTTGGGTTTGATTTTAATAAAAAGAATGGGCTGTGAATAGAGATTTATATAAAAGAAAAATGAGGAATTTGGGATTAGGGTTTGAGAAAAGAGAGGGGAAAATAAAATGAATTGGGAGTTTTAAAATATTTAAAATGGTTTATAGCTATAAATAAATAAATTTGTAATTAACCCTTTTTATAAAAATATGAATATTGGTGTATAAAAGAACCGGGTATTACAAGAAGTAAGCCATCCTGCCAAGCCACGGAAAGCTATCTGGGTGCCTACCGCGACGGCCCCCTCAACTTCCACCGTTCATAAGAAAAGAAGGTCGGAGAAGACCCCCATGCCTGCAACAAATGTTAGAGGCGCTGAACCCAAACGCCCTAAGTCTGGGGGCATGGTGGTCCATACTATTTACATGGCATCCGAGAAAGAGGATAGCCGCGCTTCAACAGGCCACCGACCGCTTACCCGATCCATCACAAGAGCCCAGGAACAACAGCAGCATAAGCTTCAGGAGATGCTGACTGCGATGGCCGCACTCACCGAACCAAAAGAAAGCCCGGAGGCGTCATCAGAGCAGCGTCGCGAACACGAGATCGATACTGAATTCCTTCGTAGAATGCTTGAAAAGAAGGACAAGGAAGCTGCAGAACAAGCGGCCAATATAAAGCAGATGGCTCTTCTGTTCCAAGACATGGTCGGGATGATGATACAGCCGGATCCCCCAGCCGAAGATCCTCCGATTATCCTCGAAGACGACAGAGGAGAAACGTCAAATCCGCCGCCGGCTCTGTCAACAGCCAAGGAGGAAACAATTTCCAAAGCTTCCCTGGATGACTACATTGCTCAACAAATACAAGTTCACCAGGAAAATGAGGCGGCCGCCCAAGTTGTAAAAATAGGGCGACCATATCCGAGCTGGTATGATCAGATAAAGTACCCGCCGGGCTACACAATCCCGAAATTCCATGTCTACAAGGGGACAGGCAATCCCCATCAACATGTTACCCAGTTCAGGGCTCTTTGTGGAAACACCGGCGGCGATGATAAGCTCTTGCTTCGCTAATTCGTTGACAGCTTATCGGAGACGGCGTTTAAGTGGTACTCCGAGCTTCTAAACGACTCCGTCAAAACTTTCGCAGAGATGGAGTTGCTATTCACTCAGCGATTCGCGAGCGCCAGCGAACGCACCCCAATAACGGCGTTGATTAATGCAAGGGTGAAGCCGGGCGAAACTTGGGTTCAATACGCAATCCGATGGCGGAACTTGTAGTCGAAGTGCGAACAGCGCATCGAAGAAGCACCAGCGGTGGGCATGTTCGTAGGCACCCTAGACCCTCATGCAACTATTTCACAGTTCATGATGTTCTTTAAACCGACCACGTTACAGGCTTTAATTGATAAGCTAGCCTAGATGGATCAAATGGGTCACAGACCGTCTCCCCCGAAGCCGGAACCTCGAAACGACAAGGGTAAATGGAAAGCGACCTTCGTTGAGAACACTCAGCAACAGCCCAGTGCCCCAAAGCTAGCGGATTAACTGGAAGAGAGACGGTGCTATTACAATAAGAAAATGAAGCGTCCTTACTCATTCCCACGGGACAAGACGAAGAGGCTGTTCGAGCTGGCTATGCGCAACAGGCTTATCAGTTTGCCGAATCCCAGGCGACCGCCGCAACCCAGCGAAGTGAATAATCCCAGTTATTGCCCTTACCACCAAACGGTAAGTCACCCGATCGAGGATTGCTTCGTCTTCAAGGGATGGATCGAGGATCAATCCTACAAGGCAAGTTTGCGCTGTCCGAGAAGTGGAAGGTAAACCCACCACAGCCGTACACTCCTAAGAAGACGGACACACCGGGGGCAACGTGTTCTTTTGTTGAAGAAGATCCATGGGAGGTCGTGTTGTCAACCAAAACCAAAAGGATGCTGAATGATCTTCATACATGCCCGGCGATCAGGTGGAAGAACCCGCTGGAACTTCAGATCATCGAAGGGATGTTGAAGCCACGCCCAACTCCAAAGATTGGTGGTGATGGCCCAAGCACTCATACCCAGCCGTCAAAATCTTCAAAGAAGAAGAAGAAGAGATCCAAAAAGCCCGTGAAGCCTGGTGACAAGCGCACGGACCTGCAGAAACAGATCGACACGCTGGAAGGGTATAATCAGAAGGCGCGGACTCCCATCACGCTCCAAGAGTTCCTCAGCCACGTCTTTCAGGAGGAAGATGATGGAGAAAGCTCGTCGGATGAATCTGAGGGTTACGTAGCAAGTTGTCATGTGATCTCCCACTCGTTTACAGACGATGAAGGAACTCCTTGCACTGAGAAACTGGGGGCAGACCCTGAACCAGAACTCCTGGGGTTGTCAGATGAAATGATCGACACGTTCCTCAATGAAGCTCTCCTGAAAAGTAAAGCTGATCGGGAGCGCGAGACGGCCATATTTGAAAGAGCCAAACACCGGCGATTGGACGAAAAAGTCAAGCCACTCCCGCCAAATCAAAAGACATCCGTTGCGGACAAAAACAAATTCAAGACGAGGAAAAGGTTTGCTAAAACCATATCAATGGGAATGAAGCTACCACCCTCCGAAGGAAACACTCCCGATGAAGCAAAAAAGCATCCTAGCTACTGCTCATATCATCAAAAGATTTCGCATCCCACCGAGGAGTGCAATGCTTTTAAAAGATGGTGGCAGGGATATGTCGCTCACCGGCAACATTTTAAGCGGATGAAACGCAAAACTCGGCGGGAGCAAAGAAGTGCGACTGAGGACCATAAAAGAGACACCGGTAACTGTCGCATGGTCAACACCGGGGGATCGCAAATTCTCACTTTCGGAAGCGACTCTGATGAAGAAATGGCTCTTGACCCCCTCTTTAAAGAATCCGCATTGGGAGAGGAGGAAAACCGAAGGCCTGTGAAAACATCCAGCTGCGCAATCGCACGCTTCCAGAAAAGAATCCCGGATCTATGAGTAAAAAAGATAAGGGAAAAGAGAAGGTCTCCGAGGATATCGCCCTCGATGACCAAGTCATGAAAGAGTTGACCGCCAAGGACCCGCCAAGGAAGAATAGAGTGGACTATAACGTTCTGGCATACTTGAGGAAGTTACCCTCACAGCTCAGTATTCTTGACGCCCTTCTACTATACAAAGAAGCGAGAGATTCATTGATAAAGGCGCTACAAGAACCAGAGCAATTCCAAGCTTTTCTCGCCGAAGAAAAGATGAAGGACGAGCTGGAGGAAGTACACACAGCCGATATCACCTTCGGTGACGAAGACCTCCTCCTTGGGACGTGCGAGCACAACCGTCCCCTCTATGTCTCAGGGTACTGCCACAATATAAAGATAGGCAAAATCCTGGTTGACAATGGGTCTTCCGTCAATCTTCTCAACGTGCGAGTGTTGAAAGAAATCTGCATGAGCGTCCAGCATCTTGCTCGTGATAAGATCACCATCTCTGGTTTTGACTCCCAATCATCGTGGACTCTCGGGTCTGTGATATTGACATTACGATTCGGGCTTCTTGTCACGGATGTTAAATTTCATATCATTGACGCCAAGACATGCTATAACGCTTTGCTCGGCCGGCCTTGGTTACACGAGTACAACATCATCCCTTCTACACAACACCAGTGTATGAAGTATTTTAAAGATGGCCTCGAGTACACCGTAACAGGAGAGTTGAACCCGTTCTCCGTGAACGAAGTCCGCAAGTACGAAGATGCAAAATACTTTTTGCCAGATTTCGAGGACACGGAGAGATGTCATAAACCAGATAACAAAGCTATCGCCACCATTCCTGTCTTCGGGAGTGATACTGAAGAAGAGGAAGAGATGGTTTATTCAGGCTCACCCCAGTACAACAAGCCGGGACCGTCCGTTCCTATGTTAATCATTGGCAGCGATTCGGAAGATGAGGTCCATGCTATATTCTCCGCTCGGCCTTCAATACAAACATTCGCTGATGAAGAGCAAAGTTTTCAAGTTGCCATGGTTCCGCCCAAACATCATACAGAACTGGACGCGCTTGATACATATAGTGTAGAAGAGCTGCAAACGTTCTATGTCCCTCCCAGGCGAGAAGGCGAAAAGGCGATCCTATTCTACCGCTCCGGGGAAACTAAAGTGGAGAAAGAAATCTGCCACGGTGCAGATCCTACACTTGACAGGATTCAACCCATCCGTCTGCCTAGATATTATACAGAAGGCTTGAAAATACTGTTGAAACGCCAAGGGATACCCTTCAAACAAACCACTCGAAAAGCCAAGTTCTATGACAGGGTCTGGAACGTTCCCGGAACTCAGCGCAAGTTGCCCAACGGGAGAATGGAAGCAATCGGGCTTGGATATGTTCGGTCCAAGAAACGGGAGCCGCTACGCGACTGCTGCGTTGTACATGACTTTGATGAAAAAGGAGATGCTCAATGGGAAAGTACTAATCCTGAACCAGAAAAAGTGCCCAACGTGAAAATGCTCAATCCGTCGTTCGAAGAACAAATGGACAAGCTTATAAGGGAAGCTGGTCAAAAAGTTCGAGACGACCATAATCGCGAAATGGCCATCTACGAGAAAGCCAGGACGCAACGCCTTCTTCAACAGGTTGCGAAAGATGAAAATGCCCCTCCCTGTCAACCTGGTGTAAAAAAGACCCGACGCAGAGGCAGAAACAAGTCAAAAAGCGGAAAAGGCATTCAGCAACGACAAAGCGGGACCAAGAAGTCGCGCGAGCGGGGATCGAGCGGTCCGGATTTGTCCCTTATGAAGAAGATGAGTCGAGCATACTCTTTTCCTCAAGACAAGACAAAGAAGATACTTGATCTTGCCATAAGACATCAAATGCTTACACTCCCGGAGTCCAAGCACCCCGAGCAAGCTAACGAGGTCTCTCATCCAGACTACTGCTCTTATCACCGAGCAATGGGACACCCTCTCGAAGACTGCTTCACCTTCAAGAACTGGGTCAAAGACCAATATCAGCTCGGCAAGTTCTCTCTATCCGACAGTTGGAGGATAACTCCGCCGCAAAAGCATGGACCCAAATCCACAAGGATAGACCCAGATCCACATCGGTCTTGGAAGCGAGCTCGTACTTGTCGTATGATAACGATATCAAAAGAAGAACCCGAGAATATGGATGATCTCCCTTGGTGCTTCGAAAACAATGATGACGAGGTGTTCTCAGAGTTTCCACCGGCACCAAAAGAGCTGGAAGATGGAATACACACTACTGCAGATAACCTCATGAAGATTGATTTGGGAACGACAAGTGACCCGCGACCTACATTCATCAGTGAGCTGCTATCTGAAGAAAGGGTGGCTGCGTTAAAAGACGTGCTTATGCAGCATAGGGATTGCTTCGCCTGGAACTATTCCGAAATGCCAGGATTAGATCCAGAGATTGCGGTCCACAAACTGACGATATCCCCGGACGTCAAGCCAATCAAACAAGCACCGAGAAGAATGCGGCTCGAGCTTGAGATGAGCATTAACGCTGAGGTCAAGAAGCTGATCGACTCTGGCTTCATCCAGGAAGTTCAGTATCCTGACTGGATCGCCAATATCGTCCCGGTGATGAAGAAAAATGGGACGGTGCGCATCTGTGTGGACTTTCGGGATCTCAATAAAGCCTGCCCGAAGGACGACTTCCCAGTACCGGTCACTGAACTGATGATAGATAACACGTCCACTCACGAAGTTTTCTCCTTCATGGACGGCTCATCAGGATATAATCAGATTAAGATGCACCCCGAAGACCAGAAGCACACTGCTTCCGGGACCCCTTTGGGTATATTCTGCTACAAGGTGATGCCCTTCGGTCTAAAGAACGCCGGTGCCACCTACCAGTGGGCCATGACGAAGATCTTTGATGACCTTATACATGAAATGGTCGAATGTTATATCGACGACCTCGTGGTAAAAAGCAAATCATACGAGGAACATCTCGAACATCTTAAGATCGTATTTCAACGCCTTCGGCAATACAACTTGAAGATGAACCCTCTCAAATGCGCATTCGGAGTTTCCTCGGGCAAATTCCTAGGATTCATTGTCCGACACCGAGGCATCGAGATAGATCCGTCCAAGATCAAGGCGATTATGGAAATGCCACCGCCAAAGACTCTCAAACGATTGTGATCTCTCCAAGGGAAGCTCGCGTACATCCGGCGATTTATAGCCAATCTCTCTGGCAAGTGCCGTCCTTATAGTCACTTGATGAAAAAGGGGACCCCGTTCGTCTGGGATCACAAATGCCAAGGCGCGCTGGACGAAATCAAGCAGTATCTGCAGAACCCGCCAGTGCTAGCCGCTCCGGTCAAGGGAAAGCCCCTCATTCTTTATACAACAGCCCTCGAAGGTTCCTTAGACGCATTATGGGCACAAGAAAACGACCAAGGGAAAGAAAGAGCTCTCTATTACTTGAGTCGAGTTCTCCTGGGGGCAGAAAGCAATTATTCTCCCATCGAAAAACACTTCCTGGCGTTGATCTTCGTGATAACGAAACTCAGGCACTACGCATTGGCGCATGAAGTCCGTCTCATATCGAAGGTGGACCCTCTCAAATATTTGATGTCAAAGGCCATATTGACGGGGCGACTCGCTAAATGGGCCTTGCTCTTGATGGAGTTCTCAATAACTTATCATCTTCTTAAGGCAGTGAAAGGCCAAGCCATCGCCGACTTCCTCGCTGAGCATCCGATATCGGCCAATTCCCCTTTGAATTGCGAATTGCCAGACGAACATGCGTTTGACACGATCGACGGAAGTAATAACCGGTGGGAACTTTATTTTGATGGAGCGTCTTCCATGAAGAAGCGCAAACAGAACGCGCCTATAATCAAATCAGGGGTAGGCCTTATCTTCGTGACTCCACAAGGAGGGATAATGCGCTTTGCTTTCTCCTTAACAGAGCCGAGGACGAACAATGAAGATGAATACGAAGCTTTGATAGCAGGCCTCGAGTTCGCCATCGACATGGGAATTGAAAACCTCCTCATATACCAAGACTCCCAGCTGGTCGTTAGTCAAGTAAACGACGACTACCAGACGTGCAAGCCAGAGCTGATGAAGTATGGCGAGAAAGTACAGCAGCTGCTGACCCAAATACCTTCCTACATCTTGGAAAGCATACCGCGTGCAGAAAATAGCAAGGCGGACGCGTTAGCCAAGCTCGCTAAAGAACTGGCTGATGAGAACCTCGATGACGTCAGAACCGTAGTACAAAGCCGTCGGGTTCTTGCTCCGGCAGAAATATCTCCGGAATCATCTGAGGAAAAGGAAGTGACTGAGCAAATGGCTATGCAAATAAAAGACCAGGAAAAGGCTGAGGATTGGAGAGAAGTCTTTATAGACTACTTCAAATCCCGTCGAACGCCTGAAGATGCGTCCTCAAGACATCAGCTTATGAAACGAGCTCTGTCTTTCGCCTTCGTCAATGATACTCTGTACAAGAGGTCATTTGATTCTCTGTGGTTGATATGCCTAGAACCTGAAGAGGCGAAGAGAGTCGTTCAAGAAGTTCACGACGGACTCTGCGGTTCTCACCAAGCCGGGCCGAAGATGAAGCTGAAAATCAAGCGGATGGGTTATTATTGGCCCACAATGATCCAAGACTGCCTCGAGTATGCGAAGCAATGCCACTCATTCCAGATTCACGGGGACTTTATCCATCAGCACCCAAATCCACTACACCCGACAGTGGCTAGCTGGCCATTGGAAATATGGGGAACTGATATAATCGGCCCTATCGAACCAGCATCGTCCAGAGGACACCGATTCATTTTGGCGACGACTGATTACTTCTCCAAATGGGCAGAAGTAGTACCGCTGAGGGAAGTGAAGACGGAGAATATCCTCCACTTCTTCAAGACGCACGTTATTTATCGGTTTGGAACTCCGCGACGGATCATCTCCGATAACGGGCCAGCCTACAGAAGACACAAGATCAGCCGCTTCGCACAACAGCACAACATAGACTGGAGATACTCCTCAGTTTATAATTCCCGAGCTAACGGTCTAGCTGAGGCTTTCAACAAAACCTTAACAAAGATCGTGAAGAAGACGGTGTCTCGAAATAAGAAGGACTAGCACGAGAGACTGCACGAAGCTCTCTGGGCGTACCGAACTACGTTCAAGATGACCATGAACACAACGCCGTACGCGTTGGTATTCGGTACAGAAGCGGTACTCCCCCTCGAGATAGAACTACCTTCTTTACGAGTGGCAGTCCATTACGAGCTGACAGACGAAGAAAACGCTCACCTTCGGCTTGAGGAGCTTGATGCCCTTGATGAAACCCGGCTCATAGCGCAACAAAATCTGGAGGCTTATAAAGCAAAGATGACGCGCTCATATGAAAGATTGACCAGGCCGAGGACATTCCGCCAAGGCGAACTCGTGCTAGTGGTCAAAAGACCTATGATCCCCAATCGCGCCAAGCGGGGAAAATTCGAGCCAAACTATGAAGGCCCGTATATCATAGACAAGGTTTACCAGGGTGGAGCCTATCTACTCATAGACATGCACGGTGAAAGACCTTTCAGGCCAATAAACGGTCGCTTCCTGAAGAAATACTATGCCTAACGAGTTACGACCTAGGTCAATGATAGATGACGACGACTATGTCCGCTCGCTATCTTCCTAAGCCCAAAACTCTATGAGTAGTAGCTGGTTAATGGACCGAAACGTCCTTAAACTAACAATGGACGGCTATGTCCTAAAACTGGCTGTTGACCGAGATAACGAGAAACTACGGTGGATTGCAGCATCCCAAAGCTGATAAAAAAAAGAATAAAAAAAAGAAAATGGTATGTCCATAAGCAAAATGGGCACGGATGAAAACCCGAAAGGGCTCCGTGAGTAAAAACAGCTGGGCTACCGGCGAGTCTTGTGAAAACCCGAAAGGGCGCAACCTCGTTAGAAAAAAAAAGGATAGAGAAAAACGGTATGTCCAGAAGCAAAATGGGCACGGATGAAAACCCGAAAGGGCTCCGTGAGTAAAAACAGCAGGGCTATCGGCGAGTGTTTGTGAAAACCCGAAAGGGCGCAACCTTGTTAAAAGACACTTACAGGGTCTTCTCGACCTTGTGAGGAGAAATCACCTACGTGAGATCCTTACGACTCACAAGGGAGCAACACACTTAGGGATCCCCACGATTCCTAAAGAGAAATTACACCTGCGAGATCCTCACGACTCGTAAGGAGAACTCTCTTATGGGACTCTCACGGCTTATAAGATTTGAAAGTCTTAAGTTACAGAGACCTGAACCTGTTCTTAAGCAGCCCCCACAACCTCCAATTCTGCCCTACAAGCGGCTCGATACCGACTCTTGTATACAATCCACGGGCGTGAATAAACATTTCCCTAACCAAGTCCTATTTGTGACTAGGGATATGTTCGCACGGCAAACAACCCTTATGAGTCCTCTCGACTTATAAGGAGAAAATTCTCTTGTAAGATCCTTACGACTTACAAGGAACCATACACTTAGGAATCCTCACGATTCCTAAGGAGAAAACGCACCTACGAGATTCTCACGACTTGTAGGGAGAAATACCTTTGTGAGACCCTTACGGCTCATGAAGTCAAAAACCTTAGGCGACAGGACCCTAATCCTGTTTACTAAGACACCTTTTTTCAACATCGATAGAGGCAAATGATGATTCGCTCCTGGCAATATCCCAGTTGTAGCGGTGCTGATGCCGAAATCGGTGTCTAATCCCCAGCTTGCGGCAAAAAGCCAGCAAGTCACACATGCATACGAAATAGCCGAAATGATGGGGTAACTTGCGACAAAATCAGCAAGTAAAAGATGTATGCATGCAAAATAGCCGAAATGATTGGGCACCGTGAAAAATAGCCGAAATGATTGGGCAATCGCAACCTTCGCGATATAAAAGCTGAAATGATAGAGCATCGCGGAAAGAAATAAAATGAAAACAAAAATGAAATTTACGCCCTACAGGTGATATTATTTCAATCCATGTATACAATCCAGGGGCGCAAACAAAGAAGGAATCGCACTCCTTTTCTCCCAGGTTTCATTAGAAGAAAAAGCCTGATCTCGATGAGTCACAGATAGCCTGGAAATCATCTCAACATTTTTCCCAGCAGACACAACATCAAGCAAAGCGGAACGGCGGCAACTCCCAGTTCCGTGACTCGGCGGTATACAGATGATCGAGAGTCAAATACCAACTCCGTGAAATGCGGATATAATCGACAAAATTCCTGGTCACGTGGAACACGGATAACGTCACTTCATGACCCCGTGGAAAACGTCCAGAGCGGATCCTGGTCCTCGCAAAGCACGGCAGTGAACCCGTGTTAAGCATCCAGAGCGGAGCCTAGTCCTCGCCGAACACGGCAGTGAACCCGTGGGAAGCATCTAGTGCAAATTCCTGGTTACGTGGAACACAGATAACGTCACTTCATGACCCCGTGGAAAACGTCCAGAGTGGATCTTGGTCCTCGCAGAGCACGGCAGTGAACCCATGTGAAGCATCCAGAGCGGAGCCTAGTCCTCGCCGAACACGGCAGTGAACCCGTGGGAAGCATCTAGTGCAAATTCCTGGTTACGTGGAACACGGATAACGTCACTTCATGACCCCATGGAAAACGTCAAGAGCGGATCCTAGTCCTCGCAGAGCACGGCAGTGAACCCGTGTGAAGCATCCAGAGCGGAGCTTAGTCCTCGCCAAACACGGCAGTGAACCCGTGGGAAGCATCTAATGCAAATTCCTGGTTACGTGGAACACGGATAACGTCACTTTATGACCCCGTGGAAAACGTCCAGAGCGGATCCTGGTCCTCGCAGAGCACGGCAGTGAACCCATGTGAAGCATCCAGAGCGGATCCTAGTCCTCGCCGAACACGGCAATGAACCCATGGGAAGCATCTAGTGCAAATTCCTGGTTACGTGGAACACGGATAACGTCACTTCATGACCCCGTGGAAAACGTCCAGAGCGGATCCTGGTCCTCGCAGAGCACGGCAGTGAACCCGTGTGAAGCATCCAGAGCGGAGCCTAGTCCTCGCCAAACACGGCAGTGAACCCGTGGAAAGCATCTAGTGCAAATTCCTGGTTACGTGGAACACGGATAACGTCACTTCATGACCCCGTGGAAAACGTCCAGAGCGGATCCTGGTCCTTGCAGAGCACGGCAGTGAACCCATGTGAAGCATCCAGAGCGGAGCCTAGTCCTCGCCGAACACGGCAGTGAACCCGTGGGAAGCATCTAGTGCAAATTCCTGGTCACTTGGAACACAGATAACGTTACTTCTGACCCCATGGAAAACGTCCAGAGCGGAGCCTGGTCCTCGCCAAACACGGCAGTGAACCCGTGGGAAGCATCCAGAGTAAACATCGGACTGTGGAGTCCTTAAATCCACGGACTATGATGTCCTTAACCTTGACCGTGGTGTCTTAAAACTAACAATCAACCAAAATGATTTCTAACTGATTTTATCTTGGTTTAAGGGTACATCTCTTCACTCCTTTGATATTTGTCGTTGAAATTCCTCAACGTCTTCAAAGAGGTGACGGGTCCCAGTAACCACAAATTTCACGGACTGTGAGGTCCTTAAACTCACGGATTATGATGTCCTTAACCTCGACCATGATGTCTTAAAACTAACATCGGACTGTGAGGTCCTTAAAACTCACGGACTATTATGTCCTTAACCTCGACCGTGATGTCTTAAAACTAACATTGGACTGTGAGGTCCTTAAACTCACGGACTATGATGTCCTTAACCTCGACCGTGATGTCTTAAAACTAACATTGGACTGTGAGGTCCTTAAACTCACGGACTATGATGTCCTTAACCTCGACCATGATGTCTTAAAACTAACATTGGACTGTGAGGTCCTTAAACTCATGGACTATGATGTCCTTAACCTCGACCGTAATGTCTTAAAACTAACAACGGACTGTGGAGTCTTTAAATCCACGGACTATGATGTCCTTAACCTCGACCGTAATGTCTTAAAACTAACAACGGACTAGGGTAACTTCACCCATCACTTGCGGGTCCTCACGACTCGTAAGGGAGTAAATTCTCTCGTGAGATCCTTACGACTCTCAGGAGAAAACACACTTAGGAATCCTCACGATTCCTAAGGAGAAAACGCACCTACGGGATCCTCTCGACCCGTAGGGAGAAAATACTTTATGAGACCCTCACGGCTCATAAAGTTGAAAAGTCTTAGGTGACAGATCCTAACCCTGTTTTCTAAGCCATCGCCACTCTGCAAAATGCATAAGATTGACAGTTATATACTATCTACGGATCGCACCCTCTAAAATCGCATGGCAAACAACACAGCAAGAAAGAGGAAAGCAGAGAAATGACACAAGACATTATGAAGAATGTATATCTTTTATTCATGAATTCGATTGAGTACAAGATACATTGTGTTATAGAATAAAAGAAACAAATACATTTTATTTACAATTATAAATGATACAAGATTGTCACTGAGAAGGGAGAGATTTTAACAAATTCGCAAGCTGTTCTAGCACTTCTTTCAACGCCTCTTCTTGATCGGCTGCCGCTGCCAACTCTGCTTCCACCTGGGCTCGCTGCTGCAATTAGGATGAAAGTTGTTCTTCGACGGCTCGCCTAGCTGCTTCACGACCTTGGGCATCACGCTCAACGGCATCGAGCTTCTGCTTCAATGATAACCCATCAGAGATACTTTGCAGAAGTCCCTCGAAGATAACTTTCACCCGGGCAGCGTTCGCATCGACCTCAGCACGCAATCGAGCAGACTCGCTTGAAGCTTCTTTGCATTCCCTCCGCTTTGAAGCTGCTTCTTGTTCAAGATGGCGGAAGTAAGAAGCGCTCTGCTCGATCCATGCCGCCCGTTGAGTGCTCGTGGCCAAAATCTCGGGGGCAGGACGCATAAGTTCCAGCTGATGCAGGCAGGCATCGATCTCCCTGCAGTGATTAACCCAAGATTTGATGACGCCTTCATTATGGAAATTTACAAGCGTCGCCAGCATCGGATTAATCTCGGCAGCGAAATCTGCGGCAGAGGTGGGAGCTTCTGCGTCAAGCTCCTCGACGCATCCTCTCAGTATGCTCAGACTCATCGCAGCACCCTTTGAGGATGAACGTCTGGAAAAAGGGCCTGCCGGCATCATGATGCGAGACTCGAAAGGGGCCGGAATCGGAACGACAGCTGCAAAACAAATCACAATCAAATGACGGTTCAAGAAATATAGGAAGATTCGTGAACAATAGAATTTACTATACCAGCTGCAGCAGGCGGCAAGGCCGGAAGGACCGGTGGCGCAACTGATCTCTTATCTCCTCCTTCGATCTGTAGCACTGCAATCAGAGCAAGGAAGAATCAGAAATAATTTCATTATTGGAAAAAGAAAGAGCGTTAATTGAAAACTATACTCACCAGCGCCACTGGATGAGGTAAGCTCCGACGGGAAGGAGAAGTGGGGATGCAGCATCTGGTACAGATGGTCAAAAGGGACTCCTGCAAAGACGCAATAGTACAACGTCAGTACATAAATTATGCAGCCTAAAGATGAAACTGATAAGTCACAAATCCATACCTTCCAGCATCTGCGACGGTACAAAGGAAGGTAGAGAGGTGGCCACCGTCAGGGCAGTAACTGATGGCACTCCCTCGGGTAAAAGGACATCAGCACTAGCCGCACCTACGTTAGAAACAAGATAAGCCCTGTTAGGAAGGATTGCAGAATAAAAAAAAAGAGGTCGGTAACCCAGAATTTACCTGAAGAGTCGCCGGCCGGAGCCCTAATGAGGGCGTCACTTAATGCAACAGTTGCGTCTCCCTCCTCTATTGGGATGGTCTCATCTCCCATTGCCTCATCGCCCGACTCTACAGGAGCCGTCGTCACGCTCGCGACACCGAGAGATGACGAGGAATCGTAATCAGGGAGAGCGATGATCGAAGTGTTGCCCGACTCTTGAGAAAGAGCGCTCCTCTCTTGCTCAGCGATCATGCCCGTCTCACCCGCTACCCCCCTCGGGCTCAGCGGTCACAGCCGTCTCGTCCACCGCTGCCTTAGGCTTATCGGTCGCAGCCGCTCCATCCACGGCTGCCTCAGGATCAGCTGTAGCAGCCGTATCACCCGCCGCCACCTCGGGTTCGGCATTGGTAGTCATCTCGGGCCTGGCAGTCGTGACTGTCTCGTCAGCCACTAGCTCGGGCCCGGCAACTACGGCTGCACCGCTTACTGTCGCCTCGGGTTCAGCTGCTACCTTCACCACTGTCCCCTCAGGCTCAACGGCCGCCGCCGCTCCTTCAGTAGGACTCAGCCCTGCAGGACAAGATATATAAGAACCGACGGTTTTAAAACTTTGATAACAAAGCCTCGAAAGCACATTACCTGAGACGGATTTACCGTTGGCTTCCCGAGCTGCGCGTGCCGCCTGTCTATGAGCAGTAGACAAGGAGACCGGGAGCTCCTCTGAAGGAGTAGAGCGGAAGTAACGGCGCTTGAACCTGCTCCCGCAGCCAAAGCAGCGCTACGCTCCCTTGCCACGCGCCTCAGGTGTTTCCTCTCCTCCCGGGCCGTCACGACAGACCTTTTGGAAGCCTCCTTCAGCAAGGCGTCGTCATCCGCATTCAAGGTTGCCTCCAGAGTCGTCAAGGCTTCCATCATCGGCTTTTTAAGTTGAGACTCTTGTGGCAATCCCAAAGAGGCCGGGACTTCGGTAGCTGGCTCGGGAAGAATCTCCACGTCAGCTTGTGGGATAGGTCTTGTGGTTCCTGCGATAAGACAAAAAGAGGGTCAGATTACTCATAAAAAATGGAAGGAGAGACATAGTAAACTGAAATATACCAAGGCCTAAGGATGCTCTGAGTCGTTCCTCCTCCTGAATAGTTTTGAGAGAAGCAGCGATGGCTTCTTCGGTGGAAATGTCTGTTAAAGAAGAAAAAGCGTTAGTCAAAAACAATGATAGAGGTACGATGCAATGACGAAAAATACAACTAGTGATTACCTGATTGCGCAAGTTTAGCAAACCACGTGTCGCGCCTTGCCAATCGCTCAGAAGCTGCGATGGCGGCCGCCAGATCAGTGTCGTCTGGCGGCATAAATAAGCCCTCGTTGGTCCCGTACTCACCCAAGCCCTCGCTGGAAGGAGCATGAGGTTCCTGACCAAATAGAACGTCAGCAGAAAGGATCGACTTCTTCTTTCTCTTCTGCGCACGAGCGCCGGTCGCACCCAAAATCAGCTTACGCTTCGTGGGCACCTTGGGACGGCGGGTCCCGATATCCGAACCCACGCCAGATTCGGGCGAAACCACGTTCACCGTCTCCACAGGAGCACGGGGCACTGAGGGCACGTCCACAGGATCATGGGGCAATCCACGTGTGGGGCTTAGCACACGTGAAGGCTCATCTTCAGCATCTCCTCTTAGTGGAGGAGGGACATGGGTCCTTCGCCTTAGGGGAACGTTGCGATCGCTCGCGGGGGGCGCACCCTTGCGATCGAGCAGCAGCCGCTTCTCTTCTCTGATAACAGAGCCCATCGCATGCTGATACCAGGCCCTGTATACGTTGAGGGCCCTTGGAATGCAAGTCGTCTCGCTAGTGAAGAAATGGGAGCCCGTATTTAGCCGCATGAAGTGATGTAATGCATTCTGTATCCCCTCCCTGGTGGCCGCAGGCTCTTCCAAAAACGCCTCCAGTGGGACCCCTTGGTTTTAGCTTAGTTGTTGGGCGAACCGATGGGGGTTGTACCTCATAAAAAGCGCCATATCATTCTGCCTGAACACCAGGAAGTCCGGCCGGATGGAGTATAAGTGAAGAATCTCCCGAGCTTTCAATACGGAGGCCCCGTCCTTGAAACTATCACGCAACGCCAACACCGTCTTGGAGGTCTCCGGGCCGATGGTCATGACCTTGTCCATGAAAGAAATGCCTGCTCCGACCGTGCGCGGACGAAGAAGCAACCCCCTAGCCTCCCGCGGAGGCGGATTCACAATAGAAGCGCCAATCAACCGCATGACTCCCGGGAGTCTGCACTTCTCGTAGAACGAGGGCCTCTTTTGAATACCGAATACCCCGAGCACATGCATTTCCATCCATGAAGTAAAGCAGTGCATCGGGAAATTGGCAGGTTGCACCCCCGGTTCATTTGCGTCCGCCGCCACGCTGAGACCATAGTACAGGTGAGCCAACCCGGCGATTCCAATCGACAATTGTATGCCAGCCACCATCCGATGCGCTGGGTAGAAAACGGACGGCCTCATGTAGCGCGGGTGCATGGGGAGCGCGAACCAGCACAGCCATAGCCCCAGAAACCCGAGAAAGAAAGTCTCCTCGTCAATGCCCGGAGCGGCGATTTCCGATAAGGGGATGACTGCGGCATCGGGGAGGTAAAAACCCTTTTGATCGGCTTCCAGAGCTGGTCGACGATCTAAGCCAAAGCCGAAGGGGTCGTCGAGCTTGGCGAATTTTTCGCTTCGCTGCGATAGAATCTCCGGTCGAAGAAAGCGGGCGATGAAGTCTGCAAAACTAACTCCCTGGCCTCCAGATTCCAAGTAGAGACTTTCATACATATTCAACACCTTTACTAAACTCGGAAACTGGTGCTGAATAGCATTCTCCGGCGTTAGGTCCATCACCAATGGCTTAGTGGCGAAGACATAGTCATCAGGAGGAAGCAGCTCCTCATAGTGCTCTCCCCTCACCGGCAGACCGGAAATTTCAGCAAATTCTTCCAAAGTGATGGAAACTTCCCTATCCGTTAGAAGAAAGGTATGCGTGGGGATGTTCCATTGCTCTACGAATGCCTTAATCCACTACGTCGGGGGAGCAGAATATTCAAACAGCGAGGCGTAAACTGCACGATACAGACCGATCTTCAGCAAATGCGCCTTCTTCGCTGACAAGATGTACCTGGCCCACTGCAAATACCAGGCCAAAAGTCGAGGGGTCAATCCAATGTTATAAGGTTGTCCCCATGGGCGCGACTAACCCTGGCATATGCGCCGCCCCAGAATATCTACGGCTGCCGGCGGCTGCACAGGTATGGCGGCAATCGAAGGTTTAAGAAGATCCTCCGAAGTCCAATTAACAACCTCCACGGCATAGTTCACCGGGGGTATATCCGCGTAAGAGATCGACGAGATCGGATCCGACGGCGTCGCACAAGAGAAGCTTCGGCGACCTTTGATGATTTCCCTGTACCACCTACCCCACAGATGGAGGTTCTTGTACTCCGGGTCGTAATCCTTAATGAGAGCAAGAACCTCCCGGTCCACCGGCGCCTCAGGGAATCCTCCCTCTGAGAGGAAAAATAGGAACGAAAGATCAGCAGACATGTTGCCTACAAGAAAAAAGCGAAATTCAATTATCAGTATCATAATTTTAAAATTCCGACGCTTGGTACTTTAAAATTTGTACCACACTGCAATGCAGTGGAGAAGGGGACCAAAGGGGGACCCACAAAATCCAGATGACAATGCATCAGTCAATAAGACAGCCTCATCATTGGATGAGACTGTCAATTAATGAGGAAATCCTCAAAGAATATTCTCATTAAATGAGAAATCTCTTGAGACAAGGAGAAAATCTCCCTTTTTCAGAGCAAAGCTCTGTCAAAGAATGACACTTGTCAAACTCTGGTCACAAGGGAATAAAATTTCTTAAAGAGCCTAGCTCTGTAATAATGATGGAAAAATCCATCAAAGGAAGAATTAATTCCTAAAAATTAAAGTTCTGGGATCTTAAAGATCCATAAAAAAAAATCTTAAGAGTTCATCATCAGAAGATCAAAAGATCTATATTCTGTTAATGAGCAAAGCTCTGTTCATGGGTTAAGAAACTCTGAAACAAATTCTTGAGAGCAAAGCTCTGTTTATGAAACCCCAAAGGGGATTTCTTTAGATCAAAAGATCTATAAGAGCAAGGCTCTATTAATTAAAGTTGATTTAATTAAGTTTAAATTTTTACCTAAAATTTTCTAGAGTTCTAACTCTGAAGTTCTTGAAAACGAGAGCAAGGCTCTGAAAATAACAATCTTGAGAAGATGATAATCATCTGAGGAGGACCAAGGGTCCTATTTATAGGCACTAAAGCGCCTCTTCAACTCCTGAGTTGATCCAACGGTCTGGATGTTGCCACCGCTGCACTAACGTGTGCGCCTCGTGAGCGTAACGGTGGGGGGGCATTTGTTTCCCCCAATTAGAGCAAAGCTTTGTTTGAATTTCAAAATTCAAAAGGTGAAGCAACGCTTCAGATCTCTTACGCTGGGCGCAGAGCGCCACGTGTCAAAAGCAGACACGCCAGCGCAAGGAGCGCTGCGCCCAAGGCAGCGCACACCCAATCAGAGCAAGGCTCTGTTTTAAAATTCAAATTTTAAAATAAAGGAAGCAACGCTTCCGATAACTTGCGCTCTGCGCTGCGCACCACGTGTCAAGCAATGGTGCGTTAGCGCAGTTGTGCTGCGCTCTACGCTGCGCACCACGTGTCAAGCACAGGCGCGCTAGCGCAGTTGCGCTGCGCGACAGAGGTCAAGCGCAGGCGCGCTAGCGCAGTTGCACTACACTCTGCGCTGCGCGACACGTGTCAAGCGCAGGTGCGCTAGCGCCAACTGCGCCAGCACTAAAATTTAAATAATAAATTATTTAATTAATCAGAATTAAAATTCTAGAAAGATCTTTCCAATCTTATTAAAATAAGAAGATTGTCTTCTGTAAAACAGAGGCCTTAGGATCAAAGATCCAACGGTGGGGAAATATCCCCAGATCAATCAGAGAAAGATCTCTGTAACTAACCTAACAAACCAATTGGCCCTATATAAAGGCCCCTAGACTCTAAGTCTCATACAGATAGACATACAGAAGAGAGAGAAACCTCTAAAAACTTTGAGAAAAACTCAAAGAGAGAAAAGGCAAGCATTTGAACAAAGAAGATCATCTTCTTCATCTTTAAAGGTAAAGAATTAAGTTCTTGGAAGAACAGAGATGAAAACACCTCATAAAAAGAAGAATTTCTTCTAAAAAGATCAAAGATCTAAGAACAAGATCAAGATCTTCAATAAAAAGAAAAAAGATCATAAAGATCTAATCATAAAAGATTAAAGAAGTAATTTACTTCGTCCTTAGATCTTTTGATCTATATAAAGGCACAGCCTTTTGATGAACCATTGGTTCTTGAATCTTGAGGTAGAACCTCTTGAGAGCAAGAAAAACTTGTTTTTTTGATCTGAATTTGATCAAGATGCGCTCTGCGCTATTGGACAGTGCCTTGTACTTTTGAAATGCGCATTTGCGCTCCTTGGATTGGCGCACTGCGCCAGAGCGCGCCACGTGTCAACCACAGAACAATCTGCGCTTTGCGCTTCTAAAACAGAGCGTTGCGCTCTTGGAATGGCGCACTGCACCAGAGCGCGCCACGTGTCAGCAGCGCACTGCGCTAACAGACTTGCGCTCTGCGCTGCGTGACACGTGTCACCTCCGCATGCGCTAGCGCCTTGCGCTCCCTAATTGGCGCAAAGCGCCTGACAAGCCACGTGGCGCACTGTCAGACCACTAAAATGCTATGCATTATTATTAAAAAAAGGGCAGAGCCCAAGTGAAGTCTATCAGACCAATTTAAATGCTGTGCATTATTTAAAAAGGGCAGAGCCCAAGTAAAGGCCTAATAGGCCAAATATAAATGTTATGCATTTAATTACAAAGCCCAATGCTATGTATTATTTAAAAGGGGCAGAGCCCAAGCAAAAGCCTAATAGGAAGAACATGAACAAATGTTACACATTTTCAAATGGACTTAGCCCAATTCTGGCCATAAGTCCTCAATATAAATTGAACTGAGCCCAATCGCTCTCCCAATCAATGTACACCCGGTTCGAGGGTACATCTCTTTACTCCTCTGGCATTCGTCGTTGTAATCCCTCATCGTCGTCAGAGAGGTGACGGGTCCCGACAACCACACACTGCTACGGACTGTAGGGTCCTTAAACTCATGGACTATGATGTCCTTAACCTCGACCGTGATGTCTTAAAACTTATATCGGACTGTGAGGTCCTTAAGCTCACGGACTATGACGTCCTTAACCTCGACCGTGGTGTCTTAAAACTAACACCGGACTGTGAGGTCCTTAAACTCAGGGACTATGATGTCCTTAATCTCGACCGTGATGTCTTAAAACTAGAACCAGACTGTGAGGTCCTTAAACTCACGGACTATGATGTCCTTAACCTTGACCGCAACGTCTTAAAACTAACACTGGACCGTAATGTCCTTAAACTACCTATCGACCGCAATGTCACTAAACTAAACAATAGAGCCCTCAATTGCTCTCTTGTCGGATCTAAACGATCCCGTTAAGTCGATATTAGTCTAAAATTAGACTAACGTGTTCTTAACGAACGTTTAAGTTGATCTTAGCCTCAAATAAGGCTAACGTATCCTTAAACACACACACACCCAAACCCAAATCTAAGAAAGATACGGATTTGGACTAATCCACGTCCTACGGGCGACAACACAAATTAGTCTCCGTATACAATCCACGGGCAATCGAACACAAAACAAACACACACGACACGAAGTGACCATATGGAGAAGGAGAAAGTGGTTACCGCGATGCGGTAGCGTAATTAACTGCAGGGGCTTGCGCCTGCAGGGAAGAGCGTCCCCACAATAAAAAAAACCCTCAAGCGAGGGGGAATTTGACAAAGTCTGCTACATCGGCCGCATCCGTTTAAACCTTCGATACACGGTGCTATAAATCAACTTGGCATCTTCGGAGAGGTGGACGGATAGCACCAATTATCATCTGCCCCGAATTTCAGGCAAGACGGACCTGCGCAGTCGCGTCTCCGTTGTTCGGAGGGGAACACCGAGCGAGGGAGCCTCGGGCTCGACTGCCTCTGGGAGGGCTTCTTGATCCCCGGCGTTGCGGCAGGGAAGCTGCCCGCAGGGGATAACCGAGCGAGGGAGCCTCGGGCCCGACCGCCTCTGGGAAGGCTTTTTCGTTGTACATGGGGAACTCTACCGGGGGAAAAGATTAGAAGTTTCTTTATTCGTATGGGTAGGAATTCTAGACAACGCTTTACACCATCTTGTTAAAGGGAAATCTCGAGTGGTAGCTGGGGTGCGACACTACGCTAGCTTTGACCTCATTGGTATAGCTTGAGCTTCTCGGCGTTGTAAGGCCGAGGGAGCTTCCGTCCGTCCGCATCCTGTCGTCGGTAGGCTCCGCCGGGGAGCGTTTCGGAGACGAGGAAGGGACCTTCCCACTTTGGGAAGAACTTGTGAAGCCTGCCTTGGTCGATGAATTGGTTCCGCCGCAGGACTAGGTCCCCGGTCTTGAAGGAGCGGTGTTTTACCCGAGCGTTGTAGTATCGGGCCGTCTGCTGTTGATAGGCGGCGGCTCTGATCTGGGCCCTATCCCTTTTCTCCAACAGTATGTCGAGGTTGGTTCGTAGTGCCATGGTGTTTGCGTCATCGTCGAAGTGCTCGACCGGTGACTGGGTAGCCCAATCTCCGCTGGGACCATCGCTTCGGTCCCGTAGCAGAGGCTGAAAGGGGTCTCCCCGGTGGGAGTCTTTTTTGACGTGCGCATGGCCCATAAGAACCGGGGTAGCTCCTCGACCCAACTGCCTTGTCTCCCTTCCAGGCGGGTTCGGAGACCCCGGAGGACGTCCCGGTTAGCGACCTCGGCCTGCCCGTTACATTGGGGATGCGCGACCACGGCGAACTTCATGAGGATATGGTATTCTTTGCAGAAGTCCCTTACTTTCTCGTTCTCGAAGTTCATCCTGTGGTCGGTGATGATGCACCTCGGGATCCCGAACCGGTGTTTCAGGTTGTTTTGGAGGAACTTGATGGTTGTGGCGGCGTCCGGTTTCCTGATGGGAACGGTCTCGATCCACTTGGTGAAGTAGTCCACCGCGACGAAGACGTATTTATGCCCGCCAGTTCCGGTGGGGAACTGGCCGACCATATCCAATCCCCACTGGGCGAATGGCCATGGGGATGTCAGGGCAGTTAGCTCGGTAGCCGGGAGGCGGGGAATACTGGCGTGGAGTTGGCAGCTCTTGCACCTCCTGACCATCTTCAGGGCGTCTTCGTGCATAGTGGGCCAGTAGTACCCCTGGAGTAGTACCTTTTGGATCAAGGTTCGAGCCCCCTGGTGTGCGCCGCCTACCCCTTCATGGATTTCCCGCAGGACGTAGTCGGCTTCGTGGGGGTCAACGCACCGGAGCAGGGGCTGGGTGAAGGCCTTCTTGTAGAGGTTCCCGTTGCTCCAGACGAAGTGGGTGGCTCTGGCCCGGAGGCGGCGGGCGGCCGCTCTGTCCTCCTGGAGCGTGCCGTCCTTCAGGAATTCCACGAGGGTCTTCCTCCAATCCCGGTCGTTCACCTGCACCGTTATACTTGGAGTGTCGCCGCCTCGTCTCCCACGCTGGGGCGGTTCAAGGTTTCGAAGAGTATTGACCGCCTATTGTTGGCCGAGTACGATGAAGCCAGCTTGCTCAGGGCGTTTGCTTGAGCATTCATTTGCCTGGGTATTTGTTCCACCTGGACTTCATCGAAGTTTTTTCGGAGCTTCCTCACCTCGTCTAGGTACTTCATCATTAGGGGCTCCCGGGCCTCGAAGCGGCCTGTCACTTGGCCGACAACTAGGGCCGAGTCACTGCAGACTCGGATGATCTTCAGCCCCAGCCCGACGGCCATGCGCAGTCCGGCTAGGAGGGCTTCGTACTCCGCCGCGTTGTTCGATGCTTTGAAACCGAGCCTCAAGGAATACTCCATCTCGGCTTCGTTTGGGCCCCGGATAATGAGGCCGGCGCCGCAGCCTTCCTCGGTAGAAGACCCGTCGACGTAGATGACCCACTCCGAAGCTGGGCTAGGGCCTTCCCGGATGGGATGCCGGGCTGTGAGGGGCGGTGCAGAATCCAGCTTCCTGCTAGGGATGGTGCATTCAACGATGAAATCGGCCAGGGCCTGCGCCTTGATGGCTTGCCTCGGGCGATACCTTATGTCGAATTGAGATAGCTCCCATCTCCATTTCTCTAGACGGCCTGAGGACTCCGGTGATGCCAGGATAGCCCCCAATAGGCGCTCAGTGAGGATGGCGATTGTGTGTGCTTGGAAGTAGTGCCGTAGTTTCCGCGAGGTTACTACGAGGGCCAGGACAATCTTCTCTATGGCGGGGTATCTCGTCTCCGCGTCCTTGCGAGGTGCCTCTTCAGTTGGTCGAAGGCGGCTTGGCAATCTTCCGACCACTCGAACCTCGGAATTTTCCTCAGCGCTTTTAAGAACGGGAGGCACTTCTCCCCCGACCTGGACATGAAACGGCTCAGAGCGGCGACCCGTCCTGTGAGCCGCATGATCTCGACGTTGGTCTTGGGTGCGGTCATGCTCAGGATGGCATCGATCTTCTCTGGGTTAGCTTCAATTCCGCGGTGAGTGACCATGAACCCGAGGAATTTCCCTCCGGTGACTCCGAACGCACACTTGGCGGGGTTCAGCTTCATGTTGAATTTGCGGAGCACCCTAAACGCCCCGCCCAGGTCCTTGACGTGGTCGGCCGACGAGACGGACTTGACGAGGATGTCGTCAACGTAGACTTCCATGTTCTTGCCGATCTGTGGCTTGAACATGCAGTTGACCAGCCTCTGGTATGTGGCCGCGGCATTCTTGAGGCCGAAGGGCATCACGCTGTAGCAGTACACCCCCCGGTCTGTTGTGAATGCGGTCATATCTTCGTCATCAGGATTCATGTGGATTTGGTTATAGCTGGAGAAAGCGTCCATGAAGCTCAGAAGCTCGTGCCCGGCCGAGCTGTCGACGAGCTGGTCTATGCGGGGGAGCGGGAAGTTGTCCTTGGGGCAGGCCTTGTTGAGGTCGGTGAAGTCGATGCACATGCGCCACTTTCCACTCGACTTCTTGACCAGGACCACGTTTGCCAGCCTTCTGTTTGACCGGGACGAAGCTTCTTTTCTTCTGCCTGATGGGTCGGGCCGTAGGATCAACTCCGAGCTTGTGGGAGATGATTTTGGGGTCGATCCCAGGCATGTCTGCCGGTGCCCAGGAGAAGACGTCGGAATTGCTTCGGAGGAACTCGATCAGGTCATCCCGCTGAATTCCCGTCAGGAGTGACCCGACCTGGACGGTCTTTCTTGGGTCTCCTTCCGCTAAGGGCACCTCGGTCAGAGGCTCGACTGGTGCTCCACGGACCTCCTTCCGCTCGTCCCGGGTGTCCAAAGACCCTTTAATGTCGCCGCATGCATCGGCGCTATCAGTGTGCTGCTCGGGGGAAGATGCCTCTGTCAAGCCTACCTCCGCGATCCGCTGGCTCCCGTATGCCCGGCCTACCCCACCCTGATCGAGGGGGAATTTTATCGCCAGGTGGTATGTCGAGATCTGGGCCTGGAGGGAGTTCAGCGTCGGCCTGCCGAGGAGGACGTTGTAGGCCGATGGGACCCTAGCCACAATGAAGTCCACAGGCAGTGTGCGCGTGCGGCCGGGCTCCCCGATCGTGAGCTGCAGGGTGACCACCCCTTGTGCCGGGACGGAGTGGTTGGTGAACCCCGAGAGGACGTGGCAGGTCGGTCTCAAGTCTGCTGGGGCCAGCCCCATATGCAAAAAGCAATCGTGGAAGAGGATGTCCGCCGAGCTGCCCGAATCGATGAGTATTCGGTGGACTTCGTATCGGTGAATTTGTGCTACGATCACCAGCGGGTCGCTGTGGGGCACAGATATGCCGTGGAGATCCTCGTCGCCAAAGGTGATGGGCTCTCGGCCCCTAGCCCTTTTGGTCGAGCGGCCGCCGGAGCCTGTGAGACGGCAGCCAGCTGGGAGACCGATGACCTTAGGCGAGGGTTCGCCCGCGTCTCCATTGCAAGGGAGGCGACAGAGGGCGTTTGGATCCTTAGGGGAATCGGTTGTTATGTGGGCGAAGATCGGAAGGCCAACTTTGTATTTTGTGGAGTTATGTTTCCCACAGACGGCGCCAACTGATGGAGCTCCTTTTCGGGCCCCCGTCAGATGTTGTCTTCCGTTGATCTCGCGGTGAACTTAGCTGTTTTTCCTTCGTTGCGTGTGGGTCTCAATGGGTTTTTGGAGGAAGAGGTGAGGTGAGGAAGCTGTTGCCGAGTACCTGCAAATATAACACCCGAGTTCACTTATACCAATTCCAGTTTCCGTAATTATCTATCCATGGTCTTTTCTTGCTTTAGCGTGTTTGGGTCGAATGGTAGCTACTTGGTGCATCACATTCGACTCGACCCGCTTGCTTGAACCTGTTTGACTCTTATTTACAAATTATATTGACTGGTTCATGAACTAGTACACCTCATGTTTTAGGGTATACTGATATTTTGTTTAGTATCGCATCTTTTGCATATAACAATTTAAATCACGTAAAATAAATTAAAATACTTGTCTTGGCCTGCTTGATACCCCTAATCCTGTGGTAGCGTCCTTGCATCGTGTCCTTGTCACGTTCAGAGAAACGGACGTGTTTGGATGGCTGCGCGCACGTGCGTGCGTCCGTTCTTGGAGGTATGCTCTCTTTATTATAAAATCCTTCATGTTAATTTTTGGAACCCGCCAATAATTTTCATTTTTTCAAATTCAAAATTTTGGACCCGACCCGGGCGCAATCCTGAAATATTCTGTATTCCGCCAAATCCTTTTTTTTGAAATTCTTTAATCTGTTTAAATATATATATATATCCAGCTCAAAATCTTTTTTTACTAACGAATGATTCTTTGAAAATATTAAATCTTATATAAAATATTTTTCCAACCAATTCCTTTTCCCAGCCTATCAGAACCCTCTTTTCCTTTAGCTTGGGCCCAGCATCTCCCTCTCTTTCTCTCTCTCTCTCTCGAATCCAATGGCCACAATCCTCAGAGCTCCTGCTCTTCTTCTTCCTTCTTCACGCTTGGGCGTCTCTTCCATCGAGAGTCCTAGAACTCTCGTTAGCTTCTCCTCCTCTAAGCAAAGGCTTGCAAAGCCCCTTGGGCTAAATCCCCCCCATTTGCCTTTCCAACAATATCGTCGCTTTTCAACCTTTGCGCCTTTCGCTGCTTCGGGAGAGACCACGGAGACCGAAGAGGTGGAACAAGTAACATCAAAGGAAGATTCAGATGATGAGGCTGCTGTTGAGAACATTGTAGATGAAGACGATGATGGCATTGCCGAGACAAAAGAAACGACACCTTCAGTTATAATGGCAGCACTTCAAGCATATAAAGAGGCGCTAGCAAATGATGATCAATCCAAGATTTCTGAAATAGAAGCCTTTCTTCAGTCTATAGAAGACGAGAAGAACTCTCTTGCAAAAGCAGTTGCTACTCTTTCGACCGAGCTATCCACTGAAAGGGACCGTATTCTTAGAATTAGTGCAGATTTCGATAATTTTCGGAAAAGGACAGAGAGAGAACGGCTCTCATTAATGACAAACGTTCAAGGCGAAGTTGTGGAAAGCTTATTGCCAGTTATTGATAATTTTGAGAGCGCTAAAGATCATATCAAAGTCGAGACCGAAGGAGAAGAGAAGATAAACAACAGCTACCAGAGCATTTATAAGCAGTTCCTAGAGATTCTCACCTCACTTGGGGTCGAAGCTGTTGAAACTGTTGGCACTCCCTTCGATCCTCTTCTTCATGAAGCGATAATGCGAGAAGAGTCGACAGAGTATGAGGAGGGCATCATAATTCAAGAATTTCGCAAGGGATATAAGCTCGGTGAAAGGCTTCTTCGCCCATCGATGGTGAAAGTTTCTGCAGGGCCAGGCCCTGCAAAGTCGGAAGAAGACCCAATACCTCCTGTAGATAATGCAACGGTACTTGCGGATAAGGAAGAGATTGTGGACGTGGATGTTGATGGCGATGAGGACTAAGATTCTGCTTCTGAACAAAATTTTGCAAGAGAAAGCTTTAGATGGGTAGGCTATGTTTTCGTGCCATCAAGCTTGGATCTTGCTTCCGTCCTGTTGTTTTCGTGACCGTCATCCATGAGATCACCGGAGCCGTGACGACGTCGACATCCCGACGACCCAACGAGCGTACCTGACCCGTGTGACCCCTTCGTACGTTGATTGGATCCGTTCCGTGCACCTGTTTCTTGATCTGTCGAGGCAAGTTAATCTTGCTACTTGCTATATAATTCATTTTATACCTATTTAAATAAATACCATACCTATAGTTTAAATATAGTACCCCATGTTTAATTTTATAACGTTTCGATGTTCCGTTTGCATCCGTTTATATCATTTTAAATCTAGATCATGAAAACTTATCTTGTGACATACTAGTTTACATTATACTGCATCCATATCATTTAAAATATATATCGTCGTAATATTTCTTATTATTATCTTTAATTAGTTTATAATCTGCATTTTATAATGTTATACATTTTAAATATTATAGTTTACGCATGAAACGTCATCGCAAAGCGGATACGACAAATCTGAAATTTACTGTACACCTTACCTTATAAAATTCATTATAAATCATAGAAAAATCATTAGTATACGTTCTTTAGTTCTTTGCGAAGCTAACTCAGAGTAATATAACTCTATGAAATATTTACTTACAAAATAAATTGTTTAAATAACGTAAAATGCAAATGAATATGTCTCTAAACTGCTGTCCAGGGAAATTCCAACAGCAAACTTTCAACTTCGAATATTCATAGCTTTTTGTAGGGACAACCTAAGATGCTTATTTTTATAAAAATGAAAACGTTATTGAATTATCTTTGTTTTGGTATAAGACACGTCCCTTTTGAAGAACGTTTGTTATTTTTAAGTTATTTTACAAATCAGGGTGACGCTGAATTTCTGAACGGAACTTTCTTGTGCATGGTTAATCAATACCACTTTTATAGTTATTAATCGCTTTGAATATGCTATCCATATTAATATTATTATATCAATATTTATATCAAATATTGCTTAGTTTTACCTCCCACATTACCATTTTATAGTTTTATAACTTTTCGGATACCCGTTTGCATCCATCGCATTTAAGATACATATAATTGCATCCATAGATCGCATTACTACATAATACTGTGATATTAACACTCCATGTTTAATAAATTGCAACCTAATTAATATTGAAACTATAAATGTAACCCTAATCGATAACTGTGCATCTGTATGCCTTAATCTATACCTGATTACATATCACATTACAATGTTCCTTTTTATTTTGCTATTAGTACCCATGCTTGTTTTGTATACCCAAGCTTATGCTAGTTGATTATGAGCACCCACATAACATTTTGTGCTTCCTGACATGACCTGTTGCACTTCCTACCTGATAGGACATGGTTCCGTACACTCTTGACATGACCTGACACCTAAATACACTACTTGACTTGACCTGATGTACCATGGCTTGACCTGTTACCTGATCTTGTGTCTAATGCCAACAAACCTAACATGTAGTCCTTACGGACCGTTCCTGTTGTCTATCCATACAAACCTGCACCTACCTGATCCTGAGTTGGCATTAGTTCTTGATTACTTAAAATACCTGACTAGACACTTATAACTTGGGGGTATGGGGAAATCAATGATGAAATCCTGACTTGTAACTCGACAGTTTCTTGGTTATACTGATCAGTTTTTAGAGGCTAGGCCCGCCTCGTGACGATGTTGCTGACATCGTTGGCCTGTACCCTTTTCCTGTTAGTGCCTAGAGGCACGTCTCGGTTTCAGCCCGAGAGTCTTAGACCGTGGTCCCGGGCATGCACAGGATACTATTGAGTTACATCGATGATTCATCAAATTGATTTCAAAGACTTGAGAGTAGATAACCTAGTAGACCAGTTTAGTTTACTCACTGCACGCTACCTTTCACTGCCCTGTTTAGATTGTCTTACACCTGCTTTACTATTTATGATGATACTTGCATGTCTTGCTACTCTGTTTACATCTTGTTGCTTGATGTTATGACGCGCTGACGTCTGGGTTTTGCATGGCCCAGATCCTTCTACCTTAGTTGCAGACTGATCTGGAGTATTGCCGCTGTTAAACCGAGCGGTGAAGTTTCTGTCGGTATGTAGTTTTACTTTCTAGGTGCTTCGTTTATTGTATCTTTTGGCTTCCGCATATTGTTATTTCTTGACTCTTTTACTCTGGCTTATGGACATGTACTAGACAGTTAATTTACTTTCATGTTCTTGATATCTCTACAGCCGTAATGTGACTGTGGAAGGATTTTTCATACCCACAGGTAGCATGGTTGGCTATGTCATGTGCCCATCTTAGCGTACTCTGGGAAGCGGGGCGTGACATGGTTCTTTTGGTATCAGAGCCATGGGATATAGGTTAATCGGGTTTGATTCTTTTGTAGTTGGGTATTGGACCCAATACACGAATCAGAATACTCGTGATTAGGAACATGTCCTGTCACCTTGACTATCGTGATTATTGAATCATATCCTTCTCTTGATCCTTTGTTTGGGCGATATGCAAACCACTTTGCATTTCGACCTGAAATCTTTTTGGTTCTCTATTGTTTCTCCATGTTTCTTGATTCTGATACTAGGCTTTGGGCGACTTGGGTGGAGTTATGTAATTGTACCCATGAACTGCAGCATGGTTACAATGCGGTACTCTATTTAAGTAACTTGGAGTCCTGGTCTTGATTCACTTCCATGTTCCATGATCGTTGTACTACCTTGTTCCTCTCGGTTTCATTGCTTACCAGTTATGGTTTCATCGCCAGTTTGAATCATGTTTACCGCGGTTAACCCTTTTCAGTATCTTGACTTCGGATAAAGTCATCTCGATATCTTACTTGTTCTTATTTTCCCGCATTAGGACTATTCAATCCTAGTGCGTTCCCTTGTTTGTTGTTGTCTTGGAAATGGATTTTCGCGGCACTTTCCATGCTCATATTGATTGTAAGGAAGGAAAGTGATTCTCCAGATTCCCGGACATTCGGAAGTTGTTTTGCTGGAGGAAGCAGTTCTGTCGGGCCAGTCGAGTTAGGGCTAGGCCGACAAACAGGGTTCTTTCGTCAATGGCAGTGGATAGGGAAGAAGCGCCGGCTATATTTGAGAGTTCCATGGACGTGTTTGAAGACATATCAGGTTCACCGCCGTAGCGAGACGTGGAGTCCGCAATTGAACTTGTTCCTGGTGCAGCGCCAATCTTAAAGGTGTATTACCGATGGCACCAGTGGAGTTGGAAGAAGTCAGGAAGCAGGTTGCGGAATTACTTGAGAAGGGTTGGTTTCGCCGCAACAACTTAACTGGGGAAGCTCTGATTCTCCTAGTAAAAAGGAAGGATGGCACAGGGAAGACGTGAGTTGACTACCGAGAATTAAACCGAGTGATTGCTATGAACGAGTACCCGATCCCTCGCATTGACAAAGTGTTTGAGCAGCGTAGTGGAGCGAGGGTATTCTCGAAGTTGGATTTGCGGTTTGGATATCATCAGGTCCGAGTTAAATCAGAAGATATTTGCAAGACTGCGTTCCGAACTCAGTATGGACATTACGAGTATTAGTGATGCCCTTCGGAGTAACGAATACACCGGCAATATTTATGGACTTGACGAACGGAATCTTTTCACCATTATTGGACCAGTTTTAGTAATGGTCATGGAAGATATTCTGGTCTACTCGAGGAGCATTGAAGAGCATGCAGAACACTTGAAGATCGAACTGCAGAATTGGAGGCAAGAAAGATTATATGCAAAGATGAGCAAGTGCAAGTTTGGCTTGAAGAAGTAAAGTTGTGGGACATATCGTAGCTGGAGATGGAATCGCCGTTTACCCAGGGAAGATTGCAGCAGTTCAAGACCGGCCGATTCCGAAGAACGTTGCAAAGATCAGAAGTTCCTTGGACTTGCAGGATACTATAGAAGGTTCGTGAAGAATTTTGCTCGTTTGGCTGAGCCTCTGACCAAGCTTACGCACAAAAAAAGTCCCACTTGTGTGGACGAATGAGTATGCGTCATCCTTTGAGGCGTTGGAGCAAGGTTTGATAACCGCTTTTGTTTTGACCGTACCAGACGGTTCCGGAGGATTGGTGATTCACAGCGACGCATCTAGGAAAGGTTTGGGATGTGTTTTGATACAGCATGAGAAGGCTGTAGCTTACGCGTTGAGACAGTTGAAGGCCCATGAGAAGAATTACTCAACTCATGACTTGGAGCTTGCGGCTGGGATTCTTCGCTTGAAGATTTGGAGACACTACTTATTGGGCGAAAGGGGTCGAAATATTCACCGATCATAAAAGCCTACAGTACGTGTTCGCTCAGAAGGAGCTTAGTATGAGGCAGCGTAGATAGTTGGAGCCGATGGCTGACTACGATCTTGATCTTGAGTACCATCCGGGGAAAGTTAATGTTATGCCGGATGCGCTTAGTCGGTTGCCAGCAATTCTGGTGTTGACTGCACAAAGGGGACTTATGGAAGACTTTCGGAGATTCGAGTTGGAGAACGCGCTACCGTGTTCTTCGGGATAGATGATGCAACTGCAAGTACAGTCATCGTTAATCGAGGATATTGAAGCAGTGCAATTTCAGGACCCAAGATTGCAGAAGTTTCGAGAACAGGTTGAAGTTGGACTTCGAACGGGCTTAGTGGTTCATGAAGATGGTTCGTTGAGATAGTTTTTTGTGTGTGCCAATGGAGGTATTCGCGAAGAAGTGATGAAGGAGGCGCACAATTTCACGTATTCCATACATTCAGGAGGCACGAAGATGTACCGAGATATACGGCAGCGGTTTGGTGGGAAGGCATGAAATAGGAGATTGCCTGTTCTGTGTGGCAAAGTGCTTGGTGTGTCAGCAAGTTAAGATCGAGCATCAAAGGATTACTGGTTTATTGCAACCACTTTCGATTCCTCAGTAGAAGTGGGAACATACAACCATGGTTTAGTGAAGGCTTTACAGTGGAGTCCAAAGACCAACAGTGCAGTTTGGGTGATTGTGGATCGATTGACCAGGCAGCCCATTTCATCCCATTTCAAGTTGGTCAATCAACAGAAGCTTTGGCAGAGCGGTACAATGCAAGAGATTGTAAGATTGCACGGAGTACCGGGGAGCATCGTGTCCGACCGTGACACTCGTTTCTTAGCACACTTTTGGAGGAGCTTACAGGAAAGTTTGGGGACTCGATCGAAATTTATCACAGCTTATCATCCTCAAACAGATGGCCAGTCGGATAGAACGATCCAAACTCTTGAAGATGTGTTGAGAGCTTGCATGTTGGACTTCAAGGGTTCATGGGAGAACCATCTATACTTGGTGGAGTTTTCTTTCAACAGCAGTTTTCAGGCAACTATTTAGATGGCTCCATTTGAAGCTTTGTATGGGGCGCAAGTGGCGTTCACCTGTTTGTTGGGACGATGTCGATGAACGAAGATTGTTGGGACCAGATTTGGTTGTGCAAACAGTTGAGAAGGTTAACACTATCAGGAATCATATGAAAGCAGCACAGGACAGACAGAAGAGTTGGGCAGATAAGTTGAGAAGACTTCTAGAATTCGCCGTTGGTGGTTTGGTATTCTTGAAGGTATCACCGACTAGAGGGGTGATTCATTTCGGAAGTCGAGAAAAGTTTAGTTCTCGATTTGTTGGACCTTTCGAGATTTGGAGTATGTTGGAGAAGTGGCGTATCGTTGGGCTTTACCACAATCCCTGGCGAATGTTCATGACGTGTTTCTCGAACCTCAACTCCGTAATTGTGCTCGAAGTGAAACACATGCGTTGGATCATTCGGAGTTAACCGTACAAGAAAATTCAACCTTTGAGGAGCGACCGGTGTCGATCGTGGATCGAAGAGAAAAGGTTCTTTAGAACAAGGTTATCCCTCTTGTGCTTGCTTCTTGGGAAATCGCTCGCATGGAGAGCCAACGTTGGAACGAGAAGATGAAATCCAGCTGAAGCTTCCACATCTATTCTTGAGATTTCTTGTTTGTTTATCCTATCTTGTTCTTGGAATTTCGAGGACGAAATTCTTTGTAGTTGGGTATAATGTAACACCCGAGTTCACTTATTCCAATTCCAGTTTCCGTAATTACCTATCCATGGTCTTTTCTTGCTTTAGCGTGTTTGGGTCGAATGGTAGCTACTTGGTGCATCGCATTCGACTCGACCCGCTTGCTTGAACTTGTTTGACTCTTATTTACAAATTATATTGACTGGTTGCATGAACTCATGTTTTAGGGTATACTGATATTTTGTTTAGTATCGCATCTTTTGCATATAACAATTTAAATCACGTAAAATAAATTAAAATACTTGTCTTGGCCTGCTTGATACCCCTAATCCTGTGGTAGCGTCCTTGCAACGTGTCCTTGTCTCGTTCAGAGAAACGGACGTGTTTGGATGGCTGCACGCACGTGCGTGCGTCCGTTCTTGGGGGTATGCTCTTTTTATTATAAAATCCTTCATGTTAATTTTTGGAACCCGCAATAATTTTCATTTTTTCAAATTCAAAATTTTGGACCCGACCCGGGCGCAATCCTGAAATATTCTGTATTACGCCAAATCCTTTTTTTTGAAATTCTTTAATCTGTTTAAATATATATATATATATATATATATATATATATATATATATATATATATATCCAGCTCAAAATCTTTTTTTACTAACGAATGATTCTTTGAAAATATTAAATCTTATATAAAATATTTTTCCAACCAATTCTTTTTCCCAGCCTATCAGAACCCTCCTTTCCTTTCCCTTGGGCCCAGCGTCTCCCTCTCTCTCTCTCTCTCTCTCTCGAATCCAATGACCACAATCCTCAGAGCTCCTGCTCTTCTTCTTCCTTCTTCACGCTTGGGCGTCTCTTCCATCGAGAGCCCTAGAACTCTCGTTAACTTCTCCTCCTCTAAGCAAAGGCTTGCAAAGCCCCTTAGGCTAAATCTCCCCCATTTGCCTTTCCAACAATATCGTCGCTTTTCAACCTTTGCGCCTTTCGCTGCTTCGGGAGAGACCACGGAGACCGAAGAGGTGGAACAAGTAACATCAAAGGAAGATTCAGATGATGAGGCTGCTGTTGAGAACATTGTAGATGAAGACGATGATGGCATTGCCGAGACAAAAGAAACGACACCTTCAGTTATAATGGCAGCACTTCAAGCATATAAAGAGGCGCTAGCAAATGATGATCAATCCAAGATTTCTGAAATAGAAGCCTTTCTTCAGTCTATAGAAGACGAGAAGAACTCTCTTGCAAAAGCAGTTGCTACTCTTTCGACCGAGCTATCCACTGAAAGGGACCGTGTTCTTAGAATTAGTGCAGATTTCGATAATTTTCGGAAAAGGACAGAGAGAGAACGGCTCTCATTAATGACAAACGTTCAAGGAGAAGTTGTGGAAAGCTTATTGCCAGTTATTGATAATTTTGAGAGAACTAAAGATCAGATCAAAGTCAAAACCGAAGGAGAAGAGAAGATAAACAACAGCTACCAGAGCATTTATAAGCAGTTCCTAGAGATTCTCACCTCACTTGGGGTCGAAGCTGTTGAAACTGTTGGCACTCCCTTCGATCCTCTTCTTCATGAAGCGATAATGCGAGAAGAGTCGACAGAGTATGAGGAGGGCATCATAATTCAAGAATTTCGCAAGGGATATAAGCTCGGTGAAGGGCTTCTTCGCCCATCGATGGTGAAAGTTTCTGCAGGGCCAGGCCCTGCAAAGTCGGAAGATGACCCAATACCTCCTGCAGATAATGCAACGGTACCTGCGGATAAGGAATATATTGAGGACGTGGATGTTGATGGCGGTGAGGACTAAGATTCTGCTTCTGAACAAAATTTTGCAAGAGAAAGCTTTAGATGGGTAGGCTATGTTTTCGTGCCATCAAACTTGGATCTTGCTTCCGTCCTGTTGTTTTCGTGACCGTCATCCATGAGATCTCCAGAGCCGTGACGACGTCGACATCCCGACGACCCAACGAGCGTACCTGACCCGTGTGACCCCCTCGTACGTTGATTGGATCCGTTCCGTGCACCCGTTTCTTGATCTGTCGAGGCAAGTTAATCTTGCTACATGCTATATAATTCATTTTATACCTATTTAAATAAATACCATACCTATAGTTTAAATATAGTACCCCATGTTTAATTTTATAACGTTTCGATATTCCGTTTGCATCCGTTTATATCATTTTAAATCTAGATCATGAAAACTTATCTTGTGACATACTAGTTTACATTATACTGCATCCATATCATTTAAAATATATATCGTCGTAATATTTCTTATTATTATCTTTAATTAGTTTATAATCTGCATTTTATAATGTTATACATTTGAAATATTATAGTTTACGCATGAAACGTCATCGCAAAGCGGATACGACAAATCTGAAATTTACTGTACACCTTACCTTATAAAATTCATTATAAATTATAGAAAAATCATTAGTATACGTTCTTTAGTTCGTTGCGAAGCTAACTCAGAGTACTATAACTCTATGAAATATTTACTTACAAAATAAATTGTTTAAATAACGTAAAATGCAAATGAATATGTCTCTAAACTGCTGTCCAGGGAAATTCCAGCAGCAAACTTTCAACTTAGAATGTTCATAGCTTTTTGTAGGGACAACCTGAGATGCTTATACTTATAAAAATGAAAACCTTATTGAATTATCTTTGTTTTGGTATAAGACACGTTCCTTTTGGAGAACGTTTGTTATTTTTAAGTTATTTTACAAATCAGGGTGACGCTGAATTTCTGAACGGAACTTTCTTGTGCATGGTTAATCAATACCACTTTTATAGTTATTAATCGCTTTGAATATGCTATCCATATTAATATTATTATATCAATATTTATATCAAATATTGCTTAGTTGTACATCCCACATTACCATTTTATAGTTTTATAACTTTTCGGATACCCGTTTGCATCCATCGCATTTAAGATACATATAATTGCATCCATAGATCACATTACTACATAATACTGTGATATTAACACTCCATGTTTAATAAATTGCATCCTAATTAATATTGAAACTATAAATGTAACCCTAATCGATAACTGTGCATCTGTATGCCTTAATCTGTACCTGATTGCATATCACATTACAATGTTCTTTTTTATTGTGCTATTAGTACCCATGCTTGTTTTGTATACCCATACTTATGCTAGTTGATTATGAGCACCCACATAACATTTTGTGCTTCTTGACATGACCTGTTGCACTTCCTACCTGATAGGACATGGTACCGTACACTCTTGACATGACCTGACACCTAAATACACTACTTGACTTAACCTGATGTACCATGGCTTGACCTGTTATCTGATCTTGTGTCTAATGCCAACAAACCTAACATGTAGTCCTTACAGACCGTTCCTGTTGTCTATCCAGACAAACCTGCACCTACCTGATCCTGAGTTGGCATTAGTTCCTGATTACTTAAAATACCTGACTAGACACTTATAACTTGGGGTATGGGGAAATCAATGATGAAATCCTGACTTGTAACTCGACAGTTGCTTGCTTATACTGATCAGTTTTTAGAGGCTAGACCCGCCTCGTGACGATGCTGCTGACATCGTTGGTCTGTACCCTTTTCCTGTTAGTGCCTAGCGGCATGTCTCGGTTTCAGCCCGAGAGTCTTAGACTGTGGTCCCGGGCATGCACGGGATACTATTGAGTTACATCGATAATTCATCAAATTGATTTCAAAGACTTAATAGTAGATAACCCAGTAGACCAGTTTAGTTTACTCACTGCACGCTACCTTTCACTGCCCTGTTTAGATTGTCTTACACCTGCTTTACTATTTATGATGATACTTGCATGTCTTGCTACTCTGTTTACATTTTGTTGCTTGATGTTATGACGCGCTGACGTCTGGGTTTTGCATGGCCCAGATCCTTCTACCTTTGTTGCAGACTGATCAAGAGTATTGCCGCTGTTAAACCGAGCGGTGAAGTTTCTGTCGGTATGTAGTTTTACTTTCTAGGTGCTTCGTTTATTGTATCTTTTGGCTTCCGCATATTGTTATTTCTTTACTCTTTTACTCTGGCTTATGGACATGTACTAGATAGTTAGTTTACTTTCATATTCTTGATATCTTTACAGCCGTAATATAACTGTGGAAGGACTTTTTCTACCCACAGGTAGCATGGTTGGCTATGTCACGTGCCCATCTTAGCGTACTCATCTTAGCGTACTCTGGAAAGCGGGGTGTGACAGCATAGAAGTCCCGGGGTGGTTTGGTACCACCGAGGACCCTCCGACGCTCAAGTTAGTGATGAGATTCGAGCAGAGTAACGGCATAAAAGTGTCAAAAAAGGGCTTACCTGACCCCTCTGTGATGGAGGTTTATATAGTGGTGGAGCACGCAGCAGCGGGCGCGAGAATCTCGCCGGCAGTTACGCTCCCGACGTCACGCTCGCGTAGAGAGCGGATCGCCCATTAATGGGGATCGTGATAGCGTAGAACGTGGGACGTTGCTGGCGTAAAATCCGCGTATGGCGAGATACGCGGAGCGGCGGTTACGTCTGGGAGTAGGTCGGAGGGCCGAGGAAGACGTCCTCGGTGGGAGCTCGGGGGCGAGCAAGGAGGCCGAGGAGTCTTGGTCCAGTGGTAGCTCGGGGGCGAGCTGAGAGGCCGAGGAAGCCAATTTGCAGGGGCCTCGAGGAAGGCCAGCTCGTGCTTGCAGATCGGGCACGGGGTGGCCTAGTCGGCCCCTGTGGACCCTTTCTTCTGAGTTCTGGGACGCGTCACCTGCCCCGTGTCATGATCTTGGGGATCGTCAATATTGAGCACTATCAATCACAGAGCAACACAACACAACGCCACAAAACGAATCAAGCTCGAAACTTGATGGCTCAGCTAAGGTTTTGACTTGGACTGCAAGCGAGGGATCAAAGACAGATAAGCTTGGCTAGAAATTGCTCGGCTTGGGTTCTTGGTTGCGCTGTCGACGAGGTGGCTGTTGTCTATAAGAATCGAGGCGATGATCTGGGCTGCTCGTCCGAGATTGTTCGGTTATAAAGCTTTGATGGTGCTCGGGGCGAACAGAAGAAGAAGACGGCGGCAGTAGGGGGATGAAAATGGTCTGGGTTCTCGGTTGAAGGTGCTCGGCGATGAGAGGAAGAAGGAGATAGCGGTGGTGGCTGCGACTTTTGGGGTTTGTTGCGAGATGATGGGTTCGGCAAAGGTGAGGGGTTGAGCTCAATTGGGTTCTCGGTGGTTTTAGGAGGAGACGATGCGGTGGCATGGTTGTCGTCGGAGAATGAGTTGAGGGTTGCGGGCCTGCTCGGTTAGGGATCAAGTCGCGGCGACGACGAATAGGTCGACAGTGAGAGTGCTAGGGTCGATGTCCAAGACGCTCGGGTTTGGGTTGAAGGTGTCGACAAGAGTCGATGATGCTGTTGCTAACGACATGGGGGGTTTTTTGGAAAAAGAAAAATAAAGAAAGATGGTGATGATGATGAGAATATATATATATATATATATATATATATATATATATATATGAGAATAATGGAGAAAAGAGGCCATAGGAGGGGATTTCCTCCTATGACGTGGAAAAATACAACCTCCGCCATTTTTTCCGACGATCGGCACCCATCATCATCATCTTTATCATCTAAGATGTGAGCACACCAAATTTCATGTGATTCCACAACTTTTTCACCATTGATTTAGCAATGTAAAAAGTTCTATTGTCGGTAAACCGTTAATTTTGAACCCATTAAATCAACGGTGAAAAAGTTGTAGAATCACATGAAATTTGGTGTGCTCACATCTTAGATGATAACGATTCGAAAAAAATGGTGGAGTACACCATATTTCCTCCATTATATATATATATATAGAGAGAGAGAGAGAGATGGGGAAGAAGGCGTGTGTGAGAGAGAGAAAGAGAGATTCTCTCTTCCCAAAGAGGAGAGAGATAGATATGATGTGTGTTTAAAGATTTAACAAGGATTTTAATTATATTCTCATACCTAAGGATAATCTACAATATATATTATAGTTCAACAAATAATAAATAATGTTAGGCAAAATATCATATGCTTAACAATTAAGACATAGCTAAATTAGCAAACAGAATTAAAATAACCACCACCCTTTTATTTAACCAACTAGATAATTATATTCTATCATGACACGTTATTAAATTCTAAAATAAATAAAATAGTTTTATTAGCAAAAAAATATACCCTCATAAATCTAAAAATATTGCACTTACAGTAATCTCCAGAACAACAATCAAGATAACACAAAAGCTACAACAATCAAGATCACACAAAAGCTTGCAGAAAATGTTAAAGCCTTCAAATCACAACCATAGATAGAAAACCACATAACATCAGTCAAGAATTACAAACTTATTAATATATAGAGCACATTCTAGCATGTAATAAATCAAGAATATGGATAGAAGCAGCAGTTCCATCAATCCCCAAGAAACAAGTAATCGCTAGCATCATCTCGTAATAGATAGCTACTACCCACGAGTCATCTCTTCTCATTTATCAGATGAAGCAACAATTCATGAACAACATATTACCATATATTTTCTGAAAGCCGCTCAGCGTGTTCTATGACTTCCTGCTGGTTTGGCCGCAAATGGCGACTTGGCCTTGGCAAATTCAAGCAAGTCCTTGAAAAGCTTGTCGTCGGGCTCAGCCAGTTCTTGAGCTGTTCTAACACTACTTTCATTAAGCGACAAGTTTTTTGTCTGCGACACCAATCCGTTGTTTTGAGAATTACCGCCCGATGAAGTTTGATGCTGCTCGAAAAATTGCTGCCTTTGATTATATTTCACAGGTGGCGGGGGCAAGAAAGTACTAGATGGCTGTGGTTCCCAAGGAGCCTTTGGAAGATTCTCCATAGTTGGTTTTGGGATTTGAATTGGTTCGTTATCATCGTCGTATTTGAAAGATAAAGGTGGCGATGCTGAAGCAGTTTTAGAGGGTGAAGGTGGCTTTGCATTTGACAAGCTTTGTTCTTTGTAGGAGTCGCCACTCAAGTAGTCGAATGTAGGGGCTTGTGAGTTGATTATTGGAGGTTTTGATGTTTGTGGTGGAGGAAGAAAGGAGGTTTTGCGTGTTTGCTCGTTCTTGGAAGTAGCAGGCTTTTTTCCTTGTCGTGTTTCGTTTTGTCTTGAAGTCCTAGTATAACATCCATATGATCAGAAAGTGCAAGAAAAAGAAGAATTATATGAAGCATCGAAACTTGCAAAAGGGTGTTGTACCCATGTCCAATGCATGCCAGCCATGTAGACATGACTGGCAAGCATCTGCTATAGCGTCGGTCGCATTTTCAGCCGTGTGACAATAAATGGCCCACGATATTTTGCTGGGCAATGTTTTTCTTTCTTTCACTTAATCTTGATGAGTGCAGATATGATATGTTGTTTTACTATTATTCGGAGTAATGATTTGGGAGTAGTTTGTGATTGGCTGAAAGGTTTATTGCTTTAGGTTCTTTTTTTCTCAATCCACTGTGATTTATAACCCGATATTTGAATTTAATATCGAAATGAATGCCAACTTGCCAAAAAATAAGTACCCGTTGGTATATAATCAATCTGAAATGCTACCAATGAAATTAAATAAGAAAGATCCCTCTCGATACACATGCATATCCATACATCTATGTGTGTGTGTTTGTTAGCATGTATGTATCCGTACACACACGGATGTATGCATATGCATATGTTGGGCTCTGAGTCACGGATATCTTTGCCATAATCTTACGAAACAGGTTGGCATCAAAGCCAATTATCTTTCTACTAGTTCAGTTCTACATGACGAAGGCACAAAACCAACCACTTAGAACTTTGATATGAAATATATACATAAGAATAACGGAGGACAAAGGCCCGAGAAGAGAATTTCCTCCAAAGTGACATCGGAAAAAGTCTATCCTCCATCGTTTGTTTCGACGATCGGCACCCAACATCTTTATCTTCATCGCCTAAGATATAGGTAAAGCAAATTTCAAGTGATTCTAACATTTTTTCACCCAATTAGTGGAGGCAAAATTAATGGTTTTCCGATAATAGAACATATTTAGCAGTTTTACATCACTTGATCAACGGTGAAACGGTGCATCACATGAAATTTGGTGTATCTACATCTTAGATGTTACGTATCAAAATGGACAGGGCTGATCGTCAGAAAAACGGAGAGAATATTTTTTTTGACGCCATAGGAGGGTCTCTCTCTCTCTCTCTCTCTCTCTCTCTATATATATATATAATGGAGGAAAGGCGCGATTGGAGGGAATTTCCTCCTATGGCATCGAAAAAATACACCCTCCACGTTTTTATTCGTCGATCGGCACCCATCATCTTCATCTTTATTAAGATGTCGATACACCAAATTTCATTTGATTCCAATAGTTTTTCACTGTTGATTTGGTGGTTGCAAAATTAACGGTTTACCGACCATAGAGCTTTTTACATTACTAATTCAACGGTAAAAAAGTGGTGGAATCAAATGAATGTGTATCCACATCTTAGATGATAAAGATGATCACGGGTGCCGATCATCGAAAAAAATCACGAAGGATATAGATTTTAGACGCCGCCGGACGAAAAAGCCTCCTAGGGCCTCTTTCCTCCATTATTCTCGAGAGAATACATCCAGCGGCGTCTAAAATATATATCCTTCATGATTTTTTTCAATGATCGGCATCCATGATCATCTTTATCATCTAAGATGTGGATACACATTCATATGATTCCACCACTTTTTCACCGTTGAATTAGCAATGTAAAAAGTTCTATTGTCGGTAAACCGTTAATTTTGTACCCACCAAATCAATGGTGAAAAGTGGTAGAAATACATGAAATTTGGTGTATCTACATATTAGATGATAAAGATGGAGGTGATGGATGCCGATTGTTGAAAAAAATCATGGAGGACGTATTTATTCGATGTCATGGGAGGAAATTCCACTCGCTCTCTCTCTCTCTCTCTCTCTCTCTCTCTCTCTATATATATATATATATATATATATATATATATATATATGAAAAGGGATATTAGGTGGTGCCACTTTGTGTGTGTGAAAAGGGATATGAGATGGTGGCCACATTTTTGAAAAGGGTTCCCCGCCTCAAACATACATATCCTCATGTTTTTCACCGATCCAAACCGGTCATCTTGATCTGCTTATCATAAAACCCTATGTACAAAAAGTTTCGTGATTTAAAAATTTTTAACGCATTCATAAAAAATTAACAGCTTATCGGTATAGAAAAAATGCGATCACTTGATTGACGTGTTAGAGGATTTTAATTCTCATTTTTTGTACATAAGGGTTTCATGATACGTAGATTAAGATGACCGGTTTAGATCGGTGAAAAAGCATAGGGACACGTGTGTTTTGAGGAAGCGACTTTAGCCATCAAATATTATTTGATGGCTGAGATTTAATAGTTGTTTTTAAAGGTAAATATAGAAACAATAACAAAATCAAAAATTAAATCTTACATAATCTTGTAGAATATCTTTCCTCTTTTTGAGAGAGAATCTATTTAAGATAATATCTATCAAAACAAATTAGAAACATCTTTCTCTTTAAGAGAAAACAACATACTTAATAAAATTACTCAATCTTAATTAAATTAAAAACATTTAGTTAGCAAGAAAAATATAATTAACAAAACCATGATACGAAGATCAAGAGGAATAACCTAAATAGGGAGTTCACCCCTCAATGTAAAATAGATTGCATTTTGGACGCTTCAGATCAGAATTGATTGTGTTGATTGTGTTCTTAAGCATACTTTTATCATCAATAAAAAATAAATTCATTTTGATCACATAACTTTTAGTTTTCATTTAATTTCTCTTTTTTTTAATTTATCATTCATCTTTCTAAAAATTTTCCTCAAAAAAGATGCAAATAGAGAAGAAAATGTATTAATATGTGTGAGAGATTCTATAGGATATTGTAAAGAATTTGTTTTGATTTAGTTCTCATTTCTATATTTACTTTTAAAAAACAACTATTGAATCTCAGCTATCATATAATATCCTATGGTTACTGTCACTCCCTCTCATTGCTCTCACCTTATATATATATATATTAAAGTTTTTTTTATATACTCAAGAACGAGGGGATGATTATATATTTTATCTATGAGTGTAGACAGACTTTTGATATAAATGGGCTCCAACAATAAAACTCAAGCATTGTTGAGGTTTGACCCATCTTATATCTTGTACCCATGTAGCTCTCATAGTTTTTCCAATATGGAACTATTTGTCTCTCACATCTCAACACTCCCCCTCATATGCAACCATCACTTTTTCTCGGTGTGGTACTCACATGGATTGCACAACACTTGTAGAGCTAGGTTTCTCCGAGGCACTTTTTTGTGCTTGTAGCCTGCTTCTCTCAGAGATATTGTTGAGGTCCCGAAGCACTTTTTTTTGTGCTCTAATACCATATTAGATATATATATATACACATATATGTATATATATTTATAAACGAGGGATGATTATATATTTTATTTACGTGTACACGGAATTTTGATATAAATGGGTTTCAACAATAAAACTCGAGCCTTTTTGAAGTTTGGCCCATCTTGTGTCTTTATACCCATGTAACTCTCATAGTTTTTCCAATGTAGGACTATTTTAGTCTTACACATTTCAACATATATATATATATATATATATATATATATATGACTAAATTGCACAAATATATCCATGAACTTTCACTATTTTTGCAATCGATACCATAAACTTTAATAATTATAAGTACCATGAACTATCATCTCCTCTTGCAACTAAATACCATTAACTATTTTTCCTTCTGCAAACATTAAGTTAAGCTACCACGTTAGCAATTTTTTAATTGACCATCCTATTTTACCCCTATGGGATGTTTTAAAATTACTTCTTTAACATTCTTTCATCTCCATTTTAACTTCTAGGACAAAATCATAGATCATAGCATCTTCCTCATCTGCAATTAATCATAGGATGCACTACGATTATGGCTTCCTTACTACCATAGCTAGATCCAATACCGAGCGCAATCTAGATAGGAGATTTTAGGGTTGTAACAGTGGCCCGTTAGAAATTGCCAACTTGTTGCATCTCTCTCTCTCGCTGCTTTTCTATGATCATTCCCTCACCTCGCTGCTGCTCTCTCTCACATCTCTCACCCATCAACTACGTAACTCTCATCACTCTCAATTTTAAACCTAGATAAAGTAAACGAAAATTGACACCTCAAGGCCATTAACCTTGTAATTGGGTTAAACAACTTTTAAAAATGAAGATGTTCGCTCAATTTTGATCGTCGTCGTCGATTTTGCGAATCGTCTTCGATTACAAGATCGGGCGTGTGATCAATTTTGGAAGATGGGGGATAGTTTGCTTCTTTTGGGGTTTACTGATGAGTTGGTAAATGTAGAAGTAAAAGGATAAAGAATAAAAAAAATAATTTTTAATAGGTAAAAGATTAATAAAAATCGATGGGTATAACGGTCCATTCATGCAGCATATTTAATGTCATATGGTATTTATGTCAAAAAGAAAAGTTCATGATACCTATCTAATCATTAAAGTTCATGGTATCAATCGCAAAAATGGTGAAAGTTAATGGATACATTTATGCAATATATATATATAGGGGAGTGATCTATTGCAAACCGGTCCACATTTTTTAAAAACGGGAACTTTCGATACACAACATATTTGAACGATCCGAGCCATTCAAGTTGATCACCCTATCCTTAAATGTATATATATGAAAAATCAAAGGGTTTGAAGACCTCTAACCCATGCATCAAATGAGTGCAAAATGAACGTCTTTCAATATAGCAACATAAACTTCATCCAATGCATAGGGGCTAGAGGTCTTTAAACCCTTTGATTTTTCATACACATAGAGTTGAAGATAGGGCGGTCAACTTGAACAGTTCGGATCGTTCAAATATATCGTGGATCGAAAGTTCCGGTTTTTAAAAAACACGGACCGGATTGCAATGGAGCGCTCTCCTATATGTATGTATGCATGTATGTGTATAGAGAGAACAATGAAGAAAAGAAGCCCTGAGAGACTTTTCGTTTGGTGGCGTCAAAAAAATACACCCTCCATGATTTATTTCGGTGATCGGCACCCATCATCGTTATCTTTATTATGTAAGATGTGGATACACCAAATTTCATGTGATTCCACTACTTTTTCATCGTTGAGTTAGCAATGTAAAAAGTTTTATTGTCGGTAAACCGTTAATTTTGCACCCACTAAATCAACGATGAAAAAGTGGTGGAATCACATGAAATTTGGTTCATCCACATCTTACATGATAAAGATAATGATGATGGGTGCAGATCGTCGAAAATATCATAAAGAGTGTATTTTTTCGACGCCATAGAAGGAAATTCCTATGGCACCTTTCCTCCATTATCCTCATATATAATTCACTCCTATGGCACATTTCCTCCATTATCCTCATATTTATTACCAAATATAATATAATTAAATGCACAAATTCTAAAGTTAATCTAATGGTGAAAAATGGAAATGAATTGTTTCTAAATCCTTCCGATAGGATCCTAGTCCAACTCTCTCTATATATAGTAGGACTATTCTCTTCTTAAAAGGAGAGGAAATCTTTTCGTCCCACTTTTTTAACGATTGGATCGTCTCATCTATTGGTGGATGATGTCATCACCATTTTTTGTGGGATGTCAACACTAACTATCTATTTGCATTCCAACCGTTGATTCGTAAATCTAACAATGAAAAACATGGGAGAAGATCCCTTGTCCTCTTAAAAGGAGAATAGTCCTACTCATATATATAAAGAGAGAGAGGCCCTAGGAGAGTTTTCGTCAGGTAACGTCAAAAAACTACACCCTCCAACATTTTATTCGACGATCAATATCATCTTGATCTTCTTCGTCTAATATGTCGACACACCAAATTTCATATGATTCTAACACCTTTTCACCGTTGATTTAGTGGGCGCAAAATTAACAGTTTATTGACAATTGAACTTTTTTCATTGCAAGATCAAAAGGTGAAAAGGTGGTAGAATCACATGAAATTTGGTGCATCGCCGAATTAGACAACGAAGATCAAAACGGACGGTTCTGATCGTCGAATAAAATGGTGTAGTAGTTTTTTTCATGCCACCCAACGAAAAAGCTTCCTATGGCCTTTTTCTTCCATTATTCTTATATGAGAATAATGGAGAAAGAGGCCATAGGAGGAAATTTTCTCTTATGGCGTGGAAAAAATACAACCTCCACCAATTTTTTCGACGATCGGCCCCCATCATCTTCATCGTTATCATCTAAGATATGGGTACACCAAATTTCATGTGATTCTACAACTTTTTCACTGTTGATTTAGCAATGTAAAAAGTTCTATTGTCGGTAAACCGTTAATTTTGAACCCACTAAATCAACGGTGAAAAAGTTGTGGAATCACATGAAATTTGGTGTACGCACATCTTAGATGATAACGATGATGATGATGGATGCCGATCGTCGGAAAAAATGATGGAGGTTGTATTTTTTCCACGCCATAGGAGGAAATCCCCTCCTATGGCCTCTTTCCTCCATTAATCTCTTCTTATATAACATATACATATACATATATAGGAGAGTGATCCATTGCAAACTGGTCCGTGTTTTTTAAAAACGGGAACTCCTGATCTACGACATTTTAACGATTTGATCCGTTCAAATTGATCACCCTACCCTCTACCCTCAAATATATGCATATGAAAAATCAAAGGATTTGAAGACCTCGAGCATCGGATGAAGTTTATGTTGCATTCTCGAAAGACGTTCACTTTTGCACCCATCGATGCATAGGTGGGTGAAGTTTATGTTGCATTATCGGATGAAGTTTATAGAGCACTCCCTATATATATATATATATATATATATATATATATATATATATATATATAATGGAGGAAAGATGCCATAGGAGGGAATTTCCAGATATGGCGTCGAAAAAATACACCCTCCCTCCATTTTTCCGCCGATCGACACCCACCATCTTCATCGTTACCATCTAAGATGCGGGTACACCAACTTTCATGTGATTCTACAACCTTTTCACCGTTGATTTAGCAATGTAAAAAATTCTATTGTCGGTAAACCATTAATTTTGAACCCACTAAATCAACGGTGAAAAAGTTGTAGAATCACATGAAATTTGGTGTACCCACATCTTAGATGGTAGCGATGAAAATGGTGGGTATCGATCGTCGGAAAAAATGAGGGAGAGTGTATTTTTCGACGCCACAGGAGGAAATTCCCTCCTATGGCCTCTTTCCTCCATTAACCTCATATATATATATATATATATATATATATATATATATATATATATATAACATGGAGATTGTCTCTATGCTCTTATGAGTGAGTGTGTGTTCTTTGTGCATCATTATGTTTGAACCCCCATGTTTGCATCTTCTGATAGTATTTCATTTGTGCATTATATATGTGTGGCTAAGTACAACATTTTTCTACTTATGCCCGGAGTTGCATCCATATGCAACAACCAAACCAAAGTCCTTAACTGAAAGATAGAGCGCTCATAGTTTATTACATACCTACGAGATAGCTGTGAGAAGTCATCCTCCAAGTCATTGTCCTCATGATCAAAATTAACAAGAGGAGCAGCCGAGGGTGCTACCGTATTAGATCCTCCTATTTTAGGAGCACTCGTGACTTCATTATTAGGAGTCCCCTTCACTATGTCATCATGCTGCTGAAGAACATGCTGCAAGTCATCATTCAACCCTAGGCCCTGAAACAGAAGTTCCTCATCGCTGCAAAATCAACGAAGGAAAAAGTAAATGCTCTTAACATTTTAACTTTAAAAGGAGGGAATCAAATTGAAATCTCTATTTCTTTCTCACCATGACACCTGACAAAAAATGTTTTCATATTTTTGAGGAAAAAATAAGAAAATAATTTATTTGCTAATTATTCACATCTTCTTAAATGTAAAGAAATCTATACTAAACATATTGTTAAATGTCCATCAAAACTACATCCATAAAAAAATATTTTGAATCAAATGTTTAAAAAACTTCTCAAATATTTTCATGATTCTAGCATACCAATACGTGCATCACCCGTGCAAAAAAAAACTACTATTATAGTTTAAATTTTGTGATACTTTCACAAGATATTGAAACATTTCATACCTAGTAGTATTCACAAGAGCCATGACACGTGTCTGATACGTACGACACTGCTCAACTAGGTCAACAATAATTTCTTCCTTCACACCCTGTTCATAGCAGGTAAAAACAATATGAGACCTGGCAAGTTAGTGACTTTTGATTGTTGAATCATTTAGTACATTATACAGCCTCATAGCACAAATAGTGAGCATGAAGGCCTTCAATGCAATTAGAGTAGCTTTTATTTAAACTTTCACATTCAATCTCAGTAAGGTTATGTGAAGGAGGAGTGTTATTCTTTGTCTACGAAATTAACAAAAATGTCATAATTTTTTGATTTAGTGTCATTTTGTATTTATCAAAACAGAAAAATTACTAGCAAACTATGGACAAGACAGACAACTTACAGATAAAATAAGTCAGCTAAATATGATATGTCCAAACAAACCCAAAATTTACGGTCAATGATGAAATGAAGAGCATTATTTAATGTTTGGGAATATAACAAGCCCAACTTCTTTTAACCCTTGAAATTATTTAAAACCTTAAATTATGAAGTTCTCAACTAATCCCAATAACTACTATTAAAATGCTTGATTATGTAAGCAAAGTGGGTCCCCACGATCTTCAAAAATAGGGGAAAAAACAATCACATCCAAAACTCGTCCAATTTTCTTTTGGTTATTATGTTGATGCACTGAAACTTGCTTTTATTGTTCTCCAGAAAGTTTTCCTTTCTCATGCACCTAAAGAATAATATCATGACATCACTAATATGCATAAACCATATCAAAATGAAGTTACATGCCTTTGGGTTTTGCTATAATGCTAACTAATACGCTCATGGTTGTCACAGTTCTATTTAAGTTTTAGACACTTGGCTCCCGTCTATAGATAGAAAAGATTTCTTTCTTTTCGAATATGCACCATGAACAAGGACAAGCTTGTTCACTATAAGAAATCTTAAGTATAGTTGGTTCAGTGAAACAAGTGCACATAAAATAGTACATCATAGAAAGCCCCTATAACAGTTACATAAATGTACTTATGTCTGTATTTACGCATATTCAGCATTTGAAATGTTACTTGCAACCAACATTAACCGCTATAAGCAAACAAAAACAAATTAAAGAATGCATCACCAGAACCCTCTGGTTTATCAACTGCGCATATATGTTGTTGGTGCTCTCAGAAACGGATCCAATAATGTGGCTCAACAGAAACAAGGTTGAACAATAAGAGTACTCAATAACTTCAAACACCGCATAACAACAATATCAAACTCTTAGAAGACTGCATTTGACTATAAAATAATGCTCCTATCAAAATTATACCAAGTAAAAAAGGTAATTTGAAAGTAAATATGAAAATAAAGTATTACTGGATTGTTGAAAACTAATTAAATCAATGGAATAATGGTTTGATTCACCTTTTACTTCATAAAAAAAGTCTAAATTCATATGGGCCAACATATAAGAGAAAAGAAGTTAGGAACCCACCTCAGGATTACGAGGATCTAATGCACTGAGCATCTCCGTTAACACGTCTACTATACCTCGAGCATTTTGAATTTGCTGCGAGCTGAATAAAAAAAGGGTCCAAATATTATAATTTCATAGTTCAAACTTCAAAGGGAATATGAGAGAGAATACGCATGAGGCGGCATTTCTCCAGCTAAGCATATTAGATATTGCATTACTCTACAGAATATTAATCTAATAAACAGAATATGATCACAAAAGGTTAATAAACAAATGGGGAATGAAAATGTTCCCAGTCTGCAGTAAATACATCAGATTTTCAGCATTTGCTTTTAGTTTGATCAATATGAAACCATCTTCTACGAACTGCCAAACACCATCTTTCTCAAAGCATTACACAAATGTGCAAATGTGATCATATTGTCAAGAAAACATAATCCTTTTGTGTCAGGTGGGGAAAAATTTACTAGCCACAACAGGACAAAAAAAAGTTTCAAGTCACCCCAGGCTTGGGTATATCTATTTACAGATACTTGTACTTTCATGACTCACCTAGTCATAGCTAGAAACTTCGAGCGCAGTCGGAAACCCTTTTAACCTTTTAATAAGCTACAAATAAACCCCATAAGTATTAAAAATTTAAGACTGGATATAGTAGTTATACACAAAATTATGCAAGAATCTAAAGAGACATACTACTACCATCCATGTACTTGATCCATATAATGGTCATACACACAACCAAGCAAAAAAAGAACTTTTCTGCTTTTCAATATGAATGTCATCAATGCCTTAATAAACCTATAAAACAAAAATACTCCTTGCTCACTTCAAACAACACTTTCTATCGTTTTTCACACATATAGAGTAATAATTATGTTTCACACCCAGAACGAATGCCATCAGGTTCGCTCTTCAATTTATATATTCCTCAGAGTTGAACAAAATTCCCTATTCAAAAACCCTATCTTCTTTCCTCTTCTCTTCTTTTAGATCTCAGGTCTAGAAGAATTTGGAGGGTCACTTACACGCTGAATGTTGGATCAAAGAAAGGGGAACCAAAGAAAGGGGAACCATTCTTTCTACAAATCAGTGGTCATGTTACTTTCTTTCTTTCTTATTTTTCTACATAATCAGCGGCACTCAACTTGGTTGCGTTAATTAAAATGATTTGACTCCCCGTTATCATAACAGGCCACCAGTAGATCTTTATGTAGGGTGCCTGCTCATGATAGGCGCCAAAAATTAACCAAAGATCATATATTCTTCTTTTCTAAAAGCAGTAAACTACAGCATGACAATATTAAACTTCTTAATGTTCAAATGGACAACTCATTTACTATAATTAATTTTTATGCTGATGTAACTGAATGATAAAATCTTTAAACTCTCCATCACTTGTATTTTCTCACACTATTATATTTTTTTTGCAAAAATAAATTCTGGCATTATGGTTTAGAAACTTGTATTTTCTCGCACTATTATATTTTTTTGCAAAAATAAATTCTGGCATTATGGTTTAGAAATTAACGGCATTATGATCCTTATCTTTTTAGGTTTTGGATTAACTGCATATTTGTAAACCTACATAACAGTAGAACAAAAATAAATAGTCTACAATCAAATATGAGAAGAAGGCAATATTACTGCACTGAAATAATGTTATACATTCAAGTTTCATCTATAAGGCCCCATCACAAAAAAGGACGTCCTAGGTTAAATAGAAATATATTTGCTGTTGGGCCTTGGAAGTAACCCAGCAGATCTTATTCTTTTTAAATTTTAATAGCCAAATTAGTATTGAAAATAAAAGGAGTTAATTAGTTGTATTCAAGAGGTCCAACTTTAGGATACAGTAATTTGTACTAGCTTTTAGACTGTAGCAACAGTAATACTAGATTTACATCCTATAAGATTCTGTATTCAAAAGGGGGGAAAGCTGAACTACAGATTCCAAATCGCTTGAGGTGACAGCAAGTTTATGAAGATTGAAGATTGTTTTAGGCAAAATAATATTGGTATCCAACTTTTAGATAGCCCACCCCAATTGATAAAGCTATAGATGGTCTAAAAGTTTTATACACTTTGACAGGTGTTCAAAATGGACTGCAAACAAAAAAAAGAAAGGAAAGAGAATTGGAGGAAATAAAAGGAGTGGTAATGTACAAATGCCTATTAAATCTGTAACATTCCAAAAAAAATGATGACAAAAAATATCAGTTGTGATCGAACAACCACGGGTCACTGAGACAAAAGGGTCATGTCTCTGTATTTGCTTCAACATCTAAGCAAGTGAATGTTAGTGACTCACAGGAACCAGTTTGATTCTACACAACTTAAACAGGCCCCAAGAATTTCTTATAGACGTTGATATTGCTAGCATATGAAATAGGCATTCTGTCTTCTAAGAGCATTATCTTTTGTTAAAGTTTAAAGTTTATTTAAAATTGAGGGAGTGATGGGCTTTTTTATAGCCACATGGGCATTTGATATAAATGGCTTCCAACAATAAGACTCGAGCCTTGTTGAGTTTTGACTCATCTTATATATTATACCCATCTGTTTCTTTTGTTGTTTCCAATGTAGGACTATCTTTAAAGTCCCCCATCATTTGGTTTTTACTTTGAACACTCCCCCTCACGTGTACTTTGAACACTCCCTCTCGAGGATCGAGCAATTGCTCTGAGACCATGTTAAAGTGTAAAGTTTATTTAAAATTGAGAGAGTGATAGGCTTCTTTATAGATACATATGGGCCTTTGATATAAGTGAGTTCCAATAATAAGACTCAAGCCTTGTTGAGATTTGACTCGTCTTATATCTTATACCCATACGTTTCTTTTGTTGTTTCCAATGTGGGACTTTCTTTAAAGTCCCATCATTTGGTTTTTACTTTCAACACTCCCTCTCACGTGTGCTTTCAACACTCCTCACGTGTGGTTGTCACGGGAAAAGTACGAGTAGAGTTACGTGCAACCATCACTTTTTCTTGGTATGGTTGTCACATGTTGGATCGAGCCATTGGCTCTGATACCATGTTAAAGTTTAAAGTTTATTTAAAATTGAAAGAGTGATGTGCTTTTTTATAGAAACACACGAGTCTTTAATATAAGTGGGTTCCAACAATATGACTCAAGCCTTATTAAGGTTTAACTCATCTTATATCTTATACCCATGTGTTTCTTTTGTGTTTCCAATGTGGGGACTATCTTTAAAGTCTCATCGTTTGGTTTTTACATTCAACACTTTTCATCAAACTATCCAAATTCTAAGCGAATTTTGAAAGTTGGACAAATAGTGTTGAGGTCAAAATTTGCACCCCACTACCCAAAATCAAAAATAAAAAAATAAGAAAGTCGACAGTCAATAGTCAAAGTCAACGTCCAAGTGGATCTGGGTCCGACCACAAGCAACCGGGCCCACGCCCAAACTGCTTCAAGCCTAAGCTAAGCCGGTCATCGAAGAAGAAAGGGAAAGAAATTTATAATAAATAAATTTTGTATGCAAATAAGTGAATGTTATACAAATAGGCAAAAAGCCAAAATCATGTAATGCTCATAGCTTATGTGCAAAAAGATATGCACATTGGCATGGGAGAGAAAAAAGCAATTATGTAAAGCCCAATGGCTAAATTGTAGTGGATATTTAAACCCAACCATAACAAGAAATGTTAAGTTTTTTCCATTCCTACAAAATACCATGTTTTGTTCCTCCCTCTTCTCTCTCCAAGCTGCTTCTTCAAGTAAATCAAGAGGTAAACCCCTCCTTTTCTAAAAATAAACAATAAAAACTCATAGATCCATGGAAAGTGGGCCTCTTTCTTCCATCAAATCCCATAAAGGAAAGCTTTTGGGCCTCATCCTCCATCTTCTTCCTCAAATTCAAAGAAAAATGGGAGAATAAAAAAACCATCTCCCAGAACACAACTTCAAGATCTAAGACATAAAAGCGGGAAAAAGAGCCCATTTTCCTTCATCCAAGATCTCAATCTCAACTCCTCAAGAATCAAAAGAGCATTTTGAGAGAGAAAGTTGAGGATGACCCCACCAAAGGGAAAGCCTTTGGGCTTCTCTTTTGGGAAAACCCTCGGGGATGCAGATTTCGATCCGTACTCCCCTCTTGAACACAGATCTCCATCCGTGCTTCACCCATACGGAAGCATAGGTCTCGGTCTATGTTACATCAAACGAAAACCGACGAAATATTGCGGTTATGCCGCCGAAATTTCATCGAAATCCCACTTAGTCAATTTTAAAACAAAATTAGAAAAAGTAAAACTAAATAAATAATAAATAAAATAAAAAACTACCAGCCGGGGGGCGCCCGAGCACCCGACACCCAGGTTCCCTCCCTTAAAATACCACTCAGGGTGCCCCTAAGGGCCTCTGAGCCCGAGCGCCCCCCACGGGAGGCATCCGGACTTGAGTGCCCCCAATAAGGCCCCCAAATCCCAGGTCCCCCTTTAAGGGGGAACCGGGCTCAGGTCCACCGAGCACCCGACACCCAGGTTCCCCAAGGGACACCCAGAACCGTGTCCCCTTTTAGGGATACCCGAGGCTCGGGTCTCCCTTCAGGGGGTCCCGGGTTTTCCTTCTCATAATAAAATAAAAAAATTAAAAAAATGAATGAATGAAACAAACCTGCATTTCTTTTCAAACACACCTTGCACACTGAGTTCGCACGACCCGTTAATTAGAGGTTCTCTCGCTTCAAAGCGAGAGGTAATTAATGGCAGCTTTGTCCACGGCTGTCAGATATTAGAATCCTCACAATCAATAAACCCAGGCTAAACCTAGGGGAGAGAATCTATACACACCTGACACGCGAGCGCATCCATCCCAATAGGTGACGAAAAACACTCTACAGATTCCGGCACGCCCAGTGGGACTCTCTCATCCCGTCTTTTGGATCAAACGATCATACGAACTCATTCAACATATACATCGTTGTTTGTACTGAAATCATGTTTCTTTATACAGCAACCAACTTTCAAAGATCAACGACGAACAATCAACATCGCTGAACGATGTCTCAACAAATGACCCCAGCTTCCAACGCGACCACCGTCACATACACGCTCAAGACAACTACCAAAGTGACTCTTTCATCAAGTCTCATGCTGCAGTGGACAGAACCTCCACTTCAGTTCGGGTCCATATTTTCCTCGGTCTCTTCCAACGCTTTTACCGTAGAGACGCTAACAAACCAAATAGCCAAACCGGCCTCAAGGGGAAAAGGCCAAATGTTATGACTGTAAAGACAACCGAGCCAACACGCAAATCTGTGTTCGATCGGCTATTTGTCACACCAACTGGGGGCAAGACCGTCAACCCAAAGAAAGCAACAAGATGTCTAGGGCCGGCCAACGTAAGGCCCATGACAATCGCATACTTGAGTGTACTCTCAGTCAATAACCCTACTGCGGCCTTAAAGCCTTAAAGAAAACAGATGCTCGCTAAGTCCTCAAAACCGAGAAGTTAAGACAAAAACGACTCAGATACCGCACCAATAAAAGGACTAGGGCTTCTGCTAAATTGGACTTCGTGAGGTTCCAAGAATATGGTTACCCCGCGACGAAAGCCGAACCGGCCATAAAAATCTACAGCTCTTTTGAACCGCTATGATTTGTTCAAAAAAGTGCCCCCCGAAAATTCATGTCCGACAAAAAAAGCTGTCAACTCACAAGAGGAACAAGATGTCCTAATCCAGACGAAGCAAGGCCCATGACGACCGCAAATACAAGTGTCTTCATTAGACTCTCTATCTGTCAGCCCAAGACGACTGCCAAGAAAGCAGATGCCTGCCAAGCCCTTAAAATCGAAAAGCTAAGACAGAAACGGCTAAGGTATAAAGCCAGCAAAAGGGCATGGGCTCCTGCTCATTTGGATTTCATAGGATCCAAAAACAGGGTAGCCCCGCAACAATAGTCAGGTCTGCCGTAAAAATCAACAATTCTTTTGAACCTCTACAGTCGGTGTAGAAGGATGCTATGACCGTGAAGATGAGGAAAACGGCAATTCAAAGATTCAGCGAAGAGGAATGTATAAGCCCCGGAATCAAAACCATAGCACCATCTCATTAAGGGTATACTTTGTTCTACTCTCCGAGCAAAAATCAAAAGAACTCAGGCAAAGGGTGCCAGTTGTATCCAAGATGACGGTTGGACCGACTTTCCGCGGCCGTTTGTCCGTCCTTAAAAGGAGCGGACCACGGCAATGGTCTAAAAGTCCTGCAAATATAGTTACCGATGACAAGACAATAAACGGATACACAATCCATACAGTCTACATGGTGGGACTCGGAAGAACAAATCCTACTAGGCTTCACAATCATGATAAAGACATTGCAGTTGTCCAATCCCAGCTTGGTTCGGACGATTTTGAAGACTCTACTCAGGCGATTAAGCAAAAAGAATAGCGGTTATGCTGCCAAAATTTCGTTGTGATCCCACTTAGTCAATTTTAAAACAAAAGTAGAAAAAGAAAAACTAAATAAAAAAAAAAAACTACCCGTCGAGGGGGCGCCCCACCCGAGCATTCCCTCCCTTAAAACGCCACCCGGGGTTCCCCTAAAAGGGGCCTCCCGAGCGCCCCCAAGGTAGGCACCCGAACCTGGGTACCCCAAGGGGGCACCGACCCTCGGGCCCCACTAGATGGGAACCGGACCCAGGCCCCCCCTAAGGGGCACCCGGACCCGGGTCCCCTTTTGGGGATACCCGGGGCCCGGGTCTCCCTTTGGGGTCCCGGATTTTCCTTCTCATAATAAAATAAAATTAAAAAATAATTGAAACAAACCTGCATTTCTTTTCAAACACACACCTTGCACACTGAGTTCGCACTATCCGTTAATCGAAAGTTCCCTCACCTCAAAGCGAGGGGTAATTAACGGCAGATTTGTCCGCGGCTGCCAGATATTAGAATCCTCACAATCAATAAACCCTCGCCTACCCTAAGCGAGGGATCTGTACGCATCTGACAAGCGAGCGTACCTATCCCAATAGATAACGAAAAACACTCTACAAATAGCAATCTAGGTAAAGAATGAAAACATGTACTGCACCAAGGGAAAACTATATTTATAGCACTTCCCTGTTACCAAGAACATAGAGAAATTTAGATAACTAGCATACATTTGAGGTTATTATGAGTAACAGTGAGCTTTCAAGCAGAAAATATATAGTTTGGTTGCTTGTAGTTGAAAAATGCTTTGCAAAGCATGTCCAGCTATATGCACATCCAACTATCACAATTATAATGTCATTTCTTCATTTGGTTGAAATGCCCTTATTACATATTTTGCAATATACTGTTTGGTTGGGTGTAATTTTGACACAATAACTACCTGTCCCTTACATTTTGTGTTGCAACAGTTGTAGTTGGAAAACGTCCAATTTCAAAGCAGTTCCAACTACATGTTTTGGAACTCAAATTTTGTTCCAAACCAAGCAACTGTTTTCAGAGTTTGGTGCAGTTGGAATTACATTTGGGCTCTAATTGCATTCAGTGCACAGCCCCCAAGTGCCTTTATAAATTAAGTACCTAAGGGCAGAAGTATCAGTTTGAAGTGAGGCTTCTATGGCAGCATCTTCATATGTAGAGACAGCAGATTGAGGCACGATCGGATGAGTTTGGGGAGGTGTCATTAATGGTGCAGTGATTTCTGTACGGGGAGGAAATTCTACTCCCGCAGCCTGCCAACATAAACAATATGAAAGATTCAATGTCATGGAATGAAGATTGAAGAATGAACTGGCAAGTCGCATCTTAAGGCCTTTGGCATTGTTATAAAGAGAATAGAAGGTAAGAAAGTACATAAATAGTTGGAAAGTGAAAATGTAAGAAAGAGGTCCTAAAGAATGTGGGGAAGTTGATAAGTTGAAGCTTATATGCCTATACGATATGTAAGAAATGTAAATTCTATCAATCTTGTCATGAATAAGCATACAAAAGAAGTTATTCTTTCAAAACTCAATACAATATTTTAGTACCTCTCATCGCCATCTTCTATATGGATTGTGAAAAGTGGGTGATGTGGCAAGCAAAGTGCAAGCCACTTTTCATCTGCTTTCTTCAACAGCAAAAATAGTATCCATCTATTCCCTTCTACTTTCTCACTTTATTGTTCATTTTCCATTTACCAAACAAGCCCAAAGCATAAAGATTATGTTACGACTTACAAATATTGGAAGATGGGATGACAAATGTAATTTGCTAATTATACGACAAGATAATTGAAGCTTCGAAAGAAAAATGAAACCACATGGAATCAAAATACAAAACTAATAGTTAAAATAATGCTTCAATTTGAAATATCCTGAATACCTGTATGGCTTCAGGATATATGGCTGGGGTCAACTTACGAGTGATTTCAATATAATGCCTTGATGCGCAACATTGCTACCCATCTATCAAGAGGATTTTACATTCATTTGCCTTGGTTCCCCAGACCATGACTTAGTCTGGCACATCATACCCTAATAATTCTTCGGCTTACTTAAAAAATTACTTATAAGTAATCAATGTACATTGTTTGGTACACCATACAAACCCCCTCTCCCAATCATAAACAAAAGTAGGACTTCTCCCACTTTTGTGCAAACAACAAGCAAACTTTTTTTTAACAAAAAAGGTAATAAAAAATATTGTGCGATTGAACTTCAGTAGCAATACCATTGCTCAATTCAAACAATGACTGGTATGCGGTGGCATGGAGAAGATCAAGCACATTTTCACCTGACCCTTGATACATAAAAGAATTCTAAATATTTATCACTGATAACAGCTAAGCACCTCACACTTTGAGGTCTAAAGACATCATATTTCTAAGCTGTGCAAGGGTGGATCCTTATAGAGGCGAGTTTACTCACCTGGATTGAGAATTTCACTAGAAAAATGTGATTTGACAACTTTGAACTGATCAAAAGATTTTAATCTTAACAAAGTGTGCTAAATTCTGTCATGGGTTTGATCCAAGAGAGAAGCATTTAATTGTTTCCTTTTTGCTGAAACTAAAAGTGCACCACATGAAAGAAAATCACCCTATTCATTATTGTCTTCCCCCAAAAAAATTATACTTACCGTATTTACAGAAGTCCTAGATTGAAACAGAAAAAACTTTTCGACTTTTCTAAAATATATATTTAGATTACAATTAATGATTTGAAGTTTCATTTGCATAAAACGTTTGCAAATATTCTATCTTTTTAATAAAGTTCTTTATATAAATTCTTTTTTAAATGATTGTTCACAATCCAAGTTAGAAGAATCGATATATCATCTAAACTTTATTTTAAATTTTCGTAAATCTTATCGTAAATTTATAAATTCCTTTTTGGATACGATCCTTATGAATTTATTTTATCTTTTATCCAATTTGATTACATGTTTGATTAGATTTTTCTTCTAATATATAAATCTATTAATTGGGTTGGGGTGTCGAATTTTGTTCACGAACAACTTAAATGCCAAAAATCTAGTATTTTAGTATAATGTTTTAAAAATTATACATAAAGTAAATCGTTTCAAAATTTCCATGAATAAGTTGATATTCAAAACAAGAGTTGTTCTTAGTGTTATGAAATGAGGGCCAAGTTGATTTAGCTTTAAATTTTCTCTTAAACATATTTATCTTGTTTCCAGGTTTTGTCTCGCCCTACCTGACCCCATGCTCAGGATCTGCCACCAAGGCATGCTCTTAAGTATTTCATGTAATGTAGTAATGTATGTAAAGATTAACACCTCATCATTTTTTAGTTAAAAGCCTGCTGAGCGCCAACTATTATCATCAATTTACCTTCTGCGATATAAACAGTAATATATTGAAAAATTGTCAGGAACAAGATTGGCAACTGCATACCCTTAATTCTTGATACGCGCTATAGTATTGTGGATATCTCCCTCCTGATCCTCCAAAAGCATCTTGCCATGTATCTATGAGAATCAATATCTTTTCCCTCACATTTAAGTCTGGCTGCACACAAAAAAAAAACAAATTCAGATACACCTAAAAGAACAAAGATGCAAGACGTGAAACACTACCAATAAGGTGTAGCATGTGATTATTACATACCCTTTTCTTTACTACTTTCACCATTTCACGCACGATATCACGTTCAATGATTTCTAAGTGAACATTTTCTCCACAATTTTTGCTTAGAGTCTCTAGCACCTGCAAAAGAAATTTTAAGCTTAGGATTAAGTGGTATGACAAGAAGAAAATGTAAGTTGATAGCATGTCATTAAATACATACACAAACACTTGACCCATGTCTATGGTACTTATATATGATTCAGTTTGCTAGCTATACTGTTAAGGAGCTATTGAATCCGTACACTGAGAAAAACTGTTTTGTGTGGCTAGTGTAAACAAGGAATTTTTATTGAACTAACTCCCATGACATTGGGTTCTCTTGTGGATGACTGACATATTGGTTTGAAGTTTCTTTTCTTTAGGCTACAAATTAGAGAAAGTTGCTTGAAGTAGTAGAAACCATCAGAAATCTTTATAGTAATTAACCTTCAAAGTTCCCAAACCAAAATATCACAGAATTTTTTTTCTTTCTTCCTTTTTTTAAGAAACTATGATACCTAAATTGTTCTTTTCCCTTGATCAGCTTTTAAAGAGCTATATTTCCTCAGATTCAAAATAGCAAACTGGTAAATTACCTTTATCAAGACCAAATAGAACTTGATTCAGTGCTTGCGCTACATCTAAATGATACATTTAATTAGCTCCTAAGTTCTGACATTTGATAAAAAGTGTTCTTGTATCCCAACCATAAACAAATTGGAAATTCTTGGTGAGTTTTGATTAATTTAATCCCATGCGACGGTAGTTGTAACTGACATAATTATCTGAAAGTCTGTTTTCTTTTACATTACATGCTCAAGATTACTTTGTATAATGTGGCAGATACATATATAATTATCAACCTTCTTTTTGAGATCCTAGACAACAAATTTTAGCACATTATTTCTTCAGAACATCAACTGCATTCGTATGTTGCCTTATAACAGCTGCCATATAACAGCTTGTAAAAGAATGGCATCCGATCTTCTACATACTGAAATACTAAATGTTCCTGCTGCCAAGACCAAAATAGTATAATATAGCCATATGTGCAACATATTTGTGCAGCTTTAGATGTGGAAGTCCACACGAGTCTAAGTCAGGTGTCAAAGTTTAGTCGGTATTATGTCTCTAAAATCAAATTCTATTTCAATATGATTGCAAGGGACGTTATTAAATAGAAGTAATAATCTAAATACTCTAATGTAATCTAAACCATCATGCTTTCTCCAAGATCTTATAAATAATAATACAAATGTACAAAAGCAGTCTTATGTACTCACAAAGAGGGCAAGGAGCTGTATTTTGGGGTTTTTACTCCCTATTCGCTTCTTAAGTACCTTTAGGGCATCCTTTGCTTGCCTGCAACTCATCAAGAAAAAAATATAAAAAAGAAACAATGATGAAAAAATAGAAAAAATTTGCAAGTATAATATCTTTAAGCGGGGTAGAAAAGGAAAGATTCAAAACAGATGGAAACAAGAAATATACCATTGTATCAAAAAAAACAAAATTAAAAATTGGGGAGCCTCCTCCCTGCAACACTCATTAGATTTAAACCACTGAAGTCCCAGAAATGTTTTATTATAGGAGCTATGTTCATTTGACAACTCTATCAAAATATACCTCAAGAAATAATAAGTCGCCTATAATTAATGATGCATATTTCCAGTATAAATCTCACTTGGATAACCAAAGTAAATGAACCTGTAAAGTATGAAGAAAATATAAGCAGTAGGTTGACTTACTATCCTTCATAGAGATCTCTGTTAAGGTACTTGTAGTTTTTACTTGAAAGTACTTGTAGTTTTTACTTGAAACACTTAAATCTGAGCTACCATATTCAAATGAGCCTAGGGACGGGGTGAACCTCACTGGAGATTAGAATCTCTTTAGGAATTGACCCAAAAACAAATTCTTAATTTCGTAAGACGGCATGGGCTACACCCATAAAATACAATAAGTGAAAACGAAATTTTTATCCTTCCATACATAAACCCTTTCCATTCTGTTCAACTATTTGAATAGTAAAAAATTGTAAAGTTGGTATTTATTGAGAGACCTGTGCAAGTGTGCAATGGATTAGTTCATAGCACATTATGTCGAAGACTTGAAGAATATTAATATCTGGTTTTTGCCACCATTTTAAAAAGATCTACGTGGTGCTTTGCAGTAAGGGATACTGCCAAGCGTGAAATGCCTAGGTATCTAGATGTCGCCTAGCCAGTTGAATTTTTTAATTAAATGTGTTTCTTTCTTATGCAAAAATTAGCCGATAATGGCATGGCTAATTCACTAATATTCCAAGAAATACTAAAATATATGAAAAAATTATTAAAAACTATATTGAATAAGCATGTAACAATACAAGAAAGAATATAATTTGAGTTACATTGGTTGAATAATAATTAGGAAAAATTGTTCTAGAACACAGTTTGTGAATGATTCATTTTGAACCCAGCAATTTTCGGAATTATGGGAAAGCCCACAGTATATCTCATATGTATTTTATGTATAAAAAAATTTAAGTTTCAAATTTACCCTCAATTATATTTTAAATAGAAATTATTTTCGGGCCAAAACTAAAAATCATTATTTTTAAACTATGTTTCATAATTGTTGAAAATCCAAAAAACATAATTGGATGTTGGAAATATGTTATGGTTTTGAGTATAATGTAACGATTCAACGAAAATTGTTACGAATATGAGAATATTGCCAAGTTTGGAGAAATGTGTTACTGATTAAGAAGTATATTACTTATCAATATATTTTTATGATTTTGTAAATTATGTTATTCTTTTGTAAAACATATCCCTAATGTTAGCATTTATTGAAAAATATTCGTATGTATTATCTTATCTCTTTCTTTAAGCCTTCACTTTAATAAATTCAAAACTGATTCTCACATGTTGATACTTATATGTAGCGAACAAATGCAGCATGCTAAGTAATCCAAACCAACTAGATTATTTTTGCTGAATTTTCCATCTAAAGAATCATTTCCGTCTCATATGGGAATTTGCTCAAAACATCATTAAATTAAACTTGGAAGCATGTTGGAGCCCTAAATTGGTTATTTTATTTTATTTGTCACTAAAAAACTTATAATTGTTTGAATTTTCAGTTTGTATTGATTTCCATTCTAAACCGGTGATTTTACTTCATTTCTCATCTGGTTTTTGGTTCTCATGATTTTGTGCATCCTGAGTAGGTATTGATTGTTTAGGATGTCGGTTTAGGATTGATTTAAAAATTAGAGGATTTCTTTTAGATTAAGAGAAAGATGAAATTATATGCAAGGAAGAAGAAAATATTAAGAATAACATGAGATTATAGGATGGAAAAAATGAGAAAGGAAAGCAACGAACAAATAAAGAATCGTAAATCTAAGAGCGAAGCTGAGGAGGCGTGCTGGCGTCCAAGTCATCTCGCCGACGAGTCTAGCCAAGGGTGGAAATCAGCTAGGCCTCCCTATGAGTCATGCCTGACACCAGCATAGAACACATGAAGACTTGAAGAGATGCTCAAATTAGGATAGAAGGGATTTAGGGTTTTGAAGTGAATGGGTATTTTGTTCAACTATTAGAATTAAACTAAGTTTTAGGTTAAAAGTTTTATAGTTTAGGGTTTAATTGATACGGTTTCATAAATATATACATATATAGTAATATACAGTTTTATTTATGCAATTTCATTCAAGTAATGTACCTTGTTCAAATATATACATATATAGTAATATATAGTTTGATTGTTATTATCTTTCAACTCTAAATTTTCATTTATTCTTTTAGTTTTTAGAGTAGAAATTAAGGAATACATATATGTTGAGTAATGAAAAACATATTTTTTTTGTAAATTATGTTTAGAATTTTGCTTTTAGTAATATTTTATCCAATTTTTTAAACCTTTTATATATATTGTAGCCCCCTCATTCCAATTCCTAGACCGCTGCATAGATCTAAAATAAATTCAATGGATTCTCATTTGGCTTAAAATGAAACAAAAAGAAGTGTTGTCATATTAAAATGAAATACCATATGGTATGTAGAATATGTATCTATATATGTGGGTCTTGGTCTTAAAAATAAATTAAAACAAATATGCTGGGGCTTTTCAAATTTTTGAAAGTTGATGAGTTTAAAAATAAGTAGATTTTGAATTTTGGGTCTGAAAACAAATTTCCTCAACAATTAACAGCCATTAAATTAATAAATAATTTAAAACTGCTTAGATGTTGCTTAATTACTGCTTAAGCGGCTCGAACAAATTAAATATAGACTAGGCACTTGAACTACTTAAATACAACATGAAGTCCTTAACCAAAGTGGCCCAAGGCCATTTTCGCATAGTCAAATGCCTAAACAAACAACAAAAAACTATGGGCAAAGGTATTATAACTGACAGCTATTAGTTGTTCAAAAATATGTTGATATATGAACATCAATAAAAGTATGTCAAACATTAGAAGATTTATCGATCAATATTCAGATGAGAATACTATGCTTGCTAATTTACTATATTTTTCTAAAATCTATTTACATGTAACATATTCGATTGCCTTCTCCATAAAAAATATCTTTCTTTACTTTAAACCAAAATGTTGAATGAACGAGATATAAACTCCTGTCTAATTACAACTTACCAATCTAAATGGGCATTTTGTGTGCCTCATCATACACAATTCATATTTCTTATTATATCCCTTAAACTTTTACAGTATGATACAATGCAAAATAGTGTATATGAAGCTTTTGATAAACAAGTTATTATGATAGTAAGATCCAAAAGTATGCGAACTCGTTCTTCTCAAGTATTATAGGAAATAATTCTACAGGATGGCTATAAAACCACCATTGTTATATGGATCAGAGACTCCTGGTTAGGCAATCAAGAAATAACATGTCCAAAACTGAATGTTAGCATAAGTGAGATTATTAAAATGGATCATAGATGGGTTATGATACTAAAGCGACGTTATAAGAACATTTCTTTGTAAAAAGGTTGGAAGTAGCTAGCTAGCACATAGGATAAAATGTAAGGGCTCGAGTGAGATGGTTTGAGCATGTGCAACGGATCCCGATAAATGCACTAATCATAAAGAGTTAGATCAAAAAGATATGCTCGTTGTCAATTTTAATCAACGATATTTGATGTCAAAATTGTAGCCTATATTTTTTACCCAATCAACCAAGAAACTATGGGCAGAAAATTTTAATCAAGTAAAAACACAATCTATCAAAACCCACAAGCTAAAATCCTAGCACATGAGTGAGGATCAAAAGGGGGGCAAGAAATCATACGAAGGGTCGATGTTAATGAGGTCACACAGCTCAATGTTTACAGCCCAATCCGGCGCCATCAGCGTATCACTGGTCGCCCTTTCCACATATCCAGCCCCAGTATTTGCCATCTGCATCCCAAAAATAACAAAAAATCAAGATCCCAAAATTAGCAAAATTTTTCCATCAAACCCCCAAAAAACAGCAAATCGAGCTACAAACCAACAGGATCAGCACTCACCACTAGAATCAGAAGAGAGAGATATGAGAATTTAGGTTTCTTTTTAGAGGATTTCACCAATTTTAGAGAGAGAAAGGGAGAGAGGGATGGAGGAGGAGAGAGAATCTAGATTTATATTTTTTTCTCGCAGGTTTTCAACGTTTGTGGGCGTGGGTCAATGGACTTGCAGAGAGATAGAAGGAAACAGTGTTCAATGAGAATGGGCTTAGAAAGGAAAGTGAGTCTGGTCCAATTCGTGGACTTTTTTTCGTTATTCTCGATGTTATATCCATGTCTTAGAAACATTATCGAGTTTTCGATAGCTAGTGTTTGGAACCGTGTTAGACATTTGTAGGAGAGGATACAAGGATGAAAATCAGCATTGACTGATGGTGATGTAAACGGATTGGATACGAAGTGGATAGAGATGTTATCATATCTGTATCCGGTAAGCATAAGCAGATTCGAATACCGATAAGCATAATTATTTGGAAATTACATGCTGTATTTGGTAAAAGCGGGACACGTATACGGATACAGAAATTAAATGAGTCTTGGAGACGGCTAATCTCAATAAATCCAAACTTACTGTTTTTGGTTATCGGATGTGGATATGGAAAGGGTATAGGTATTACTGTATCCATATCCAATGACTATTGATGGATGCGGATACGTATTCATATAGTCATCGGAAATGAAAATAACTGTCCGTATTTGATAAAAATCGGATATGGATACGGAATCGGCATAACTCGGATAGTCCATATCCAATTTACGTTCCTAAGGGTATTTGAAAATTGAGAAATCTATTAAGAAAGGTTTTTAGAGATAAGAGATAAATATAGAAAATCAATATAGAGGAGGTTTTTGTTTATTCTTTTTTATCCAATGCATTTTACAATAACTCGGCTCATAAAATGATAAATCAAAAATCATAAGTTACAAAGAGTTACCATCCACTCTCTTCATTTTCTCCATTATCTCATATATTGATGATAAATCATGAGTACAAAAAGTTAATTGCTCAGGTTAGGGTAACTAAAAAACATCCATTGTGTCATAGTAATAACACAATTTATAACACTCCCCTTAGGATGTCCATTTTGCAAAAATATGCCTTGTTAAAACCTTACGAGGGAAAACCCAGCAGGAAAAATCCGAGCTAAGAAAAAAGAGTACATTATACTTTGCATTAGACAATACGAACAAATTGTTGCCTTGTTAAAAACCTTATCAGGAAAAACCGGTGGTAAAACCATGGACAAGGGGAAAAGAGTGTGACGTGTATTATCTCCCCCTGTTAGAATTATCCTTAAGCCGGCGCATTCTAATATTATAAACCAATTTCTTAAATGTTGAAGTAGGTAATGCCTTGGTAAACAAATCAGCTAGATTATCACTTGAACGAATTTGTTGAACTTTAATTTTGCCCTTTTTTATGAATGCCATGCGTAAAAAATAACTTTGGTGAAATACACTCCGTTTCTATCTCCTTTGATAAATCCACTTTTTTAGTTGGGCAATACAAGCAACATTATTTTCATATAGTGTTGTTGAAATTTCTATATATGAACGTAGACCACAGGTTTCTTGGATATGTTGGATCATCAATTTTAGCCAAATACATTCCCTACTTGTCTCATGAATTGCTAATATCTTTGCATGATTTGAAGAAATAGCAACTAAAGTTTGTTTCGTGAAGCGTCGTGATATAACTGTATCACCATACATGAATAGATAACCTGTTTGAGATCGAGCTTTGCACGGATCAGATAAATATCCTACATCTGCATAACCAATTAATTGAGATTTCGACATATTTGAATAAAACAAACCCATATTAATCGTTCCTTAGAGATATTGAAATATATGCTTAATTTCATTCATGTGCCTTCGTATTGGATAAGAACTGTATCTTGCTAATAAATTAACAGCAAATGCTATACCAGGTCGTGTATTGTTAGTAAGATACATTAGTGTTTCTATCGCACTAAGGTACGGTACTTCAGGACCAAGAAATTCTTCGTTATCCTTTCGAGACCGGAAGAGGTCCTTATTCACATCAAGTGATCGAACAACCATTGGGGTACTCAATGGATGTGGTTTATCCATGTAGAATCGTTTTAAGACCTTTTCTATATAAGTTGATTGATGAATAAAAACTCCATTAGCTAAATACTCGATTTGTAGGCCAAGACAGAACTTTGTTTTTCCAAAGTCTTTCATCTCGAATTCTTTCTTTAACTAATCCACCGCCTTTGGAAGCTCTTTAGGAGTTCCAATAATATTTAAATTATTAACATATACGGTAATTATGACAAATCCGAATAAAGATTTTTTTATAAAATCACATGGGCAAATTTCATCATTTATATAACCTTATTTTAATAAATATTCACTAAGGCGATTATACACATACGTCCAGATTGTTTTAATCCATATACGGATTTGTATAATTTGATCCCGGGATATTGAAACACATGCTTCCGGCGTCTTAAAACCTTCGGGGATTTTCATATAAATATGAGATCCATATAAATAAGCTGTAACTACATCCATCATCAGACGCATATCAAGTTTGTCTTGTACTACCGGACTGATAAGATACCGAATTGTAATAGCATCCACCACAGGAGAATATGTTTCTTTAAAGTCAATACCAGGTATTTAGGAAAAACTGTGCTACAAGTCATGCTTTGTATGTAACGACTTCATTTTTCTCATTTCATTTTCACACAAATACCCATATGTACACCACAGGCTTTACACCTTCAGGTGTTCGAACTACATGTCCAAAAACCCCACGTTTTGCAAGTGAGTTTAATTCTTCTTGTATTGTGTCTTTCCATTTTGGCCAATCATTTCTTTGTCAACATTTATCGATCGATCTTGGTTCAAGATCCTCGCATTCTTCCAAAATATCTAGCGTTATATTATAAACAAAAATATCATCGATGATTGTTTCTTTTCGGTAATTCCATCTTATTTTAGTAAAGACATAATTTATTGAGATCTCTTCATTTTCATTATCTTCATTATTACTAGGTACATGAACCTCTTCTGGGGTTTTATCATCAATTATGTCTTGGATCTCTTCATGAGTATTTGCTTCTCAATCTGGGCATTTTGATTATTTGCTCCTTTTCTCTTTCAAGAATTTTTATCTTTAGAACCGACTGGTCTACCATACTTTAGACGTGATGTAGACTCATTTGCTGCAATATTCAACAATCCCCTTTCCGGGACATTAATTTTAACTGAAGCATTAACAGCATGAATATGTGATTTGATTGTTTTATTTAGATCAGTAAAGACATCCGGCAGCTGAGTTGCTATAGATTGCAACAGTACTATCTTTTGAATTTCTAGCTCACGTTGTCTTGTGCGAAAATCAAATTTAGATAAAGATAACGCATTCCATGTAAGCTCTTTTTCCTGCTTATTTTCACCCCCTAATGTTGGGAAAACATTTTCATTAAAACGACAGTCGGCAAACCGTGTCGTAAATACGTCTCTTGTCAATGGTTCAAAATATCTAATTATGGAGGGGGATTCAAAACCAACATATATTCCTTGCCTCCTTCGAGGACTCGTCTTAGTGCGTTGTGGTGGAGCAATTGGAACATATACCGTACATCCAAAAATCCTTAAATGAGAAATATTTAACTTCTAACCAAAAGCCAATTATAAATGGGAGAATTTATAATAGCTTATTGGTCTGATGCGTATAAGTGCCGCTGCATGCAAAATAGCATGCCCCCATGGGAGCTTTGTTATCATAATTAATGGTCTAGCTATTAATTGGAGGCATTTAATAAATGATTCAGCTAAATCATTTTGTGTATGAACATGAGCAACAGAATGTTCAACAACTATCCCAATCAACATACAGTAATCAATCGTTAAATGCTTGAGATATAAATTCACCAGCATTATCAAGACTGATTCTCTTAATTGCATATTCTGTAAATTGTGCTTATAATCTAATTATTTGAGCAAGTAATATTACAAAGGCAACGTTGCGAGTTGATAATAAACACACATATGACCACCTTGTAGATGCATCTATTAAAACCATGAAATATTTAAATGGTCCACATGGTAGGTGAATAGGCCCACATATATCACCATGAATTTGTTCCAAAAATGCATGAGATTCAATTCCAACTTTAGATGGTGATAGTTTAATGATTAATTTACCCCGAAAACATGTAGCACATGAGAGTTCATCACATTGAAATTTTTTTCTGGTTCTTCAATGGGTGCTCATGTGAATTCTCAATAATTTTTCACATCATTGTTGATCCGGAATATCCCAGTCGATCATGCTAAATAATAAAAGTATTTGGATCAATGAACTTCCGGCTTACTACAGCATGGGTTTCAATTGTATTAATATTTGCGTAGTACAAGCCAGAAGAGAATGTTGATAGTTTTTCAAATACGCATTTCTTACCATAGGCAAAAGATGTAATATATAGATATTCATTGTTTTTTCTTTTACAGTCTCAATTTGGTATCAATTAAGACGAATATTTTTAAAACTTATCATGTTTCTTTGAGATTTGCTTGAGAATAATGCGTTATTAATAATAAATTTTGTTCCTTTACGTAATAATATAATATTTGCTCTTCTAGAGCCTTCGATTAGTGATGATGCTCGATATCGGTGATCTCCCAGATCATGACACGTGGCGGACAACGTGTCCCAGGACATGCAAGAAAGGACCTGCAGTGGCCGACCAGACCACTCCTATGCCCGTCCTACTGACCAACGCTGGCTCACCTCAAAGCTCCCTGCTCAACCGGCCTACTCGGTCTCATAACTCGTCTCCGGGCTACCGCAGAACCAAGATACCTCGGCTCTTCCGCTCGTCCGCGAGCTCTCCTGCCGAGGTCATTGTAGGGTGTTTTTCGTCACCCCATTGAGATGGGAATACACGCGCGCTTGTCAGGCGTACTACAGATTCCCCCTGCCTAGGGTAGGCCGGGGTTTAATGATTATGGGGATCCGAATCTCCGGCAGCCGCGGACTAAGCTGTCATTAATTACCCCCCGCCTTTGAAGTGAGGGAACATCCGATTAACGGGTTAAATTGGTCATTCGAACTCGATGTGCAGTGTACGTGTGTTTTGTTTTGGAGGGGGGTTTAAATATATCGGGAGCCACACAGAGTTTTTACGGGGGTCCCCTTGCGGGGTGCGGGGCAGCGCCCCGTTAGAAATTTTTTTCTAACAGGGACAGTGTCGTGGAGTATGTGTGTATGTACATATGTATACATATGTATAGATATACATGTATATATATAAAAAGGGAAAAAGACATCCAAAGGATGCGTGGGGCAGCACCTTGGGCGCTGTGCGCTCAGGCGCTAGAGTGCCACGTGTCGGCACGTGGGCGCTCTGCGCTTGAGCGCTGGACGCTTGAGCGCAAGCGCGCCACGTGTCGGCACGTGAGCATTTTCTCCTTAGGAATCGTGAGGATTCCTAAGTGTGTCGCTCCTTTGTGAGTCGTAAGGATCTCACGCAGGGGTTTTCTCCTCACAAGGTCGAGAGGACTTTGCGAGTGTATTTCATCTCTTTTCACGAGTTTGCGCCCTTTCGGGTTTTCACAGACTCGCTGGTAGTCCTGCTGTTTTTACTCACGGAGCCCTTTCGGGTTTTCATCCGTGCCCGTTTTTCTTGTGGACATACCGTTTATTTTTTTATTTCTTTTATTTTTCTTCTTTTTTTCTTTTTCTTTTTGCTGCTGGTGGGACTTTAAAAGTAGTCTCACCGGCAGGATTTGGGAGAGATAGGGGTCATTTACGCCCGTGGATTGTATACGGTTTTGCAGGATGTATGATCCGGACCGTAGGGCTGATGTGCTCAATTCGCCTGCGACTTGGAGCATTCACGTGTAGTATTTCTTGAGATATCGGCCATTAATGGGTGGCATGGGCCTTTCTCCCTCGGCACTTATTAGTTGGTAGGATCCTCCGTCAAACACTTTCTCGATGACGTGTGGTCCTTCCCAGTTTGGCTCGAATTTTCCCTTGGCATGTCGATTGGGGATGATCGGTCTTTTGAGGACCAATACCAATTCACCTTTCTTGAAAGCGCGGAGACGGGTTGTCTTGTCATAGGCCCGTGACATTTGGGCTCGGTATAGCTCCAGACTTTGCTGCACCGCGAGCCTCTTTTCTTCGAGGGCATCGAGTTCTTCAAGTCGAAGGAGCACGTTTTCCTCCTCCGTCAACTCATGTTGAACGGCCATTCTTATGCTTGGAACTTCGACTTCGAGGGGGAGGACCGCCTCCACTCCGAAAAGCAATGAGTATGGAGTGGACTGAGTTGGAGTACGATGCATGGTATGATATGCCCACAACGCCTCGTGAAGCTTGAGATTCCAGTCTCTCTTGTTGGCTGAAGCATTTTTCCTCAGGAGCTTGCATAGAGTCTTATTGAAGGCTTCGGCGAGCCCATTGGCTCTTGGATTATAGATGGAGGAATATCTCCAGTCTATCTTGTGCTGAGTAGCGAACCTTGAGACATTGAAGCTCTTGAAAGAAGGCCCGTTGTCAGAAATGATTCTTCTTGGTGTACCGAAGCGGTATAGAATATTATGCTGGAAGAATGTCAGAATATCTTTTGTCTTGACTTCTTTTAGCGGGACAGCTTCAGCCCATCTGGAGAAGTAATCAGTTGCGGCCAGTATGAACCGGTGGCCTTTGGATGATGGAGGATCAATTGGGCCAACGATGTCGGTGCCCCAGACTTCGAAGGTCCACGATGCCACCGTAGGATGCAACGGATTGGGATGCTTATGAATGAAATCACCATGGATTTGGCAGATCTGACATTTCTTTGCATGCTCTCCGCAATCCCGTATCATGGTGGGCCAGTAATACCCAAGCCGTTTGATTTGAAGTCGCATCTTGGGGCCAGATTGGTGAGCACCGCAAATGCCCGAGTGAACATCTTTCATGACCTTTTGGGCTTCGGCCAATGACAAACACCTGAGCCAGAGTTGGTCATATGACCTGCGGTATAACGTATCATTTACAAACACGTATCGGAGAGCTCTTTTCTTCAGCTGAATCATCGCAGATTTTTCTTCGGGCAGCTTGTCGTATCGGAGGTACTCTATGAAGGGTTCTCTCCAATCGGGCCCGTCTTGGATGATCGAAGCTTCTTCGGCAGGACTGCTCTTCTGTTCCGCGCTTTCCTCTTCTCGTAGAGAGACTGGGGGTAGAATTTGTCGGCTCCTAACTGTGATCAGAATTTCGTCCATGTCAGGATCAGCCAGCTCCTTGGCTAAGCGAGCGAGTACGTCAGCCTTTCCATTCAACGCTCTAGGGACTCTCATTAGTTCAATGTGAGTGAACCGTTTCATGAGTTCCACCACTCGACCTCTGTACCGAGCTAATTCGGGTTTGTATATCTTATAATTGCCGCTTACTTGGTTGACGACAAGCTGGGAGTCACCGTAAACCCGTAGTCGAAGGATTCCCATTTCTATGGCGAGCTCCAAACCAGCTATCAGAGCTTCATACTCAGCTTCGTTGTTCGTTCGAGGCTCGGTGAGATCGAAAGAACGCCGTAGGGTTCCCATTGATGGCGTGATGAACACCAATCCTATCCCCGCTTTTACCTCCGGGACGCTTGATCTGCCGGAGCTCCTTATTGATGAGGCTCCATCGAAGTAGAGCTCCCAACATGGCCCATCTTTCTCGAGGTGCAGCACTTGTTCGTCGGGTAACTCACAATTTATCGGCGACCCTTCTGGTATGGGATGAGCAGCGAGAAAGTCTGCAAGAGCTTGCCCTTTTACTGCTTTCTGAGGAGTATAAACTATATCAAACTCAAGTAGCATGACAGCCCATCTTGCCATCCTGCCGGCTAGGCTTGCTTTGGTCATCAAGTGTTTGAGCGGGTCGACCTTGGAGATCGGCATAACCCGATGAGCCAGCAGATAATGCCTCAGCTTCTTCACAGAAAATATCAGAGCCAGGCATTGCTTTTCGATTGGGGAATAGTTATGTTCCGCCCCGACTAGAGTTCGACTGAGGTAGTAGAGGGAATTTTCCTTTTCCTCCTCGTTATTCTGGGCGAGGAGCGCACCGAGTGACTCATCTAGCGCGGCAGTGTAGAGAATCAACGGTTTATTTGGAATGGGAGCGGCCAGCACTGGATGGTGCAACAAGTATTGTTTGATGCTTTCGAACGTTGCTTGACATTCGGCATCCCAGATAAAAGGAGCTCCTTTCTTCATGAGCTTTGAGAAGGGCCTACATCTCCCCGATAAATTTGAGATAAACCTCCATATATAAGCAAGCTTGCCTTGAAAAGATCTTAGCTGCGTCAGACTCTTCGGAGGGGCATCTCCATGATGGCCTTTATCTTTGATGGGTCAACTTCGATCCCTCGATGTCGGACTATGAAGCCCAGGAATTTTCCCGATGACACGCCAAAAGCGCATTTCAGAGGATTCATCTTCAGGTCAAATTCCCTCAGTCTGGTGAGAACGGTCCTAAGATCCTGGATATGATCGGCCTTGGTTTTAGTCTTAACGACCAGATCATCAACATAACATTCGACAACTTTATGAATTAGGTCATCGAAGATATTGGTCATTGCCCTTTGATATGTAGCACCTGCGTTCTTCAATCCGAACGGCATCACCTTGTAGCAATATATTCCGATCGGGGTTCGAAATGCTGTGTGCTTCTCATCCTCAGACGACATCTTGATCTGATTGTATCCTGACGAGCCGTCCATAAAGGTGAACAGCTCGTAATTTGAGGTGTCATCGACCATCATTTCCATGACCGGTAGTGGGAAGTCGTCTTTAGGACATGCCTTGTTGAGGTCCCTGAAATCGACACAAACTCGGATCTGCCCATTTTTCTTCTTCACTGGGACTACGCATGCGATCCAGTCCGCATATTTCTCTTCCCTAATGAAGCCGGCATCGATGAGCTTCTTAGTTTCCTCGATGACCTTTTCTTCTAGTTCCCTTCTCATTCTTCGAGGAGCTTGTTTGACTGGCTTAGCATCAGGAGATATAGCCAACTTATGTACGGCCACTTCAGGGGAAAGGCCAGGCATTTCTTTGTATGTCCACGCGAAGCAGTCGACGAACTCATGCAGCAGGGCAATTATCTGCGCTTTCATTTCCTCTGACAAGAGCGAGCTGATGTAGGTCGGCCTTGGATTATCGGGCGTTCCTAAGTCAATCTCGGTTAACTCGTCAAAGGTTGCTTGTCCGCCATCTTCGAGCTCTTGAGGAGCTTCTTCTGGCTCGGCTATCTCGTCATCATCATTTGATCCTTCGCTGGCCTCACCAACACGGATCATATAGCACGCTTTGGAATCAGGTTGAATGTAGCCTATGCCCCGTCTATCTGGAATTCGTCCATCGATGAGTGCTCTGACCTGGGGCGGAAACCATAGCCCTTCGTAAAACTTTACTTCAGACTCCGTTTGATATAACCGGCATCCGCACTTCTTAAAGTATTCCCGCATCTCGGGCGCATAGTATCTGGGATTGAGGACGGCTCTTATGCCTCTCTCATAGGGAAGGCACGCGACAGAAAGATCGTCCTGGTGCACAACGGGGTTTGACCTGTAAAACAGGATGCCCTTCTGTCCATTTTTCCTCCCGGGCACGTAGAAAGTTTTCAGCTGGTCCACGGTAGAGACTGACAATGCGTCAAGCTCTTTGCACATCCGTCCCGGCGCCCTTGTGATGGCCAGGGACCCTTCTGCGACTTCGAAGGTCTCTCGTAGTTTCGCCTGCTGCACGGGGGGCCAATCTGCACAGCTGTTGCACGGCAGGTCCTCTTCTTCTGACTCTTCAGTGTCACTGCCAAGATGAGGGCGGACTTTGCTGCTAGATAGGCCTTCAGTAACAGATTCGTCCGTATCGCTGCCGAAACGAGGGCGAGTTTTACGGAAGGACAGGCTTCCATCGTCGGACTCATCAGTGTCGCTGCCAAAATGCGGACGCACTTGGGCGTTTTTGCTTTTGAAAGTGACAGCCGGTGCAGATTTTCTTTTGAGTCTTGGGGCCGGTCTATCCTCAGTCAGTTGTGGCTTAGCATTTTGGTGGTTCATAAAGTACCGAGAATCTTCATAGCGGACTTCATGCACACCGAACGGCTGGATGTCTCCGTTGATGCGTTTTTCTTCGCCATTTTTAGTATACTTCATGCATTGATGGAGAGTTGACGGGATGATGCCGTAATCGTGGAGCCACGGCCGTCCCAAGAGAATATTATAAGACGTGTCCGCATCGATCACGTATATCTTAGCTTCGGTCTGCAGATCCCCGAATTTGATTGGCAGAGCTATGGACCCCAGAACTTACTGGCAATTTTGGTTGAAGCCTTGAATGACAATCCTTTCCCTTGACAGGTGTCGGACGTCCATTGACAAACTCTTCAGCGTCCGCATGTTCATGATGTTCACTGAAGACCCCGGATCAATCAATATGCGATTAATCCGATCTCCATCGCTGTACCCGGTCATGTAGAGCGGCCGATTATGCTCAGCTGTTCCCAGTAGAAAGTCTTCATCATTAAATGTGACTGTGGCTGCATGCAAAGCGTGCTGGGCTTCTTTCATATTAATTTCCGCAAAGTGAGCCTGATACCGCTCGGGGTTTTGTAGAGCGTGAATGAGAACATCTCTAATCTCCTTAGATAGGACCAAGGCGTCGTAGATGCTCAGGAGAGACGGAAGCTTCCGGAGATGTGCCAAGACATTATAGTCCACCGAGGAAGGACTTATGTTTCCATCAGCCAGTTCTCTTCCATCTTCTTCATCAGCAACTTGTTTTTCCTTCCCTTTTAGGGCGTTGCCCTGATTTGGCGGTAGAGCCCTGCCGCTTCTGAGCTGGATTTGATTGGCCGTTGTGGCGAGCTCCTCGTCCTCTTCGGGAAAACAGAGCTCCTCTTCCGAGTCGCTGCCAAGATGGATGGCGTAGCAGGTCACTACTGGGATCTCTTCATTGGAGTCTTCTTCTAACTCCTCCAGAATTTCAGCCGCTTGTACAGGGAAGAACTCCTTCAATTGAATCAATGTTCTTTCCTTTTGTTCATATTTTTCGAGGGAATCGATATATTTTTGAATGGTCGATCTCCCTGCAGACTCTTTTTCGCGCCGAGCTGCACTTTTCTTCTTCTTGAGCTTCTTGGATTTTGAGCATGATGGAGCCACATTGGCAGCTGGACTGGTAGGCTTCTTCTGCCCTTCCCATTTCGTCATGGGTTCTTTCCGAAGTAGCTTTATCATCTTCTTCGTCTTATTAGATATGTGCGTACTCCACGGAGGCCGCGATGAGTCAGTTTCGTTTGTCAGGGCAGCAGGTTCAGCTGTCTGCTCCCAGAAGGCTTCAACTTCTGTCTGTATAAAGTTGGCGGTTGCAACTTGATTGTTCACCAACACGCTTTTGGACGGCTCGATCTCTCCAGCCTTGTACTGCTTCTCGACCCAGTCTTTGAAGATATAGCAATCCTTGATCGCATGGCTCACTACTCGGTGGTACGGGCAATACAAAGGATTGTCGGTCATTTTTGCTTCTTGGGGTCTTTCCGACTCCGGCAATTGTAGGCCGTTGTTCAAGGCATCTTTAAATATCTTGCGGACCTTGTCCCTTCTGAAAGAGTAAACCTTGTTCTTTTTCTCCTCTAAAAGAAGGCCCATCTCCTCCCAGCAATGGCTTTCGAGATCGGTTAGTTTTGGATTCGGCCGCCCTTCGCTTTTCTTCATTGTCGGACGCATTGAAGACATTGGTACTGTTGGAACTCCCGCTTCTACGGTTGTCGTCCCGCTTGCTTTTCCAAGTTTTCTCTCTCTGAGAATCCGGCGGGGACTCTTGCTTCGAGCGTTCCAGCATTTGGACTTTCTTGGTTAGCTCCTGAAATGTCTTGAGGCCCGCCCTCCATATAGACCGTATGGATGATATATCCGGCCGTCTTTCTATCATTGGCAGCTGATTTCACGGATTGCTGTCTTGACCCCATTGTTTCGGTAGATGGTAGTCGATTGAAGGCGGCTGGTCTAACCAGGTTCTTGAATGGTGCTGGCGCTTCTTTTCTGGGTTTGCCCCGCTGCTTTCGTGCGGCACAGAGTGCTTGATAGACTCTTGAAGAGACAGTGTCATACTTTTTCTGTTGGGACCGGGACACGTCTCTTTGTGGCACTGTTCGGACCGCTGTCTTCTTGATTCTGGCGGTCATGGCGTTTTTCTGAACCCATTTCAGAGGCTCAAAGGAATTGCTGATTCTTACGTCTGACTCAGCCGTCGTCGCGGGGCAACCCTGCACTTGGAACATCACACGATTCCATTTGGCCGAAGCCTTGGCCCTCTTGTTGGCTCGATACCTGAGCCGCTTCTGCCTTAACTTTTCTGTTCTAAGCACCTGGCAGACTTCGGCTCTTTAGGAAGACGCCGCAGACCGGTCGATGGAGGGCCTTGGAGATACGCTCGATTGTGCATTTGTTGGAGTCATCGCCTGAGCTCGTCCGCAACATTTGATGTTGCCCTTTGTACCGAAGTTCTTGCCCCCCGCTGGAGCACCAGAGAATCATTCAGATACCGTCTTAAGTTTCGGTTGTGGTGCCTTGGCGATCACGATATTCGGCCTCTTACCCCTTGAGACCGGCTTGGCTACCTGTTCCGCCGGGATCTCCGCCAGATGAGCGCTTCCGGCAGGGTAAATGATGACGGAGCCAAACTGGCGGGGCGGTTCCTCCCACTGTCGACTGAGGCTTGCGGGGAGAACCACACGAGCGTTGATCTTGACCACGTACGGAATCGGGGTCACGTTGGAAGCTGAATTCGTCTGGGGAGACATTGTCGTCGAAGGTTGATTGCTGCACAGAAAAAAAACATCATTTCAGTATAGACAATCGATATGTATATTAATTGAGTTCGCATGAACGTTTAACCCGAAATATGGGAGGAGAGAAAGGTCCCACCGGGCGTGCCAGAATCTGTAGGGTGTTTTCGTCACCCCATTGAAATGGGAATACGCGCACGCTTGTCAGGCGTACTACAGATTCCCCCTGCCTAGGGTAGGCCGGGGTTTAATGATTATGGGGATCCGAATCTCCGGCAGCCGCGGACTAAGCTGCCGTTAATTACCCCCCGCCTTTGAAGTGAGGGAACCTCCGATTAACGGGTTAAACTGGTCATGCGAACTCGATGTGCAGTGTACGTGTGTTTTGTTTTGGAGGGGGGTTTAAATATATCGGGAGCCACACAGAGTTTTTACTAACAGGGACAGTGTCGTGGAGTATGTGTGTATGTACATATGTATACATATGTATAGATATACACGTATATATATAAAAAGGGGAAAAGACATCCAAAGGATGCGTGGGGCAGCACCTTGGGCGCTGTGCGCCTAGGTGCTGTGCGCTCAGGCGCTAGAGTGCCACGTGTCGGCACGTGGGCGCTCTGCGCTTGAGTGCCTAACGCTCGAGCGCAAGTGCGCCACGTGTCGGCACGGGGGCGACTTGCGCTTGATCGCTGGGCGCTTGAGCGCAAGTGCGCCACGTGTCGGCACGGGGGCGACTTGCGCTCGAGCGCTTGCGCTTGAGCGCAAGCGCGCCACGTGTCAGCAAGTGGGCGCTCGAGCGCTGGGCGCTGGAGTGCAAGCGCGCCACGTGTCGGCACGCGGGCGCTCTGCGCTTGAGCGCCGGCGAGAAAAAGTGGCTTTTAGCCTAAAAAAATTTCTCGGAAGAGAAATCAGAGAGGTGTTAGACTCCTGAGTGTTTTTTTTTGGGGTTTAGTGAAAGTTGTTGTTCTTCTTCCTCCTCTGTTAGCTTGATCTTGAAGATCGAGAGATATGGGATTTTAAAAAATCTCTTCTTTTTGAGATCTAATGGAAGATCGGAGTTCCCCTTTATGGGTTTTGTGGTGAAAAACTAATTTGTTTTTGTAAAAAGAAGAGTAAAACTCTTGATTTAATTCAAGATAAAAAAAGAAGGTTTTGGAACCTTGAAGAAGGAGAAAAGATCTCAGATCTGAAAAAAATTTGAGAGAGAGAGAAAAGCTGTTGAGATATTTCATTATCTTTGCCTTTATAGGCTGTACACTTTACACATAGCCCCTTGGCTTCACAAAATGGCATTTTGCCCATCCCATGGCTCATGTGCCATTTCTTTTTGCACATAAGCCATGGGCTTTACAAAAATTTGGCCTTATGCCTATTTTTCTTACATTTATCCATAAAATAAAATAAAATAAATACAACAAAATTGTTTATTACAAATTTTTTATCTTGGCGTGGGGGGAGGCCGCCCGCTTCATGTTCGGGCTAGACCCGGGCATGGGCCCACTGGATCTGGGCTTGGGCCCACTTGGCTTGGGGTTGACATTAATTTTGACTTGGTCAATCGGGGTGTAAATTTTTACCCCAACAGTCATCTTCCTCGGTCTCATCGACCGACCAACGGCACCGCTCACAGGCGCAACCGCCATCCCGTGAATCTCGCCATGCGTGAGATATCCACCGGCCACATCCCACGTTCCACGCCATCACGATCCCCCATTAACGAGCCTGTCTCTCCATTAATGGGGATCCCGCTCATCACGCGGGCGTGACATCGGGAGCGTAACGGCCGGCGTGTTTCTCGCGCCTGCCCAGCTTGCTGCCACCGCTATATAAACCCCTTCTTCAGACGGTACTCCACTAAGCCGTTACTCTGCTCGGATTTCCTCTCTAACTTGACAGTCGGAGGGTCCTCGGTGGTACAACCACCCCGGGACTTCCTTGCAGGTAGCTCGGCGCAAACAACCTCAAACCCATTGAGATCCACACGCTTCAGGAGCCAGCCTCCAGATCAAATCTCAGCCGTCCATCGCCGCCATCAGCAGATCAACGGAAGGTAACATCTTGACGCGCGGATCCGACCCGCGTTAGCTGGCGGCGTCTGTGGGAAACTCTTGATTCCACAGAAACAAAAGTTCATCTTCCAATCTTACTCTAATGGCGAGCGATCATCATGACGATCCCAGCACCAGCCGCCGCCTCCCCCTCAACGGAGGCACGGAAGAACCTCCTCCGCCGAATGCCATCAACGCCCTTGCCGACCGGATAGACCGACTCGCGTCTGTCGTAGAGGCGCTCATCCGTGTCCAAACGGCAGGGCAAGTTCCCCAGGTCGCCGCTCCTCCGCCTCGAGACCGGGACCCTTACAGGGGGAGAGAAGACTCCGCACGCGTCGGCACTACCGACCACCGCCTCGCTACATCTCATGGCCGCAGATCTCCCAGGCCAGTACTTTCTGCGACTCGCTGGGCACCCCACAGTTCAACACCGAGGTCCGTCGCCAGAGCACCTCACCCCGAGATCCTTCGCGCACCTGTCCCTCCCGAGGAGATGTCGGCCAGCTCGCCTGTTACCAGGCATGACCGACACCCCCTCCCTCGACGGGGTCGCGCAGACGGGACTCGCCACGACAGCTCGAAGACTACCTCGCTGGGGGATCTAAGGAACCTCATCGAGAGGAACCGGGGCCGCGGCCAGACACAGGACTCCGACAGCAGAGGCCAGGGATCAGAATGTGCCGAGTCGTCGGGGCACCACGTTCGACTCGACGCCCTCGAGAAGAAGATCGAGGGTGTGCATCGGGAAGGCCACCGATCGAGCGACGGGGCTAAGTACGCTGCCGACTCGCTCACTAAACCATTCACCGAGGAGCTACTCACCGTCCACGTCTCCTCTCGCAACAAGCCCCCGAAGGTCTCCCTCTTCGACGGTAAATCTGACCCGAAGGTCCATTTGGACGCGTTCACCGCGGGAATGAGCTTCCAAGATAACTCCGACGCCGCCCAATGCCGAGCTTTCCCTGCCACTCTCATCCGCGCTGGACGAGACTGGTTCCAAGGACTCGAGCCTCGCTCGATCTCAACTTTCGACGAACTGGCCACTCAATTCCTCGGCCACTTCGTCGGGAACAGGCGGCAAAAACGCACAGTTGACCACCTCTTCACGATCAAGAGCAGGGACAAGGAGACGTTCAAAGCATACGTCACCCACTTCTACAACGCCCTTCTCGAGGTCCCAGAGCATGGGACGAGACCGTCATCACAGCAATTAGGTCTGGTCTTAGGCACAAGGAGTGGTTACGCTCCTTTGCATTAGCGCAACCTAAGACCATGGCCGAGGTAAAAGCCTGGACCGAGCGTGAGGTCCAGCTCGAATCTGAGGTGAATGCAAATCTCCCCCAGGCAGAGCAAGCCGACCAGAAGAAAAGGGCAAGGGAAGAGATAAGGGGACCTGAGCGGGCAAATCCCTATCTCCCGAAGTTTCAGGAATACACCCCGCTCAACGTCTCCCAGACAGTGCTACTAGAAGAGGCCAAGGGCGAAGGATTCTTCAAGCTTCCCCCGATCTCGCGAATGGCCTCAAAACGAACCCGGGGCCCCTATTGCTGTTTTTACAGGTCGCTAGGCTACTCCACGGAGAGCTGCAAGCAGCTCCGTGACTACATTGAGGAGCTCATCCGTTCGGGACACCTCGCAGCGTACTTGAGGGACAAGTGGCAAGCTGACCGCGAGCAAGAGTAACGTCCCCTCCCTCCGAGCTGACCATCGGCCAAATCATGGTCGTGTCAGCGGAGAATACGTCAGACACCAACGAAGCTCGGGGCCCTCTGCCGGGCATAGATGCCAACAGACATACGAGGGGCTCAAGCTGCACGAATAAGAACATCTACTAGCATGTATTTTCTTTCCAAATCAATGTACACCTTTCTTAAGATCTTTTGTTTATATAATAAAGGGATCAATAAAGCATTGCAGAAAAGAAAAAGAATCTTACTCATTCAAAAGGTACTATAGGCTCCTCAGCCGTACAAAAAAAAAATATTACGACAGCGGGGGAATGGGGTGCCGAGAGCACTGCTCGTGGTACTCTGAGGATATTTCCGCCAGCCGAGCCCTCGCGGCGTCTAACCTCTGCCTTCGATGCCCCCATGCTAGCATCGGCATCGAGCCTCAATTGGTAGCACTCATGGACGAGTGCCTCCGAGCGGTTTAGCTGGCTCGCAGAGATCAGGCCGAAGCGCCTCAGAGACCTCAGCTTGCCAACGGCCTCGTCTTTCAGCTGCTCGGATAAGGGGTTGTAGAGCCCCGGCGACGCCCTCCAGATGGAGTACATCAATAGCTAAGTAGGGAGGAACGCCGGGGGAGCAATCGGCCGAAATGATCCTCAATCCGGCCTATCAACAACTGCACCGTGTCATCAGTACAGTACTGATCGTAGAGGTACACGTCCCCGAAGTTTATGATATCTTGGATGGTGAAAGGGAAGTCCTCCATTCTCGCATTTCGAGTGTGAGGAAGGGAGTAATCAACACCCCCTCCGTTTATAGCCCACAATGCCCCGGAATTCAACGGTCACCCGTTTCACCCGCAACTGTGCCTCTACGCGGCGGACATCGCATCGCTCGATGCGAAATTGAAACGGCGTGGCTCTGGCGCTTCACCTCCTCCACACGTTCGTGGAATGTGTCACTCACGATTGTCCATATTATCAAAGCCCTTGCCAAGAGCCAACTGAGCAGCTTCACTGCTTGGTCCATCCTTAGCGGGCCTCCCATGGCCCTTCCAGCGCTAAGGATCTAAGCCCTCACGAAAAGGCAGCCGAGCGGCTACCCTGCTCGGCTATCCCTGGCCGGTAGCTCGCTACACCACAACGCCAGGGATCAAAGCCCTCGCCAAGAGGCAACTGAGCAGCTTCACTGCTCGGTCAATCCTTAGTAGGCCTCCCATGGCACCTCCAGCGCTAAGGATCTAAGCCCTCACGAAGAGGTAGCCGAGCGGCTACCCTGCTCGGCTATCCCTGGCCGGTAGCTCCCTACCCCACAACGCCAGGGATCAAAGCCCTCTCTAAGAGGCAACTGAGCAGTTTCACTGCTCGGTCAATCCTTAGTAGGCCTCCCATGGCCCCTCCAGCGCTAAGGATCTAAGCCCTCACGAAAAGGCAGCCGAGCGGCTACCCTGCTCGGCTATCCCTGGCCGGTAGCTACCTACCCTACAACGCCAGGGATCAAAGCCCTCGCCAAGAGGCAACTGAGCAGCTTCACTGCTCGGTCAATCCTTAGCAGGCCTCCCATGGCCCCTCCAGCGCTAAGGATCTAAGCCCTCACGAAGAGGCAGCCGAGCGGCTACCCTACTCGGCTATCCCTGACCGGTAGCTCCCTACCCCACAATGCCAGGGATCAAAGCCCTCGCTAAGAAGCAATTGAGCAGTTTCACTGCTCGGTCAATCCTTAGTAGGCCTCCCATGGCCCCTCCAGCGCTAAGGATCTAAGGCCTCACGAAAAGACAGCTGAGCGGCTACCCTGCTCGGCTATCCCTGGCCGGTAGCTCCCTACCCTACAACGCCAGGGATCAAAGCCCTCGCCAAGAGGCAACTGAGCAGCTTCACTGCTCGGTCAATCCTTAGCAGGCCTCCCATGGCCCCTCCAGCGCTAAGGATCTAAGCCCTCACGAAGAGGCAGCCGAGCGGCTACCCTGCTCGGCTATCCCTGGCCGGTAGCTCCCTACCCCACAATGCCAAGGATCAAAGCCCTCGCCAAGAGGAAACTGAGCAGCTTCACTACTCGGTCAATCCTTAGCAGGCCTCCCATGGCCCCTCCAGCGCTAAGGATCTAAGCCCTCATGAAGAGGCAGCCGAGCGGCTACCCTGCTCGGCTATCCGTGGCCGGTAGCTCCCTACCCCACAATGCCAGGGATCAAAGCCCTCTTCAAGAGGCAACTGAGCAGCTTCACTGCTCGGTCCATCCTTAGCGGGCCTCCCATGGCCCCTCTAGCGCTAAGGATCGAAGCCCTCACCAAGAGGCAGCCGAGCGGCTACCCTGCTCGGCTATCCCTGGCCGGTAGCTCCCTACCCCACAACGCCAGGGATCAAAGCCCTCGTCAAGAGGCAACTGAGCAGCTTCACTGCTCGGTCAATCCTTAGCAGGCCTCCCATGGCCCCTCCAGCGCTAAGGATCTAAGCCCTCACGAAGAGGCAGCTGAGCGGCTACCCTGCTCGGCTATCCCTAGCCGGTAGCTCCCTACCCCACAACGCCAGGGATCAAAGCCCTCGCCAAGTGGCAACTGAGCAGCTTCACTGCTCGGTCCATCCTTAGCGGGCCTCCCACGGCCCCTTTAGCGCTAAGGATCGAAGCCCTCACCAAGAGGAAGCCGAGCGGCTACCCTGCTCGGCTATCCCTGGCCGGTAGCTACCTACCCCACAACGCTAGGGATCAAATCCCTCGTCAAGAGGAACCGGGCAGCAAACTTGCTCGGCCATCCTTAAGGATCAAAGCCCTCTCCAAGAGGAGCCGGGCAGTAACCCTGCTCGGCCATCCTTAGTAGGCCTCTTACGGCCCCTCCCGCGCTAAGGATAAAAAGCCCTCGAAAGAGGCAACCGGGCCCACCCTTTCTCGGTTATCCCTGGATGGTAGCTCCCTACCCCAACACACCAGGGATCAAAGCCCTCGCCAAGAGGCACCAGACAGCAACCCTGCTCATCCATCCTTAAGGATCAAAGCCCTCGCCAAGAGGCACCGGGCAACAACCCTGCTCGGCCATCCTTAGTAGGCCTCTTACGGCCCCTCCCGCGCTAAGGATAAAAAGCCCTCGAAAGAGGCAACCGGGCCCGCCCTTGCTTGGTTATCCCTAGCTGGTAGCTCCCTACCCCAACACACCAGAGATCAAAGCCCTCGTCAAGAGGCACCGGGCAACAACCCTGCTCGGCCATCCTTAGTAGGCCACTTACGGCCCCTCCCGGGCTAAGGATCAAAGCCCTCACCAAGGGGCACCAAGTAGCTACCCTGCTCGGCTCCGTCCTTTGCATGCCTCTCCGAGCCTCCCACGCTAAGGAACGTGACCTCACCACGAGGCATTCGGTCTGTCTACGTCTGAGCGATCTCCGCCTCGACTTTGGGGCCATGGGGATACCGTCTTTGCACACTGGGCAAATGAACAGATTCAACTCGACGCGTAATCGCTAGACGAAGAACCGACATAACGCAAAGGCAGTACTATGTAACTACAAGTGTTTACCGACAAAGGAAAATACGCGCGCAAATACTACTGCAAAAATACGCGCGCAAATACTACTGCAAAAATTCTTTATTCACAAAGTCAAAGTCTTTACAAGGGTATTGGGGGCTCCCCAGCCTTACAAAATGCCCGGAGGCCTACAAGATTCCCGATACAACAAAGAAATGAAACAAGAAGACGAGGAGCTTCAGACCTCAGGGCCAGGTGCATCCTCTGGAAGCTCAGCGCCCATTACATAGGCCTCGCGTCGCCCTCGCCGGGAATCTCTTCCTTGGCCTCGCCCCCGGGGCCGTCCCCCTGCTCGTCATCCCCGCGAGGATATTCAGCTCGGAGCTCGTCGTCAACGAACTCTGGCATCCGAGCCTTGACGGCATCGAGGGCCTCGTGCCAGATGGCGGTAGTGGCCGAGGCTAGGACGGAGTAAAATTGTTCCGACTTCTGGAAGTTCTCCACTGCCTTCGCCACTCTAAGGTCGGCTCGCTTCACCCCCTCTACCGCCGCCTCTAGCTCCTTCCGAAGGGCGCTCGCCGACTTCTTCATGGTGCCGACGAGTACCTTAGAGTCCTGAAGCTTGGCCTCAGTGGCCTGGACGGCCTCGCGGTACCTGGCAGCCTCCTGCTTCACCGCCACCACCTCCTGCTTCGCGGCTGCCATCTCCTGCTTCCCGGCTGCCACCTCGTCCTCCAAGGCAGCGACCCCCGCCATCACCGCCTCCAGCTCCCGCTTTGATCTCTCCTCCAGCGAGGAGAGCTCTCCCGCAGCTCGGATCGCCGGGGTAATTTCCTCGTCCTCCATATGGATGACAAGGGCGACGTGCTGGAGAACCTGAAGAAATCAGAATGGGGTCAGAAAAAAAGGAGAGGCACCAAATCTCACGAATGGTAAGAAGCTGAAGCAAAAGTCAAGTAAAGTATGGGCACTAACCTGCACGGCCTCTTGGGCGATTGCCGCCATCTGTGCCCTGAGAGTCCCCCGAGGGATCTTGCCCCCGGCCGAACTCTCCATGTCCGACAACAAGCTGTCAGCGACGGAAAGCCCCGAGGGCACCTCAAAGCAGAGGCCCCCTTCGTCCACCAAGATCGGGGAGGCCGGGGTCCGCGGAACTATTCGGGGGAACCTCTTGAGAGGCGACGGCAGAGAGCCGGTCTCCACTTCTGAAGCTTGGGCATCCTTTCCCCTAGCCCGTTTTCTGCTCGGCGCCTGGCTGGGCTCCGGGGTTCGTCCTGCAGTCGAAAACTGGGGTGGGACGGCTGCCGGGGGAACCGGGACAGACGTCGGACGAGAAGAGCTGGCACCTCCAGCCTTCGGCCCCTTCTTCGGCTTGCGCATGGCTACTCGGAGGTGGCTCAAATCCATGGGTACTACACAAGACAAAATACAATTGAATTAGCAACACACACATAAATGAAAACAAACGCAAGCTCCTAACTTACCGACGAACTGGGTGGGGCTGAGCCCAGCCCAACTAAGGGCCCGCTCAGAAAGCAGCACGTCGGCCCAAAGAATGGGCTACCACTCCCCCACTCTCACTGCGTCGGGATCGTTGGACGGACTTCCCCGCCAGCACCTATCTCTAGACTACTGGGTGGGCACGGGCCAGTCCTCACCCTCTGGCGGCCCAACAAAGAAAAACTTCTTCTTCCAATCATGGATAGAAGAAGGGAAGACGATGACACCCGACCTGGCTGCACTCCCCCGTTGTTTCCTAAAAGAGAGGTAAACCCACCTCGGGTCGCCCGCGCGAGTGTCGGGGTGACTTTTGTAAATAAGCGAGGAGGCAAGGATGGACAGACTGAAGGAGATCATCTGCAACTTCAAGCAGACCAGAAACCCAAGGAGAATCCTCCTGGAGTTCGGTACTAGCTGGCCCGGGGCTAGCCCAAAGTAATTCAGCGCTCTAACGACCTCGGGGGAGAAGGGCAGGCGCATTCTGGCCCAAAAGGCTTCCAAGTACAGGGCAATCTCCTTGCCCCATACCTGATCTTCCCTCTCCCCCTCCATGGCCAAACGCAACGTGTATCCGGGAGGAATATGGAAACGAGTTCGAGCATTGGCAAGCTCTTCCTCGTGCCTCACCGTAGACGGCACGCCAGGCGCATCCGCGAACTCCACTGGGGGAGCCGCCCCCATCGCGAGACCCTGAGAAGGACACTTAACCCTAACTCCCTGGGAGGACTCCAGTCCAGTAGAAGAAGAAGAAGAGGAGGAGGAAGAAGAGGAAGACCCTACAGAAGGCTCCCCAGACTCTACACCAACTACATTTACAGACTCGTCAGAGGAAGACATCTAACCTGATGAAGAGGGGTCCTCGGAAAAGCAAACACGGAAATCCCGACCTAAAGAGGAGAACGCCGAGCTAACAAGACCAAAGACGAGAAGATTATGAAGAGGAATGGGCCCTCACGTGGGCCCCACCTCTACTTATTGCCACCGACGTTCTCATCCAACGGCGACAGTTATCTCCCGCCGAAACAGTTCAGTACACTCGACAGCCACGATCGCTCCACCTGTTGCAGGCACATTGGCATATCCCCTCAGACGCCAGAGGTCCGCGACCTGTCGCGTCAGCCAACCAGCGCCCGACGCGTGGTCTGTCACTTCAGTAAAAGTACGCCCGATCCGGCGTGCCCCCTTTAATGCAAAGATCTCGCCCTGATTCGCTGGGATCATCCAGAAAATACAACAGATTACCCGGGGACACGTCCGACGATATCTTCGAAAAGAAGCTCACCTCGGATGACCCAGAAAACCACTCTCAACCTGACCCGTCAGCTGGTTGGGATGAGAGTGGGGGGCTAATGATGATGCTCGATATCGGTGATCTCCCAGATCATGACACGTGGAGGACGACGTGTCCCAGGGCATGCAAGAAAGGACCTACAGTGGACGACCAGACCACTCCTATGCCCGTCCTACCGACCAACGCTGGCTCACCTCCGAGCCCCCTGCACAACTGGCCTCCTCGGTCTCACAGCTCGTCTCCGGGCTACCGCAGAATCAAAATACCTCAGCTCTCCCGCTCGTCCGCGAGCTCTCCCGCCGAGGTCATCTTCCTCGGTCTCATCGACCGACCAACGGCACCGCTCACAGGCGCAACCGCCATCCCACAAATCTTGCCATGCACGAGATATGCGCCGGCCACATCCCACGTTCCACGCCATCACGGTCCCCCATTAACGAGCATGTCTCGCCATTAATGGGGATCCCGCTCATCACACGGGCGTGACGTCGGGAGAGTAACGGCCGGCGTGATTCTCGCGCCTGCCCTGCCTGCTGCCACCGCTATATAAACCCTTTCTTCAGACGGTCCATGTAAGCCATTTTTACTCCACTAAGCCGTTACTCTGCTTGGATTTCCTCTCTAACTTGACCGTCGGAGGGTCCTCGGTGGTATAACCACCCCGGGACTTCCTTGCAGGTAGCTCGGCGAAAACAACCTAAAACCCATTGAGATCCACACGCTTCAGGAGCCAGCCTCCAGATCAAATCTCAGCCATCCATCGCCGCCATCAGCAGATCAACGGAAAGTAACATCTTGACGCATGGATCTGACCCGCGTCAATTAGTTTTGCACTACCAGATATCGTGTTGACATTGGCTTCAACTATTATTATATGGGAAAAATATTTCATATCTTTAACTATCGTGTGCGTTGTTGCGCTATCTACAAGACATACATTTTCATCATTGATTTTGGATCTGACTAAAGATTTGGCAATATCCATATTCTTCATTAAAACAAAACAAAATACATGGTAAGAAACACTGCAAATTTAGGGGGGGATAGAAAAAGAAGATTACATATGAGACTAAAAACACAGATGCTTAAAATGAAATATAGAAGTGCTAAAAGAGAATTTTAGTTATTTGGGATAATCCCATCATTGTTTAAATTTTCAGTTCTCACTTCTGAATTTTTGAGAAAGTCTGCTACATCAAAATGTGTCATACCAATAGATCTAATGTCGAAATTATCATTTTGGAAAGAAATATTTGCCTGCACATTTTTTTCTTTCCTATTCACTAATGCATGATAAAGTTCAATAAGATATTTCGGCATACGACAGATATGCGACCAATGCCCGTTCATGCCGAACCGGTGATAAATATCTTCTAAATCCTTGTCTTGTTCATTTTTTGTTACAACTCCAATTTTAGTGTACAAAAATTTGTTTAAAAGTTAAAGTATACTTGGGGTATTTGCAATTTTCTGTGAGTACTATAAGTAATTATTTTGCTTTTTAATAGTAAGAAGGAGCTTGTAGCTCATTGATAATACCATACACTGCTGAACTAAAACACCAGAGTTCAAACCCCAGCACCCATATTATTTTTAATATTGTTTTATTTTAAATTTTTTGAAGTCCAAGGGTCTACACGTGCATAGCTCGTAAAAATCCCACGTCACATATAAAACAAACTGTCCCAGGGAGTAAACCAACCGACGAGAGACCCACGACAGCGAGCCCCGGCCTGACTCGCCGTGACTCGGCTGACTCAGCTCGCCGCAGCCGGCCGAGCTGAGTTGGATCGGCCGATTCTCTTCTTTGACCCTCTGTCTTTTTGCGTTCTGGTAACTCCTGCATAGTTTAAAACACCTGCACATTTCCAGAGATCTTAAAATCCAATTAAAACCCCATTAAACCATATTTTTAATACAATTTTTAATACATTTTCAATACAACTTTTCATCTACCCTAAACCATAGATTACCCTATAAATACCACACCTAGACATACCCCCCTCACTCACAAATTCTGTCCAAATTCTCAAGAAAACTCTCTAGAATTTTGTGTACAAGTGAAGTTAGCGAAGGGCGAACCTCTGGCAATTTTCCGACGACGACTCTAGGAGTTTCCAGCGACGAAACGACGCACCGACAAATCCTACTTCCTCCTCTCCCTCTTCTCTAACCTAACAAAAGGTAAGTCCCACCTTCCTCTTCTCTATTCCATTCTAAAAATTTGTAAAACTAAAACCCGACGGAAGCGGAGTTAAATCCGACTTCCGATTCGGTTTTCTTTGTAAAGTTCAATTTTCCTTAACACAGTTATACAAAAATCTTACATCTTGACTATTAATCATTAACAAACCATATGGAACAAATTTCATTTCAAAAGAATGTATATTTCAATTTTTATCGCACTTTTTCGGTAAAATACCATGTAGTTTAGTTTCGACTTTAAAACGTCATTAATCTTGCTATACCTTTAGATAGATTACGAGGAAATGACCTACCTCCTCACAACACTCATATGCAACATAGCACAATATCTTTTGGGAAATATAGATTCAGGAAAATACCGTTTTACACAAAACTACCTTTAACTAATAAAAACCATTTTCACAAGATTATGTATTTTATACAAGTCTTTGCAAAGCGCCGTTACAACCCATTTGGGGAACCCGACTGGGATGGTGCAGATTATCGCATATCCCTGGGCTTAGTAGTGCGAGACGCGGACCTCCGCAAGAAGCATACGGTCTCGAGAGATTTAAAATACAAATATCTTAAGAAAATGAGATTTCTAGAAAAATAATAAATTAAATTATATATATATATGTGTGTGTGTGTGTGTGTGTGTGTGTCATCAAAATATCTATTTTTGATATAATATAAATATTCCAACTTTTCCAAATCAAAAGAATCATTTTACATGAAAATACCATGCAATTCCATACAAGTTCAACACTTTACAATTAAATACAATATATTATGAAAACATGATTTATTCATTAGAAGTGTTACATATATAAAATCTACATCTATGAAAACTCTAAAATACGATAATTAAATACTTGAGGTGTATTTTGTAAATTATACAAATTATTTTTACATAAAACCCCCTCAAGTTTTATAAATTACAATAAGGACCCTAGTAAATATAAGTTTAAGCGGGACTAGTCTCTTGAGCCTCAGGGAGCCGGAGATATGGGTGCTTGCCTATCTAAGGTAGACAACTTAACAAACGATGTTATCAACACGGTAATCGTCTTTAAAAAAGACACAAATCCTGCTGCCTATGTGTAGCGGTTACCGATAACATCAAAACAATGAGGACTACAATTTCTTTTCTAATTGTTCTGACTCAGACCGAGTCTCATTAAATAATCTGACTTGAATATGATTCAAGTACAAACTACAATTCAACATGAATACATGAATCCATGAATCCATATATTCAATCTATTCAATCTGTATTGACCGAACTGAACCATGGATATACTTCTATTTACATGATTCTCCAGTTACATCCATTTTACCGATATCATGGTTTCGACAAGTCATCCATCTATACAAGACAATACAATTTACAATTTAACTATACAGTCAAGACATTGCGGGGTTTCTAAGGGGTAGATTGGTATGGAAGGTGTTAGAAGTGGCACGAGACAGCAAGACTTAAGACACCTAATCTGAATTCCTATTGCTGTTGTACCGTGGCATAAACGGTTCCTTGTACTCCTGTTGCCCTTAGTCTCTGGCATATAGAGACTCCTCTCGTATACACTGGCATCCTTCTATACCAAGATACAAACAACAAAGTTAACCATATAATACAACTTTAAAAGCTATTTTCTCTCTCTGTCTATTTTATTTATCCCTTATCTTTGGGACTTACCGAGCGATTGTTCGCTGACGACATTCCTTCTCTTTCTTCTTTGGAATGTTGTCAGGTGATTCGAACCTTCCAGAGATCGAGCCCAGCGCCGAAAACTTGGACCAATTCCTTGAAGATACCGATCTGTTGTTTCACTTGTACTTTTCCTTTACATTCTGTATTTTCCTTTTCTGTTATGCCACTGTTTAAGCATTACTTTCATTCAAATGTATTTACTTTTCTATGCATTGTACAAAAGAATGTTAATAAATAAAGTTGTTGTTCAGTTATACCTACTGTCTTTGTCTCTTGTGCATTTTTATTTATATTGCTTAGATATGCTTAGCGTATTTACTTCAGAGTAAATATGTAGCAGCCAGTCGTTTCATCTGCTCATATATTGGGAAGCGGGGCGTGACAGGTTTTGTTGGTGGCCTATACAGGTCAGAGCTGTATGGAACCCTATCATCCAGTTCTGTTCTGCGTGAACAACCTAAGCAATATAACACAAGAACCAGCAACTAAAACATTCTTTACAATTCATGTTTCTTGAATCTTATCATTTACTTTGAATCTGTCCTAACCCAAATTTTTCTTCAAGATTATGGATTCCCCAAACAACACCAGCACCAACTTCAACAACACTCCACCTCCCTTACCGATCACACCTGTCGTCCCTGCTCCGATCAACGTGCAGACGGTTCTGCTGGAGGTGATCCGCGGCCTCCTAGAAGGACAGCGGCAGCAGACTGCTCTTTTAATGAACCGACCAGAGGCAGAAGCACCTGGGGTGAAACAATTCAGGGCTTTGCACCCCAAACAGTTCTCAGGAAAGGAGAGTCCACTGGAAGCTGAGGAATGGGCTCAGAGCATCGAAGATGGTCTGGCAGCAACACAAGTGTCAGAGATGGCTTGGGTCCGTGTTGCGAAGCTGCAACTCACGGACAATGCACGGAATTGGTGGAAGGCGGAAGAAAGCCGTCTTGATCAACCCATCGAATGGAAGACTTTCCGCGACATGTTCGACGCAAAGTACTTCCCTGAGACTGCCAGGTTCGACATGGGACAACCGTTCATCCATCTGCAACAGGGTTCGATGTGGACCAAGTCAGTAGATGAATATGACGTTGAGTTCACCATGCTCAGTCGATTTGCGGCACACCTGAGATGAGATCAGAGCCCGTCGATTTCAACAAGGTTTGGACTCGGAGATCCAGGCCGCACTAGCCACATGAGATTTTCCGACTCATGAATCGGCTCTAAAAGCTGCCCGCCGTTATGAAGCAGTGGTAAAGGCAAGGGGAAGACCTCAATCTACAGGAGTTAAGGGCCCTACCAACCAGATGGCAGTAGGAGCCTCATCAAGGCCATCTTTTGTGCCAAGGAGACCGGGAGTACCGAACAACCATCCCAGCCCAGCCTTTTGTAACTATTGCAAGAGATATGGACATATGATGAAGGACTGCCGGCGTGCAAACCGCCTTTGTTTAGCCTGCGGCTCAGCTACTCACGATATTGTGATTTGTCCTCGTAGACAAAACTCATATGTTGCACCCAAGCCAACAATCTCTTACCCGCAGTGCCCAGCCATCCAAGCACCTGCTCCGAGACTTGCACTACCTGCTCCACCACTTAGAGGACCACAAGCTGCACTTCCTCCTCGTCAGTTCCATCAAGCTCAAAGGAACGTTCCGAGGGATGCTCCTCAGGCTAAGAGGAATGTACCACGGCGACAGGCTTTCACGGTGACCGTGGAAGAAGCTGAGGCCACTGGCCAAGTTATCACTGGTAACCCTTTCTTCTCAAGCTTTTTCTTTCAGTCTTAATACCTATCCACATATTTTTCTATACCTAAAACATATCCCACATACCTTAGGTACAATCTTAGTAGCCTCACTTCCTGCACTAGCACTCTTCGATACTGGAGCATCTCACTGCTTTATGTCGCAACGGTTCGTCCGAACTCATGCGATTCCAGTCGCACCGCTTGTATCCAGCTAGAATGTCAGTTCAGGGAATGACGTTCTAAAGGCAACAATGGGATACAGCTTGTGTCCAGTAGTCGTCTGCAGCAGAGAATTCTACGCTGACTTCAAAGTGCTGGACATACCGAACTTCGATGTGGTTCTAGGAATGGATTGGCTAGGAACCTTTTACGCTACCATTGACTGTCGTCAAAGGAGGGTAGTATTCGAGATTCCAGACCATCCGGTCTTCTATTTCAAAAGTGGAGACCGTACCCTGAAGCCAAGTACCTACAAGGCGAAACCAAAGAAGGCAGTAATTGCAGCAACTCAAGCAGAGGAAGTATCAAAGCCAGATGTGGTTCGAGAGTTCGACGATGTGTTTCCCGACGATATATCAGGTTTGCCTCCCAATCGAGCTCTTGAATTCAGCATTGATTTAGTACCAGGAGCACAACCGGTGATCAAAGCACCTTATCGTTTAAGTCCGGAAGGTTTGAAGGAAGTCCGAACTCAGTTGGACGAATTATTGGCGAAGGGATGGATTCGTCCCAGCACTTCAAGTTGGGGATCACCAGTACTGCTTGTGAAGAAGAAGGAAGGTTTATAAAGAATGTGCATTGATTATAGAGCCTTGAACGAAGTAACGATAAAGAACAAGTATCCATTACCGCGTATCGACAATTTATTCGATCAGCTAAATGGATCTTGTGTTTTCTCTAAATTAGATCTTCGTTCAGGTTATCATCAAGTGAAGGTCAAGGAAGCTGATATTCATAAAACGACTTTCAGAACTCATTATGGACATTACGAATTTCTTGTGATGCCATTTGGAGTGACCAACGCACCAGCAATATTCATGAACCTGATGAATCAAGTTTTCTGGGAGTACTTAGACAGGTTTGTTGTCATCTTCATCGACGATATCCTGGTGTATTCTAAGAGTCGGAAGGAACATGTCGAACACCTATGAATTGTCCTGGAAACTCTATGACAACTTCAATTATATGCCAAGTATAGCAAATGCGAGTTTTGGCTAGATCAAGTTAGTTTTCTTGGACATATCATATCAGGCGAAGGAATCTCTGTGGATCCAGCAAAAGTTTCAGCAGTAAGCGAATGGCCGACACCAAAGTCAGTGAAGGACATTCGGAGTTTCTTGGGTTTAGCTGGATATTACAGAAGGTTCATTGAAGACTTTTCAAAGATAGCAACACCCCTGACCAAGCTCACACATAAAGATGAAGACTTTGTGTGGTCAGAAGCATGCGAGCAAGCTTTCGCAGAACTCAAGTCAAGGTTGACATCAGCGCCTATTCTCGTTATACCGGACCAGTCTGGAGGTTTCGAAGTGCATTGTGATGCATCCGGTAAGGGATTAGGATGTGTTCTACATCAGCATGAAAAGGTTGCGGCTTATGCTTCAAGACAGCTGAAGACTCATGAGCGCAATTATCTGACGCATGATTTGGAATTGGCAGCCGTCATCTTTGCTCTCAAGATTTGGCGCCATTATCTTCTCGGCGAACGAGTGAACATATACACAGATCATAACAGCTTGAAATATGTGTTTACTCAGAAGGAGTTGAATATGCGGCAGAGACGATGGTTAGAACTCATGGCGGACTTCGACATCAACCTGCAATATCACCCAGGAAAGGTGAATGTGGTACCTGATGCCCTTAGTCGTCAACCATTAGCAATGAATCTCACCGCTCAGTGGAAGCTTGAACAAGACTTGCATCAAATAGAGATTGAAGTAGTCATGCCAGGTAACGCTTCAAGTTTGATAAATTTACAAGTTCAATCTACCATTGTCAATCAGATCAAAGCAGCTCAAGCAAGTAATGCTAAGTTGCAAAAGATCAGAGAACAAGTGGAGAATGGACTCAGAACGGACTTCATCATCCATGAAGACGGATCTTTGAGATACGGCAGCAGATTATGTGTACCAAAAGGTCCTGTTCGAGAAGAGTTCATGAAAGAAGCTCACAGCTCTCCCTACTCAGTACACTCTGGAGGTACAAAGATGTACAAAGATCTACGTCAGAATTACTGGTGGCATGGAATGAAGCATGAAGTAGCCAGGAGCGTCGCTGAATGTTTGGTGTGTCAGCAAGTAAAGGCTGAACATCACAGGACAGCTAGATTACTTCAACCGTTACCAATCCCAGAATGGAAGTGGTAACACATCACGGTGGATTTTGTGACTGCACTTCCTCGCAGCACAAAGGGTAACGATGTGGTATGGGTTATTGTGGATTGACTCACAAAGTCGGCTCACTTCATCCCATTTCGAGTTGGCCAATCAACTGAGACATTAGCAAAGAAGTACATGGAGGTAAGAATCTACTCAAGATTTAAACTCGTCAAATATGTACTATCTCTGATACCATGAACTCATACAGGAAATTGTGAGACTTCATGGAGTACCGGTCTGTATTGTCTCTGATCGTGACACCAGGTTTCGATCGCAATTTTGGCAGAGTCTGCAAGCGAGCTTGGGAACCAGCCTGAACTTCAGCACGGCTTATCATCCACAAACAGATGGTCAGTCTGAGCGAACTATTCGGATCTTAGAGGATATGCTCAAAGCGTGTATATTGTACTTCAAAGGATCGTAGGAAGATCACCTATATCTTGTGGAGTTTTCATACAATAACAGCTACCAAGAAAGCATAGGAATGACACCTTTTGCAGCGCTTTATGGAAGGAAGTGTCGATCGCCATTAATCTGGGACGACATCGGAGATAGAGAACTCTTTGGACCTGAGATGATAGTAGCAACTGTTGATGTGGTTCGTACTATCAAAGAAAAGATGCGCATAGCCTAAGATCGATAGAAGCACTGGGCTGATGCAAAGCGACGTCACTTGGAGTTCCAGCTAGGAGATCACGTATTCTTAAAGATATCTTCGAACCGCGGAGTGATCCGATTTGGAAGACGGGGTAAGCTAAGTCCGAGATACATTAGACCGTTCGACATACTCGAACGAGTCGGTGAAGTGGCATACCGCTTGGCACTTCCACCTTCATTAGAAGGAGTGCATAACGTGTTCCACATATCCCAACTCAGAAGGTATGTGAGTGACCCCAGCCACATACTCGATCATTCCGAGCTCACTGTACAGCCTGACATATCTTGTGAGCAACAACCTGTTGAGATCCTGGACAGGAAAGTGAAATTACTTCGGAACAAGAAAGTCAACTTGGTTCGAGTGATGTGGAGAAAAGACACTCCAGGAGAATCAACTTGGGAAAGGAAAGATGAGATGCATGCAAGATACCTCCATCTATTTGTAAACTAGTTCTTAAAATAAAATTGTAAATTTCGAGGACGAAATTTTTGTAAGGAGGGTAGACTGTAACAACTCCAATTTTAGTGTACAAAGATTTGTTTAAAAGTTAATGTATACTTGGGGTATTTGCAATTTTCTGTGAGTACTATAAGTAATTGTTTTGTTTTTTAATAGCAAGAAGGAGCTTGTAGCTCATTGGTAATAATTTGCACTGCTGAATCAAAGCACCAGAGTTCAATCCCCAGCACCCACATTATTTTTAATATTGTTTTATTTTAAATTTTTAGAAGTCCAAGGGTCTACACGTGCATAACTCGTAAAAACCCACATCACATATAAAACAAACTGTCCCAGGGAGTAGACCAACCGACGAGAGACCCACGGCAGCGAGCCCCGGCCTGACTCGCCGTGACTCGGCCGGTGACTCGGCTGACTCGGCCCGCCGCCACCGGCCGAGCTGAGTTGGATCAGCCGATTCCCTTCTTTGACCCTCTGTCTTTTTTCCTTCTGGTAACTCCTGCATAGTTTAAAACACCTGCACATTTCCAGAGATCCTAAAATCCAATTAAAACTCCATTAAACCATATTTTTAATACAATTTTTAATACATTTTCAATACAAATTTTCATCTACCCTAAACCCTAGATTACCCTATAAATACCACCCCTAGACACACCCCCCTCACTCACAAATTCTGTCCAAACTCTCAAGAAAACTCTCTAGAATTTTGTGTACAAGTAAAGTTAGCGAAGGGCGAAGCTCCGGCAATTTTCCGACGATGACTCTAGGAGTTTCTGGCGACGAAACGACGAACCGAAAAATCCTACTTCCTCCTCTCCCTCTTCTCTAACCTAACAATAGGTAAGTCCCACCTCCCTCTTCTCTATTCCATTCTAAAAATTTGTAAAACTAAAACCCGACGGAAGCAGAGTTAAATCCGACTTTCGATTCGGTTTTCTTTGTAAAGTTCAATTTTCCTTAACACAGCCATACAAAACTTTTACATCTTGACTTTTAATCATCAACAAACCATATGGAATAAATTTCATTTCAAAAGAATGTATATTTCAATTTTTATCGCACTTTTTCGGTAAAATACCATGTAGTTTAGTTTCGACTTTAAAACATCATTAATCTTGCTATACCTTTAGATAGATCACGAGGTAATGACCCACCTCCTCACAACACTCATATGAAACATAGCACGATACCTTTTGGGAAATATAGATTCGGGAAAATACCGTTTTACACAAAAATACCTTTAACTAATAAAAACCATTTTCACAAGATTATGTATTTTACACAAGTCTTTGCAAAGCGCTGCTACAACCCATTTGGGGAACCCGACTGGGATGCTGCGGATTATCGCACATCTCTGGGCTTAGTAGTGCGGGACGCGGACCTCCGCAAGGAGCATACGGTCTCGAGAGATTTAAAATACAAATATCTTAAGAAAATGAGATTTCTAGAAAAATACTAAATTAAAATTATTTTTATATAAATAAATATATGTATGTATCATCAAAATATCTATTTTTGATATAGTATAAATATTCCAACTTTTCCAAATCAAAAGAATCGCTTTACATGAAAATACCATGCAATTCCATACAAGTTCAATACTTTACAATTAAATACCATATATTATGAAAATAAGATTTATTCATTAGAAGTGTCACATATATAAAATCTACATCTATAAAAACTCTAAAAGACGATAATTAAATACTTGAGGTGTATTTTGTAAATTATACAAATTATTTTTTTACATAAAACCCCCTCAAGTTTTATAAATTACAATAAGGACCCTAGTAAACATAGGTTTAAGTGAGACTAGTCTCTTAAGCCTCAGGAGCCGGAGATATGGGTGCTTGCCTATCTAAGGTAGACAACTTAACAAACGGTGTTATCAACACGGTAATCGTCTGTGAAAAAGACACAAATCCTGCCGCCCATGTGCAGCGGTTACCGATAATATCAAAACAATGACGATTTCAATTTCTTTTCTAATTGTTCTGACTCAGACTGAGTTTCATTAAATAATCTGACTTGAATATGGTTCAAGTACAAACTACAATTCAACATGATTACATGAATCCATATATTCATTCTATTCAATATGTATTGACCGAACCGAACCATGGATATACTTCCATTTACATGATTCTCCAGTTACATCCATTTTACTGATATCATGGTTTCAGCAAGTCATCCATCTATACAAGACAATACAATTTACAATACAACTATACAGTCAAGATATCGCGGGGTTTCTAAGGGGTAGATTGGTACGGAAGGTGTTAGAAGTGGCACGAGACAACAAGACTTAAGACACCTAACCTGAATTCCTATTGCTGTTGTACCGTGGCATAAACGGTTCCTTATACTCCTTTTGCCCTTAGTCTCTGGCATATAGAGACTCCTCTCGTATACACTGGCATCCTTCTGTACCAAGCTACAAACAACAGCGTTAACCATATAATACAATTTTAAAAGCTATTTTCTCTCTCTGTCTATTCTATTTCTCCCTTATCTTTGGGACTTACCGAGCGATTGTTCGCTGACGACATTCCTTCTCTTTCTTCTTTGGAATGTTGTCAGGTGATTCAGACCTTCCAGAGATCGAGCCCAGCGCCGAAGACTTGGACTAGTTCCTTGAAGATCCCGAGCTATAGTTTCACTTGTACTTTTCCTTTACATTTTGTATTTTCTTTTTTTGTTATGCCACTGTTTAGGCATTACTTTCATTCAGATGTATTTACTTTTCCATGCATTGTACAAAAGAATGTTAATAAATAAAGTTGCTGTTCAGTTATACCTACTGTCTTTGTTTCTTGTGCATTTTTATTTATATTGCTTATATACGCTTAGCGTATTTACTTTAGAGTAAATACGTAGCGGCCAGTCGCGTCCTCTGCCCGTATATTGGGAAGCGGGGCGTGACATTTTTGTTCTTTTCTTTTCCATAATTATTATTCATCTTTTGGTGATGATTTTTGTTTTTAAAATTAGAAAAGATTTTGTTGTAACCACCACGATCACGATGATTATTACGGCCATGGCCACGACCTCGTTTACACCAAGAATTATTAGAAAATGCAGCATTCATTTCAAGGAATGGAGCAAAACCGATAGGACGATATTCATAATTTTTCATTAATAGCTCGTTATTTTGTTCAGCCACAAGAAAGTATGAAATCAATTTAGAATATTTTTTAAAACCTTTTGTACGATACTGCTGCTGCAGGAGCATATTCGTGATACGAAAAATAGAATATGTTTTTTCTAACAAGTCTATATCGGTAATATTCTCTCCACATAATTTTAAAGCAGAGCTAATTTTAAAAACTGCAGAGTTATACTCACCTACTGATTTAAAATCCTGAAAACGTAAATGAAACCACTCATAATGAGCTTTTGGGAGAATTACTGTTTTTTTGGTGGTCAAACATGTCTTTTAAATTTTTCCATTGTTCAAGTGGATCTTTTACTGTTAGGTACTCACTTTTTAATCCCTCGTGCAGACGACGACGTAGGAAAATCATTGCCTTCGCATGAGACTGTGTAGCTTCTTCATTATCTTCTTTAATCGTATTTCCAAGTCCCGTTGATTGTAGATGAATTTTAGCATTTAGTATCTACGATAAATAGTTCTTGCCCGAAATGTCAAGGGCCACAAATTCTAGCTTTGTGAGATCTGACATGATAAAATACTATATAAAAAATTGCATGTTAGATCATGGAGACAATAGTTATATTTGTAAGGCGATTTAAACATTTAACAAGTCGATAGAACTGAGATATGTTGAGATAAAGAAAGAGAAGGTATATGGAGAGAAAACCAAGTTATATATATTGCATGAAAATTAGAGAAGCGGTGAAATAATCAACTTTTGTTATTTTATTATTAAAATGAGCAATTAAGGACTAATTAATATGAAATTGGATATGCATGTCAAAATAACAAAAGAGATTACCTAAAAGAATTACCTTTGCTTTTAAAGATGATGACACTCGTCCTGATAACATGTTAAGAAAGGTTTACAGAAATAAGAAAGAAATATAGAAAATCAATATAGACTGTATCCAATGCATTTTATAATATCTCTATTTTTAAACTCATGAAATGAGAAACCAAGAGTCATAAGTTACAATAAGTTATCATTCACTCTCTCCACTCTCTCCACTTTTTTCATTATCTCATTTATTGATGACAAGTCATAAGTACAGAAAGTTAATTTCTTAAATTAGGGTAACCAAAAGACATCTACTATGTCATAATAATAATACAATTTATAACAAAATTAATCCAATTTTTTTTTAATTTTATAAAGAATGAGTTAGGTAATTGTTTGATTGGCATGCCAATTCAAAGAGAAGGGGAATAGTTGTGTGCTTTAAGCGGTTTTTATTTGTAATAATCTTTTTTTTAATATTTGCAACAATCTTTGGGCCATCATATTTTTAATGACTCTGAAATCACTGTACAGAATTTTCTTGTTATTGTACAGAAAAGAATATTACAGCCTATGTAAGCGTTAAAAGTTATTTTTATTAAATAAAAGCAAGAAACAACTTGTTGCTCACTGGTAAAACCTCTACACTGAAGTGACATAGCCTGTGTGTTCGAATCTCTCAGACCTAATATTTTTTTCTGATTTTTCTTTTTAATTTTTGGAAGCCCAAGAGTTGAACGTGCAATATACGGAAAAATAAAAAGTTTCAGAAAAATCAAACAGGCGCAATGTGGTGTACACACTCAAATCGACACGTGGCATGAATCTCGAGGCAATGCCTCAAGATCCGACCGCCCAAAATGCTCCTGAGGCCGGCGCCGACGGTCGATCTTGCCCCAATTGCCTCCGAGCTTTGCATACTTGTCTCTTCGACTCCCCTTAACTTCTCTGCACTGTTTGATTTTCCTGCAATCAAATATAGACTCTTCAATTCATCATTTAACACATTTTTAATGCATTTTAATCCACATTTTTAATCCTCAAACCTTAATTCTTCACTATAAATATCAATCTATGCTTTAGCTCTTCACCATTCTGAAAATCTAGCAAAAATTCTCTCAAAACTCTCTAAGTGCCAAGTGGAGTTAAGCCCCTCAAGTGGAGTAGTGAGCCAAACTCGGCGACCGGAGCATCTTCGACGAAACCACGACCTCCGAGAGACTCTTCAATCTCTTCTTAACCTTCTAAAAACTGTAAGCCCCTCTTCTCTCCAAATCTTTCATCTCAATTCGTCGTCTAAGAAAATATCGACAAAAGTGGAGTTAACACGTAACAACCTTCGTTTTTAAATATTTTATCATGCTTGATAGGTCTAAATGTCACATAATCATCCTAATATCTTTTTAAAACAAAACTCACATCTATTGTCTTTTGACGTAACCAAAATTTCATGTGCAATACTTAAATAATGAACTTTTTCATAAAAATACCATGAATTTTAGTGTAACCTCTTTTCGATATCTATTATACCCAAACCCTAGAACTTTCACGGGGTAATGACCTACCCCACACGCACACTATGGTTTCATAGCACGAGATTCTAAGCATATGGGTAATTCAAAGTAGAGGCTTTTTCATTAAAATACCACATTTTTATAAAAACGGATTTCTTTAAATCGGTATTTCGAAATCTTTAGCAATTACGCCTCTACAACTCTCGTCAAGGGACCCGCTAATGGATGGTGTTGATTATCACACATTCTTAGGACAGTAGAGCGAGATATAGAACTCCTCACGGAGTATTCGGTCTCGAAAGGAATAAAAATACGGTTTTTAAGAAACGCGACTTTTTCTAATAAAAACTAATTTTTGAGAAAATTATATAAAATTATAAAATCCGTATTTTCAATAAAAACATATTAAGAAACCATTTTTTTAAAAAAAGATTAGAATTTTTAATAAAATACCACCAAGTTTCCAAAAGTAGTAGTTTTCATAAAAATATCACAAACTTTCAAAAAACTAGGTTTTATCATTAAAACACCATAACAATTAAAATACATGTTCATGAAAACCCTAAATGTTATAAATCACCCTCGAGGTTAATTTTTAAACTATATTAAAGTATTTTTCATAAAACCCCTCGAGATTTACAAACAATATTTAAGGGTTTTAGATTAATATAGGTTTAAGCGGGGTCAATTCTCTCGAGTCCCGAGGAGCCGGAGAAAGTGAGTGCTTGCCTATTCAGGTTAAACAATTTAACGGATTTAGCAATGACAATTGTCTTGGAAAAAAACACAAATCCTGCCGTTTATATGCAGCAGTTGCAGATTTCTCTGGAACATAAGAGTTTACATCAATTCACATGAAAAGACATGAACTCAAATCCAAACTCAGATCTAAACTCGAACTCGAACTCGAACCTAAACTCGAACTCGAACCTAACTTGAAACTAAACTCGAATATGAACTCGAATCCAAACTACTCGAACCAAATTGACTCGAACCCAGATTGCAATTGTCAGGACTCGTACATTATTCGACTCACTCGAATACAATCTACACCTTTTGCAATTTAGGGTTTTGATCAAGACATGTCAATCAATTAATCAAATCAATTAAGTATATTAATCAGTTATAATATATTATACATGGGGTGCTTGGGATAGTTTCTTGTGTGAATCCAACGGAGCTTCATGAGTCCCGTATTAAGCTCTTTTTTATTTTACTCAAATATCAGTCGGGTTGACTCATCCACAGGCTAGAGCCCCAATACCAACACATGAAATGGGCCCGTATTTTCTTGCTCCTGGGGCCCCATTCTTGAGCTAATGAATACTTCTACGGCTGCGTTGATATTCACACTTGGAACTTAACGTTAACATATTGACCATATAGAGACATATAGTAGATACTTACCCATGAACGTATACTCTTTCTCGTCATATATATTCTACACTTGTCATTTTCTTTACTCTTACCCATCTTAGGGACTTACCGAGCGCTAATTCGCTGACGGGTATTCCACCTACTTTTCTTCTCTTAAAATGTTCGTCAGATACGGTTGAGACGGAGGAGGTTGAAGCTACAGAGGATGACTCCAACCAGATCGCTGCTCAGGGCTAGTTTAGCTTCATTTTTTCTCCAATTTATGTATGCCACTTGTTTAGATATTTTCTTATTGTACTTACTTTCTAGTATAAACTCATGTACTTGTACATATTGGAAGTTGAATGTAAATAAAAATGTTTGTTGAAAATTTTTATAGTCTTAATTTATTCTTGCATTGTCTATTATTGTTTCAATACGCTTAGTATATTTATTTAAGGAATGACCTTCTCTGGATAAATATACCGCGGGTTTGTCACGTCACCGTTTCCGTCTACTAAGAAGCGGGGTGTGACAATATTTACCTAATATCTTCTTGATCATTCATATTTAGAATTTTAGAATTTTCCTAATGCCTCTTTATAAAGAGTTCAATTCAATTATAAGCTTTTTCAAAATCGAGATTGAGCAAGCATTTGAAAATATCTCGCAAAAGCGGCTACATTTAACAGATCAGATCAATCCCACGTCTCCGATATGCAAGTCTCTTGAACCTAAACTAGTAAAAATAATGTGGGTAAAAAACAATAGGAGCGACTATTGGGCAAAGAAAAAAAACGAAGAAAAAAATTATTGACCGTGACAAATGGTTAATGAATCTCAAAGTAATCCATGCTTATTTTATGTTTGTTCATTTACTTGATATGATTACATGTTCAATCTAGTGTGCCCTGTTTGCTATATATAATGTTAGCCTGCTTATAAGTCAACAAAGATTTGTGACCCTGAAATGAAAATTTCAAATATTTTGAGTACAATTGTCAAAACAAAAAAATGTTGGCTAGTCATACTATCAGTGTTATTTGTTAACATATATATCTAATGGAAATGCATCCAAACATATGTTATTTACTATTATTTATATGATACTTAAAACAAAAATGTTGAAATATTGGATGAAACTAAATACTTAGCCAAGTTCAACTTTTATATGATATTGTATTAAAAAATAAATCTAATCAGTAATAGCATTTATTGCTTAATTAAACATTATACCAAAAAGAAATAAGAATAAACTCAAATCATGTCACCGTTGATTATTCAACATGTTCATATTCTTTCAAATTACGTCCATGGTGTGGATAGTGTGGCAGTAGAAACAACGGTGTCAAAAGCAATTCTTTAATGATCAGAGCAAAATGAAATTTAATTTTAAGAATTTTGAGAGAAAAGGTGCCCATAACATTTAATTTTATGAATAGATCAAAGATGTCAATAGAATAGAGAGGATTGGAGCCCGCCCAATTCCTAGTAAATTTATGTAATAGTTTGACTCTTATTCACTTACATGATATTAGATAGAGATGGCTTTAAACATTAAACATGTATAACAAAGCTTACCAATATTTGAAAACTTCACGCTTCGATATTAAACTATTGAATGTTGATGCACATGTTGATTTCTTGTCTCATTAAGTTGTTAAAGCTAATCCTTGATTGTATTGATAGGCTGTAGGGTATTTATGGTTTATTAACTTACTTATAAAAGACAGCTATCTCAAATTGAGAATGTCATTTTATTGACCTTAATCCTTTACCGTCAACCAATGAACAATAGCTCAGTTAGGTATGGGCACTTCCCCTCTTAGGAAAAGTACGGGGTTCAAACCCTATTAGGGAAAGTGGCCACAAATTAACGCTTTCAAGGAAAATTTATAGGTCCCCTGTATGCTTGTGTGTGATGTGTGCGTGAGTATGTTTGTGTGTGTTGTATGCATATGTTAGGGCTTATAGGCCGGTGGCCAAAAAAAATCCCCTACCATAAAACAATCGCTGTTGTTTTGGTCTCTACATCAAATAAAATCATCAAGGGGCAAGTTCATATGGTAAACTTTACTTTACAAATTAAGAGGTCACCGGTTCGATTCCCAAAGAGTTGATGGTCTCCCTTTCTTAATAAAATTTTTTAAGAAAGGAGATCTATTTCTCATATAAAGCTATCCACATCATCAACCTATTTAAAGAATTTTAATTAAATTATTTAAATTCAATTTTAAACTCTCTCTCTCTCACACCCATCATCATCATATTATAATTGACTCATATAGCTTCATAAAGGCAGAGATGCGAGACCAATTGTAAGTGCACGGCGGCGCCCCGGCCGTCAATCCGAGGCCAAAATGCGGAAATGATAATTTACTTTAACTTTTGAACCGGCACCACCGCGCACTAAAATCCCGGATCGGACCATTAATCTAGTCCTAGCTAACTAAAGAACGGGTAGAGAGATATACCGAGCGATCCGTGTCCTTTGGTCTTCTCGTCGTCGTCCCGATCTCCCCGCGGAATCTCCGGTCTTAGCCTCCTCGCCGGAAGGGAACCACATCGCCGGCTTCTTTTACGGGCTCCCACCTCTGGACCGAGGCAACTCGGGCACGAAGTTGGCGAGCCGACGTGCCCAAGGATACTGTAGGTTATCTGTAGAAGTTATGTCTCATTTGGGGTTGTAGAAGTTGCCCATAAACTGGAGGAATGAACCATGAATCTTTTGCAATGAACTAGGGGATTTTTGTACCAAGAAAAGAACAAAAATTCCTCACTCAAATTTTGGACATCCCTCCATCAAAGTGGCCGGCCTCCTCAAGAGCCATAAGAGAATAAGAGAGAGGGAGAGGAGAAAGTCCAAGGGGTGTGTGTATCAAAATGATGCAAGAGAGAATAGGATAATCATGAAGCAAAAAGCAAGCCACCCCCCCTTTCATCATAACCAATCCAATCAAGAAAAGGTCAAGCCATCATGAGTCAAAAAGTCTATGGATGGTGGAACCATCATGAATCACCAATATGCAAAGACCACCCTCTAAAATGCTTATTTGCATATTTGCAAATAAGCCCTCCTCCACCAATCTTCAGCCAATGAAAGATACAAAGAAAAATGGCCGAAACGGAAAGCAAACTGGAAACTTCATAAAACTGATCCCGTAATAAATTACAGGGAACCCCGCTACTGTATATACATACCCGCATTTGTATTCCGACCGAAATACAAATGCAATGAGACAAATCTACACTGTACAATACTAGGATCCGGCTTAAACCAAAGCCTTCTAGTATTATCCGTCCGATCATGATCCGTGCAATACCGCACGTATCTGATCGAACCCTGCCATATCTCCATACGGCCTCTACAGCGTTTCGCTCGAAACTTGAGAAACTGGTCTGTGGGGGACTCTAAAGACTCGTCAATACTTTGGTTGTGGATTTAACCACCTAGCACGTCAGAGGTATTAGCCTATACGTAACGGGCTACCAGGTATTGACCAAAAGGGACGTCGATGAGCAAACTCATCCTGACACCCTACTGAGCCTGTCAGTGACAATATCCGTACAGTCCGGTCCGTTCGTCTATGAGCATCATATGGCGGGCCTAGGGGGTTGGTAAAAGTCAGACCCCCAAAAGCGGTACAAGTCGTGTCGGAGTGTAGCCCAGAACACCCTGAGATACTACTGGAATACCTACCAGTAAATCTCCTGCCTTGGCCAAGGACTTCGTGTAAGGGCTCTCTTAGACACAGCGCGACCTCACCCCCAATACCGGGAGAGACGAACCCCTGCAGATCCGCTCACTGCCTCCATGTGGCTCGGGACTGTACCCAACTAAAACCTGTTTGCACGTCTCCTTTGAGCGTGGTAGGGTAGTAATCAAAGTACAGTGGGAACTCACACGAGACAAATGACGATCTCAGGTCGATGAACTAACCTGTACACATGTCACCAGGGAACTGCTATCTGACGTCAGGTATAAGACCAACTAGAATGTTCCCGGCGAGTCCTGTCCGGTGTACTCATAACCCAATGAGCACCTGTATACATCTTAGGTGAACCAACTGACACCAGTGGCTTGTAAGACCGGCCACCGCCCCTCGTCGGGGTCTCGACTGTATACACTAGTCTACTCTGGAGGATCGATGCCCTGTCTCGAAACTCCCATGACTAGGGACCTTTTAAGGATGTGCTTATAGACTACCAGCTCCCACGTATATGATCGCCCCCATACTGCTGGCAGTCAAGCAAGAATCCTAGGGCTCTATCAACGTGCAATAGTGACCTGTAAGGTCACCTAAAGCAGTACACGATGATAAAGGTAAACCAGATAGCATACTACCATCTCGAGTAAGACTGTCCTACCGGAATAGGTCCTCCCTCAATCATTGCAATCACGTGCCTGTGGTCCAATAATTGACTCTGAGGGCACTATCGCCAACAATCTCCCACTTGCACTCAAGGCTAATTATTGCGATGTCGCATACTCACAGCCCGTGTGATACCGAACACCCAACTCCTCTACTAGTCAGTCTCACAAAACCCGTTTGTGAAACTATTGCGTTCGAGGAATAGCCTCAGTGAGTGGATCCGCCTTGATGTTTCTTTCTATATCTCTATATATCTCAAGTTCGCGGAGAAAGCTATCTCCCTAAATGAGCAATACCTGTCTTAGAATGTGTCTGGATGTCTGATGGGACCTAGCTCATAAATGAACTCCAAATCCAAACTTCTTAGAATGTATTGTCAACTGAACTTAATCAGTATCCTGCGCCATGCCTCCCTCAGTATCCCCTTGGACCACCTGTCCATAATACCGTCCCTCGTCAGAGGGAAAACTATAACTCTGACAACCAATCTGTCATCCAGGTCACCTTGGAAGCCTGGAATGATAACTGTCTCCCGAATGAGGCTGATGTTGTCATATCCCTAGAACATCCACTTATGTTCTAAAACTGCTTCCGACCGTTTCTCCAGGATTGGATTAATATCAATTTATTGCATCCACTGCAAAAACAACATCTGGTGTGGTACTTGACATCTCATGATTGACTCAATTGCCTAAGCAAGTGATCTACCAATCATGCACATCCCTCTCCCCTTTAGTCTGTAAGACACCTTTAGAGAGGGTGACTCCATCACCTGTAGGTACACCACCATGCCAGGAGTCGTCCATTCTAAATACCTTTAGAATATTGTCTAAGTACCCTGATTGGGAAACTACCCAAATCTAGATCTAAAACCATAGATCCAGTAACCAGAATGTTTGATATTATATCTATATCCTTATGTGGAGAAAACACTGTGTGACAACCAAAGTATAACCGACCGTAGTATAGGAATTTCACTTCCTACTCTGTGTATGTCATCCAAATACCAGGACATCACACCCTACTACCTTCTCAACAGATCCATCCCCTATTCTGATGAAGTCAAACCTATGACTGTCACATCAGAAATCGATGATCTATCTCCGCTATATCTGCTTTAGTCTATAAATAGACATAAGCCACTTGTCCACCAATGCTTCCGCTGCTCCCACTGACTACGACAACCCTCTGACAGAGTCATATATACGTACACTTTTAAAGCTAGTTTAGAACGACGCTATACTCATCCTCCTGCCGGGTCTCGCAGCCTGGAACAACAGCAATGGCATGTCTGGGTAAACAAGAACCTCCCTGTCATCGTCCTTGAGGCTACCGGAGTACCTCTCGGGTGCCCGAGATTAGCCACCGTATCTGCGGAGTGGCCAATGGAATGTCAAACCAAATTGAATCTTTAGGTTCTTATCAAATTTTCAGTAATCGTCTGCGGTTCTGGAATCACTTCCATTTCTACTATACTCCCACTACTGTTTTCTGAAAAAATCCATTTTTGTTAAAACTGTGGCGAGTCAGGAACAATATCACTATTGATCTTCCAGATGGTAGAAAGTCAACCCTCGTCATAGCCTGGGTCAACCCACAAACAGCCATTACAGAAACGTGCCTTGAGTTATCCAGAGTCTGGTTTTAAGCATAAGCCGGACAACTCCCCGTACCTTAACATCGTTAAGATATTAACTGTTCTATATCCAATACAGAAGCAGAGGCACTGATTTAATTGAACCAGATTCAAATTATGCAGCTGTCTCCAGTGCATGTCAACTAAATGGAAGGAGGCCAATCAGCGTTACTCAACTTAGGAGTACTTCCAATTATGAGTAACCTGAAAGAGAAGCGAGTTCTCTTAACCATTACTATCAACTGAATACCATACATAAGTATCTACATCTTCGATCACCTTGAAGAATCCTGATACTTGCAATACCCGGTTCTCTACTTTATTCATATACCTATAACTTCTCAAAACTTGGACCCTGTGTTTCTACGAAACACCTGTCTAAAAACTAGAGAAGTCATAAGTAAACCGAATATAGTATGAGGACCATCCCCTCTGTTCTAATGGACACTGGACAACATACAATCCTCTGTATAAGTCCCTTGAGTCTGACAACTCAATCCTTGTGTGTCGCAGGTTGAAAACTGTACTATGGTTATGAAGAATTACACCGATGTTTAATGCTCCTTACCTAACCATCCACTGATATAGGTAAATGTCATAGACATAATTTCAAAAAAGGTATATCTCACTCTATAAAAATAGACGTACAGATATATCAATTTGAAATTGGTGTATAACAGCGGATATTCAAAACCAAATATTTGCCGTCCGGCAAACAACCCAGGTGACTTCCTCAAATATCACCTGATTACAACGAATCCCGATATAATGAGGATGATCACCCAATTCCCAATAACTTACTCCCACTCATCATCTGTAAAACCATACAGATGTGAGAATCATACCTGGTAAATACATACCTTGGAGTAAGTATCTAATCGGGAAATCAGTTTTCCTTTAACAGTACACAGTGAAATTGAAACATTGAAATGTTTCGTAGGGGTATCCGGGTATTCCTAGTAATGCCTCTTCCATTATCCAGATTCACAACTGTAACCGTATATTTCTATACCATATCTCCAAATCCCTTCATATGTCTTTAGTCATTACCTTCTGTACACCCTTTTAGGCCAAATGGTTTTCTTCTTTCCCTACCGTTCGGCACCAGCCTATGGTTTGGAAGAAGACTATCCAATAAGCATAATGGGTGTACTGTCCTAATCCTAGGAGCACTCGCAATGCGAGAGAATGTGAAGATAAAAGACAACCGAATAAACCTTATTCCTATTTCTCCTAAACCAGAATCCATTCCCGAACTGGAACAAGTTCCTTTCGAGTTCGTATATAACCATACGATGGAGTATCCAATAAACTATGGATCTTCGTAGTGATACGGAGTGTCCTGGAGAAATACAAAGGTGAAGTGGGAGTGGTAATGAAATACTTGGTTTGGTCGTGAATAGCAGTCGCAATTTACTTTGTCCTCTTACTAATCTCTTGATATGTCTTTACTTAATACCTTCTGTACACCATCGTCAGGCTAATTGGTTTTCTTTATTCCCTACGGGTCGGCACCTGCTTATGGTTTGGAAGAAGACTATCCAATTTGCGTAATAGGTGTACCAACCCCTAATCTAAGGGGCACTCGTAACCTGAGAGAAGGTAAAAGGAAAAGACAACTGAATAGTCCTATTCGTTTTCTCCAGAACCGGAAACCATCCTCGAATAAATTCCTTCGAGTTCGTATATAACCATACGATGGTTTTGTCCAATGGAAGTGGACGTTCGTAGTAATACGGGGTGTTCTGGAGAAAAGGGTAAAAGTAGGAGTGGCAATGAGGTTTGCAACTCTGACAATCCAAAAGCCAGTGTTAAAGAAGGTTCGGTTAATTTTGGTCACTGAGTCATAGTCTTAGGGTCGGGTCATGGTCGCTGTCACGCCCCGCTTCCCAGAGTACGCAAGTTTGGGCACGTGACATAGCCAACCATGCTACCTGTGGGTAGGAAGTATCCATCCACAGTCACATTCCGGTTGTAAGGATATCAAGAACAAGATAAAATAAACTAAATACATGTCCAAATCCATAATAACAAGAATCAATAAACAATAAGTGCGGAAGCTAATAATCCAATACAATGAATAAACAGTATGTCCCATAATGCGGGCTCACATCTGGAAATGAAATGACATAAATAAACTAAACTCTAAAGAACTCACAGTTCAGCCGGCTAGCTGAAGTACTCCTGCTCGGTCGACGACAAAGGTACGGAATCTGGGCCATGCAAAACCCAGACGTCAGCGCGTCATGATATCAAGTATGTAGCATAAACATGGTAATAAACAATGCAAGCATGAACATGAATAAAGCGATAACAAGAAGTAACAAGCAGGGAAATGTGCAGTGGTGACTAAACTGTCCTATCAGGTTTTCTACTCTACAGTCTTTGAAACCAATTGATGAATCGTCGATGTAACTCAATAGTATCCCGTGCGTGCCCGGGACCACGGTCATGATCCTCGGGGCTGAATCCGAGACGTGCCGCTAAGCAGTAAAAGGTAGTAGGATAGATGAGTGATGTCAGCATCAACACTCCGGAGCTGGCCAAGCCCGTAAGACTGATCAGAACAATGTATCGAACTGTTGAGTTACAAGTCGGTTTCACCTTTGATTTCCCCATACCCCCAAACTATGTATGTCAGTCAGGTATTCAGTAGTCAAGAACTAATGCCAACACAAGTCAAGTAAAGGTAGGTCTGTCTGGATCGACAGCAGGAATGGTTAGGTTTGTCGGCATTAGGCATAAGATCAGGTAACAGGTCAGGTTACTTTCAACAGGTAGAGTCGATATGTACAGGGTGTTGTGTCCGGTGTATCAGTACATGTGTCAGGTGTATCAAGATCGGTCAATATGTAATGCAATCAGGTATATGATGATAACAGGTATAGTAACAAATAATGAACAGTAGCAGGAAACAGTAAATAACAAATATTATTCTATGTGAACACAGTGATGTTTGTATTTTCATATTAATCCGGTTCACGCACCTTTGAGGGGCAATAGCCACAAGACGAACAATATCGATAATATACGTAATGGAGTTACATGAATTTGAACTAAGCACAACAATTGTCTCATGAGTGATTTTAACAAATGAAGTGGGGATGATCTACTTGGTTTGATTAGTTAAGTATGAATTAATAGCAGACCGGTTAAAGCGAGCAATGATTTCATTGGTTTAAAGTTACGAATAATCGTGGCTAGTAATTCTAAGTTATAAAAGGTATCGATGTTATATTAGTTGTGTGGTTATAATATGATGATTAAGTTGTAGCATGTTAAAGCAAGTATTCGGATACTTGCCTCGGCGGTTCCGCAAACCGAAACACGGGTGCGATGTCGGTAGAAACCACGATACGGAAGCACGGGCCACGGATCGAGTCCCAACAGAGGTCAACGGAATCACACGGACCAGGGGGCTTCGCTGGAGCGTCGGGTTCGTCAAACGGCACGGTCGGGTTCCGGCAACAACAAAGTAGCAAAGTTAGCAACAAAGATACGATACACGCCGAATAACGACCAGCGGAGGGGGGGGGGGGGGTTGTACCAAAAGGAAGGAGAAGGAAACTTACAGGGAGACACCAGGGGGTGACCACGGCGGGTTCGACGGCACTGGAACGCCGGCGAGGCTGCGACGGTGGCTGCGAAGGCTGGAACAGCCGCTGGGCTTGCTGGAGAGGGGTGCGACGAGCGGAGGAGGGTGTGGTCGGATCTGGTGGTCGTGGGAGAGAGAGAGGTGGTCGGAGGTGGCGTCGACGAGGTCGCCGGCACGTTTCTCCGGCGAACAGCGGGGTAGGCGATGGGTTAGGGCTCGGGTTTACTGTTCCGGCGAGGGGAGGAAGGAAACGACGACGAGGTCTCGACGAGGAGGGTGAGAGGAAGTCGTGGGAGGCGTCGACGGTGATGGGTGGCGTCGACGGCGAGGTTTGCGCGGTTGGAGGCGAGGCCGGGGTTGCGTGCAGGTGCGGGAGAGAGGAGGAAGGAGGGAGGAGGAAGGCGCGGTTGTCGCGGAGGCGTCGCAGGCGGCGACGGCGAGGTCGCGGTGGCGACGGTGGTGAGGTCTGCGGTGAGCTAGGGTTAGGGTTGAGGGGGTTTCGCGTGGGTCTACTCGCGAGGAAGAGGACGTGGGGAGGGGGCGGCTGTTGCATGCGTGGGTTAAAAAAAAATATGGAAAGAGAGAGAGAGAGAGTTGTTGAGAGATTGTTGAGAGAGAGAGAGAGTTGTTGAGATAGAGAGAGAGAGAGAAAGAGGAGAGAGGCAGAGAGAGAGATAGAAGGAGGGGGCCCACGTGGGAAAAGATGGCTCGTGATTGGCCAGGGAAAAATATGAGAAGGATTTTGAGGGATTAAACTGTTGAGGAAAAAGATTAGAATGTATAAATATAAATATTCGATATTAAATTTAAATGGGCCCTTTTTGGCGTGAAATGAAACATTTCCAAATCGCGCCCGGGTTGCGCCCAAATGCTCCAAATTCAAATTATAGGATTTTAAGCGGGTTCCAAATTTTGAAAATAGGTGTTTAGTGATTAAAATGCATGCCCCCAAGTCGGACACTTGCACGCGCGCGTAGTCGCCCAAACTTGCCCGTTTAGCCAAACGGAACGGAATCTCGACATGCGGACGCTACCACGCGACTAGTGGCGACGAGTAGGCCAACATGAACATCTTAAATTTCAATTTAGGAGTTAAAATTTGTTATGTGCCAAAATGACTTAACCGGGTAAAATTTAGCAATAAACACCAGAAAATCAGGAAAATTGGAAATGAGCAAACCACAACCCTCAACTAGTAATATACATAGCATTATTGGGCTCGGGTGTTACATCATACCCAACTACAAAAGAATTTCGTCCTCGAAATTCCAAGAACACAAGATAGCTAACTACTGGAAAAGGTGAGGGAAATTCTGTCGGATCTCGTCTTCTCGCTCCCAAGTGGATTCTCCATGCAATCGGTTACCCCAAGAAACTAGCACAAGAGGGATAACCTTGTTCTTAAGAACCTTTCTCTTCGATCCTTGATCTCGACTGGTCGCTCCTCAAAAGTCAGGTCCTCCCGAACGGTCAACTCCGAATGATCCAAGACATGAGTCTCATCACGAACATACCTCCGTAGTTGAGACACACGAAACACATCGTGAACTCCTGCTAATGACGGTGGTAACGCCAACCGGTACGATACCTCTCCATCACGCTCCAATATCTCGAAGGGTCCAACGAATCGGGGACTAAGCTTTCCCCGACTTCCAAAGCGAATCACCCCTCTAGTCGGTGATATCTTCAGGAATACCGAATCACCCACGGCGAACTCTAGAGGTCTTCTTGACGTGTCGGCCCAACTCTTCTGTCTGTCTTGAGCTGCCTTCATATGCTTCCTGATTGTATTCACCTTCTCGACTGTCTGTACCACCAAATCTGGTCCTACTAATCTTCGTTCACCAACATCATCCCAACAAACAGGTGAACGGCACTTACGACCATACAGCGCCTCAAACGGAGCCATCTGAATTGTCGCTTGGAAGCTATTGTTGTACGAAAACTCCACCAGGTGTAGATGATCTTCCCAAGAACCTTTGAAGTCCAACATGCCAGCCCTCAACATGTCTTCAAGGGTCTGGATCGTTCTCTCCGATTGTCCATCGGTCTGAGGATGATAAGCTGTGCTAAACTTCAATCGAGTCCCCAAACTTTCTTGTAAACTCCTCCAAAAGTGTGACAAGAACCGAGTGTCCCGATCGGACACGATGCTTACCGGTACTCCATGCAATCTGACAATCTCCTGCATGTACCGCTCTGCCAAAGTCTCCGTCGATTGACCAACCCGAAAAGGAATAAAGTGAGTTGCCTTGGTCAACCGATCGACAATCACCCATACAGCCTTGTTGCCCTTTGGACTCCGCGGTAAAGCCGTCACGAATCCATGGTTATATGTTCCCACTTCCATTGAGGAATCGGAAGTGGTTGCAACAAACCAGCAACCCTTTGGTGTTCAGCCTTGACTTGCTGACATACCAAGCACTTAGCCACGAAGCGAGCGATTTCCCGTTTCATACCTTCCCACCAGAAATGCTGTCGAATATCTCGGTACATCTTTGTCCCTCCTGGATGTACAGAGTAAGCTGAACTGTGTGCCTCCTTCATAAGCTCTTCACGCACATCTCCTTTTGGCACACACACACGGCTACCATATCTCAACGAACCATCTTCATGGATCAGTAGATCGGTTCGTAGTCCGGCTCCAACCTGCTCTCGAAACTTTTGCAGTCTAGGATCCTGCGATTGCGCCGCTTTAATCTTCTCAACTAAGGACGATTGTACTTGCAACTGCATCAACTGTCCTGTAGCACGCGGTAGCACAACCTCCAAGTCAAATCTCCGAAACTCCTCAATGATCTCTCTGTGTGCAGTCAATAACTGAATTGCTGGTAACCGACTTAGCGCATCTGGCACGACGTTAACTTTCCCCGGATGATACTTAAGATCAAGGTCGTAGTCGGCCATCAGCTCCAACCATCTGCGTTGCCTCATGTTCAACTCCTTCTGAGTGAACACATATTTCAAACTCTTGTGATCCGTAAAGACTTCAACTCTCTCGCCCAGAAGGTAGTGTCTCCAAATCTTCAGGGCGAAGATCACGGCTGCAAGCTCCAAGTCGTGAGTCGGATAGTTCTGCTCATGAGTCTTCAGCTGTCTCGATGCATAAGCGACGACTTTCCCATTCTGCATCAAAACACATCCCAATCCTTTTCCAGATGCATCGCTGTGAATCACCAGTCCTCCTGAATCATCCGGTACGGTTAGGATAGGGGCGGTTATCAACTTCTGCTTCAACGTCTCGAAGGCCAATGCACATCCATCTGTCCAAACAAACGGTACCTCCTTACGCGTAAGCTTGGTTAACGGCTCAGCTAAACGAGCGAAGTTCTCCACAAATCTTCTGTAGTAACCGGCGAGTCCAAGAAAACTTCTTATCTCTGCAACATTCTTTGGAACAGGCCAATCTCGAACTGCTGCAATCTTCTCGGGATCAACGGCGATTCCATCGCCCGACACGACATGCCCCAGAAACTTCACTTCTTCCAACCAGGATTCGCCCTTACTCACTTTCGCAAATAACTTCTCTTGTCTCAGCGTCGGCAGTGCGATCCTTCTTCTCCACTAAGAGAACTGGAGTTCCCCACGGTGAGTTGCTGCTTCGAATCCATCCCTTCTCGAGTAATTCACTCACTTGTTTCTTAACTCCCTCCAACTTTACTGGTGCCATTGGATAGTCAGCTTTTGATACTGGCGTTGCACCAGGAGTAAGGTCAAACGCAAACTCTACTCCTCGCTTCGGCGGTAAGCCCGAAATGTCTTCAAATACATCCATAAGGTCGCGGACAACTGTCGGCTCTTCATCACTCTCCACTACCATAGCCGCAAGAACGCTGTTCGTCGGCCTAACCCTAAGCTCGACTGGCCCGACAGAATTGCTTTCTCCAATGAAAGTAAACTTAGGATGTCCGGGAATCTGGAAATTACCCTCCTTGCCCTACAGCCAATGTGGGCGTGGGAAGTGCCAAGAAAGTCCATCCCCAAGACAACCTCATAACTGCCCGTATCTATCACCAAGAAATCTGCAAAAAGCTCCCGTCCACAAACAACAACAGTACAATCTCTACATTCCTTACTAGCTATGATTTTCCCATTCCCAGTGTGTATGTCCCAAAAACTAGACAGGGTCGTGCAGTTGATCGAGTGTGTAGTTATAAATTTGGATGACATAAACAATGGGATGCTCCGAAATTAAGTAATGCCAAAGCGGGAAAACCATGAACGAGTAAATTACCTGAAACCACTTCTCCCGATGCCTTAGCTTCTTCAGCTGTCAACGTGAACGCTCGAGCCTGCTGTGGTCCTTGAGCAGGCGGTTCCTGTCCTTGGAACGGTCCTTGCGGAGGCTTCTGTGTATCATCCTTTGTGCGAGGCTTCGACGGACAAGCATCAACGGTGTGATCTGCCGCTCCACATCTAAAACAAAGTCCCAGCCTCAAACGACACTCCCTTCGCACGTGTCCGAGTTTATGGCAGTATCTACAGATCACGCTGCCCTTCCGATCACCCATACTTGTTTTCTTCATTGGTGCCACGCTGCGCCTGTTCACTGGAATACGTCTACGTACGGACGTGGGGTCCATTGTAAATGCTGGTTCCAGCTCGAGTTGTTCCTTTAGTTTCTCCATCAATCCCCTTATCACTCTTTGCCTGGCGACTAAGACCGCATGCCCTGGGTCCATCTTCAAATTCTGATCGGCCATATTCCTGGAAATCAAGGTACCCAACATTAGCATGATGATAGATTCTGAGTATAGATCAAGGCTAGAACTCCAAGATACTTAAATAGAGTGCTGCATTGTAGCTATGCCGCGGTATCATAGCCGCAATTACTTAACTCCACCCAAGTCGCCTAAGTCCTAGAGATAACAAGAAATTAGGTTTTTGAGTTGACAAATGCAAAGTAAGTTTGCACGTCGACATGATCCGGAAGAATGATTCAAGGATAGTAAAACGGTCAAAGTGGCAGGACATGTCTCCTAATCACAGGTATTCTGATTCGTGTATCGGGTGCGATACCCACCTACAAAGAATCAACCCAATTAACCTATGGCTCTGATACCATAAAACCATGTCACGCCCCGCTTCCCAGAGTACGCAAGTTTGGGCACGTGACATAGCCAACCATGCTACCTGTGGGTAGGAAGTATCCATCCACAGTCACATTCCGGTTGTAAGGATATCAAGAACAAGATAAAATAAACTAAATACATGTCCAAATCCATAATAACAAGAATCAATAAACAATAAGTGCGGAAGCTAATGATCCAATACAATGAATAAACAGTATGTCCCATAATGCGGGCTCACATCTGGAAATGAAATGACATAAATAAACTAAACTCTAAAGAACTCACAGTTCAGCCGGCTGGCTGAAGTACTCCTGCTCGGTCGACGACAAAGGTACGGAATCTGGGCCATGCAAAACCCAGACGTCAGCGCGTCATGATATCAAGTATGTAGCATAAACATGGTAATAAACAATGCAAGCATGAACATGAATAAAGCGATAACAAGAAGTAACAAGCAGGGAAATGTGCAGTGGTGACTAAACTGTCCTATCAGGTTTTCTACTCTACAGTCTTTGAAACCAATTGATGAATCGTCGATGTAACTCAATAGTATCCCGTGCGTGCCCGGGACCACGGTCATGATCCTCGGGGCTGAATCCGAGACGTGCCGCTAAGCAGTAAAAGGTAGTAGGATAGATGAGTGATGTCAGCATCAACACTCCGGAGCTGGCCAAGCCCGTAAGACTGATCAGAACAATGTATCGAACTGTTGAGTTACAAGTCGGTTTCACCTTTGATTTCCCCATACCCCCAAACTATGTATGTCAGTCAGGTATTCAGTAGTCAAGAACTAATGCCAACACAAGTCAAGTAAAGGTAGGTCTGTCTGGATCGACAGCAGGAATGGTTAGGTTTGTCGGCATTAGGCATAAGATCAGGTAACAGGTCAGGTTACTTTCAACAGGTAGAGTCGATATGTACAGGGTGTTGTGTCCGGTGTATCAGTACATGTGTCAGGTGTATCAAGATCGGTCAATATGTAATGCAATCAGGTATATGATGATAACAGGTATAGTAACAAATAATGAACAGTAGCAGGAAACAGTAAATAACAAATATTATTCTATGTGAACACAGTGATGTTTGTATTTTCATATTAATCCGGTTCACGCACCTTTAAGGGGCAATAGCCACAAGACGAACAATATCGATAATATACGTAATGGAGTTACATGAATTTGAACTAAGCACAACAATTGTCTCATGAGTGATTTTAACAAATGAAGTGGGGATGATCTACTTGGTTTGATTAGTTAAGTATGAATTAATAGCAGACCGGTTAAAGCGAGCAATGATTTCATTGGTTTAAAGTTACGAATAATCGTGGCTAGTAATTCTAAGTTATAAAAGGTATCGATGTTATATTAGTTGTGTGGTTATAATATGATGATTAAGTTGTAGCATGTTAAAGCAAGTATTCGGATACTTGCCTCGGCGGTTCCGCAAACCGAAACACGGGTGCGATGTCGGTAGAAACCACGATACGGAAGCACGGGCCACGGATCGAGTCCCAACAGAGGTCAACGGAATCACACGGACCAGGGGGCTTCGCTGGAGCGTCGGGTTCGTCAAACGGCACGGTCGGGTTCCGGCAACAACAAAGTAGCAAAGTTAGCAACAAAGATACGATACACGCCGAATAACGACCAGCGGGGGGGGGGGGGGGGTTGTACCAAAAGGAAGGAGAAGGAAACTTACAGGGAGACACCAGGGGGTGACCACGGCGGGTTCGACGGCACTGGAACGCCGGCGAGGCTGCGACGGTGGCTGCGAAGGCTGGAATAGCCGCTGGGCTTGCTGGAGAGGGGTGCGACGAGCGGAGGAGGGTGTGGTCGGATCTGGTGGTCGTGGGAGAGAGAGAGGTGGTCGGAGGTGGCGTCGACGAGGTCGCCGGCACGTTTCTCCGGCGAACAGCGGGGTAGGCGATGGGTTAGGGCTCGGGTTTACTGTTCCGGCGAGGGGAGGAAGGAAACGACGACGAGGTCTCGACGAGGAGGGTGAGAGGGAGTCGTGGGAGGCGTCGACGGTGATGGGTGGCGTCGACGGCGAGGTTTGCGCGGTTGGAGGCGAGGCCGGGGTTGCGTGCAGGTGCGGGAGAGAGGAGGAAGGAGGGAGGAGGAAGGCGCGGTTGTCGCGGAGGCGTCGCAGGCGGCGACGGCGAGGTCGCGGTGGCGACGGTGGTGAGGTCTGCGGTGAGCTAGGGTTAGGGTTGAGGGGGTTTCGCGTGGGTCTACTCGCGAGGAAGAGGACGTGGGGGGGGGGGGGCGGCTGTTGCATGCGTGGGTTAAAAAAAATATGGAAAGAGAGAGAGAGAGAGTTGTTGAGAGATTGTTGAGAGAGAGAGAGAGTTGTTGAGATAGAGAGAGAGAGAGAAAGAGGAGAGAGGCAGAGAGAGAGATAGAAGGAGGGGGCCCACGAGGGAAAAGATGGCTCATGATTGGCCAGGGAAAAATATGAGAAGGATTTTGAGGGATTAAACTGTTGAGGAAAAAGATTAGAATGTATAAATATAAATATTCGATATTAAATTTAAATGGGCCCTTTTTGGCGTGAAATGAAACATTTCCAAATCGCGCCCGGGTTGCGCCCAAATGCTCCAAATTCAAATTATAGGATTTTAAGCGGGTTCCAAATTTTGAAAATAGGTGTTTAGTGATTAAAATGCATGCCCCCAAGTCGGACACTTGCACGCGCGCGTAGTCGCCCAAACTTGCCCGTTTAGCCAAACGGAACGGAATCTCGACACGCGGACGCTACCACGCGACTAGTGGCGACGAGTAGGCCAACATGGACATCTTAAATTTCAATTTAGGAGTTAAAATTTGTTATGTGCCAAAATGACTTAACCGGGTAAAATTTAGCAATAAATACCAGAAAATCAGGAAAATTGGAAATGAGCAAACCACAACCCTCAACTAGTAATATACATAGCGTTATTGGGCTCGGGTGTTACAGTCGCTGCCAAAGAGAGAGAGAGAAAAGAAACACTCAGCGTGCACTCTAACCTAGATCAGAATGGTTACCAATTTATCTAATCTGAAAACCTCCCACTGTACCGTCAAATTCTTCTCCAAACTTGAAAGAAGAATTAGTCGGGATCACCCGAGGAGTAAACCAACTCATCAGTGGGAATCGGGATCCAACTGTCATCGCATGATAACATGACGGACTTCGCTCACGTTATCACACTCCAGAAGGTATGCGCATATCTGGCAAGTTTCAGTTTCTTTAGAAACTCCCGATGTGATTTCTGCCCCATGCTCTTATGACCTTGACTTTGGCCAACAAATCATAAGTCACATGTCAAGTTCTACCCGTCATTCTCCAGGTTAATTTGAGCCTACCCGTACAAGCCCTTGACTTTGGCCAACAAGGCTATACGACTGCCCCAAACCAACGCATCTATCTATACTGCATATGAATACCCAATAGCTACCAATCACTGTGCCTTGACTTTGGCCAACAAACACAGCTTGAATACTTATTGACTATCCATATGAAACGACGGAGGGCTACGAATGGTTTCTGGCGTAAACCTTTAACGTAATGAACTTGATATCGTTGAAGGAACTGGATAGCTTTTTAAAAATATAGTAACGAAAACCTTTGCTAAAGAGGTCACTCCCGGTGAAGGGATCTCGGCTCTTTCCCCGTAGAATGAGGTGCAGGATATTCCAACTGAATACCACGATGCAAAGCAAAAGTAATCGGCTATAGTGAAGTTATTACCCTGACGCAAACTTCTGTCCAAGGGGTTACTCCCGGTGAAGGGATCTCGGACCTTGCCTCGTCGACTGAGGTGCATGATATTCCAACTGAATACCACTGTGCAAAATAAAAGAGAACGCCCTTACAATAACAGCTTTTTGAAAAATGTTCCAACAACATCAGAATAGGTTTGTTTAACTTGCATTGATCCGAATCAACGCAGTCCCATCAATTGATCACACCAATAAAGAACGAAAATAATGATGTACGTATATGCCATCCGCATTCGCCACTGGGTCCCATCATTACTCGTTAGGTTACTTAACTAACGACAGAGCGGGGACTGGACTAGCGCGGATGCAAAACATATACAACATCTACTAGTATATATATCAATATATAATATTCACTCAAGGCGTGATAAAATGCAACATCACAGAAATGTAATAAGTATCACAGAACAATACAGATATCTGGGATCCCCGGGTTTCATAGAGCCGCTACTGAAACCCGACGTTCCCCTGGTCGTGTGGATAGCCTGTGCAATGAAATCCTAGACCCCTACGGGCGCGGCAAGTTACCCGCCAAAACCTGAAGCGAGGCAGCCCCTTTCAGCAACGTGAATGGACCACCCAGCACTTCACGGAATCCGGTAACTTGGGTACCCCTCCTGGGTCAACCTGTACCCCCTACGAGTGCGGCGAATAGCCCGCCAATTCTAGAGTAAAGCCCCCTCCGTCTCAATGCCATGAGATGCGGGCTCGATGCCCTCTAGAACTCGGCTATCCGTGCACCCCTCCTTGGGGTAATCCTAGTACAGAAAGTAAAATATACATACAACGGGTACATCGACCTCACCCCGGTCGTGCCCCAAAAGAATAATATACAAACAGGCAGTGACGGCAGTCCACATGTCGGACGCTCGCCCCGCAATATCAAATGTACATATAAAACAAAACTGTACTACCATTGCATCCAGGCTATCCCCCACGACCAATCCGCAACATCACAGCACAACACAGAACATCAACGTGAATGTCACGTTCGCAAATCCGTCTAACCGGGCTATAGCAGTTAGACAGGATTTACCGGTCAAGTGACATTCACGGTCGCAGATATAATGTAAATACTGTGAACTAACATGTTTAAAAAATTCGATCGATCAAATTTACCCATGTGGGCCCCAAGCACTACTGTAGCACATAAAGAAATTCTGGGCCCAAAAAGAATATACCAAAACCCATATTTTCAAGTCAGAAGCCTACTGTGCAAATTTGGTGCAGAGAGGAGTCAAGGTCACGGCGGAACCGCGGCCAATGCATGGGTTTGGCCGCGGTTCCGCGGTGTAACTATGACGTCATGCAACCAAATTTTTACAGAAGTCTTAGAATTCCCTGCACATATTTCAGCAATAACCTGAAAAAATTTTCGAGCCAAAAATATTTCGACAGAAACTGATGCTTTTGAAAATGCGGTTTTTGAAAATCCGATCGATCGAACTTGTAAACACGTTTGACCAATCTAGACTAGGTTAATGGCGTGGCTCTGATACCATGTAAGTGCACGGCGGCGCCCCGGCCGTCAATCCGAGGCCAAAATGCGGAAACGATAATTTACTTTAACTTTTGAATCGGCACCACCACGTACTAAAATCCCGGATCGGGCCATTAATCTAGTCCTAGCTAACTAAAGAACGGGTAGAGAGATATACCGAGCGATCCGTGTCCTTCGGTCTTCTCGTCGTCGTCCCGATCTCCCCGCGGAATCTCCGGTCTTCGCCTCCTCGCCGGAAGGACACCACATCGCCGGCTTCTTTTACGGGCTCCCACCTCTGGACTGAGGCAACTCGGGCACGAAGTTGGCGAGCCGACGTGCCCAAGGATACTGTAGGTTATCTGTAGAAGTTATGTCTCATTTGGGGTTGTAGAAGTTGCCCATAAAGTGGAGGAATGAACCATGAATCTTTTGCAATGAACTATGGGATTTTTGTACCAAGAAAAGAACAAAAATTCCTCACTCAAATTTTGGACAGCCCTCCATCAAAGTGGCCGGCCTCCTCACGAGCCATAAGAGAATGAGAGAGAGGGAGAGGAGAAAGTCCAAGGGGGGTGTGTATCAAAATGATGCAAGAGAGAATATGATAATCATGAAGCAAAAAGCAAGCCACACCCCCTTTCATCATCACCAATCCAATCAAGAAAAGGTCAAGCCATCATGAGTCAAAAAGTCTATGGATGGTGGAACCATCATGAACCACCAATATGCAAAGACCACCCTCTAAAATGCTTATTTGCATATTTGCAAATAAGCCCTCCTCCACCAATCTTCAGCCGAAGTCAAATGATGGTGCAACCATCATGAAGGAACAACATGCAAAGACCACCCTCCACAATGCTAATTTACACAATTGCAAATAAGCCCTCCTCCACCAATCTTCAGCCATGGAAAGAAACAAAGGAAAATGGCCGAAACGGAATGCAAACAGGCAACTTCATAAAACTGATCCCGTAATAAATTACAGGGAACCCCGCTACTGTATATACATACCCGCATTTGTATTCCGACCGAAATACAAATGCAATGAGACAAATCTACAGTGTACAATACTAGGATCCGGCTTAAACCAAAGCCTTCTAGTATTATCCGTCCGATCATGATCCGTGCAATACCGCACGTATCTGATCGAACCCTGCCATATCTCCATACGGCCTCTACAGCGTTCGCCCGAAACTTGAGAAACTGGTCTGTGGGGGACTCTAAAGACTCGTCAATACTTTGGTTGTGGATTTAACCACCTAGCACGTCAGAGGTATTAGCCTATACATAACGGGCTACCAGGTATTGACCAAAAGGGACGTCGATGAGCAAACTCATCCTGGCACCCTACTGAGCCTGTGAGTGACAATATCCGTACAGTCCGGTCCGTTCATTTATGAGCATCGCATGGCGGGCCTAGGGGGTTGGTAAAAGTCAGACCCCCAAAAGCGGTACAAGTCGTGTCGGAGTGTAGCCCAGAACACCTTGAGATACTACTGGAATACCTACCAGTAAATCTCCTGCCTTGGCCAAGGACTTCGTGTAAGGGCTCTCCTAGACACAGCGCGACCTCACCCCCAATACCGGGAGTGAAGAACCCCTGCAGATCCGCTCACTGCCTCCATGTGGCTCGGGACTGTATCCAACTAAAACCTGTTTGCACGTCTCCTTTGAGCGTGGTAAGGTAGTAATCAAAGTACAGTGGGAACTCACACGAGACAAATGACAATCTCAGGTCGATGAACTAACCTGTACACATGTCACCTGGGAACTGCTATCTGACGTCAGGTATAAGACCAACTAGCATGTTCCCGGCGAATCCTGTCTGGTGTACTCATAACCCAATGAGCACCTGTATACATCTTAGGTGAACCAACTGACACCAGTGGCTTGTGAGACTGGCCACCGCCCCTCGTCGGGGTTTCGACTGTATACACTAGTCTACTCTGGAGTATCGATGCCCTGTCTCGAAACTCCCACGACTAGGGACCTTTTAAGGATGTGCTTATAGACTACCAGCTCCCATGTATATGATCGCCCTCATACTGTTGGCAGTCAAGCAAGAATCCTAGGGGCTCTATCAACGTGCAATAGTGACCTGTAAGGTCACCTAAAGCAGTACACGATGATAAAGGTAAACCAGATAGCATACTACCATCTTGAGTAAGACTGTCCTACCGGAATAGGTCCTCCCTCAATCATTGCAATCACGTGCCTGTGATCCAATAATTGACTCTGAGGGCACTATCTCCAACACCAATGACAATTGATGACATGAGCTAAATACTTGGAGTTTGCATTATAAAAGTACAGAAATATAAAAGAAGTATAATAGAACCACGACACAAGATTCAATCCATTGAACTCGTGGAAAGCTATGCTTAAGGAACCCACATTGTTTGAACTTGGACGTACAAGCTGCAAGGATATTTGTGAGAACCAGTTATACTTTCACTAGGTTAGAGAAGCGAAAATGAGATTGAAACAGAAGTAATTTGCTAAATTTTCTACTTTTTTTTTTCTTTAGGTTCGTTCTCATTTTCCTTTGGAACCAAACGATGAAATCAAAATTTCCCTCGTTTTCTTTTCCTTTCCGCTATTTTTATCTCAAACCAAACACATCAAGAGCAGGTTAAAGGGTTTTAAGCCAATTTTGCACGGTACATGTCAAATTCTACTTGCATTTGGGTTCCTCATATATGAAGAGTTCGTTTAAAACAAAAGAAGAAAAAAGAAAAAAAATCCTACTGATAAAATTCTAGAGAACCTAGGGTATCATTTGTTGCCATTATCCTTAATTTACTGTTATCGTGTATTGCACTCTACTTTCTGTGAACATATATATAGACACACACACACTGCTAATTTGTATATATACCAATGCATCTACACGTTTTGTGTTCAAATCAAATTTGCGGGTACAAGGAGACATTTTTTTTATAATGAGATAATAAGTGGAATAAATTTAGCATCCACCCTAGTTCGAACCCGGGTCTTCTCCTCCAAATTCCAATACCCCCATCACTGCTTACAAGAAGACATTATTAATTAACCGCTAGCGTGTTAAATGGAAATGTGATATCTTCCCCTCACATTTTACGTATGTGAAGTCAAGAATTGGATTGTCTTCGGATATGGAGTTTACGATGACGGTAAGCCAGATTTACCATGTATTAGACAATGCAGTCGAAACTTCCGTGATGCTCTATGATCATATTGCTAGAATAGTTATATATGACCTTACACATTCAATACAATTCTTGTAATATTTATTAAATATTAATATGATTTTATAATTGCTCTAATAGTAATTAGTTAAGCGGGTCATATGTATTTATAATTGTTATAATATCCCTAAAAATCATATTGTTAGATCATGTGCTGTGATGTGTCACTTGCATGGAGAAATGGTCTAATCTAGTAATTTCCTAAACGAGTACTTACTCTATAACTAGTATGGGATAGCTAGCTTTATAACAGGCTATTATGCATGACACTGACATGTTAGATGTGGTGATGCGTCTCAGTCATTGAGAATGGAGATTCTCCAGGCGTATGTCATGAGCACATATTATGATACATGTAGTACATGACTACATTTGAATTCTCTAGAATATGTCACCTATGAGATAGAGAATTTAAACAGTTACATAACCCTTTTGACTTGATGACATTGTTGTCTCCAATCTATCATTTAGTAAACTTTGATATGATGGTACTTCTTGGCGTCTGACAGGAATAACAAACTTGAAATATTGGGTTGTTTAAATACATTTAGGAGGACAATGAATGCCTAGATAGAATCCGACATTTTCATGTTGATGAGAATAAGTTTATTGTTCATTCTAATGAAGGTGTAAAAATCCTGTCGACAGGTGTTTAGAAAAATGATTTTGAAAAGTATATTATTATAGTAATATTTAATTTCGAAATGAATTTGTGTTCACGGGGAATAAAACTTTAGGCTTTAGCAATTTGGTAAATATGTCTTGCTCATTTAATGGCCTAAGGATTAATAACTTGACGTTGGAAAGAACTGCATGTAAGTTAATATTTATTATCATTTCACATTATGATAGAGCTTTTATGAACAGTTGGCAAGATATGTGTTTGACTTTTAAATTAAAAATATTAATTAATTAATTACGAAATAATTCAGTTGATAGTTGGCTCTTGATATGAGACCAATTGGTCCCATCCATAAGCCTTTCGTTGGAATATTTAGACAACCCAATTAAAAAGGAGTATTATTAATAATATAATTGTTATATTATTAATTTGTGGGTTTTTGGTTCCACATTGGATATCTGGGCTTGAGATATTGTACTACAACCATATATAAAAGGGCAGGTTGGCCATGAAAAAATAAATTATTAATTATTAATTTTTCCTTTTAAAATAGATGGATGCCTATCAGTCCATGTGAGTGTCTTTTCCACAAAGGTTAGTAGACTTCAATTGGAGGCCTTTGCATTTGTGGAGGCTACCTTAAAAGTTCTTCATTGATGTGATTGAATTACAGAAAATGTATGCATTTAATTTTAAATCAAAACCCGATTTTTAGGAAATCGATTCATGTGTTTCCACCATAGGCATGCATATATTTCCTTCAATTAGTATCAGAGCCATGGTGCTCTTTAAATTAGGGTTTTCTAATGTTAATTGATAAAACTCTAATTTTTGTGACACCCTAATTTTATGCATTGTTCATAAAAAGATTAGATCGCAATTAATTGAATATGATTTAATTAGATTAGGATTCTTTAATCTTTATATGATAAAAACCCTAATTTTGTAAAATTCTAATTATGAAGTGTTCATAAATTGAATAGATTTCATATCTAATTAGATTAGGGTTCTTAATTTTTATATGATAAATAAAACCCTAAATCTAGTAAACCCTTTTTTGAAGAAAAGTTCATATATTGATAGATTTCAATTTTATTAGCTAAGCTCTATTTGTTTAATTAGATCAAATATATTAGATATGATCTATCATAATGTTTATGGATAAGAGCAATATATATATATAAATATATATGATGTTGTAATCTATTTGATAGATTAAAACGGTTTTGATTTTGGAAATCAATTAAATTTAAATCTATATGATATTGTACTCTATTTGATAGATTAAAACGGTTTTGATTTTAGAAATCAACTTAAATTTTGATTTTAGAAATCAATTTAAATTTGTAATCAAATAGATTAGATCTATTAATTAATTAATTAGATTAATTAAATTACATTAGTTCATCCAAAGGTATAAAAATCTATTTGATAGATTTAATAGAATTAATTGATTTTAGAAATCAATTCAATTTAAAATAAATAAATAAATGAAATATTTTCTCATGAGTAATGGAAAAGTGATGGGGTTGGAAAATTGTTTCTAGGTCCTTACAAGTAAGTAATTTGTTTATGAACCCATATCCTTAAGTGGTTAATATTTGGGCAATTCTGAATTGACCCCTGATTTATAAATAATTTTTTTCAAGCCCTCGCAGCGGTGTAAAGTTTTGGAAAATTAACCGTAAGTACTAGTAATTTATGGAAATTACACTTTAGTCACTATTCATGATATACAATTAGTTTATATATACTTTCTTTTATAGAAAAAGGCCTAAACTAATTTAGAATCAGTTTAATTTGTTACATTATATGATATTGCAAATAGGACATGAAATTTATATTTGGATGGCTATATGAATTACGAAAAGTTTCATATACTTCATAAATTTTTATGGATTGGTTACATGCTATAAACTACCAATTGTCATTAGTGTAATTATGAAAAATTATAATTAAGTTCAAAATTGTTCTGAAATAATTTTAGAATTAAAAGGATGATGCTAAGATGAAAAATTAGTTTTCATAATTATAAATTAATATAATAATAATTTATTTATTCTCTCCGTTTATTAAACAATAGTTGTATACAGGTGTACATAGATCAAAATTGTTGAAATTTAAATCTAAAGACCTTCCGCCGTAGAAATATATTTGAGACAAATATTTTAACTTATCCGAATCCGGATAGAATAGGGTTTGTTAAGGTAGTTGCCTTATTTATATCTTACATAAAAATACTAGATCTATTATGTTTAATGGGACCACTTGACTACAATAGAAGACGCAACATATTTTATATAAATAATCGAATTAGTGGATGCACATTTGATTGATGTAACAATAACCTCACTACAATAGTGGAGAAATACTATACATCAAGACCAAATCATACAAGGAAAATTATTATTGAAAAATTGGATAGGCTGTATCATATCTTATTATTTATATTCTATTTTGACAATCTGGAAGAGTATGAATAAATTTTGGTTTCCTGTTCACTAACAGATGCATGAGAGAAGATTGGTAGTGACACCGTTACTTAAATTAGACATCTAATAATATTGTGCAACTATAAAATAAAATTGAAATAATTTGATATTGTTTCTGCTTAAATTAGTACGAATAAATTTAGTTATTTTACTAAACCATCTAATGTGTATTTAAATAGGAATTGTATGTTGTCATGACACTGTTGAAAATCGGCTAATATTGTTTAAAATGATAAATCTATTGAGCCCAATCCCGTTACAATCATAAAAAAGTTATTGGTTATAAAGAATGACATTATGGAAGTTAACTTGCTAGATGCTATATTGTATATTCCATAGATGCTAGTTTAGAGAAGCAAATGAACTCAAAGGAACTAGTAAGGAAATCCCTGAAAGCCATATACAAGAAAATAATTGTAACTCGTTAAATTGTAATGAGAAGTTTTCATGTACACCAAGATAGTTTAGGGTATTTAGTTTTAAATCCATGATTATAAAATGGTCAAGTAAGCTAGTGTACTGAAGAGTTTATTAGCTAAAATTGAATTATAAATTCGAAATAGATGTCATTTTTATAATTGTCTTATTTATTTAATCTGTTCAATGAGAATATTAATATTCTAGATTCTAATCTTATCTTGACCGATTTTATCAATTTGTTGAAAAAAATTATGAACCTTATGAATTAAGACAAGGTCATGACAATGGTTGGCGATAATGCTAGAGAGTCTAGCTAAAAGAAAAGAAAAATTATCTTATGAATAATCTTGTTGGTAAAGAAAGTGAGTTTCTAAAAATGAATCATATTGTGATAATGAATGTCATTTCTATGACAAAAGAATTAGATATCAAAGGAGGGACGATAAAATTGTTTTTCTTTTTATAAAAAAGGTACAATATTTAGAAGGTTAACATGATCATTTTAGAGTATAAACTATATTGTGAGTTGTTCATACTTTATCATTGATGTTAGTAGTTTCTTGTAGATAGTACAAGAAAATAATAAAACATATTGATTATGCTATCACATTAATAATGGAAGTGTAGCCATAGTTTTAACAGTATCAAAGGAACTAATTGTTTATATATGAATCAAGGACATGTGGTTGAACTTAAAGATTGTCTTTTTGTATCTAAAATAATAAGAAATTTGATTTCTATTTAAAAAATTTATAGTAATGTTTGCTTTAGCAGTAAAAGTTATATTAAGTTTGGTAATTTATCATTACTTAATAAAAGATTAATAATGAATGTTATTGTCTTTAATTCTTATCCAATGTAATAGAATATTATCACGCCCCGATTCCCAAAAAAAATAAAATTGCGGGAATATAATTCGGCTAGCCATCCTACCTATGGTAAGGAATCATCATTCCATAGTCACATTAAGGCTGTCATGCAGTAAATTAGCACAATAATATATATATCTAACACTAAACATGTCCAATGGCACAATAAACAATAGCGGAAGCAAAATACTGTAATAGCATATCTCAATAGATTCAAGGAATAAATAAGAACAATAACAATACTTGTCTTTTATGGGCTCACAAAAGGAATCCAATAAAATAGTTCAGTACCGGAAATACTTAAACCATAAATAACTAGATATAAGAAAACTTTTCACTGCTCGGCAATCTTCTCGAAATACTCACGATCCTACATTTCTAATGCCAAGGGATCTGGGCCATGCAAAACCCAGACGTCAGAACGTCATAGATAATATAAATATGAAAATAACCGGATATGGGAGGTAATATATTCTCATACAATAACCGGTATCATGTGTACGCACAATAGCATTCGCAATATTAGGTGATCTAATAAGCAAGATATAACAAAGCAATCATGTCATGTGGAATCCAAGTATCCATGTCGCTAAGTTATCTAATCTAACGATATTTGAAATCATTGAGTGAAATCTTCCTCGTATCTCAATAGTATTCCATACGTGCCCGGGACCACGGTGTTATGACTCTCGGAGTTGAATCCGAGACGTGCCACTAGGCAGTAAAACAATATCAATATATGGACGAATGATGTCAGCTCATCATTCCGGAGCCCGAAGTCCTTATCGACTGATCAATCTTTAACAATAAAATTCTTGAGTTTCGATTTGGGTTCCATTCTTGATTTCCCCTTTTCCCCAGATTTCATGTTTCATGTCAGGTGTCATTCTAATATTTACTCAACGCCAATATTGCAACAATCAAGTACATGTCGTGTTAATCGAGACAATCAGGTCAGGTCAGGCCAATATCATGAAATCGTTGGAATTTGGGTAGACATTACATTACAGTTGTTTTGACAATAGCAAGATAATATCAATAACAAGACAATATGGGTACATGAAAACAATCAGTATACTAGCATGTCAATAATAGCATAGTCAATCAGAAAATATATCATAATCATGTCACAATACATGTCAGATAAAGTATTTCTCATGTGTAACGTGATCTGACATGTCGTATAACATATCGGGTTGAATATTAGTTGTATATCAGTTTGAGACAGCTGATCAATGGATGGGACGACTCGTGTATGTGTGAAACGGCTTACAACGTGTTTGGGACGGCTCACAAGTGCTTTAGAATTATCATTTGTTCTCTGTTTACACGAGACAACTCATGTCTATCTTAAGCCGGCTCGACCCTAACTTGAGAAAGCTCAATATGTTTTAAGACGGCTCAAAAGTCATTTGGAAAGTTATACTTTCCTCTGTTCGTATGAGACGACTCATGGTTATGTTGAGCCGACTTAGGGCTTATTTTTTGAGACGATCAGATTACTTAAGAATTTCGATTGTTTAAGTTCAAACAGGTAATAAACAAGCGTCTAATATATCAAATTCTCCCGATTTATTATATCTATCAAAACAGCATAAAGGTGATAACTTTTAGGGTTTTAACGATACATATTAGATTCAAATTAGGTTTATCGATTTATCGTGATTTAGATCTCGATGTACCGTTAATTAAGTTAGAATTTAGGTTTCAAACGATCTATATCTAGTAACACAACATTAGAATAATATCATGCAGGGTCTAGTTCTAGTCATATTAGCTTTCAATAAACAACAACAAGAAGAACAGGGTAAAGATCATATTTTGATTTAATAACGTGCATATGTATTGAAATCTTATAAGTCTATCTTATTATAATATTAAGAAAGATCCGATCTTGCGTTAGCATGTAGCAAGTATTAAATACTTGCCTTGATCTCGACGAATATCACAAACAGGATGATGACAACACGACGCTAGGAATCCTACATAAGATCTCGGCCCATCTTGATGCTCGATCTTGAATGTAGTCTCGAGGAAGAAGAAGAAATCGATGACTCTGATGATGATACCGGAGAGACGATGAATACGATGATGGTGACTTGGATGATGAAGATCGGCTTGGGGAGAGAGGAGATTGGTTCTAGGGTTAGGGCTCGGTTTGATGAAACAGAAGGAGGCTAGGGTTTTTCTTTTCTTTTTATGGGTTGCATGAGAATTATAAGGTTTAAATAGTGTGGGTATCCATGGGCCGGGTATTACAAAAAAGTCCTATATTAAATAGGGACAGGGAACAAAGTATGACAAAATATGATTATCAAACATATGTCAAATAATAAGTCGGAATCATATCAAGCAACATATCAGGTTTGAGACGGCTCATAGATACTTGAGTCGGCTCACAGATGCTTGAGCCGGCTCACTGGTCTTTCTTAACAATCGTTTCTTCTCTGGATACAAGAGACGGCTCAATACAAACTTGAGCCAGCTTACAAGCCTTTTAATATCAAAAACCAGCTTATCAAAGAATTTAATTTTATTCAATTAAATACTGTACGATCGTTCTAGGGTGTTACAAATATGATAAATGTCTTAAACATCATGTGGATTAATGTAATCCGACAATCAATTTTGGCACATGAGATTTAGTTATGCTAATTTTGAAAAGATCAATAAATTGATAAAGTATGGTAATTTATAATTTCTATTGTAAAAAATTACCAACTTGTAGACGTTGTCTTTGTAACAAGATAACCAAATTGTTTTACAGAAAAAGCATGCTTAAGCATAAAATTCTCTTTCATGTATAAAGATATATGTTGATTTTTAACTGTTAAGACAAGAGAGGATATTGATATTTTATACATATATAGACGAGAAAACAAAATATGAATATAATTATCTAAAGCGGCACTTTTCCAAATAGTTTGAAAAGTTCAAAGAGAATAAAACCAAAATTAAAATATACTTGATAAAAGTATCAAGTTCATCTGATTTGATCGTGATGGATAGGGTTTAAGGGATTTATAAATGAAAATTATAATTGTTAAAAACTTGACATCACTATGTATCTCACAATAAAACGGTGTATTCGAAAAGAAAAAACAAAACCTTATTCGATATGATTCAATTAATGATTTGATCATTAATGGTTTTTCTGCTTGCTCATGGGACTTTTGCAATAAAAATTGTTAACCATCTATTAAAATAATTCATGTCAAATCTGCTTTCTACTCCATATGAGATATGGATGGTAAGAAGACCAAATGTATGACATTTTGGATTTCTCCAATTCAAATTGAAAATATGTATTGGAAAAATTGGAATTTGGAATAGATAGATGCCGAAATGTAGGCTATCCAATTAATGCACTATGTATTATATTTATATTTTTCTTTCGTAGAATCATCATTATTAGAAATGTGTTTTGTATGGAAGACTAAATTTTTGGTTTGGAATGTGTGACTCTTAATGAAAGGATGTCTCCTACAGTAGGAGAGACTTTTGTTCCAGTGGGAGAAAATCCTAATTTGCTAGGAAATTTAATTAATTCAGTGGGAGGTTCAAGTAATAGTGTAGATACTGATATATGACTAGAAATTGTTTTTGATGCATTGATTACGGCAAGGAGATTAATAAGATTATTTATATACTGTAAAGTACGAATGTCTCGATAATATCATATTTGATGAGTAGTATCGAAAAAAATAATGATTCAATATAAATTTACGAAAGAACCATGTTTGACATGAATTTTAGTAAGTAGATTAATAACATGAAAGCAGAAATAGACTTCATATATCATACCAAGGTTTGGACCTTGGTTGATCCACCTAATGGTGCAAAATCCGTTTGATGAAAGTGGATATGTATGTTAAAGATTTGATTCTTATTAAAATGTATTGACATTTAACTGCTTAGTGGCTATTAAATATAAATAAATTTTGTCTCTTGTTGTAATAATGAAGTCTATTAATATCCTATTAGTCATAGCAACATATTGTGACTATGTAATATGGCATATGGATGAGAAAGTTGTTTTCTTGAGTATTTTGATGAAGATAGTTACACGCAATAACTGAATGGTTTTTGTATGTAAATTTAAGAAAATATAGAATGAATTGAATAGTTCAATATACAGACTTCAATAAACTTTTAGGAATTGGAGTATTCATTTTGATAAAAGTGATTAAAAAGTTTGATTTCATTCAAAATCCTAAAAGGCTTTGTGTGCATTGTTAGGGTCAAAAATTACATTCTATTGACCAAAAGTCAAAAAGTCAAAGTCAAAATCAAACCGCGAACAAATGGGCCCAATCCCGAACCCAATTCAAGTGGGCCCAAGGCAAGTCCAAGTTCAAACATAGGACCGGCTCCATGCCAAGAGAAGAAAGGAAATAAGAATGTAATAAGTAATGTGCAATGTAAAAGAAATATGCAAAATACTAATTTTGTAAAGCCCAAGAGCTAGAATGTTAAATGTAAGGGGTATTTAAACCCATCCAAATAAGAAATGAGAACAACTTTCATTCATTCAATCTTTCTAGGGTTTTGAGGCTCCAAAAAAAAGGCAAGTCTTCTTCTTCCTTATCTCTTCTACCTCAAAGAGAGAAAGAGAGATCCAAAAGGAAAGAGAGTTCATTTTGGATCTCTCTCATCTGCTTCATTTCTTTCTTTCTCAATACAACCCATAAAAAAAGAACCCATTTCTTTTGGAAAACTAAATTTTAAGATGTTGGGGTTCCTAGCGTCCTGACCGCTAACCGCAGCCATTGTGGAACGAAAAACTTTAACTTTTAAAAACTTGTCGTTAGAAAAGACTACCTAGAATCTAACCAAATATTGAAACTAGCAAACTTGAGGAGATCTAACTACTCTGAAAAAGGGTTATACTGAATGATCCGTGTCCTTCGGTCTTCTACTCTCTTCCTTAGCTCTAAGGGGTCTCCATGATCGAGCTTGACCGCGGGGCCTCCTCCTCCGAAGATGATCCATCCAAGAGATGTGGTTTATGGCTCTAACTCCACTCAAAAACCTAATGGAGCAACTAAAGGCTCTAAGTTGCTAATCTAGAGTGTCTATTGATGTAGTATGTTGTTCTAGTATTTTTCCTATCTCTCTTCACCATTGATTCTCAACTTATGAGAGTGTAGAGGGAAGAGAAAGAAGGAGCTCAAGAATGGTGAGAGAAAGAGAATGGTGTAATGAAAAAATCTTCTCTCAAAAAAATAATGCAAGCATGGTTTTATCAAATCATTTTTGCATATATAAAATCCAACCATACTTGAATAGTGTAGACAAATGAATTATAAATTCATTTTTTTACCCTATTCAACCATGCTTCACATCACTCTCTTTGCCACCTCACCCCTCCATCTCATTTCAATTTCAATAAAAGAAAAATCATAGAAATGAGGTGTACTCCATCTAGAATGTTTTCCGTATAAATATGGAATACACTCTACCGTATATACATACCCGTATTCGTATCAAAATATAAATATCTAAAGAGGTAGAATAATACAAAGAACATAATACTAAAATATACATATCGAAATGTGTATATGTAACTTATTAAATCAATACCTAATTTAATAATCCGGCTTAATCCTAAGTCGACTAGTATTATCAACCGTCCGATCGAAAACCAGGATAACACTAGAATATACATATCGAAATATGCATACGTAAATTATTAAATCAATACCTGATTTAATAATCCGGCTTAATCCTAAGCCGGCTAGTATTATCATTCGATCGGAGCCCTACACGTATCAAAATACAACCATTACATCATTTCGCCTGAACCAGGGAAAGCCTCAGTGTGGGACTCTAAAGACTTGAAAATACGTTGACAGTAGGTTTAACCACAAGCACGTCAGCGGCACTAGCTGTACGTAACGGCTACCCAGGTACCTATCGAAAGGAAGACCGACGAGCAAGTTCATCCGAACCCCTACCGAGCCTATCCATGACAATCTCCGTACAGTCCGATCTCTTCGTCTGAGAGTATCGCATACCGGGTCTAGGGGGTGGTAAACGTCAGACCCCTAATAACCTGATAAGTCGTGTCGATTTGACTCAAGACCGATCCGAGAAACTACTGATCTAACCATCAGTAAATCTCAACTGCCTTGGCCAAGGTCTTATGGTTCTGGCCAACCGGACACGGTGCGATATCGACTCCTAATACCGGGAGAGACAAATCCCTGACAATCACTCACTGCCTCCATGTAGCTCGGGACTGTACCCAACCAAAACCTGTTTGCATGACTCAGTAGAGCTGTGGTAGGGTAGTGATCAAAGCACAGTGGGAACTCACATGAGACAAATGATGATCTTAGGCCTAAAGACTAACCTGTACTCATGTCACCTGAGAACAGCTATCTGACGATAGGTATAATACCATATAGAGGTTCTCGGCGAGTCCGTCCAGTGTACTCACCCCCAGTGAGCACCTATATACAATCTTAGGAGATCACACCAATAGCCGTGGGACCAACCACCTCCCCTCGTCGGGGTCTAAAAACGTATACACAAGTCTATTCTGGAATATCGATGCCCGGTCTCGATACTCCTGTGACTTGGGACATTTAAGGATGTGCTTATGGACTACCCAGCTCCTATAAGTATGATTGCCATAATAACGCTGGTAGTCAAGCAAAATCCTATGGGCTTTATCAACATGTATCCGCCACATGTGATGTCGAGTATAACATATGCACATGTTAAGATAAAGACAAAACAAAATAGTATATTGTTGGGGTCAAAAATTACACCCCGGTTGACCAAGTCAAAGTCAATTAACCCCCAGCGAAGCGGGCCCAGGCTTAAGCGAAGTGGGCCCAAGTCCAAGTCAAGACCAAGAATGGAAAGGGGCTGGCTCCATGCCAAGAATGAAACAATAATTAGTTCAATACAATTTTTAGAAATAAATGTATGAAAAATGGGCAGAAAGCCAAAATTTTGTGAACCCCATGGTTTATGTGCAAAAAGAAATAAGCACATAAGGCATGGGGTGGCACAAGTGCCATTTGGCAAAGCCCAATGGGCTATATGTAAAGTGTGTAATCTATAAAGGCAAACATGATGAAAAAATCAACAACTTTTCATTCTCTCAAAAATTTAAGGTTTTGAAGCCTCCGGATCTTAAGATTTCGGATTCTGTGCCTCCTTCTCCTTCCTCAAGGTTCTAAACCTTCTCTTTTCTGAATTAAATCAAGAGTATAACTCTTCCTTTTCCAAAAAGAAATAGATTTCACTATAAAACCTTTGAAGGGGAACTCGGATCTTCCATTAAATCTCCAAAAGGGGAGATTTTTAAGTCGCACCCCCTTTTTCTCCGAGATCCTACCAACAGAGAGGAGGAAGAAGGAAACTCATCTCCAAAAATCCCATTTTGGGAAGATCCAAGGCTCAAAAGAAGATCCAGGGCTAAAGGGGAGAAGAAAGAGGTCCCCTTTAATCATCTCCGAAGATTTTTGGGAGTTCAACTCCATTTGTCAAAATCTTTTAGAGATTTTTGGAATTTAACTCCATTCAGAATCTTTTGGAGTCTAACTCCACAAATAAAATCATTTTAGGAGTTTAACTCCATTTAAAATCTTTTGGAGTTTAACTCCATAATAAAATTCCTTTGGAGTTGAACTTCACAATAATAAAAAATAATAATAATAAAAATCCTTTTGGGAGTTTAACTCCAGATCCCGGGGCTAAGCCCCTTTTTTTGCAGGAGCCGGCACCCGACGCCCATGCGCCTTGCATGTGGCCCGTGGGCGTCCAACGCCCACGTACCGGGCGCATGAGGTGCTAGCGCCCAGCGCCCACACGTTCTTAGGACGCTACTTACCCCTCTTTCTTTTTTTCATACACTTCCCACTAAAAATACCTCTCTCGTAAGAAAAAAATTCTAACGGGGTGCTGCCAGCCTCCTTGACCCCCAGCCCACTATCCAGGTAGCGGGACCCCCGTAAACTCTGCGAGACTCCCGATACGTCCAAATACCCTTCAAAACACAACACACACGCACGACATATTGAGTTCGCATGACCAGTTTGACCCATCAATCGAAGATTCTCTCGGTTCAAAAGCGAGGGGTAATTAACGGCAGCTTAATCCGCGGCTGCTGGAGATTCGGATCCCCATAATCAATAAACCCCGGCCTGCCCCAGGCAGGGGGAATCTGTACATACCTAACAAGCGCATGCATTCCCATCTCAATGGGGTGACGAAAAAAACCTACAGATTATGGCACGCCCAATGAGACCTTTTCTCTCCTCACATATTTCGGGTTAAACGTTCATGCGAACTCATTTAACATATATACCGATGTTTGTACTAAAATAATGCTATTCCGTGCAGCAATCAACTTTCAACGACGATGTCTCCCAAGATGAGTTTCGTTTCTGACACGACTCTGATTCCCTACGTGGTCAAAATCAATGCCCGCGTAGTTCTCCCTACAAGTCTCAGCCGGCAATGGGAGGAGTCACCCCGCCAATTTGGTTCCATCATCATCTACCCTGCCGGAAGCGCTCATCTGACAGAAATACCGAAAAACCAGATGGCCAAGCCGGTCTCAAGGGGCAAGAGGCCGAACGTTGTGATCGCTAAGGCATCACAACCCAAACTTAAGACGATGTCCGAACGACTCTCTAGTGCTCTAGCAGGGGGCAAGACTGCCGATACAAAGGGTATCATCAAACGTCGCGGACGAGCTCAAGCAACGACTCCAACAAGTGCGCAATCAGGTGTATCTCCAAAGCTCTCCATCGCTCAGTCTACGACGGCTTCCTGAAGAGCCGAAGCCTGCCAAGTGCTCAAAACAGAAAGGTTGAGACAGAAGCGGCTCAGGTATCGAGCCAACAAGAGGTCCAGGACTCCGGCCAAGTGGAATCTTGTGAGATGATGACCGCTGAGTCGGCCATAAAAGTCAGCAATTCCTTCGAACCTCTGAAGTGGGTTCAGAAAAATGCCATGACCGCCAGAATCAAGAAGACAACAGTCCGAACGATGCTGCAAAGAGACATGTCCCAGCCCCAACAGAGAAAGCATGACACTGTCTCTTCAACAGTCTATCAGGCGCTCTGTGCCATGAGAAAGCAGCGGGGCAAAGCCAAAAAAGAAGCGCCAATACCATTCAAGAACCCGGTCAGGCCAGCCACCTTCAGTCGATTGCCCGTTATCGAAAAAGAAGGGCCACGACATCAATCCGCAAAATCAGCTGCCAATAATGAAAAGATGGCTGGATATGTTATCCATACGGTCTATATGGCGAGCGCGCGTCCTAGAGACAACTTGCGCAGCAAAAGCAAGGATGGGGCCACTACATCCCAAGCCCAATCTGGCTTGAATATGGTTGCCGTTTCCCAAGATCAGCCACCTCCGCTGGACGATGAAAACCCTCTCGATGAAGCCGATAGGCAGAAGGACCCCTCAGTCCATGTGGAGTCAAGCTCGGACAACGAGGAAGAGCCGACTTTCAGCCCCAGGACCGCAGAGCAAGAGCTGCTTCAAGAGCTTCGAAAACAGCTCAGGAGCAATGATAAAGAGATGGCCATGCTCTACTTAAAAATTGATGACCTGACGAATGTTGTGATGTAGCTCACGGCTCAAATTTCTTGGACGCCTTCTAATCAGGCACATGTCTCTACTCATGAGCCGGGTGATGACAACCCGAAGCAACCGATGCCCGTCCCCTTAGGTCCAAGATTGGGTGAGCCGCACGAAAGCCGGCCACATTCCTCTTCTGGGGACGCCTTGGCCCCAGATGGCACTATCCCATTAACACAAGATTAGATAATGGATTTGGTCACCAGCAAGGTTAAAACATTGGTGACCGAAGCCGAAGCTTAGAAAGAAATTGGTAGTAGTAGGCGGCTATATCCCGCACAGTACGATCTGATCGAGTTTCCGAGCGGCTATGTTATTCCTAAGTTCGGAAGATTTGACAGAACGGGAAACGCAAATCAGCATGTCTCCCACTTTAAAGCATCGTGCAGAAATACATGGGGCAATGATGCGCTCTTTCTTCGTCAGTTTGTCAACAGTCTGACCGGTGTCGCTTTCGACTGGTATGCAAGTATATCAGACGGGTCCGTCACTACTTTCGCCCAATTGGAGTCTCTATTTTGGCAAAAATTCATAAGTGTTAGTGACAAAATCTCCATTGCTAACCTCGTGAGAACTAAGCCGAGGAAAAACAAAAACAACACGGACTTTATTGCCTGATGGCGTAACTTCACTGTCTAGTGCGAACCGCCGCTAGAGCAGGACCAGTCCGTCAGCATCCTTATTGGGAACCTGTAACAACTCCAATTTTGTATACCAAAAATTTGCTTTAAATATAGTGTACACTTGGAGTATTGATGTTGCTGGAAACAATTTAAGTATCTAATTCCTTACAATAATTACAAGAAGGAGCTTGTGGCTCATTGGTAATACCTTGCACTGCTGAACCAAGCCATCAGAGTTCGAATCCCATGCCCCACATAATTTTTATATCTTTTTGTTTTAATTTTTTTTAGAAGTCAAACGGTCAAACAGCCATAACTCACAATTTATTGTGAATTAAAAAAATTAAAGTATACCAAAACCTCCCCCAGACCGAGACCCACCCATCGAGACCCGACTCGGCCGCGACTCGGCCGAATCGGCCGGCGCCGCCGGCCGGACTCGGCCGGTCGGCCGAGTCGTCAACACGAAAATTGTTCGTGTTGACTGGGTCTCTTCACCTGCATACTTCAATTTTCCAGTACTGTTACCAATTTTCAATTAAATCTCTTTTAAGACCAAATTTAATGAATTTTTAATGATTTTTACATTTTTTAAAAATATTTTTTAATCCAAACCCTAACCCTAGCCTATCCCTATATAAAGACCCCTACCTTCTACCTTTTCCCTTCACAACTCTAAGTCCACTCTCCCAAATTCTCGAGAACTCGGTACGAAGAGCGAGAAGCGAAGCGCTGCCGAAATCGACGACGGATTCCGGCGACCGGATCAGAACCTTCGCGACGTTTTCGAAGAATCGACAACCACCACGTCTATTAGCTTCCTTAGCTTGTCCAAACCGTAAGTCCCATCCCCTCTATCTCTCTTTTCTATAAGTATAAAAATACGACTTTTTGGAACCCGACGGAAATCGGACAAACCGATTTCCGATTCGGTTTTACTATAAATTTCCACTTGTCACCTAATACATATTATCTACCCATATTCATGTTGATTGTTAATCACCCATAAACCAATTTAATCAAAATTTTTCATATAAAATGATAAGTTCTTTGCAAAACCGTATTCCTTTCATAAAAATACCATGAAGTTCATTTTTCTTAGTTTAATTAATTCCCTCACTCCTAAATAGGTTTATCTTGATCATTAAACTTGTAGAACCCAATTTGAATGAAATTTCACACATAAAATGATAACGTTTTCGAATACCGTATTCTTGCGCTATAATACCTTTAAGTCTAATATGTCATGTTTTACCTTTAAACTTCACCAAAACGTAAAATAAGTCACGAGGTAAAGACTTACCTCTACACACACTCAATATAACCCTAATTGATAAATATCAAAACAAAGAATACGAAATTACAGGACTTTTCACTAAAATACCCTAATCTTTATAACCTTTATTGAAAGCTTTAAGTTGTAAACATTTCTAGATAAAATCTTTTAATAAAATGAAAACACGATTGGTCATGGACATCGATCGTTTATTTAAATTGTCTTGTGGTGACTAGACAAGTGTGTCTAAGGCTAGTGGTTTTTAATTAGGCCCACGACTGTGGTTCCTTCCCACTTACCTGGCACTTACCTGGCCGCAATTGACGGTGAAGAGGCGATTTGAGGCTTCTAATGACTCATCGTTTAGACCTTAGAAATAGGCTAGTTGGTTTAGGAAACCCTAATAACTAAAATACGGAAAACTGTACTCTTTTGCAAATAAATACCCCATATTTATAAAACCGTTTTCCCAAATGAAAAGTATTTGTTAAACCTAAGTAAAGCGCCGCTACAACCTACTTTTGGGGAACCTGTTAGGGATAGTACGGTTCATCGTGCACCCGCAGGCTAGTAGTGCGAGATTCAGACCTCCGCAAGGAGCATTCGGTCTCGAAAGGTTTAAAATACGATATTTAAGGAAAATGAGATTTTTGAAAATAAAATATTCATTTAAAAATAATTAATGTATTAATATATATATAATTATCATTTAAACACCTATTTTATTATAATATGAAGTTTCCACATTTTTCTAAAAATTACAAGATTAAAAGTTACACTAAAATACCATGAATTTCAGATAAAACAATTAATACTTTTATTAGGATATATTCACTAGAATAACACAAATAAAATTCACATTCATTATAACAATAAAGACGATTATTAAATACTTAAGGTGTATTTTGAAAACTATACAAAAGTACTTTTTACATAAAACCCCCTCAAGTTTTACAAATTACAATAAGGCCCCTAGCTAATATTGAATTTTGAATTATCTTCTTTTAGTCTGACTCGGGTTAGAGTCTGACTATTTTTGACTTGAATATGATTCAGGTCAATCTATATTCTCTTATATTCCAATACAATTTGAATACATGAAACCCTGAATCCAGTTAACAATATATTCTTTTTGACTGAATCAAACCATGGATATTCATCCATTATCCTGATATTCTATTTACCTGATTATACAGTTAAAACATGTTTACTGATATCATCGTTTTGGTCAGTCACTCAACTTACATATTCCAATACCACATTACTGTTAAAACACTACGGGGTTTAAGGGGTAGATTGGTACGGAAGGTGTTAAAGGTGGCACGAGGTGGTCAGATTAAGACACCTAACCTGAATCCTATTGCTGTTGTACTGTGGCATAACGGTTCCTTGTACTTTCCTTTTGCCCTAATCTCTAGCATATAGAGATCCCCCTCGTATACACTGGCATCCTTCTGTACCAAGCTACAAACAACAGCGTTACACAATGTTCCATAATATTCAACAATATAATACTTTAGAAAATACTGTTACTCTATCATTCTCATTCTTCTTATCTTTGGGACTTACCGAGCGACCTGTTCGCTGACGACATTCTATTTCTTTCTTCTTTGAATGTCGTCAGGTGCGTTGGACCAAGCTGAGATCGAGCCCACCGCTGAAGATTTGGAGCAGTTCCAGGCAGACCCAGAGCTCTAGATAATTGTACCTTGTTCTTTCCAGTATTTTCATTTTCTGTTATGCCACTGTTTAGGCATTGCTTTTCATTCCAGTTGTATTTTCTTTTCCTGCATTGTAAAAAGAATGTTATTAATAAAAGTTGCTGTTATTTCTATATTATTCGTCTCTTGTGATTTACTTTATATTGCTTAGTTACGCTTAGCGTATATACTTCTGAGTATATACGTAGTGGGCCTCGTCGCGTCCACTTCGCCGTATACTGGGAAGCGGGGTGTGACAGGTTTTGTTGGTGGCCCATGCAGGTCAGAGCTGTATGAATTCCTGTCATGCAGTTCTGGTCTGCGTGAACAACCTAAGCAATATAACACAAGAATCAGCAACTAAAACATTCTTTACAATTCATGTTCCTTGAATCTTGCAAATTTCTATTCCTTGAATCTTATCATTTCATGTATTTGAATCTGTCCTAATCCATATTTTTCTTCAGGATTATGGATTCCCCGAACAACACCAGCACCAACGTCAACAACACCCCATCAGCACTACCTCTCACACCAGCTGTTTCCGCACCACCCACTGAGCAAACGATGTTATTTGATGCGATCCGTAGTCTTCTCGAGGGACAGCAACAACTTCTGAGTCGTCCTGACACAGATGCACCGGGAATAAAGCAATTCAGAGCTTTACACCCAAAGCAATTTTCTGGTAAAGGAAGCCCTCTCGAAGCAGAAGAATGGGCACAAAGCATCGAAGACGATCTGGCAGCAGCTCAAGTGCCAGATAACGCTTGGGTCCGTGTAGCGAAGCTACAGCTCACGGATAATTCTCGCAATTGGTGGAAGGCGGAAGAAACCCATCTAGCGCAGCCGATTGAATGGAAGACATTTCGCGAGAAGTTTGACGCGAAATATTTCCCTGTGACTGCCAGGTTCGCTATGGAGCAGCAGTTTATTCATCTACAGCAAGGATCAATGTGGGAGAAATCGGTGGATGAATACGATGCTGAGTTCACTATGTTGAGCGGTAAGATATGTCACAATAGTTCAATTTTATAAAATATCACATATTACACAGCTAATACAATTTTTAAACAGATTCGCGGCACACCTGATACCGACGGACGAGACCAGAGCCCGTCGTTTTCAGCAAGGTTTGGACACAGAGATTAAGGCTGCTCTAGCCACAGGAAAGTTTTTGACTCATGAGGAAGCCCTAGAAGCTGCCCGCAGTTATGAGGCAGTCATAAAAGAGAGGGGCAGACCTCAGTCTGCAGGAGTCAAGCGCCCTGCCAACCAGATGGCAGGTGGAGCCACGTCCAGACCATCTTTCGTGCCGAGGCGACCCGGAGTACCAACTCATCGTCCTAGCCCAGCCTTTTGCACTTACTGCAAGAGAACTGGACATATGATGAAGGACTGCCGTCGAGCCAATCGCCTCTGCTTAGTCTGCGGTTCAGCCACTCACGATATTAGATCTTGTCCTCAAAGGCAGAACTCAGTTGCTGCACCCAGGCCAGCAAATACTTATCAGCAGCGACCAGCTCTTCAGACACCTGCTCCCAGACTTGCACTGCCTGCGCCACCTAGGGGACCGCAAGCTGCACCACCTCCTCGACAGTTCCATCAAGCTCAAAGGAACGTTCAGAGGAATGCTCCTCAGGCCAGGAGGAATGTGCCGACGCGCCAGGCTTTCATGATGTCTGTGGAAGAAGCTGAGGCCACTGGCCAAGTCATTACTGGTAAACCTTCTTTCTCAAACTTATCTTTAGTCTTGTTTACCTACACACTTTCCCTATACCTAAAATCTATCCCATATACCTTAGGTACAATCCTAGTAGCTTCACTACCTGCACTTGCACTGTTTGATACTGGAGCATCCCACTGCTTTATGTCGCAACGGTTTGTCCGAACCCATGCAATTCCAGTCTCACCGCTTGTATCCAGCTGGAACGTCAGTTCCGGAAATGGTGTTCTAAAGGCAACTATGGGATACAGCATGTGTCCAGTCATCGTCTGTAGTCGAGAATTTTATGCTGACTTCAAGGTACTGGACATACCAAACTTCGATGTGGTTCTAGGAATGGACTGGCTTGGAACCTTTTATGCTACCATCGACTGTCATCAAAGGAGGGTAGTATTTGAGATTCCAGATCATCCGGTCTTCTATTTCAAGAGTGGAGATCGTACATTGGAGCCAAGTACTTACAAAGCAAAGCCAAGGGAAGCAGTAGTTGCAGCAGCTCATGCAGAGGAAGAATCAAGACCGGAGGTAGTTTGAGAGTTCGATGATGTATTCCCTGACGATATATCAGGTTTGCCTCCCGATCGAGCTCTTGAATTCAGTATTGACTTAGTACCAGGAGCACAACCAGTGATCAAAGCACCGTATAGACTAAGTCCGGAAGGATTGAAGGAAGTCCGAACACAGTTGGACGAATTACTGGCGAAAGGATGGATTCGTCCAAGCACTTCAAGTTGGGGAGCACCTGTACTATTGGTGAAGAAGAAGGAAGGTTCATACAGAATGTGCATCGACTATAGGGCCTTGAACGAAGTCACAATAAAGAACAAGGATCCACTCCCGCGCATCGACGATTTATTCGATCAGCTAAGTGGATCTTGTGTCTTCTCTAAACTAGATCTTCGTTCAGGTTATCATCAAGTGAAGGTCAAGGAAGCTGATATTCACAAAACAGCTTTCAGAACTCGCTATGGACATTACGAATTTCTAGTAATGCCATTTGGAGTGACCAATGCACCAGCAATCTTCATGAACCTTATGAACCAAGTCTTTCGGGAGTATTTAGACAGGTTCGTTGTCATCTTCATCGACGACCTCCTGGTATATTCTAAGAATCGGAAAGAGCATGCGGAACACTTACGAATTGTCCTAGAAACACTTCGACAACATAAGCTTTATGCCAAATACAGCAAGTGCGAGTTTTGGCTAAAACAGGTTGGTTTTCTTGGATACATCGTATCAGGAGAAGGGATTTCTGTGGATCCAGCAAAAGTTTCAGCAGTTAGCGAATGGCCTACACCAAAATCAGTGAAGGATATTCGGAGTTTCTTGGGCTTAGCTGGATATTACAGAAGATTCATTGAAGGCTTTTCGAAGATAGCAACACCCCTGACCAAGCTTACAAGAAAAGATGAAGAATTTGTGTGGGCAGAAGCATGCGAGCAAGCTTTCGTAGAACTCAAGTCAAGACTGACATCTGCACCTATTCTCGTCATACCGGATCAAACTGGAGGATTCGAAGTACATTGTGATGCATCCAGTAAGGGACTAGGATGTGTTCTACATCAGCACGGTAAGGTTGTGGCTTATGCTTCAAGACAACTGAAGACTCATGAGCGCAATTATTTGGCGCGACTACTTACTTGGTGAACGAGTGAACATCTACACAGATCATAAAAGTCTGAAGTATGTGTTTACTCAGAAGGAGTTGAATATGCGGCAGAGAAGATGGTTAGAACTCATGGCGGACTTTGACATCAACTTGCAATATCATCCAGGGAAGGTGAACGTAGTACCTGATGCTCTTAGTCGCCAACCATTATCAATGAATCTCACCGCCCAGTGGAAGCTTCAGCAGGACCTACATCAGATGGAGATTGAACTAGTCATGCCAGGTGATGTTTCAAATTTGATGAATCTACAAGTCCAATCAACTATTGTCAACCAGATCAAGGCAGCTCAAGCCAGCGATGCTAAGTTGCAAAAGATCAGAGAACAAGTGGAGAATTGACTCAGAACAGATTTCATCATCCATGAAGATGGATCTTTGAGATACAGCAGCAGATTGTGTGTACCAAAGGGTCCTGTTCGGGAAGAGTTAATGAAAGAAGCTCATAGCTCTCCCTATTCAGTACATTCTGGAGGTACCAAAATGTACAAAGATCTACGTCAGAATTATTGGTGGCATGGAATGAAACGTGAAGTAGCCAGAAACGTCGCAAAATGTTTAGTGTGTCAGCAAGTAAAGGCTGAACATCACAGGACAGCTGGACTACTTCAACCGTTACCAATCCCAGATTGGAAGTGGCAGCACATCACGATGGATTTTGTAACTGCTCTTCCTCGCAGCACAAAGGGTAACGATGCGATTTGGGTCATTGTGGATCGACTCACAAAGTCGGCTCACTTCATCCCATTTCGAGTTGGCCAATCAACTGAGACATTAGCGAAGAAGTACATGGAGGTAATAATCTAATTTAAGATTTAAACTCTTCATACTGTACTATCTCTGATACCCATGAACTCATACAGGAAATTGTGAGACTTCATGGAGTACCGGTCTGTATTGTCTCCGATCGTGACACCAGGTTCCGATCGCAATTTTGGCAGAGTCTGCAAGCAAGCTTGGGAACAAGTCTGAACTTCAGCACGGCTTATCATCCACAAACAGATGGTCAGTCGGAACGAACTATTCAGATCTTGGAGGATATGCTCAGAGCATGTATGCTCGACTTCAAAGGATCATGGGAAGATCACCTGCATCTTGTGGAGTTTGCGTACAACAACAGCTACCAAGCAAGCATAGGAATGGCACCTTTTGCAGCATTATATGGAAGGAAGTGTCGATCGCCATTAAGTTGGGACGACATCGGAGATAGAGAACTCCTTGGACCAGAGATCATAGTAGCGACCGTGGATGTGGTTCGTACTATCAGGGAAAGAATGCGCTTAGCCCAAGATAGACAGAAACACTGGGCTGATGCGAAGAGACGACACTTGGAGTTCCAGCCAGGAGATCATGTATTCCTGAAAATCTCTCCGAACCGCGGAGTGATCAGATTTGGAAGACGGGGAAAGTTGAGTCCAAGATACATTGGACCGTTCGATATACTAGAACGAGTCGGTGAGGTGGCATATCGTTTAGCGCTTCCACCCTCATTGGAAGGAGTGCATAACGTGTTCCACATATCCCAACTCAGAAGGTATGTGAGTGACCCCAGCCATGTACTTGATCATTCCGAGCTCACGATACAGCCCGATTTGTCTTGTGAGCAACAACCTGTGGAGATCCTGGACAGGAAAGTGAAGACACTTCGGAACAAAGAAATTAATTTGGTCCGGATAATGTGGAGGAAAGACATTCCAGGAGAACCCATGTGGGAAAGGGAGGATGAGATGCGTGCAAGATATCCGCACCTTTTTGTAAACTAGTCCTCAAATAAAAGTTGTAAATTTCGAGAACGAAATTTTTGTAAGGAGGGTAGATTGTAACAACTCCAATTTTGTATACCAAAAATTTGCTTTAAATATAGTGTACACTTGGAGTATTGATGTTGCTGGAAACAATTTAAGTATCTAATTCCTTACAATAATTACAAGAAGGAGCTTGTGGCTCATTGGTAATACCTTGCACTGCTGAACCAAGCCATCAGAGTTCGAATCCCATGCCCCACATAATTTTTATATCCTTTTGTTTTAATTTTTTTTAGAAGTCAAACGGTCAAACAGCCATAACTCACAATTTATTGCGAATTAAAAAAATTAAAGTATACCAAAACCTCCCCCAGACCGAGACCCACCCATCGAGACCCGACTCGGCCGCGACTCGGCCGAATCGGTCGGCACCGCCGGCCAGACTCGGCCGGTCGGCCGAGTCGTCAACACGAAAATTGTTCGTGTTGACTGGGTCTCTTCACCTGCATACTTTAATTTTCCAGTACTGTTACCAATTTTCAATTAAATCTCTTTTAAGACTAAATTTAATGAATTTTTAATGATTTTTACATTTTTTTAAAAATATTTTTTAATCCAAACCCTAACCCTAGCCTAGCCCTATATAAAGACCCCTACCCTCTACCTTTTCCCCTCACAACTCTAAGTCCACTCTCCCAAATTCTCGAGAACTCGGTACGAAGAGCGAGAAGCGAAGCGCTGCCGAAATCGACGGATTCCGGCGACCGGATCAGAACCTTTGCGACGTTTTCGAAGAATCGACAACCACCATGTCCATTAGCTTCCTTAGCTTGTCCAAACCGTAAGTCCCATCCCCTCTATCTCTCTTTTCTACAAGTACAAAAATACGACTTTTTGGAACCCGACGGAAATCGGACAAACCGATTTCCGATTCGGTTTTTCTATAAATCTCCACTTGTCACCTAATACATATTATCTACCCATATTCATGTTGACTGTTAATCACCCATAAACCAATTTAATCAAAATTTTTCACATAAAATGATAAGTTTTTTGCAAAACCGTATTCCTTTCATAAAAATACCATGAAGTTCATTTTTCTTAGTTTAATTAATTCCCTCACTCCTAAATAGGTTTATCTTGATCACTAAACTTGTAGAACCCAATTTGAATGAAATTTCACACATAAAATGATAACGTTTTCGAATACCGTATTCTTGCGCTATAATACCTTTAAGTTTAATATGTCATGTTTTACCTTTAAACTTCACCAAAACTTAAAATAAGTCACGAGGTAATGACCTACCTCTACACACACTCAATATAACCCTAATTGATAAATATCAAAACAAAGAATACGAAATTACAGGACTTTTCACTAAAATACCCTAATCTTTATAACCTTTATTGAAAGCTTTAAGTTATAAACATTTCTAGATAAAATCTTTTAATAAAATGAAAACACGATTGGTCATGGACATCGATCGTTTATATAAACTGTCTTGTGGTGACTAGGCAAGTGTGTCTAAGGCTAGTGGTTTTTAATTAGGCCCACGACTGTGGTTCCTTCCCACTTACCTGGCACTTACCTGGCCGCAATTGACGGTGAAGAGGCGATTTGAGGCTTTTAATGACTCATCGTTTAGATCTTAGAAATAGGCTAGTTGGTTTAGAAAACCCTAATAACTAAAATACGGAAAACTGTACTCTTTTGCAAATAAATACCCCATATTTATAAAACCGTTTTCCCAAATGAAAAGTATTTGTTAAACCTAAGAAAAGCGCCGCTACAACCTACTTTTGGGGAACCTGTTAGGGATAGTACGGTTCATCGTGCACCCGCAGGCTAGTAGTGCGAGATTCAGACCTCCGCAAGGAGCATTCGGTCTCGAAAGGTTTAAAATACGATATTTAAGGAAAATGAGATTTTTGAAAATAAAATATTCATTTAAAAATCATTCATGTGTTAATATATATATATAATTATCATTTAAACACCTATTTTATTATAATATGAAGTTTCCACATTTTTCTAAAAATTACAAGATTAAAAGTTACACTAAAATACCATGAATTTCAGATAAAACAATTAATACTTTTATTAGGATATATTCACTAGAATAACACAAATAAAATTCACATTCATTATAACAATAAAGACGATTATTAAATACTTGAGGTGTATTTTGAAAACTATACAAAAGTACTTTTTACATAAAACCCCCTCAAGTTTTACAAATTACAATAAGGCCCCTAGCTAATATTGAATTTCGAATTATCTTCTTTTAGTCTGACTCGGGTTAGAGTCTGACTATTTTTGACTTGAATATGATTCAGGTCAATCTATATTCTCTTATATTCCAATACAATTTGAATACATGAAACCCTGAATCCAGTTAACAATATATTCTTTTTGACTGAATCAAACCATGGATATTCATCCATTATCCTGATATTCCATTTACCTGATTATACAGTTAAAACATGTTTACTGATATCATCGTTTTGGTCAGTCACTCAACTTACATATTCCAATACCACATTACTGTTAAAACACTACGGGGTTTAAGGGGTAGATTGGTACGGAAGGTGTTAAAGGTGGCACGAGGTGGTCAGATTAAGACACCTAACCTGAATCCTATTGCTGTTGTACCGTGGCATAACGGTTCCTTGTACTTTCCTTTTGCCCTGATCTATAGCATATAGAGATCCCCTTCGTATACACTGGTATCCTTCTGTACCAAGCTACAAACAACAGCGTTACACAATGTTCCATAATATTCAACAATATAATACTTTAGAAAATACTGTTACTCTATCATTCTCATTTTTCTTATCTTTGGGACTTACCGAGCGACCTGTTCGCTGACGACATTCTATTTCTTTCTTCTTTGAATGTCGTCAGGTGCGTTGGACCAAGCTGAGATTGAGCCCACCGGTGAAGATTTGGAGCAGTTCCAGGCAGACCCAGAGCTCTAGATAATTGTACCTTGTTCTTTCCAGTATTTTCATTTTCTGTTATGCCACTGTTTAGGCATTGCTTTTCATTCCAGTTGTATTTTCTTTTCCTGCATTGTAAAAAGAATGTTATTAATAAAAGTTGCTGTTATTTCTATATTATTCGTCTCTTGTGATTTACTTTATATTGTTTAGTTACGCTTAGCGTATATACTTCTGAGTATATACGTAGCGGGCCTCGTCGCGTCCACTTCACCGTACACTGGGAAGCGGGACGTGACAGAACCTCAGCAATTGGATGGTCCTATTCATATGTACAGCAGGCCTCAAGACATTTCAAGAGCTGACAAAGAAAGTACAAATATTGGAACGCTCGAAGCAAGAGTCTACCCCGGACTCTCAGGGTGACAAGTCTTGGAAGAGCAGAAAAGACGACAATCGTAAAAGTGGGAGCTCCAACAAGACCAAAGTCTTCAATGCGTCTGACAGTGACAATAAGAGAAATGCGGGCGGGTTAAAAACAGACCGGGCCCGAAAGCCAGTGCTAGGAGGAGAAGTGCCTTCCCTAGAGGAGAAAAATAACAAAGTATACCTTTTAAGAGGGACAAGGTCCGCAAGATATTCAAGGAAGCTCTGAACAACAATTTACAATTGGCGGAGTCGACAGACCTCACGAAGCAAAAATGACCGACAATTCCCTGTATTTCCCGTACCACAGAGTAGTGAGCCATGTGATCGAGAATTGCTACATTTTCAAAGACTGGGTCAAAAAGTAATACAAGACCGGAGAGATCGAGCTATCCAAGAGTGTGTTGGTGAACAACCAAGCAGCAACCACCAACTTTATACAGACAGAAGCTGAAACCTTTTGGGAGCAGACAACTGAATCCGCTGCCCCGAGAAATGAATCCGACTCGCCGCAACCTCCATGGAGCATGCACATGTCCAAAAAGACAAAGAAGATGCTAAAGCTACTTCAGAAAGAGCCCAGAAAAGAATGGGATGGGCAGAAAGAGCCCACCGTTCCATCTACCACTTCGGCTCAATCAGGCTCAAAATCTAAAAAGCTTAAGAAGAAGAAAAGTGCAGCTCGACGCGAAAAAGAGTCTACAGGGAGATCTACCATTCAAAAATATATCGATTCTCTTGAAGACTATGAACAAAAGGAAATAACTCTAATTCAATTGAAGGAGTTCTTTCCCGTAGAAGCGGCTGAGATTCTGGAGGAGTTAGAAGAAGACTCCGATGACAAGATCCCTATAGTGACCAGCTATGTCGTCCACCTTTGTAACAACTCTGAGGAAGAACTTTATTTTCCTAAAGAGGACGAGGAGCTCTCCACGAAGGCCAACCAAATCCAGCTCAGAAGCGGCAAAGCTCTACCGCTAAATCAAGGCTACGCCCCAAAAGGGAAGGAAAAACAAGTCGCTAATGAAGAAGATGTCAGAGAGCTTGCTCATGAAGACTCGAGTCCTTTCCCAGTGGACTATAATGTCCCGGCTTATCTCCAGAAGCTTCCGTCTCTTTTAAGCATCTATGATCCTCTGGTCCTGTCCAAGGATCTCAGAGATATTCTCATTCATGCTCTACAAAACCCTGGGCAGTACCAGGATCACTTTGCGAAAATTAATATGAAAGAGGCCTAGTACACTTTGCATATAGCCGCGGTCACATTTAAGGATGAAGACCTACAACTGGGAACAACTGAGCATAACTGGCCGCTTTACTTGACCGGGTACAGCGATGGAGATCGGATTAATCACATATTGATTGATCCAGGATCCTCAGTGAACATCATGAGCTTGCGGACCCTGAAGAGTTTGTCAATGGACGTCTGACACATGTCAAGGGAAAGGATTGTCATTCAAGGCTTTAATCAAAATTGCCAGCAAGTTCTGGAATCCATGGCTCTACCGATAAGGTTCGGGGACTTATAAACCGAAGCCAAAATATACGTGATCGATGCCAACACGTCTTATAAAATTCTCTTAGGACGGCCGTGTCTCCATGATTTTGGTATCGTCCCGTCAACTTTCCATCAGTGCATAAAGTATACCAAAAATGGTGAAGAAAGACGCATTGACAGGGACATCCAGCCGTTCGGTGTGCATGAAGTCCGATACGAAGATTCTCGGTACTTTGTGAACCTCTAAAGTGATGAGCCATAGCTAACCAAAGACAGAATGACCCTGAAACTCAAAAGTAAATCTGAACCGGCTGTCACTTTCAAAAGCAAAATCCCCCATATGCGTCCACGTTTCGGCAGTGACACTGATGTGTCCGACGCTGGAAGTCCATCCTTCCATAAAACTTGCCGTCATTTCGGTAGCGATACGGATGAGTCTGATATTGAAGGTTCATCCGGCAGCAAAATTCACCTTCGTTTAGGTAGTGACACCGAAGAATCAGAAGAAGAGGACCCGTCTTGCAACAGCTGTGCAAATCGGGCTCTCGTGCAAAAAGCGAAGCTAAGAGAGACCTTCGAAGTTACGGAAAGGTCCCTAGCCGTCACAAGGGTGCCGGAGCAGATGTGCAAAGAGCTTGATACATTGTCAGTCTCCACCATGGATCAGCTGAAGAGCTTCTACGTTCCTGGAAGAAAGAGTGAACAGAAGAGCATCCTGTTTTATGGGTCAAATCCTGTCGTGCATCCGGACGATTTGTCTGTCACGTGCCTTCCTTATGAAAGAGGCATAAGAGCCGTCCTAAACCCTAGATATTATGCGCTCGAGATGCGGGAATATTTTAAAAAGTGCGGATGTTGGTTATACCAAACAAACTCCGAAGCGAAGTTTTATGAGGGGCTGTGGCACCCGCCTCAGGTCCGAGCACTCATCGATGGACGAATCCCAGATGGATAGGGCATAAGTTTCATTCAACCTGACGTCAAGGCATGCTACATGATCCATATTGGTGAAGCCAGCGAAGAGTCAAATGATGAAGATGAGATAGCCGAGCCAGAAGAATCCCTTCAAGAGTTCGAAGATGGCGGACATGCAACCTTCGATGAACTAACCGAGGTTGATTTGGGAATGCCCGATAATCCAAGGCCGACCTACACTAGCTCACTGTTTTCAGAGGAAATGAAAGAGCAGATAATCACCCTGTTGCATGAGTTCGCTGACTGCTTCGCATAGACGTACAAAGAAATGCCTTGCCTCTTCCTTGAAGTGGCTGTGCATAAGCTGGCTATATCTCCTGATGCCAAGCCAGTCAAACAAGCTCCTCGAAGAATGAGAAGAGAACTGGAAGAAAAGGTCATTGAGGAAACCAAGAAACTCATCGATGCCGGTTTCATCAAAGAAGAGAAATATGCGGACTGGATCGCATGCATCATCCCAGTGAAAAAGAAGAATGAGCAGATCCGAGTCTGCGTCGATTTCAGAGAGCTTAACAAGGCATGCCCTAATGATGATTTCCCGCTACCGGTCATGGAAATGATGGTCGATGATATCTCAAATTATGAGCTGTTCACCTTCATGGATGGCTCGTCTGGATATAATCAGATCAAGATGTCACCCGATGATGAGAAACACATAGCATAAAAACCCCGATCGAGATATACTGCTACAAGGTGATGCCGTTCGGACCGAAGAATGCGGGTGCCACATATTAAAGGGCAATGACCAAAATCTTTGATGACTTAATCCATAAGGTCGTCGAATGTTATGTTGATGATTTGGTCGTCAAGACAAAAGCCAAGGCCAATCACATCCGAGATCTCAGGACCGTTTTCACCCGACTGAAGGAATACGATCTGAAGATGAATCCTCTGAAGTGCGCTTTTGGCATGTCGTAGGAAAAATTCTTGGGCATCATAGTCCGACATCGGGGTATTGAAGTTGACCCATCAAAGATAAAGGCCATCATGGAGATGCCTCCTCCAAAGAATCTGACGCAGCTAAGATCCTTTCAAGGCAAGCCCTCTTACATATAAAGGTTCATCTCGAACCTATCGGGGAGATGTCGGCCTTTCTCAAAGCTGTTGAAGAAGGGAGCTCCTTTTGTCTGGGATGTTGAATGTCAAGAAGCATTCGAAAGTATCAAACAGTACCCGTTGCACCCTCCAGTGTTTGCTGCTCCTATTCCAAATAAGCCATTGATTCTCTATAGTGTCGCGCTAGATGAGTCACTCGGTGCGCTCCTTGCCCAAAACAACAAGGAGGGAAAAGAAAATGCCCTCAACTACCTCAGTCGAACTTTAGTCGGGGCGGAACACAACTATTCCCCGATCGAAAAGCAATGCCTGGCTCTGATATTCACTGTAAAGAAGCTGATGCACTATTTGCTTACTCATCGGGTTATGCTGATCTCCAAGGTCGACCCGCTCAAACACTTAATGATCAAAGCAAGTCTAGCCGGTAGAATGGCAAGATGGGCTATCATGCTGCTTGAATTCGACATAATCTATATTTCTCAGAAAGCAGTAAAAGGGCAATCCCTTGTCGACTTCCTTGCTGCGCATCCCATATCAGAAGGGTCATCGCTCAATTGCAAGTTACCCGACGAACAAGTGTTGCACCTCGAGGATGGCGAGTCATGTTGGGAGCTCTACTTTGATGGAGCCTCATCAATAAGGACCTCCAGCAAATCAAGCATCCCGGAGATAAAAGCAGGGATAAGATTGGTGTTCATCACGCTATCAGGAGGAACCCTACGACGTTCCTTTGTTCTTACCGAGCCTCGTACAAACAATGAGGCTGAGTACGAAGCTTTGATAGCTGGTCTGGAACTCGCTATAGAAATGAAAATCCTTCGGCTACGGGTTTAAGGTGACTCCCGGCTTATCGTCAACCAGGTGAGTGGCGACTACAAGATATATAAGCTTGAATTAGCTCGATTGTCACGCCCCGCTTCCCAAAGTACGCTAAAGTGGGCACGTGACATAGCCAACCATGCTACCTGTGGATAGGAAAAATCCTTCCACAGTCACATTACGGCTGTGGAGATATCAAGAACAGAAAAGTAAACTAACTATCTAGTACATGTCCATAAGCCAGAGTAAAAGAGTCAAGAGATAACAATATGCGGAAGCCAAAGATACAATAAATGAAACACCTGGAGTGAAACTACATACCGACAGGAACCTCACCGCTCGTCTAACAGCGGCAAAACTCCTAATCAGTCTGCAACAGGGTAGAAGAATCTGGGCCTTGCAAAACCCAGACGTCAGCGCGTCAAGTCATCAAGTAATAACATAATAAACAGGCAAAGCGAATATAAACATGAATTAAGCAAGGGTAATGATCAGTCGAAAATATTGTATATTATAGCCGGCAATTTCCCCATCTTTTACATACATTTAGAAGTGTTCGGCATTCATATTCTACATATTAGCAAATCTGTCACAAAATATGAGATTGCATGTGTTAGACTTTTAAACCGACACTTTAAAGGAAATTAACCGCATTTCATGGCATCGCATCATTTCTGTATTTGCGCAACACTTGTCTTGAGTCTGTGCAGGAAATACGGAAGAAAAGCAAAAGAGCTGATCAAAAATATGCCAACTAAATCATTTCAGATCTGGTAGCAATTAAGATGGAGAAATACAAATCAATACATCAAAAGAAAGCCCATGAAACATCCCAAGACTGTACCAGAAATATCAAAGCCCAAGGCCCAGAAGTAGCCGCGGATCCGCGGCAGGAGCTGGCTTGTGCCGCGGATCCGCGGCGGATATGCCACGTCAGCAGTTTATTTTTACAGGAAAACTCCTATCTCTTGGCCCACATTGCTTTCTGATATGTCAAGTTCCAGAATAACCTCGAAGCTACTGCCAGATCAGCAAAGAAAATTAAGGAAGGCTAATCCTAATTAAGCTCCTAATTAATCCTCTTCTAGAAGCTCCTCCTAACTAATCACATCTAGAAGCTTCTCCCCTAACTAACTTTTGGAGGGAAATTTGAATTTCTTCAACAAACTTTAGGAGGGAAACTTAGAATTTGAAATCCTAGATCTAGGGTTAGTTATCTATAAATAGGAACCTAGACCTAGGGTTAAAAGGTTAATCAATCTTTAGGTAATCAATTTTAGTTAATCTTTACCTCTTTCTTCATCTTCTTCCACAAGTCTCGTGACAAGGCTTGTGCGAAACCCTAACCCTAATTCCACTCCAAATCCAAGATCTTGAGTACCAAATCAAGCGAGAAGCCTTCAACCTTTTAGGAGCCGAGCCGATCTTCAATCGGGCAAGTGATCCAAGCCGATCCGCGATCCACGGAGACGAGCGAAGCCAAATCGACGATCAAGTTCTTCCTCTTGTAGTTCTTGAGCGAATGTAACTAAATTGTTGATATAAATAAAAGGTGAATTTCTTTAATCTTGCTTTCTTTTAATTCTTGCATCATGATTAGATCTCAATTTGTAATTGTTGTTCTTGTTGTGATGTTTGAGTGAAACTCCGCTCGTAAAGGAGTCGAGACGATTGTAGAATGATGATGTAACAAATCTTAATACGATTTTTAAGTCCTACGAGTTTTGTAAACCCTAGCAAGTTCAAGAATCGATGACCTAGTTTCGTAGCGATGCTTTCTTGATTGTGATCGCTCGAAATTAGGGATCTACGATCGTTTCTTGAATTTACTAGAGGCTAGAATGTGAATGGTATCGACGAAGGAACAAGGGATAAGATGAAACCCTAGTTTCACAAGAAATCCCTAATTCTCGGAGATCATCATCGATCTAGTATCAATTCATCGAAGGATAAGAATGCGTAATTCTAAGATTACATCACATCTATAGATCCGATCGATTCCTACGAGCCTCATTTCGATTCTTGATATTTGGTTTGGAAAAATCATCAAACGATCAATTCTTGATTCTATCTTTTAATGCTTTCTTAGATCTAGTATTTTCTCATTCTTGAACTTCAAATATAAATCTTGAATTGTTTTGTTTTCTTTTCTTTAAAGTTTCAATTCATTTAATTCAAAAGACGAACGATTACACTTTCCCTGTGGACGATCCGCACTCACATACTAACTACATCCGACACCGTAGTTGATTGCGGTCAAATAATTTTTGGTTGTGATTTCTTTACAATTTCATACTACACATCAAGAATTCTTTTCAATCAGGTAACAATGAAATGAATCAGAGCAGTGCAGGGTAGTGTGCAGTGGGTAAACTAAACTGTGCTATCAGGTTCTCTGTTCTGAAGTCTTTGAAACCAAATTGATGAATCATCGATGTAACTCAATAGTATCCCGTACATACCCAGGACCACGGACACAATATTCTCGGCTGCAGCCGAGACATGCCGCTAGGCACAAAACAGGAATGTGTACACTCGATAGTATCCCGTACATACCCGGGACCACGGCCACAATATTCTCGGCTGAAACCGAGACATGCCGCTAGGCACAAAACAGGAATGTGTACACTCAGGACAGGTAGTGAACTGTCGAGTTACAAGTCAGGTTTCACCTTTGATTTCCCCATACCCCCAAGTTATAAGTGTATGTCAAGTCAGGTATCCCGAAATCAAGAAACTAATGCCAACACAGGATCAGGTAAATAGGTTTGTCTGCATAGACAACATGAACGGTCCATGAGGACTACATGTCAGGTTTGTTGGCATTAGACACAAGATCAGGTAACGGGTCAGGTCATGGTACATCAGGTCAAGTCAAGCAGTGTACGGTACCATGTCGGGTCAATCAATATGCATGTAGCAAGTCAAGTCAAGATGTAAACAATATCATAGGTGTGCTCACAATCAGTTATATAATCAAGCATGGTTATCAACAACATGATATAAGTAATGAATTAAGCAATAGGCAGATTCACCGAATTAGCAGTACAGTTGTCAGTTGTGTCACAGAGATGATTTCAATGTCATGCGAATGCAGTATGACAATTATGGCATTTTAATCATGTTAACAAGTTTAAGCACTTTAGAGGTGCAATGATTTATATAAAGGTTCGATACAGCTATTACAGGTTAAAATGCATACGAGTGTCCGAATGGAACAAAACTATAGAGGTAAATGCCATAAGCTATGTCAATATTAAAAATGTGATTAAACAAGTAAATGTGGTTATTAGGTTGAATTGCAAACTGTAGGTTCTAAGTTTAAAGATAAAATGATATATAACAATATTGTGCATGAAAATGAGAAATGATCGTACCAAAGTTAAATTTATAGGTTTAGGGTGTCATCAATATGTATATAAATATTATTTAGCATGTAGCAAGGGGTACTTGAGTCGACGGGTCGCGAATCGGGAAAACGGAACGTAGAATGTCGGCGGGGAAAACTCGCGACGGGTGCACGGTTCACTGAATGAACCCAAACGACGAACAGTGGAACCACACGGGTCGGGGTACATCGCTGGAACGTCGGGTCACGTCGCCGGCACGGCCGGATTCCGGCGAACCCCAAAAACAGTGAATAAACAATATTCAAATTGCAAGAAACGATAAAAGAAGAATTAAGAAGAAAGAAGGGAAGGAGGATGGAGAAGAGGGTGCTCACGATGCTCTGTGGAGGGGGTTGATGGTGGTGGTGGTTTGTGGTGTTGGGGATTGGAGAGGGAGGTGAGAAAGTGACGAGGTCGTGGGGAGGTCGGCGGCAAGGTGAGGGAGCGGCTAGGGTTTGCGCGAGGTGGGTACCGGGTTAACGGGTGCAGTGGTGCTCAGGTAAAGGGAGGAGATGGCGGAGGAGGAAGAGGGCTTGGTGAGGTGAGGGTGAGGAGGCAACGAGTCCGGCAAGGGTGTCGTTGGCGTTGGGCTGCGGCAGCTAGGGCAAGGCGGCGGTAGGGTTACGTGGGGTTGGGTTTCTGCGTTCTTAAAAAAAGAAAAGGGAGGAAAGAGATGGGAATATGTATATATAGAAAAGAGAGAGAGAGATGAGAGAGAGACGGGGGGGGGGGGGGAGAGGGAGAGATATGAGGAGAGAGACGGGGGAGAGAGGAGAGATATAGAGAGAGAGAAGAGGGGCCCACGGGGTTAAAGGAGAGGGAGCTGATTGGTTGCCTTCAGAATTTTTTTTAAAAGATTTAAGGAACAGTAAATATATTATAAGGTTTAAGAAAATTTCGACGGTTTAAAATATTAAAATTTTGGGATTTTGGCGCAAAGTAAAACATTTCCAAATTGCGTCTGGGTCGGGTCCAAAAATTTGAAATTGAAATAATAGAATTTTAAGCGGGATCCAAAACTTAAAATGAAGTGTTTTATGATCAAAAAGCATACCCCCAAAACGGACACACGTACGTGCACGTAGCCATCCAAACTCGCCCGTTTCACTGAACGGGACGAGAACACGACGCACGGACGCTACAACAGGGTTAGGGGTGTCAAGCAGGCCAAGATGAATATTTTTAATTTTATTTTAGATGCCAAAAATTTTTATATGCAGAAATGAATTTGCCGGGTAAAATTTTTACAGTAAGTAACAATCAAGCAAGATAAATGTAATGAGTGCCACACTACGTTCAGACGGTAACTGAAATTAGTAGCATTGGGCTCGGGTGTTACATCGATACAGAAGCCGGGTGGTGGAACTTACGAAACAATTCACTCACATTGAACTAATGAGAGTCCCTAGGGCGTTGAACGGAAAAGCCGACATACTCGCTCGCCTAGCCAAAGAGCTGGATAATCCCGACATGGATGAAATTCTTATCACAGTCAGGAGCCGGTAAATTCTGCCCCTAGTCTCTTTATGACAAGAGGAAAGTGCTGAACAAAAGAGCAATCCTACAGAAGAAGCTCTGATCATTCATGACGAGCCCGATTGGAGAGAACCCTTCATAGAGTACATTCGATACAACAAGCTGCCCGAAGAAAAATCTGTGAGGGTTTAATTGAAGAAAAGAGCCCTCCGATATGTGTTTGTAAGTAATACGCTATACCGCATATCATACGACCAATTCTGGCTCATGTGTCTGTCATCAGCCGAAGTCCAAAAAGTCATGAAAGAAGTTCACTCAGGTGTCTGCAGAGCTCACTAATCTGGCCCCAAAATGCGGCTTCAAATCAAACGGCTTGGGTATTATTGGCCTACCATGATAAGGGATTATGAAGAGCATGCGAAGAAACGCCATCTCTGCCAAATTCACGGTGACTTCATGTTGGCTATAGTGCCCTCAAGTCAATTATTGAATCGCAGGCACGCGATTATGATGATTGAGGGAGGACCTATATCGGGAGAACGGTTTTACTCGAGATGATATTATGCTATCTGGTTTGTCTTGATCATCATGTACATGCATTATGTGGCATTGCAGATCACTATTATATGTTGATAGAGCCCATATGATTCTTGCTTGACTACTAGCATTATGATGACGATCATATACATGGGAGCTGGGCAGTCTATAAGCACATCCTTAAATGTCCCTATTCGTAGGAGTATCGAGACTGGGCATCGATACTCCAGAGTAGACTAGGTATACTTATCGAGACTACGACGAGGGGCGGTGGCCGGTTTCATAAGTTATTGGTGTCAGTTAGTCACCTAAGATAGTATACAGGTGCTCATTGGGTTATGAGTACACTGGACGGACTCGCCGGGAACATGCTAGTTGGTATTATACCTATTGTCAGATAGCTGTTCCCAGGTGACATGAGTACAGGTTAGTCTGTCGACCTGAGATTGTCATTTGTCTCGTGAGAGTCCCCACTTTTCTTTGATTACTACCCTACCGCGGCTCAAAGGAGTCGTGTAAACAGGTTTTAGTTGGGTACAGTCCCGAGCCACATGGAGGCAGTGATCGGATCGTCGGGGATTCGTCTCTCCCGGTATTGGGGGTTGATGTCGCGTTGTGCATGGGTGTCCATCACCAGAAATCCTTGGCCAAGCTGGATGAGAAATACTAATTTGGATCAGTAGTTTCTCAGTGGGTGATGGGCTTCATACCGACACGAAATATCGCGTTATTAGGGGTCTGACTTTATCCACCCCCTAGACTCAATATGCGATACTCTTAGACGAACAGACCGAACTGTACGGAGATTGTCACGGACAGGCTCAGCAGGGGTTCAGATGAGTTTGCTCGTCGTCCTTCCTTTCGCTCAATACCTGGGTAGCCGTTACATACAGCTAGTGCCGCTGACGTGCTTATGGTTAAACCCACTGCCAGCGTATTGACGAGTCTTTAGAGTCCCACACAGAGGGTTTCCATGGTTCTGGAGAAATGATGTAGTAGCCGTATTGGATACGTGCAGGGTTCCGATTGATCGATTGTACTATGTACTCGGACTTTCGATCAGACAGTTGATAATACTATCCGGCTCGGGTTTGAGCCGGATTATTAAATCAGGTGTTGATTTAATAATTTACATATATATATATATATATTTCGATATACATATTATAGTATTATGTTCTTTGTGTTATTCTATCTCTTCGGGTATTCGTGTTTCGGTACGAATACATGTATGTATATACAGTAGAATGTAATCAGTATTTTTTCGGAAAACATTCTAGAAGATGGACACCTCATTTTAGGGTTTGACCATTTATTATAAATGGATAAATGAGATGGCATTGACTTGATGGGAGTATGGTGAGGACCATGCTTGCATAATGTGCAGAAATGAATTTTAATTCATATGCGCATACTATTCAAGTATGTGCACTTTTTTAAATTGGAAAAATTGTTTTGTTTTGTAAAACCATTCTACTCTTGAGTTTTTTATTCACTTGGGGGAAAAGAGAGATGGTTCATTTTGTGTGAGCCATCTCATCTCCTCACCACTGGCTTCACTTCCATCTTGTGTTTCTTGAGTTCCCTCCACCTTCATCTTCCACCTCCTTTCAACCCTATCATGTGTTGAGAATCATGAAAGGAGGTGAGATGGGATAGATTAACATTTAGAACACACACTACATCCTATGCATTCTAGACTAGCATCCTAGAATCCCTAGTTGCTTCACTTGCATTCCTCGATGTAGAGCTAGAGCCATGGCTGCATCCCTCGGGTGGATCATCTTCGATGGAGGAAGACCGGCGGCCAAATTTGTTCGAGCACGTCTCAAGGAGCTAAAGAAGTTGATGGAAAACCGCAGGACTTGGTTCATTCGGTATAACCGTTCTAACCTTGTAGTTTAGCTCTTTGCATTTGCTGGTATAGGTTTATGGTTTCGATCTTAGAGTGGGTTTTGTTTGCGCCAAATTTTTTAAATGCCAGTTTTTATTCCGTATCGGCCACGGTAGATGGTCAGGGCGTCGGCAGAACCCAGCATGGTATCAGAGCCACCCATAAACCAATACAAGCTAGTTTGCACAAAGTTAGAATATCGATCGACAAAATTTTCTGAATCATTTTTCCATTTTCATGTGCCCACTGTCGATTTTGAAAAGTATTCAAAAATTATTCTGTGTATCTTAAAAATACATGCAGGCATTTATAGTGCACCAGAAGAAATTTGAGCGCCTAAGCCAATAATTTGGCCGCGGAACCGCCGCTAAAGTTGCCTATTTGCGGTTGTTCCGCGGCGCTTTTGTGGCGAAATGGCGCCAAATTTTTTCTGGCACTATAATTCATGAAAATTTGATTTTTGTGATATTTGGTTTTGGCCCAAATTCGTTTGAGTGCTGGTTTGCATTTGGGGCCTATACAGAAAATTTTTAGTCGATCGAAATATTAACTGTGTGTTTATCAGTACATTTGATGATATCTGCGACCGTGAATATTATTGAGCGGTACAACCCGACTAGTTGCAATATGTTCAACTAGATGGGTGTGCGAACATAATATTCACGTTGATATTCTGTGTTGTGCTGATATTGTGGTTGGATTGTCGTGGTGGATAGCCTGGAGTGCAATGGTAGTAGTACAGTTCAGATTTATTTATATATTCACTATTGCGGGGCGAGCGTCCGACATGTGGACTGCCGTCTCTGCCAGTTTGTATATTCTTTTATTGGGGCACGACCGGGTTGAGGTCGATGTCACCGTTGTATATATTTTTCTTTTCTGTATTAGGATCAACCCGCGGAGGAGTGCATGAATAGCCGGGTTCTAAAGGGCAACGGGCCCGCATCTCATGGCGTTGAGACGAAGGGGGCCTTACTCTAGAATTGGCGGGCTATTCGCCGCACTCGTAGGGGGTATAGGTGACCCACGGAGGGGTGCTCAAGTTATCGGATTCCGTGAAATGCTGGGTGGCCCATTCACTTTGTTGATTGGGGTTGCTTCACTTCTGTGATTGGCGGGTAACTTTCCGCACTCGTAGGGGGTCCAGGTTTACATTGCACAGGCTATCCACACGACCGGGGAACGTCGGATTTCATTTGCGGCTCAAAGGAAACCCGGGGCTCCAAGATTATCCACCATTCTGTGTTGCTGGCTGAGATTCTGTGATGTTGCTTATATCATGTCTAGGACGAATGTTATATATATATTTATATATACTAGTAGATGTTGTAAATGTTTTGCACCCGCGCTAGTCCATCCCCCACTCTGTCGTTAGTTAAGTAACCTAACGGGTAATGACGGGGCCCAGTGGCGAATGCGGATGATATATACGTACATTTTATTTTCGTTCCTTTTCTCTGGTGTGATATGGATTAATTGATGGGACTGTATTAATTCTGATTAATGCATGGAAAAACAAACCTATATGATGTTGTTGGAACCAATTTTCAAAAACTGTTATTACAGGACATTTCCTTTTGTTTTGCATAGCGGTGTTCGGTTATGAATATCCAGCACCTCATTCGACGAGGCAAGAGCCGAGATCCCTTTATCGGGAGTGACCTCTTGAGCAAAAGTTTGCATCAGTGTAATAACTTCACTATAGTCAATTCTTTTGCTTTGAATCGTGGTATTCAGTTTGGAATATCATGCACCTCATTCGACGAGGAAAGAGCCGAGATCCCTTCACAGGGAGTGACTTCTTTAGCAAAAGTTTGCGCCCCTATATATTTGTAAAACCACTCGATTCCTTCAATGATATCAAGTTCATTACGTTAAAAGTTTTTTGCCAAAAATTAGTCATAGCCCTCCGTCATTTCGGATTGTAGTGCTTAGTATTCGTGCTATGCATTTCAATCTTTAGTCGAGGCGTAGTGTTTGGTAGCGATGTAATACTTTTCTGTTGCATGATAATGCGATTGGTTAGGACAGTAGTGCGATCATTTTGATCTTTAGTCAAGGCTCGTACGAGTGGGTCTAATGCAATCAAGATAATGACGAGTATAACTTGACTAGGACCTTTTGACATTTTGATCTTTAGTCAAGATCACTTGGGTCCTAGGGGCAAAAACCACATCGGGAGTTTCGAATATACAGGAAACTTGCCAGGCATACGCATACCTTCTGGAGTGTGATGACTTGAGTGGATTCCATCAAGTCATCATGGGATGATAGTTGGATCCCCATTCCCACCGATGAGTAGTGTTACTCCTCGGGCGATTTTAGATGATCTCGACTAATTCTCCTTTTAGGGTTTGAGGGAGAATTCGAGAAAATAATGGGAGACATCCTGATTAGATAAAGTGATTAACCAATCTAATCTAGGTTAGAGTGCATGCTGAGTGTTTCTTTTCTCTCTCTCTTTGGCAGCGACCATGACCCGACCCAAAACTAAAACTCTTGAACCAAGTTAATCGAACCTTCTTAAAACACTTTGACTTTTGGATTGTCATTTAGTCGCATATATCATTGCCGCTCCTACATCCCCTTTGCATTTCTCCAGAACACCCCGTATCACTATGAAGATCCACATTTCTTGGATATTCAATTGTATAGTTACATATGAACTCGAAGGAACTTGTTCCAGTTCGAGGATGGATTCTGGTTCTGGAGAAATTGAATAAGATTATTCGGTTGTCTTTTCTCTTTACCTTCTCTCAGGTTGCGAGAGCTCATAGTGTTAGAAGAGTACACCTATTGCGCTTATTGGATAGTCTTCTTCTAAACCATAGGCAGGTGCCGAAAGGTAGGGAAGGAAGAAAACCAATTAGCCTGAGTGTGGTGTACAGAAGATAATAAGTAAAGACATATAAAAGAATTAGATTAAGGGCAAAGGAAATTGCGACTGCTATCATTTACGATGAAGCTACGTATATATCTGCCACTCCTACCTCCCCTTTGCATTTTCTCCGGAACACTCCGTATCACTACGAAGATCCATATTTTTTGGGTTTGCCATCGTATAGTTACATACGAACTCGAAGGAACTTGTTTCAGTTTGAGGATGGTTTCTGGTTCGGGAGAAATTGAATAAGATTATTCGGTTTTCTTTTTTCTTTACCTTCTCTCATGTTGTGAGGGCTCCAAGTGCTAGGAGAGTACACCTATTACGCTTATTGGATAGTCTTCTTCCAAACCTTAGGCTGGTACCGAAAGTTAGGGAAGGTAGAAAACCAATTAGCCTAAGTGTGGTGTACAGAAGGTAATAAGTAAATACATATAAAGGGATTGCAGTGAGAGTAAGGAAATATACGGTTACTGTCATGAATCTGGATAGTGGAAGAGGCATTATCAGGAATACCCGGCCACCCCTTCGAAACATTTTCATGTTTCGGTTTCACTGTGCGGTGTTAATTGGAAACTATTTTCCCAATTAGATTCTAATTCCAGGGTATGTATTTACCGGATTTGATTCTCACATCTGTATGGCGTTACGGATGCAGAGTGGGAGTAAGATATTGGGAATTGGGTGATTAGATCCTCTATATATCGGAATTCTTTGTAATTGGTGATGTTTGAGGAAATCATCTGGGTTTTGCCTGACGACAAATATTTGGTTTTGAATATCCGTCGTTATGCACCAATTTCAAATTGATATATCTGTACATTTATTTATAGAGTGAGATATAACTTTTTGAAATTATGTCTATGACATTTACCTGTATCAGTTGATGGTTAGATAAGGTGCATTCAACAGCGGTGTAATTCTTCTTAACCATAGCACAGTCTTCAACCTACGACGCACATGGTTTGAGTTATTAAACTCAGTGGACTTATACAGAGTATTGTATGTTGTCCGATGTCCATTAGGACAAAGGGTTGGGACTCGTACTATATTCTGTTTACTCATGACTTCTCTAGTTTTAGACAAGTATTTCGTTGAAATTCAAGGTCCATACTTTGAGAAGATATATGTATAAGAATAAAGTAGAGAACCATATGTTGCAAGTATCAAGATTCTTCAAGGTGATCGAAGATGTAGATACTTGTATTAGGTATTCCGTTGTAAGTAATAGTTTTGAGAAATTGCTTCTCTTTCAGGCTACTCATGCATGGGTGCATTCCTTGATGAGTAATGCTGCTTGGCCTCCTTCCATTTAGCTGATATGCACTGGAAACGGTTGCATTATTTTGAATCTGGTTCCAATTAAATTAGTGCCTTTGTTTCTATATTGGATATATAGAATGGATCCATATCTTAACGATGTTAAGGTATATGGAGTTGTCCGACTTATGCTTAAAACCAGAATCCGGATAAACTCCAGACACGTTTCAGTAATGGAAGTTTGTGGGTTATCCCAGGCTTTGACGAGGGTTAACATTCTACCATCTAGAAGATCAATAGTTATATTGTTCTTGACTCGCCACAATTTTAGTAAAATGGATTCTTTTCAGAAAACATTAGCGGGAGTATGGTAGAACTGGAAGTGATTCCAGAACCACAAACGATTACTAAAAATTTAGTAGAACCTAAAGATTCAATTGGTTTTGACGATCCATTAGCCACTCCGCAAATTTGGTGGGTAACCTCAGGCGCCCGAGAGGTACTTCGGTATCCTCAAAGACGGTGACAGGGAGGTTTATGATTACCCAAACTTGCCACTACTGTTCTTCTAGACTATGAGACCTAGCAGGAGGATGAATATAATGTCGTTCTAAACTAGCTTTAGAAGTGCACGTGTATATGACTCTGCCAGAGGGTTGTTGTAATCAGTGGGAGCAGCTGAAGTATAATGGGCAAGTAGCTTATGTCTAGACTTAAGTAGGTATAGCGGATATAGGTCGTCTATTTTTTATATGACAGTCATAGAGTTTGACTTCATCAGAATAACAAATGAACCTGATAAGAAGGTAGTAGGGAGTGATGTCCTGGTATTTGGATAGCATACTATTGATAGGAAGTTATATTCCTATGCTAGATCGGTTATACTGTGGTTGTCACAAGGTGTTTCTCAATATAGGATCTGGATAAAATATCAGGGTTTCTGGTCATTAGATCTATGGTTTTAGATCTAGATTTGGGAAGTGTCCCAATTTGGATACTTGACACTATTCTAAAGTGTTTTAGAATGGACAACTCCTGACGTGGTGGTGTACCCGCAAGTGATGGAGTCACCCTTTCTAAAAAGATGTCTTTTAGACTGATGAGGATAGGGATTTTCATGATTGACATATCACCTGCTTAGGCAATTGAGTTAATCATGAAATATCAAGTACCACACCAGATATTGCTTTTGCACTGGTTGCAATAAGCATATATATTAATCCAATCTTGGAGAAACATTGGGAAGCAGTTATGAACATATGCGGATGTTCTTGGTATATGGTAACGACAGCCTTCTTCGGGAGGCGGTTATCATTTTAGGCTTCCAAGGTGACCCAGATGATAGAGTGACTGTCAGAGTTATAGTTTTCTTTCTTTTGAAGGGCAGTATGTTGGACAGGTGGCCCAAGCGGATACCGAGGAAGACATGGCGTATGATACTGATTAAATTTAGTGGATGATACAGTCTAAGAAGTTTATTGGATTTGGAGTTTATTTGTGAACTGGGTCCCATCAGATATCCAAACAAATTCTAAGACAGATATTGCTCATTTCGGGAGATAGTCTTTCTCCGCGAAGTTGAGATATAGAGAGATATAGAAGGAAACACTGGAGCGGATCCACTCACTAAGGCTATTTCTTGAATGCAATAGTTTCACAAACGGGCTTTGTGAGACTGATTAGTAGAGAACTTGGGTGTTCGGTATCACACGGGCTGTGAGTATGTGACACCGCAATAATTAGCCTTAAGTGCAAATGGGAGATTGTTGGTTATAGTTCCTTCAAGTCAATTATTGAATCGCAGGTACGCGATTGTGATGATTGAGGGATGACCTATTCCGGGAGAACAGTTTTACTCGAGATGATAGTATGATATCTGGTTTGTCTTTATCATCATGTACATGCATTAGGTGGCATTAAAGATCACTATGACATGTTGATAGAGCCCATATGATTCTTTCTTGACTACCAGCATTATGATGGCGATCATATACGTGGGAGCTGGGTGGTCTATAAGCACATCCTTAAATGTCCCTAGTCATGGGAGTATCGAGACTGGGCATCGATACTCCGGAGTAGACTGGTATATACTTATCGAGACCCCGACGAGGGGCGGTGGCCGGTCTCACAAGACATTGGTGTCAGTTAGTCACTTAAGATAGTATACAGGTGCTCATTTGGTTATGAGGACACTGGACGGACTCGCCGGGAACATGCTAGTTGGTATTATACCTATTGTCAGATAGCAGTTCCCAGGTGACATGAGTATAGGTTAGTCTGTCGACCTGAGATCGTCATTTGTCTCATGAGAGTTCCCACTGTGCTTTGATTATTACCCTACCACGGATCAAAACAGTCGTGCAAATAGGTTTTAGTTGGGTACAGTCCCGAGCTACATGAAAGCAGTGAGTGGATCGTCGGGGATTCGTCTCTCCCGGTATTTAGGGTTGATGTCGCGTTGTAAACGGGTGGCCATCACCAGAAATACTTGGCCAAGGTGAACGAGAATTACTGATTTGGATCAGTAGTTTCTCAGTGGGTGATGGGCTTCATACCGACATGAAATATCGCGTTTTTAGGGGTCTGACTTTATCCACCCCCCTAAACTCGTTATGCGATACTCTTAGACGAACAGACCGGACTATACGGAGATTTTCATGGACATGCTCAGTAGGGGTTCAGATGAGTTTGCTCGTCGGCCTTCCTTTCTCTCAATACCTGGGTAGCCGTTACGTACAGCTAGTGCCGCTGACGTGCTTGTGGTTAAACCCACTGCCAGCGTATTGACAAGTCTTTAGAGTCTCACATAGAGGGTTTTCCTAGTTCTGGAAAAATGATGTAGTAGCCGTATTGGATACGTACAGGGTTCCGATCGATTGATTGTACTATGTACTCGGACTTTCGATCGGACAGTTGATAATATTAGCCGGCTCGGGTTTGAGCCGGATTATTAAATCAGGTATTGATTTAATAATTTATATATATATATATTTCGATATGTATATTCTAGTATTATGTTCTTTGTGTTATTCTATCTTTTCGGGTATTCGTGTTTCAGTACGAATACATGTATGTATATACAGTAGAATGTAATCCGTATTTTTCCGGAAAACATTTTAGAAGGTGGACACCTCATTTTAGGGTTTGACCATTTATTATAAATGGATAAATGAGATGGTATTGACTTGATGGGAGTATGGTGAGGACCATGCTTGCATAGTGTGCACATATGAATTTTTAATTCATTTGTGCATACTATTCAAGTATGGGAACTTTTTTAAATTGGAAAAATTGTTTTGTTTTGTAAAACCATTCTACTCTTGAGTTTTTTCCTCACTTGCATTTTTTCTCACTTGGAGAAAAAGAGAGAAGGTTCATTTTGTGTGAGCCTTCTCATCTCCTCACTATTGGCTTCACCTCCATCTTGAGTTTCTTGAGTTCCCTCCACCTTCATCTTCCACCTCCTCTCAACCCTCTCATTTGTTGAGAATCATGAGAGGAGGTGAGATGAGATAGATTAACATTTAGAACACACACTACATCCTAGGCATTCTAGACTAGCATCATAGAATCCCTAGTTGCTTCACTTGCATTCCTCGATGTGGAGTTAGAGCCATGGCTATATCCCTCGGGTGGATCATCTTCGACGAAGGAAAACCGCCGGCCAAGTTTGTTCGAGCACGCCTCAAGGAGCTAAAGAAGTTGATAGAAGACCGAAGGACTTGGTTCATTCGGTATAACCGTTCTAACCTTGTAGTTTAGCTCTTTGTATTTGCTAGTATAGGTTTATGGTTTCGATCTTGGAGCGGATTTTGTTTGCGCCAAATTTTTTAAACGCTAGTTTTTGTTCTACATCGGCTACGGTAGATGGTCAGGGCGCCGGCAGAACCCAGCACTTCATTCACAAGCACCCAATCCGTTGCGTTCTACGGTGGCGTCATGGCCCTTCGAAATTTAGGGCATGGACATAGTTGGTCCAATTGATTCTCCGTCATCCAAAGGCTATCGGTTCAAATTGGTCGCGGCTGACTACTTCTCCAGAGGGGCTGAAGCTGTCCCGCCAAAAGAAGTCAAGACAAAAGATATTCTGACGTTCTTTTGGCATAATATTCTATACCGCTTCGGTACACCAAGAAGAATCATTTCTGACAACGGGCCTTCTTTCAAGAGCTTCAAAATCTCAAAGTTCGCTACTCAGTACAAGATAGACCGGAGATATTCCTCCATCTATAATTCAAGAGTCAATGGGCTAGCCGAAGCCTTCAATAAAACTCTATGTAAGCCCCTGAGGAAAAATGTTTTAGCCAACAAGAGAGACTGGAATCTTAAGCTCCACAAGGCGTTGTGGGCATATCATACCACGCACCGCACTCTAACCGAGTTTACTCCATACTCATTATTCTTCGGAGTGGAGGCAATCCTCCCCCTCGAAGTCGAAGTTCCAATCCTAAGAATGGCCGTCCAGCACGATTTGACAGATGAGGAAAATGTCCTCCTTCGGATTGAAGAGCTCGATGCCCTCGAAGAAAAGAGGCTCGCAGTACAGCAAAATCTGGAACTGTACCGAGCCCAGATGTCATGGGACTATGATAAGATGACCCATCTCTGTGCTTTTAAGAAAGGCGAATTGGTGCTGGTCCTCAAAAGACCGATCATCCCCAATCGACATGCCAAGGGAAAATTCGAGCCAAACTAGGAAGGACCATACATCATCGAGAAAGTGTTTGATAGAGGATCTTACCTGCTGATAAATGCCGAGGGAGAAAGGCCCATACCACCCAACAATGGATGATATCTCAAGAAATACTACGCGTGAATGCTCCAAGTCGCAGGCGAATTGAGCACATCGGCCTTACGGTCCGGATCATACATCTTGTAAAACCGTATACAATCGACGGGCATAAACGACCCTTATCTCTCCTAAGTCCTACCGGAGAGACTACATTTAAAGTCTTACAGGCGATGAAGCTCCACTAATGTAAAAAAGAGAAAAAAAGAAAAAAAGAGAAAAAAAAGGTATGTCCACAAGCAAAACAGGCGCGGATGAAAACCCTGAAGGGCTTCGTGAGTAAAAAACAGTAGGACTGCCGGTGAGTTTGTGAAAACCTGAAAGGGCGCAAACTCATGAAAAGAGATGAAATACACTCACAAAGTGCTCTCGACCTTGTGAGGAGAAAATCCCCGCGTGAGATCCTTATGAGTCATAAAGGAGCAACACACTTAGGAATCCCCACGATTCTTAGGGAGAAAATACACCTGCAAGATCCTCTCGACTTGTGGGGGAGAAAATGCTTTTATGAGATCCTTACGGCTCATAAAATTGAAAACCCTTACGTGATAGGGATCTAAACCTGTCTCTTAATCCATCATCCCCCAACGGGCTACGACAAATGATGAGTTATTCCTGGCATTACGATTCAGTGTTAGCGGTGCTGATGCCGACCTAAAACCTAAATCTAAAGTTTTCCCAACGTCAAATGATGAGTCACCCCTGGTACTACGCTTCAGTGTTAGCGGTGTTGATGCCGACCAAAAACTAAATCCCAAGCCCTCCCAGGGCAAATGATGAGTTGATCCCGGCATTATTCCAGGACAGCAATGCTGATGCTAAACAAATTCCAAATTCCTCTCAAATTCAAAAGTCTCGCCAAATAAGGCAGAAATCAAACAACAACGTCCCACTCGGCAGTACTTCTAAGCTCAAAAGTCCCGCTTGGCGGGTAGGGAACTCCCAAAACAAATCAAATCAAACAAGTTAACCAATCACCTTATCGGTGGAATCAATCTCCATCTCGGAAACAAATCAATCCTGACACCGCAAAAAGCGGAGCAAGTAAACTTCAATCCGACACCGCAAGAAGCGGAGCAAGTCAAATCAAGTATCGACCGTCCAAATCACAAAAAATGGCAGCATCGACCGTCCAAGTCGCAAAAATGGAAGCATCGACCATCCAAGTCGCAAAAAGGGCAGCACCGACCATCCACATCGTTAAAATGGCAGCACCGACCATCCACGTCGCAAAAATGGTAGCACCGACTATCCAAGTCCCAAAAAGGGCAGCACCGACAGTCCAAGTAGCAAAAAGGGCAGCACCGACCGTCCACGTCTCTAAAATGGCAGCACTGACCGTCCACGTCGCAAAAAGGGCAGCATCGACCGTCCACGTCACTAAAAGGGAAGCACCGACCGTCCACGTCCTGAAAAGGGCAACATCAACGCCCACGTCGTCAAAACGGGAACCAAATCAAGTCAACATCTACGCGAAAGAAGATCCATCAATTTCATGCGCACGACCCATATATGTGGCGTGCATTTATTGATGGGGGGCACTTTGTTGGGGTAAAAAAATACACCCCGGTTGACCAAATCAAAGTCAGTCAACTCCCAGCCAAGCGGGCCCAAGCTTAAGCGAAGTGGGCTCAAGCCCAAGTGAAGACCAAGAATGGAAGGGGCCGACTCCATACCAAGAATGAAGCAATAAATTGTTAAATACAATTTTTTAGAAATAAATGTATGAAAAATGGGCAGAAAGCTAAAATTTCGTAAACTCCATGGCTTATGTGCAAAAAGAAATAAGCACATAAGGCATGGGGTGGCACAAGTGCCATTTGGAAAAACCCAAGGGGCTATATGTAAAGTGTATAGCGTATAAAGGAAAATATGATGAAAAAATCAACAACAACTTTTCATTCTCTCCAAAAGTTAGGGTTTTATGCCTTCTTCTCCTTCCTCAAGGTTCTAAACCTTCTTCTCTTTTCTGAATTAAATCAAGAGTTTAACTCTTCCTTTTCCAAAAAGAAATAGTTTTCACCATAAAACTCTTGAAAGGGAACTCGGATCTTCCATTAAATCTCCAAAAGGGGAGATTTTTAAGTCCCATCCCTTTTTTTTTCAAGATCCATTCAACAGAGAGGAGGAAGAAGGATACATATCTTCAAAAATTCCACTTTAGAAAGATCCAAAGCTCAAAAGAAGATCCAGGACTAAAGAGGAGAAGCAAGGGGTCCCCTTTGATCATCTCCGAAGATTTTTGGGAGTTCAACTCCATTTGTTAAAATCTTTTAGGGTCTTTTGGAGTTTAACTCCATTCAGAATCTTTTGGAGTCTAACTCCATAAATAAAATCCTTTTAGGAATTTAACACCATTTAAAATCTTTTGGATTTTAACTCCATAATAAAAATTCTTTTGGAGTTGAACTCCACAATAAAAATAAATAAATAAATAATAATAAATATCCTTTTAGGAGTTTAACTCCAGATCCCGGGGCTAAGCCCTTTTTTCTGCAGGCGCCCAACCTCCACGTGCCGGGCGCATGAGGCGCTGGAGCCAAGCGCCCATGCGCCTTGCATGTGGCTCGCGGGCGCCCAGCGCCTACGTGCCGGGCGCGTGAGGTGCTGGCGCCCAGCGCCCACGCGTCCTTAGGATGCTATTCACCCATTTTTCTTATTTTTTCGTACACTTCATACTAAAAATACCCCTCTCGTTAGAAAAAATTTCTAACGGGGCGCTGCCCTGCACCCCGCACTTCGCAAGGGGGCTGCTAGCCCTATTAACCCCCAGCCTGCTATCCGGCTAGCGGGACCCCCGTAAACTCTGCGAGGCCCTCGATACGTCTAAATACCCTTCAAAACATAACACACGCACACGGCATATTGAGTTCGCATGACCAGTTTGACCCGTTAATCGGAGGTTCACTCGCTTCAAAAGCGAGGGGGTAATTAACGGCAGCTTAGTCCATGGCTGCGGGAGAATCGGATCCCCACAATCAATAAACCCTGGCCTTCCCCAGGCAGGGGGAATCCGTACATGCTTGACAAGCACGTGCATTCCCATCTTAATGGGGTGACGAAAAACAGCCTACATATACTACTGTTACTGTTAGTTATATGTATGCCCTAGAGGCCATTACTGTACATATGATGTATATTGTAATGGATGCTTGGATATATATAGGGAGGACTTTCTTGCTCGACATGATAGTATGCTATCTGGTTGTACTTTATCTTAACATGTACTCTGGTTGTCTCTATATTACATGTTGATAAAGCCCTTAGGATATGTACTAGACTACTGGGACTATGATGAGATCATACCAGTAGGGCCACGGTAGTCGGTGAGTACATCCTATAACTGTTCCTAGTCGAGGGTGTATCGAGATAGGGCATCGATACACCAGAGTAGACTAGCGTATACGCATCTTGACCCATATGATGGGCGATGGATGATCCTATATCCATCGGTGTTTGACATCAAGGATGGTGTACGGGTGCTCAGTGGAGACTGGGTACACTGGACGGACTCGCCGAGAACTCCCAGATGGTATTATACCTCACGTCAGATGGCAGTTCTCCGGTGACACAAGTACAGAGTAGTCTGTTGACCCGAGATCGTCATAGAGTCTTGTGTGATTCCCACTGTGCTTTGATTTCCATCATACCACGTCCAAGAGGGCGTGCAAAAAGGTGGTTTTTGGGTACAGTCCCGAATCACATGGAGGCAATGAGCGATAGGAGGGGATTCGTCTCTCCCGGTATAGGGAGTTGATGTTGTGCTGTGTTCGATTGGCTATAACTGGAAATCCCTGGACAGGGTTGCTGAGATTTACTGGTAAGTGTTATCAGTAGTTTCTCGAACTGTTATAAACCTCAAATCGACACGACTTATCAAGCTACCGGTGTCTGACGTTTACCACCCCTAGGCGAGATATGCGACATATCAGACGACGAGACCGGACTGTATGGGAGTGTTACTGATTGGTTTCACAGGAGAATGTACAGGCTTGCTCGTTGATCTTCTGAGTGCTCAATACCTGGGTGGCTGTTACGTTTAGCTGACCGCTTGCAGCTTGTGGGTGTTTGATATGATCATCACCTACTGCCGGCGTATTGACGATTCTTTAGAGTCCTATACAGAGGTTTCTTGGCTCAGGCAAAACGGAGTAAGAGCACATATGTGATATGTGCAGGACCGAGGATAATGCGATATGAGATACCGTATTATATTCTCGCGATATTTGATATCAGCCGGGTCATCGGATCAAGTGTTGATTCGATGAATCGGCAAATGATATATTAATCGGTTATATGCGATATAGCCGGATTGTCGGATCAAGTGTTGATTCGATAATTTAATGTATAATTATATATATGATATATTAAATTACATTAACTAATATAATCTCACTAAAAGATTCTTTTTCTCACTCGGGTAATACATTGATATATATGCGATATATGTTAATTGTATTATTTTATTTTGTTACAAAAAATATTATATATGTGATATATAATATTGTAACATGATATGATTACTAATGCAACATGTTTAGTGGAGATTAAACAAGGTTAGGGTTTGAATTGGGTTAGTTCATTCATGAATATTCTAGAAGGTTTTTCTTTTGTCATGAGCAAAGATATTTGTGTTGATATTTTAAGTGACTCATGCTTTAACCCAACCCAAACCCTAGCCCTAGTTAAATCTCTACAAAGGTTAAATGAACCATGGTTGCATTTGTGATTATGATTACACTTTCATTATTCATCACAAAAGGATTCATGTTTTTATTCTTCTTCTTCTTCTTCTTTGAGTTCTTCTTGGAAAATCTTTCTAGCTTTTTCAAAGGTGATGAAAATGAGTGAGAAATAGAAAACAAATGAGAGCATAAATCCTACTTGATCATCCTCATCTATCCTTGCCATTTAGATGAGGGTGTTCACTTCATTTAGTGAGTGAGAGCTTGTGTTAATAAAACTTCAAGGTAGATCATCTTTCTTATCGAAGATCGGAAGCAAGCTTGCATCTTTCTCTTCGTGGAGCCTCTCGAGAGTCCGGAACTTGATGATCGCAGCGAAGGGACCACAACACGGAGCTTATGAAGTGAAGGACCGGATCTAAAAAGGTTGTAATCCCTCTCACTTAGTGTTAAAGTGTTTAACATGCTTGTTTTCGCCTAATCTCTACTTTAAAGATCTCGTTTAGGGTTGTTCGGCACGGCTAAATTTTAAATCGGGTATGGTTGATACCTTGTAGAACCTTGTTAGAGTGCCTAGTAACCCTACAGTGGTATCAGAGCCAAGCTAGAGCTTTAGGCGAAATCTGAGCGAAGTTTAAAGTCCGATCGAACTCCGAATACCCGTATAACCCTAGTTTCTGGAAATTTTTCAAAACTGTTGATTTTTTCATATTAAAAATACTCAAAAAAATCAGCAGGGTATTTTAGGAATTACTGTGCAAAACGACACCCTAAATCGACTAAAGCGCCGCGGAACCGCGGCCAAACCAGGGTATTGGCGGCGGTTCCGCGACAGTTACTGTTGATTGAGGGATAGTTTTTATACAGTAATAACCGTAGGTGCTTCCTGATTCTTCTGGGAATTTTTTAATTTACTCAAGTGTTGAGTTTTCTGGGTTGTATTGGGAGCTCGTTGATTCGATCGAAAAGTATAACTTCGTTTAGTTTGTCCGGATAATTTTTAGAACATGTTAAAAAGTTCGAACGGATATCAATAACTCACTTTTTCCCCTGCCGGAAAATTTCCAAGCGTTGGATTTTTTTCCATAGTTTAAGAACGTTCTAAGTCGTGCAAGTAATGCGGTGGACCTTCTAGAAGAACACAAACCTTAACTCGATTATGTGACCGTCTTGAACTGCCTCTAAACCTTAGGGTTTGGGGCAGTACGGCATGCCACATGTGAGGCGTTGGCTTGACCCTTCTACGACTGGACCATTGGTACTGTGGCATGTAATAGATGTTTTTAAACTAATTTCAAATGTTGAGAACTATTTGGGAAAACTTAGGTATTTGATTATTCCATCGGAAAGTTTAATATTGTCTATTTATCTGGAATGTGATACAATATATGGAATTCACGGTGTTAGGCATGAAATGCGAAGTATGTGATATTTCGGATTTACGATGTGTAAAGAGATTGTGAATTCCAAATGTTGTAGTTTTACACTTTCTTTTCTGTGACCGTAAGCGTAGTACGTGGTGTATCGCCGGCTTCGTTGCTATACATCAACGACAATTGAGATACACATACTTGCTTACGTTGATGATATGTGATATTATGTGTTGCTGTGATATGTTATATTGGATCGTTGTTTCTGAATAGCCGGGGTTTTATGTGAGATGAGAGTTTTTTCTTCTTCATTCATGTAAAATTCATTTGTATGTAATATTCTTTTATTAGGGCACTTCCGGGCTGAGGATGATGTCACCATTGTATATTATTTACTTTTCCGCATTAGGTAGACCCAAGGCGGGGAGCACAAGTAACCGGGTTCTAGGGTCCAGTGGGAGACCATCTCGAGGAGACCCTAGAATTGGCAGTGTTGCTTGCCGCTCTCGTAGGGGTCTTGGGATGTGGGTTTGGCTATTCATTGCGACCGTGGAATCCGTGGTTTATACAGGCTCGTATTGAAAACACGGACATCCTAGTATATCCAATATTTCATATATGTTCTTCTGCTGCAATGTTCTGTGATGAGATCATATTACTGTCTGAGACGAATGTTTATATTATATATATGAGATATATGTTATATTGCAGATTTCGTTTCGAATGTGATGCTTGTGAAGCATAATAAAATGGGACTTCATTAATGAGATTAATGAAATAAAAGAAACCTAAAGATGTCGTAGAAACATTTTTAAAAACTGGTAGCTCTAGTTCTTGCTTTGCATAGCGGCGTTCCTTGTAGAACATCCAGCACCTTATTCGATAAGGAAAGAGCCGAGATCCCTTCACCGGGAGTGACATCTTTAGTGAAACTAGCAGATGCTACAAACTCGGTTTGTCTTTTGATTGCTTATATAGTTCGTGCTTTGCACAGCGGTATTTGTGAAATATCCTGCACCTTATTCGATAAGGAAAGAGCCGATGATCCCTTCACCGGGAGTGACCCTTTTAGCAAAACTAGAAAAGGCCTAAAAAACATTCCATTTAAAATCACTCGATTCTACAACGATATCAAGTTCATTACGCAAAGGGTTTTCTTAAAAACCTGTCGTAGCCCTCCGTCATTTCAGATAAGTACTAGTTAGTATTCATGCTACGTTTGTTGACCATGTTAAGGCGTAGTGTGCGGTAGCTGATTAGTGCTTATCTGTATAAGCATATGATGCGATTGGATTAGGGTAGTCGTACGACTTTGTTGACCAAATTAAGGGTCGTGCGGGTGGGTTTAATTCAATCGGGAAATGACGGGTTGAACTTGACTAGCACTTATGATTTGTTGACCATGTTAAGGTCATATAGCTGCTAGGGGCAAAAATATTATGGGGAATTTCAAGTGTTGAAATTTTCAATGAGATTGCATACCTTCTATGAGATAGTTGGATCCCGATACCCGCTGCGAGTAAGAGTTACTCCTGGGAAGGGTTTACACATTAAATTAGCCGATCAAGTAGGTGTCTAGAAAGGTGTCAACGGGGTTACGCCCCTGGGAAAACGAGGTTTATTTTAATTAGGTCCGTGCGAAAGAACGGGGAACCTCCCTCAAAGTACCGGCACTGGCCTGGCTGAAAGATTGGTGAACTTATAGGGTGTAATTAATCCCGGTTAGTCTTTCCTTTTAGGGTTTGAAGGAAGATTTGACTAAAACAGTGGGAGCCATCCTGATTAGATAAATTGATAACCAATCTAATCTTGTAAAAGCGCACGCTGGGTGTTTTCTTCTCTCTCTCTCAAGGTAGCGACCGTATCACGCCTTAATCAAGATAATAATATAGATGTATTGACCGAACCCGCTTGTTATACTGAGCTGGGGAACGTTGGTCCCGCTCCAACTTATAATTGTTATAAGACACAGCAGGAAATTGGGGAATACCAGATTTCCCGTGCCGCCCAAACGAAGAAAGTGCATGCTGATGCATCATCTTCGGGTGTGTTCATTACAGAGAACTGTTTCTCAGTATCGTTTACGTCCTGTGTATGAGATACCGGATCAGGATCCCACATATGTAATTTGTTACATGGGCTACAGAAAGGTAGAGAACTGAGAACGGGTGATAAGTTTCATGAGATAGATACGGTGCAAGAGTTGCAGCCAAGTCTGTTGGTAGTTATCACCCAGTATTACCAGAATACATTGATTCTGAACGAATGTTATTAGATATCGAACCTGATATACAACATCATATCAGTCTCTTTATTGTAGTAAAGAAAGATATAATTTTGTATTGTTGGATAATGTTTTGAACATTTCCTATATCAAGAGTTGATCGGTTCAGGCACGTTATCTAAAAGCATAGATGTTCTTAATCAAACCACAGTTCTTAACGTACAGAGCACACACAAGAGGAACAGTTCAGAAATGAACGAATCCTTCTTGATGCATTGTAGACTAGGTCATATCAATGTAACCCGACTAGCTGAAGTTACATAGAGATGCATATTTAAATTTGTTTGAATTTACATCTTATGAAAACTTGCCGGTCATGTCATAAAGATAAGATGACCACAACTCTGTTTATTGGAAACAGAGAAAGAGTTAGTGAACTCTTAGAATTGATACATGCTGATGTATGAAGGTCCCCTGTCTACATATGCCAAGACCGGTTCTTTGTACTTCATTACATTCTCTGATGATCTCTCAAGATTCAGACATATGTTCCTGTTGAAACACAAGTCCGAACCTTTTGAGATATTCACAGAATATAAGTTAGAAGTAGAGAACCAAAAACGGGTATAAGTATTATGTCCTTTGATGTGATCAGGGAGGAGAATACTTGAGCACGGAGATTCCTGGACTATTCTAAAGGAGAATGAGATTCTCTCTCGGCATTACTCCTCCGTATACACCATATCACGATGGTATATCGGGGCGGAGCAATAGCACCCTATGTGATATGGTGTGCTCTATGATGAGTACTACTGAGTTTCCTATTTCCTTTTGGGAGTTATGCACTTGAAAAGTAGCATACCTATTGAATAGGGTTCAAATCAAATCAGTTGCCTACCACTTCATATGTGATATGGAAAGGGAAGAGCCCATATCTTAAGTTTGTTAAGATTTGGGGTTGTCCGGCCTATGTCTAAAAGGCAAAATCCAGACAAGCTCGAGGCAAAGACAGATCTGTGGAAGTTTGTTGGATATCCCAAGCATACGCAAGGGAATATCTTCTACCTAACCGAGGAACAAAAGATGTTTTGTTTCTCAGCATGCCACCTTTGTGAAAGGGAATTTCTTGTGAAGAAATTATTGGTCATGAGGTAGAACTGGAAAGAGTACCAGCTATACAAACTGCAGCTGATGATTTGGTAGAACCAAAGGATTCAATAGCAACCAACGAAGCTCAGCCTCTCCGCCGATCTAGTAGGGTTCCTCACCCACCTGAGAGATAATTCGGTTTCTCTATGACAGTGGGAGCGAGAATTGCATCATGAGATGATGACCCAACTAGTTTCGAGCTGGCCATCAGGAGTGGGACTCTGTAAGAATGGCTGGATGCTTAACGATCTGAGATGGAATCCTTATACACCAACAAAGTATGGACTTTGGTTGCTTTATCCGAATGGTTAAATCCCCATCAGGAGCAAGTATATCTTGAGAAGATTACTTGGTGTACATGGAAAAGCTGAAACTTTCAAAGCTATGCTTAAGTCCATCCAGATCCTACTTGCCACGGCTACATACCATGACTACAATATCTGGCGGTTGGGTATCATGACTGCTTTTCTAAATGTTGATTTGGAAGAGAGCGTCTATAAGTACACAGCCAGAGGGCTTCGTAGACAGTGGGAGCAGCGGAAACGTGTGCAAGATATTTTATGTGATAAAACAGGTATCGCGGACTTGGAACATCTGTTTTGATGTTGTAGTCAAAAAGTTTGACTTCATCAAAATGGTAGATGAACCTTGTATATACAAAAAGGTAGTAAAGAGTATGGTGGTGATCCTCGTAGAGTACGTAGATGACATACTCTTGATAGGGAAGCAGTTTCCTATGCTACGCTCGGTCAATCTCCGCTTATCACAAGGATTCTCCATATAGGATCAAAGTGATACCTCCTAAATCCTGAGTTTTGGATCTATGAGATAGATCTAATTGGATGTGAGGATACTCACTAGTTGTAGTGAGATGGTATCAATCGATCCTAGGGAGAATAACTGGAAAGGTTCCAGGGTGATAAGGACGACTGAATGTCAGTCGCAGGCATTGTCTTTACCCTCAGTGGAGGGACGGTATGTTGGAAGAGTTCCAAGCTAGATACCGTGACATACTAGACGATTAAAGGCAAGATACATCGTTACCAAGGATGCTGCAAAGAGGCAGTCTGAATATATAAGTTCATGAGATGAACTTCGTTCCTACCATTGTGTGACAATGGAGTTGTGGCTTATGCCAAGGAACCCCTCTGTCCCATCAGAAATCCAGATATAATTCTTAGGCAGTATCACCTGATCATGGAGATGGTTGATCTCCAGGGAGATCGAGGCTCAGGAGAGTAGACACAGAAGACAACAGCGTGGATCCATTCACAAAGGCCTTTTTTCCAGTAGAGAATTTTATGAGATGGTTGAGTATGAGATAATTCAACCGCAGCTAATTGTTGGGTATGTGATACCACAACAGATGGCCTTAGTGCAAGTGGGAGATTGTTAGTTATATGTATGCCCTAGAGGCCATTATTGTACATATGATGTATATTGTAATGGATGCTTGGACATATATAGGGAAGACTTTCTTGCTCGACATGATAGTATGCTATCTGGTTGCACTTTATCTTAACATGTACTCTGATTGTCTCTATGTTACATGTTGATAAAGCCCTTAGGATATGTACTCGACTACTGGGACTATGATGAGATCATACTAGTGGGGCTACGGTAGTCGGTGAGTACATCCTATAACTGTTCCTAGTCGAGGGTGTATCGAGACAGGGCATCGATACACCAGAGTAGACTAGCGTATACGCATCTTGACCCATATGATGGGCGATGGATGATCCCATATCCATCGGTGTTTGACATCAAGGATGGTGTACGGGTGCTCAGTGGAGACTGGGTACACTGGACGGACTCGCCGAGAACTCCCAGATGGTATTATACCTCACGTCAGATGGCAGTTCTCTGGTGACACTGGTACAGAGTAGTCTGTTGACCCGAGATCGTCATAGAGTCTTGTGTGATTCCCACTGTGCTTTGATTTCCATCATACCACGTCCAAGAGGGCGTGCAAAAAGGTGGCTTTTGGGTACAGTCCGGAATCACATGGAGGCAATGAGCGATAGGAGGGGATTCGTCTCTCCCGGTATAGGGAGTTGATGTTGTGCTGTGTTCGATTGGCTATAACTGGAAATCCCTGGCCAGGATTGCTGAGATTTACTGGTAAGTGTTATCAGTAGTTTCTCAAACAGTTATAGACCTCAAATCGACATGACTTATCAAGCTATTGGGGTCTGACGTTTACCACCCCTAGGCGAGATATGCGACATATCAGACGACGAGACCAGACTGTACGGAAGTGTTACTGATTGGTTTCACAGGAGAATGTATAGGCTTGCTTGTTGATCTTCTGAGCACTCAATACCTGGGTGGTTGTTACGTTTAGCTGACCGCTTGCAGCTTGTGGGTGTTTGATATGATCATCACCTACCGCCGGCGTATTGACGATTCTTTAGAGTCCTACACAGAGGTTTCTTGGCTCAGGCAAAACGGAGTAGGAGCACATATGTGATATGTGCAGGACCGAGGATAATGCGATATGAGATACCGTATTATATTCTCGCGATATTTGATATCAGCCGGGTCATCGGATCAAGTGTTGATTCGATGAATCGGCAAATGATATATTAGTCGGTTATATGTGATATAGCCGGATTGTTGGATCAAGTGTTGATTCGATGATTTAATGTATAATTATATATATGATATATTAAATTACATTAACTAATATAAGCTCAATAAAAGATTCTTTTTCTCACTCGGGTAATACATTGATATATATGCGATATATGTTAATTGTATTATTTTATTTTGTTACAATAAATATTATATATGTGATATATAATATTGTAACATGATATGATTACTAATGCAACATGTTTAGTGGAGATTAAATAAGGTTAGGGTTTGAATTGGGTTAGTTCATTCATGAACTTTCTAGAAGGTTTTTCTTTTTTCATGAGCAAAGATATTTGTGCTGATATTTTAAGTGACTCATGCTTTAACCCAACCCAAACCCCAGCCCTTGTTAAATCTCTACAAAGGTTAAATGAACCATGGTTGCATTTGTGATTATGATTACACTTTCATTATTCATCACAAAAGGATTCATGTTTTTATTCTTCTTCTTCTTCCTTGAGTTCTTCTTGGAAAAGCTTTCTAGCTTTTTCAAAGGTGATGAAAATGAGTGAGAAATAGAAAACAAATGAGAGAATAAATCCTACTTCATCATCCTCATCTATCCTTGCCATTTAGATGAGTGTGTTCACTTCATTTAGTGAGTGAGAGCTTGTGTTAATGAAACTTCAAGGTAGATCATCTTTGTTATCGAAGATCGGAAGCAAGCTTGCATCTTTCTCTTCGTGGAGCCTCTCGAGAGTCCGGAACTTGATGATCGCAGCGAAGGGACCACAACACGGAGCTTATAAAGTGAAGGACCGGATCTACAAAGGTTGTAATCCCTCTCACTTAGTGTTAAAGTGTTTAACATGCTTATTTTCGCCTAATCTCTAGTTTAAAGATCTCGTTTAGGGTTGTTCGGCACGGCTAAATTTTAAATCGGGCATGGTTGATGCCTTGTAGAACCTTGTTAGTGCCTAGTAACCCTATAGTTACTAGTCTTTATCAACATGTATAAGCAATACAAAGCAGTAAGAAAAACAAATACACATATTTAAATAAAGACAACTCAAATAGTATACTATCTAACTGAGCAAGATTGTCATGTACATACATATTCCTAGCATCCTGTACAATACAGGCCTCTAGGATATACATATCCAACAATCTCCCACTTGCACTAAGGCCTGTAATTAGCGTACCAAATACCCAACGTCTGCTTTAGGGCCAGTTGTTGGCGTATCACATACCCAACATCTTAAAAAGTCGCTCGAACCGCGCTTAAGGGAGAGCCTTGGTAAATGGATCCGCCGTGTTGTCTTTTGTATCCATTCTCCGGATCTCGATCTCCTGGCGATCTACGATCTCCCTGATCAGGTGATACCGCTTCAAGATATGTCTGGATTTCTGATTGGACCATGGTTCCTTCGCTAAAGCCATAGCCCCATTGTTATCGCAATACAAAGGTATCAGATCAACAATAGACGGAACCACCTCAAGTTCAATAATGAACTTCTTCATCCAGACTGCTTCTTTTGCGGCAAAGTTGGCAGCAATGTATTCAGCTTCCATCGTCGAGTCTGCGACGGTGTCATGTTTGGAGCTCTTCCAACAGACCGTCCCTCCGTTAAGGGTAAATACAAAACCTGAGACAGACTTGTTGTCATCCTTATCACTCTGGAAGCTTGAGTCGGTAAAGGACTCGACCTAGAGGTCTCCATTACCATAAACCAAGAACATCTCCTTAGTCTTTCTCAGGTACTTGAGAATGTTCTTCACAGCTGTCCAATGATTTTCACCTGGGTTCGACTGATACCAACTCACCACGCTAAGCATTTAAGCTACATCTGGTCTGGTACACAGCATCACATACATTATAAATCTTACTGCCGAAGCATAGGATATAGTGCTCATGTGAACCCTCTCCTCATCAGTCTTGGGAGACATCTCTTTGAAGAGGGTGATTTCATACAAAGCGGGTATATTACCGCACTTGGAATCTTCCATACTAAATCCCTTTAGTATGGACTCTATGTACCTGGACTATGAAAGTTCCAACAATCTTTTGGATCTATCTCTATAGATCTTAATCCCCAGAATGTATAAGGTATCACCCAGGCCTTTCATGGAGAACCTTTGTGACAAAAACAGCTTGACCGATTGTAGCATAGGAATGCCATTTCCTATCAAAAGAATGTCGTCCACGTACAAGACTAGGAATACGGCAATTCTTTCTACAATCTTCTTATATATACAAAGCTCATTCTCGTTTTTGATGAAGTCAAATTCCTTGACCGTTTCATCAAAACAGATTTTTCAGCTCTGTGATACTTGATTTAATCCATAAATGGATTTAAGTAACTTGCACACCTTCCCGCTCCTCCCACTGTCTATGAATCCCTCCGGCTGATTCATATAAACACACTCTTCTAAACTTCCATTTAGAAAAGCCGTTTGAACGTCCATCTGCTAGATATCATAGTCATAGTAGGCAACAATAGCAAGTAGAATCCGAATAGATTTTAGCATAGCCACTGGAGAAAGGTTTCATCATAGTCCACTCCTGGTCTTTGACGAAAACCTTTTGCAACAAGTCTAGCCTTATAAGTTTCCACCTGTCCATATACACCAATCTTATTTTTGAATATCCACTTGCATCTAATGGATTTTACCCCAGGAGGAGCAACATCCGAAGTCCAAACTTTGTTGGTGTACATGGACTCCATTTTGGATCGCATAGTATCCAGTCATTTTACAGAGTCCCTACTGGTAATGGCTTACTCGAAACTAGAAGGATCATCTTCTTCCAAGATGCAATCCTCTCGATCCCCATCTATGAAAAAACTGTGGTATCTCTCGGGCGGATGAGAAATCCTACAAGATCTGCGTAGTGGCTGAGTTTCGTCCAAGATTATTGAATTCTCTGGTTCAATCAAATTTTCAGTTATTGTTTGTGTTTCGGAAAATTCATCCAGTTCTACTGCGCTCCCACTAATTTCTTTTTCAAGAAATATCCTTTCAGTAAAGGTGGCGTGTCGAGAAACAAATACCTTTTGTTCTTCGATATGGTAGAATAGATATCCATTCGAATGCCTGGGATATCCCACAAACTTACATAAAACTGATCATGCCTGAAGTTTGTCCGGATTCTAGTTTTTAACATAGGTCGGATAACCCCATATCTTAACTCGTTTAAGACATGGTTTTTTACCACTCCATACTTCATATGGAGTCTTATGCACAAATTTAGATAGAACTTGATTTAATAGGTATGTTACTGTTTCAAGCGCAAGTCTTCAGAATGAAAGAGGCAATTTAGCATTACTCATAATGGAGCGAACCATATCCAATAGAATACGGTTCCTCCGCTCCGATACACCATTGTGTTATGGTGTATATGGAGGAGTAAGCTGAGAGAGAATACCATTCTCTTTTAAAAAGTCTCGGAATTCCCTACTTAAGTACTCCCCTCCTCGATCAGATCGAAGGATCTTGATACTTTTTCCTGTCCGGTTCTCTACTTCGCTTTTAAATTCTTTGAACTTCTCAAAAGCTTCAGATTTGTGTTTTATGAGAAATACATATCCGAACCTAAAGAGATCATCAGTAAATGTAATGAAGTACGAGAACCCACCCTTTACATGTATAGACATTGGACCATATACATCACTGTGTATGAGTCCTAAGAGCTTTGTAGCTCTTTTTCTGTGTCTGGTGAACGGAGATTTGGTTATCTTTCCTTTGAGACAAGACTGATAAGTTTCATAAGATGAAAATTCGAACGGATTCAGATATCTATCTTTATGCAACTTACTTAGTTTTTTCTCACCGATATGACCAAGTCTACAATGCCATAAGTAGGTTTCGTTCATATCTGAACTTTTCCACTTGCGTGTGTGTAACACCCTAGCACTGTTATACTATATCTTATTTGGGGTATTTCAAATTTTGCGATTTCTTTATTACTTTTGTTTTTGGGTGCGGATAGTGTATTTGGTAACTGTGGTTAGTATCCGACCTGACCCGCATGTTTGAAACCCATCATGGTTTAAGATTACGTCAAATATTTGCTAGTACAGGGATCCATGCACATTTAGATTCTATACACATATATAATATTTTTGTATCCGCATATCTTTTAAATAATACAAATAAAAACCAAATAATATATTTTAATATCTAGCATGGCATGTTATCGTACCCTATATCATGTGGTTGCATCCATATATCATGTTCATGTCCTAAGTGTTAAAACAGATTCGTTTGGATCGCTATGTATATTTACGTAGATCCGTACTTGGGGGTATGCATTTTTATTGACTGGACATTGCATTATGGTTTAAACTTTTACGTATTTTCTCCATATTTAAAAACTAGATTTTTAGAAGGGACCCGGGTAATATTCGAAGTAATTTGATATTAGCTGTATAATCCAAATATATATATATTATAATATTTTTCTAAACCTATAAAGTAACAGTTATATATATATATAATATATTTATATAACCAATTATTCTCTCTCTCTCTTCTCAACCCTCTGTCTCTCTCTCACTATATATATATATATATATATTTATATTAATATAATAATATATCATACAAACCAACTTTCTCTCTCTTCCTCTCCTTTTTTCCTTCTTCCCGCCGCGAGAACCCCAGGAACCCTATCCACGCCCTAATGATGTGTCAGTTGTTTCAGGTAAGGAGGGTTATGATGGGGGTGATGCTAAAGCAGTCAATCTGTCGACCTCTTTCTCTAAATCTTCAATCATTAAGTCTCTAATTGAAGTGGGACTGGGTTCAAGAGTGTTAGGTGGGTGACCGTTAGCAAAACTCTGGGACGGTTGGTCACCCCATAGAAAAGGACAGCTTTCATGAATGTGGGAAGAATCGTGGCAATTTGAACAAACGAATTGGGACTGAGTATAAACAAAAGAATAAGAATCGTGAAAATTTGAATTAAATCGTGTATCACCCATATTAACAAGAATTCACAAATATCATAAAAACAAAGAATATCATACCCCTAGCAGTGTATGTTATGCTAGTTAACTAGACCTGCTTAAGAACCTGATTGTTGAAGTAAAACTGTGTCGAGAAACATACTTAAGATATACGGATCATGAAACCAGGTAAGTGCAGAGATAAGGGGAGGTTTTCCAACGCTTTCGCGAAATTCCTTAATTAGATAACCCTTTCTCGTGAACACTTGCCTAGACACCCGTGAACAATATACCGTTAAGCGGTGTTCTAAACACAGTTAACTCCTCCTAAAGAGCGTGAAGTACTTAAAGTCAGAGTTCTAATTAATTTTAAATTACTGGGGGTATGCAAGAATGCAGTTTTGTGATTTGTGGGCTACGGAGAAAAGGTGATGAAATCTTTTACCGTATCTTGTTTGGTCTTTTTGCCCTTAAATCCGTATTAAGATGCAAAATGCCCAATCACTAAAAGAATTTAAGAAATCAAGCAATTTAAGCAATTCTTTTTCGTTTAAGTTTTAAGCGCTGCAACAAATACGGTTAGTTCTTTGTGCAATTGGTGGCAAGCTTGTGCGAAGAATCCTGCAAAAGATAGAAATATTGGAATGCGTCGGATTCGAGAAGAATGTGTTAGAAAATACATACTGATGCGATTTGGGTTAAGAAACCCCTTTGAAGTGATTACGGGTATTTGAATGTTCGCTTGCATGAGTCAAACTACCCGGATCTTTGGCACTGTATTTCACTAACGTTTTGCAATTGAATTTGAGCCTCGCTCCGCATGATCGCTGGTCGTAATTCCTTAAAAACTGAAATGTCAGAAAAATACGATATTTAGTGTCAAAAAGCGATATATATGCCCCAATTCCTGCACACAAAAAATTATAAAAATCAAACAATACCAATAGATTACTGACAAGGCACTGGAGATAACACAAGAAAAAAAATTCAAAAATTCCCTGATTGGGTCGGCGAGATCGGATATTTCATCAATGCCGCCGGCCAAATGCAGAGTATTGGTGCTCGAATTTTGTGTGGCTCTTCCAGGCTACATTAGTAGTCTACTAGTATACTTTGATTTTTTAATTTAAGTTTAGAATGATTGCAGGTTTTAAGGACAGAGAACAAGTTAGAAAAAATTTCGTTTTGTTAGTTTTGAATTTTTTTTGAGTTAGTCGTTAGTTTGTGAGAAAGAACCAGAAATAACAATACCTAATGACTACCAACTCCCCGGCAACGGTGCCAAAAACTTGTTGGAACTTCACCCGCGCGAGCAAACGCGTATGTTTCGGAAATGGAAACGTTTTAAGGAAATGGATTGCGCACACAAGATCGTTCTTGTTTTAAAATTTATAAACCGCAAGTGCACTGCGCGTTGTAGAAAGCCGACAAGTACGGATCGATCCGCAGGGAATTGTGTATTAGGTTTTGTTGTTTAAGGTTCAACAAATAACGAATGGTTCGTTTGTCACAAAAAATAGAATACGAAAATAAGAAAAACAAGCAAGGAAGAAAATGGCTGTGGCTTTGGCTCGGATGGTCGAATCGCGATGATTCCTTCGACGCTCCCTTACTCATGAGTTGTCTTTCCTTGTGTCGATCTCGAAGCGACGTATGACATGTCAAGGCAGTTGCGAGGCACAAGTCGTCAAGTTGCCGATATTCGACGCAAACAGGAAACGAGTCCGTTTTGTTCACTTACACTTTGTATGTCCAAGTTTGGGGTATCAACACTAAGTACAAGGGTTAGCAAGCATACCACAACATCAAAAACACAAATTAGTGAGTAAGAGCAAATGATTTTCGTGTTAAATGTGCTAAGTGTTTGTGATGGTATATGGTATATGAAACCAAGAGATTTGTCAAGTCACTTAATCACAAAATGCTACATCGGCTGCGGTTCCGCAGACAGCTCCTATAGCTCCACCGTCCACTCAGACTCCCGCAGCCGCGGCTCCGCAAGCCACTACCCCGACGACGGCTGCGCAGACCACATCGCCAGCTCCACAGCCTGCTCAGACTCCTGCACGCTCCGCATTGTATGATTTATTAACCGAGGAGCAGGCGGGCCAGATTCTGGCGTTTATCAGAGGTAGAGCTGGACCGAGCTAGGGTAGCTTTTTGATTCTTATATTTTAAATATGTATTTATTTATATGATACATTCTGGACGATATTGATATTGGTGGTGCTTGCGTGTTTATATTGATATCATATTCTGCTTGTTGGTTTCTTTTGTATATTATGCGTGATGTGATTATGAATACTGCGATATATGTTCTGCGTGATGATTAATTTTATATATGATCGATATATAAATTATTGTGCACAGGGAGAGAAAAAAATGGGCAGCCCTTTTTAAAAAAAACCCTGATAATATGTACCTACGGATTTAACCGTAGGGCCCTTCATTGCCCCTACGGATTAATCCGTAGGGCCCAACAATGTACCTACAGATTTATCCGTAGAGGCAAAATATCAGGATACCTGATATTTTTCCCCTATGATCTCAGTATCAGGGGTTAAGCTTGCCCCTACGGATATATCCGTAGGGGCAAACAAATGCCACTACACAGTTATCCGTAGGGGCAAAATATCAGGATTCCTGATATTTTGCCCCTACGGATATATACCTACGCACTTATCCGTAGGGGCTACTACTTAGCCCTACGGATACGTCCGTAGGTACACCTAATCTATTTTATAAAACCGTAAATAAAATAAATTTTTTGGCCCTACGGCCTATTCCTTAGGGCAAACAGGACCTACACATAACTCCGTAGGGGCAATTTTTAGTCCGTAGGGGCAAGTTCAAGGCTTCGACTTGCACCTACAGGGTATTTTCTTGTCCCTACGGATATATCCGTAGGGGCAGTGGTTTGCTCCTACGGATATATCCGTAGGGGCAGTGGTTTGCTCCTACGGATAAATCCGTAGGGGCAACCCTTATTTGTAGTAGTGATCCAAACTTAGCAAACTTAACACCAAATTGATTTCAACTTAAACATTGTGAAATGGGGAAAGGGAGTGAATATGGTATATGAAGAGGTTACAAAGTAACCATGGTTTCAAAATACCATATCACATCAATACATAAAACAATCTCTAAGTTAGAATCATATATAAGCATATTAAACATAAATAAGAGGAGGAGGAAGGCAAAGTCTTTCATCTCACTTCCTTACTATCACCACAACCAAAGAAGATTAGTTACACAACATAATGAAAAGAAAAGAAAAGCAAGTAAAGAAAGGAAAGAAAATAAACAAAGCAATATATATTAACGTTTGAAGTTGAGATACAAGGTATTGTTAACTTGTTCAACCTCCATAATAAAGCTCCCAAGAGAAAGCTTCAAGAGGGAAGAAGAAGAAGAGACCAAGTAAAGCTCACACAACTCTCAAGCCTAAACCAAAAACTAAAATGGAAAATGGGTATATATTACATGGTATGTGAGACCCCTTCCCTTGCTCACTGATCTAGCTTTTATAGGCACAAAAAATATTAAACAAGTAATAAAAATAAGGTGATGTGACTGCAAGGGAGGGGCAGAAGAAAGATGGGGACAAACGGGGCAAGAGGGCCCGGGAGCTCGGACATATTGGGTGTGTCGCCTGTCTTGGTCCGAGCAATGAGGCTCGTATTGATGTGGTGGTCTCTTATCAAATTTAACATCATCCTGGTGCTGTTTGATTTGTCTATAATAACCTGGTTTGCATTCAGAGATTTGGAGAGAAACTTGAAGCTAATATCACATCAAAACTTTTTGCATTTATTACCCATGTCCCCCCACTTGCATAAGCCATCATTTGTGTGTGCCATGGGCAGCCCCACCATGGTCCATGCTAAAGAGTTGTGTGTGCACTTGTATTGTGTTAGACCAAAATTGTGTGCACACATTTATTTGCGAACGAACTCTTTGGATATCGGTCGGTTTCCTGTTCTGATTGCTGTGTTTGCTCCCAAGCGTTATATCCGTGATATTGAGTGTATTTCCAGTATTTAATCATGAATACATATAAACTGTAATTACTGAGCAGACATTGATTAATAGTACCGACATATAACAAAATAGATAATGAATGAGTGGTATTAACATGCAGTTTTCTGAGATGAACAAATACCCCCAAACTTATCTTTTGCTCGTCCCGAGCAAAACAAAAAATCCTAGCCTCACTTTCGCAGGGAACACAATTGCACTGAGTATGTACAACAAGCCGTTAAACCTCTAGGTGTCCCTAGTAGGAGGAGTGTTGTCTCCTAAGAGTTTTCAGTGGATTACACCCACAAAATCCAGTCAAGTTAGCGTCGTGGAGAAACTGTTGATTCTAATCTTAAGTTAGAGATCAAAGTTAGAAGTTCTATCACCTAAGTCAGAAACGTTAAACCCTATTTTTCACTCCTCACAATTTGTTTAACATAAGCTTATACGCGTCTTTACGTGATTGTGCGGATAGTGTCCATAAGGTTTTAAGAACTTTGATTAGGGTCATCATATCATAATTACGGACCAGGATAAATTTCTAAAGGATCACACGAGTTTGAAAGGAGTTAAATTTTCTCAAGTTTTTGTTCTCTAGTTAGGTTTCAAGTCAGAATTTCTATCGTTTTTAATAGAGAACCTAAGTCTTATTTTTCACTCCTACCTTTCACCTGTTGTTGTTCATACACACCTTTTGTTATCGTGCAAAACGTCTTAATAAATATACCTTCATATCTCCGCGAAAAAAAAACTGTTTTAATAGAAAACTCGTCTCCGCCAAGATTATGCTCCCACAAAGAACCATGCAGACTTTTAACTCGGAGAGAACACTTGCTTAGCTTGCTTTATTTGGCGATTGGAAACTTAGCGAGCTTTGGGTCAATGACTCCCAAACCAGATGGTTTTAGGGCATTAGGTGTGGAGACACCCCAAGGACTTAATTACCCAAGTTACCAAGGCCACAAAAAAAAGACTCGTTTTATTTTAAAATATTCGGAACTCAGTGAAAACGGAGATATAACCAGCATTTCTTTTAAATCCGAAGACGTTACATGTGGATAAGGTGTGTAATCACTCTAACAAGATTCCAGATGGGTTATTTTTCAGACTTATAGCTTCTATTAAAACCTCAATTATATCCTTCATATTCACCTTACTTTATGAACTATTCTTGATATTACTTAACTCAGAACAAACCTGTTTGATCCTAAAGATGTTTATCAATTTTAAAAGTTTTATAGACATGTCAGACTTTCATCAAATTCTCAAAAACATACGACATGTGTAAAGTGTTATAAAAGACGTATATCAACTATGGTTAAACATAAAGGAGGGTTATTTTTCGGGTCGTCAGTCTCACATAAAGGAGTTATTTCTAACTTATCAACCGAACTGTCGGACTTTGAATCTAAGTTCCCCCGCTAGCTAACATGAAAAGGTTTTTATGTTTTTTGAAGATTTTTTTTCAATTTTTATGGTTTTCTTTTAATATGTATGTAATGCAGAATGTACACATGATTCAGCAAAATAAACGCAGTGCTCACCCCCAAACCTGAGTTTTACGATGTCCTCATCGTTGCCCCCGTTTCCGGTAGCTAGACTTAGACATCAGGATGAGAATTTATTCAAAGAAAGAAAAAAAAACCTAAGTCTAATTACAGCATATACAAGTTAAAAGATTGGGTTAGTCCAGAAATTAATACCAACCATTTAAATTTTTTGTCAATATAGTGCAAGGGCTGGTAAAAGAATATATATATAACAAAAAAGAGAAGGAAAAAGGAAAGGTATATGTTAGATGTTAGTGAAGGGCACGGACGTGTGTATGTAGGGATCGGAAGACATTGAAGATGAAGATGAAGTTTTGAAGAGGTCAAAGAATTGTTTCCTGAATGAATTGAATTTTCATAAAGCACATGTTGAGTTTCGAAGTCAGGTTTGTTTAAAAACTGGAGTTCATCCGCAAAAAGTTCGGCAAAAGAAAGGTTCTTAGGATGTTCCCAAATTGATCTTGACTCAAACTCACCCAGAATATCAAGTTCATCCGCAAATATTTCTTCAAAACTCTGCATGAAAGAATGTTTTTCAAGGCTACCTTCCTCCTTTTGATTTTCCACAATCCTATTCTTATCACTATGGTTTTCTAATTCTCACAATACCATTTCTTCCTCATCACATTCACAAATGGGTAGGTATATGCCATCTAAAAAAGTAGGTTCCCACAATAACGTTTCTTCCGAAACAATATCACTAGGTGATACAAAAATTGTGGGTTCCTGATCATTGAACTCTTCTAACAATCTATCCAAACCATACCCGTCAAAATCATAAGCTTCCACTTCTAAAATTGGAATGCAAAAATTAGTCGGAGGTTTTTCTTGTGTGTCCTGATAACACTCAGTCAATTCAATTGCATCGTCATCTATGAAATCATCAAAATTCAATGGATCGTTTATCTTACTTGGGTGACTTCCTAGATGACAGATATTGACACTATATGGTTCTAATTGACTGTGTTCACTCTTTAGAATCACTACAGTTACATGCTCATCAATTCTGGCCAAAGTTTGAGCTTGAGCTTGAAATAATTGCTCAGACTGTTGTATACACAGAGCTAGTGTAGCAGCTGTTTGATTCTCAACCGCAATCATCACTTCAATACCTTTCTCTAAAGCGGTCAACCTAGCATCCATCTCATTATCATACCCTAATGATGTGTCAGTTGTTTCAGGTAAGGAGGGTTGTGATGGTGGTGATGCTAAAGCAGTCAATCTGTCGACCTCTTTCTCTAAATCTTCAATTATTAGGTCTCTAATTAAAGTAGGATTGGGTTCAAGAGTGTTAGGTGGGTGACCGTTAGCAAAACTCTGGGATGGTTGGTCACCCCCTAGAAAAGGACAACTTTCATGAATGTGGGAAGAATCGTGGCAATTTGAACAAACGAATTGGGACTGAGTATAAACAAAAGAATAAGAATCGTGAAAATTTGAATTAAATCGTGTATCACCCATATTAACAAGAATTCACAAATATCACAAAAACAAGGAATATCACACCCCTAGCAGTGTATGTTATGCTAGTCAACTAGACCTGCTCAAGAACCTGATTGTTGAAGTAAAACTGTGTCGAGAAACAGGCTCAAGATATACGGATCACAAAGCCAGGTAAGTGCAGAGATAAGGAGAGGTTTTCCAATGCTTTCGCAAAGTTCCTTAATTAGATAACTCTTTCTCGTGAACACCTGCCTAGACACCCGTGAACAATATACCGTTAAGCGGTGTTCTAAACACAGTTAACTCCTCCTAAAGAGTGCGAAGTCCTTAAAGTCAGAGTTCTAATTGATTTTAAATTACTGGGGGTTATGCAAGAATGCAGTTTTGTGATTTGTGGGCTACGGAAAAAAGGTGATGAAATCCTTTACCGTATCTTATTTGGTCTTTTTGCCCTTAAATCCGTATTAAGATGCAAAATGCGCAATCAATAAAAGAATTTAGGAAATCAAGCAATTTAAGCAATTCTTTTTCGTTTAATTTTTAAGCGCTGCAACAAATAGGGTTAGTTCTCTGTGCAATTGGTGGCAAGCTTGTGCGAAGAATCCTGCAGAAGATAGAAATATTAGAATGCGTCAGATTCGAGAAGAATGTGTTAGGAAATACGTACCGATGCGATTTGGTTTAAGAAACCCCTTTGAAGTGATTACGGGTAGTTGAATGTTCGCTTGCATGGGTCAAACTACCCGGATCTTTGGCACTGTACTTCACAAACGTTTTGTAATTGAATTTGAGTCTCGCTCCTCACGATCGCTGGTCGGAATTCCTTAAAAACTGAAATGTCGGAAAATACGTTATTTAGTGTCAAAAAGCGATATATATGCCCCAATTCCTGCACACAAAAAATTACAAAAATCAAACAATACCAATAGATTACTGACAAGGCACTGGAGATAACAAAAGAAAAAAAAATACCCTGATTGGGCCGGCGAGATCGGATATTTCATCAATGTCGCCGGCCAAATGCAAAGTATTGGTGCTCGAATTTTGTGTGGCTCTTCCAGGCTATATTTGTAACACCCTAGCTCATTTATAAAATTCTGTTTGTGTATTTCTTTATTATGGCTATTCTTAATTTATTGTGTTTTGGGTGCAAATAGTATAATTGGTATTCGTGTTTGCATCCGACCCGACCCGCATGCTTGAAACCTGTCTTGATTTCTGTTTTGGATTTATCCCCGCTAGTGCGGAGGATCCGTGCACTTTGTGTTCTTTGTCCTGTATACCTGCATTATATCTGGCATCTGTATTTTTTAATAATACAATTATAGTCAAATAAAATATTTTAAAATTATCTAGCATGGCCTGCACCATACCCCTGACCCTGTGGTAGCATCCGTACATCTTATTCTCGTCCCTTTTGGTGAAACGGACTCGTTTGGATCGCTACGTGCATCCATTTTTGGAGGTATGCATTTTCGTTACGCGGATATCCTATTTTTGTTTTGATTGACAAGAATATTATCCGTATTTTCAAACCGTAATTTAGACCCGACCCGGACATGTTTTCGACTATTTTTGTATTACCATGAAATCTCAAAATTAACAAATATTATATAACATATACTTAACTGTTAAATATTTACATATATTAGCGTTTATATATTTGTCACGACCCAAGTTTGGATGTGACAGGCACTCAGATTGTATCATATCGAAAGATATGCACAAATCCAAGTAAGCCAAAAACCAAGATCAAAATACCTTATTTCGGAATTATTTATGAAAATTTAGTTTTTTAAATAAAAATATCAAGTTATGAAGTTTATTCATTAAACAAATAATAAAGGTTAAGTTTGGTTGTATTCCGGGTTGGAATCAACAATACTAACAATAAACATGAATAAAAATATAGAACATCACTGAAACTCATAAAGAAAGAAGTTACGAAACTGATCAACCGATCTCAACTGTACATATATTTACCAACTCTCTTTTCTAAGTCAAAATACAAGTCTGATGGAGTCTTTCTAGATACAAAAGTACAAAACCCAAAAGGGAGGTTACTACACATGTAACCTACCGATCAAAAGATGAAATACGACTGCAAAAGTGATCCTGCCTCGCAGCTACCCGTCCACTCTATCCCTGCAAGGAACTGTGGCACAATGAGGATGAGTTGCCAACTCAGTGAATACGACTAACATATAACGGCGAATAAAGTAAATATGACAATCATGCTACTGAATATGAATCAATATGATATATGAGTATATGTGAAATCAAACAACAAATCTCATTATACTTCTGAAATCACAACTCAAGTAAATCATTTCTCGGTGTCCATCAATGACACAAAAACTTTCATTTCTCATAGGCATCATTCCCCGAATGATCCTATACTCATAATATCGGTCGTTATCCTCTAGATACACGCCGTATTTCTATAACCAACTCCGGTATCGAGTAACCTCGCTAGGCTCCCCCGTCTCAATACGGCTATCCTGCCCCTCGGTCTCGACCGGGTCCACCCTGTATCCAACTGTATATCTCCCCCACTCAGTATGGATAACATAAATCCGCGACCGTATATCTCCCCCACTCGGTCCGGAATAAAACCAAAAAAACAGAAATCATCTCAGGGTGGACATGTCACATCAATCAGGAAAATACTGGATTTATGTAATAGTATTCAAAACTCAAAACCATAAATCCTCAATTCTGTATCTATCTCATATCCAACATAGAAATACGCATAAAGCAACAGGATGCAAATAATGAATCTACCATATACTTGACATGTGAAATACGATATAATTCATGTTAATAAGTATGATATTTAAGTGTATGTGACATGGCAATATCGACGAGGTGTGTGTAGCATATAAGAGGTGCATGTGGCATGGCTCGTCGATAATTGTGAAGTGTTCTAACAACTAAGCAATATACAAGCATTTTAATGAATGAAATTCTAACATTTACACATGATGATATGAATATCACATTAAGTAAAACCATGGGCGAAACACGCCATCTTTGCTAAATTCCCCGGTAGATGTTTAGTCTACTCACCAGAAAGTCGAATCTACTCCGGAATCGCTAATCCTTTCCCTTTCCTCGCGGCTTCCGTATTCCTTGTATCCGCGTCTAAATATACCAATATAACGTATATAAGCAAACTAGTTATTCCGATATAGCGGAAATAGAAAACACGCTAACCCCCACAATTTATATACTATCTGATCTTTTAAGGCTATTAAACACTTAGTCTTGCTGGATTTTATCCCAAACTGCACTGTTTCAGAAATTAACACGCGACGTAGTTTCGTCGTGTCGTATTTAGCGTTTTACGATTTCATTTCCGATATATCATTCCAGATTTTAGTTACAGTAAAACTAAGTTAAATCAACAGTGCCAAAATACCCTAAATTGAACACTGTAGACTACCCAATTGACCAAACCCCCAAAACTTCCCACTTGGCCGGCGACGCCGGCCAAAACCCTACTGTCGCCGGCCCAAAACCGGCGCCCTGCCTCCGTATTCTTGTGGTGTGTTCTATTTAATTCCTACATCATTTCTATTCTGTTGAATTTATTTAATTAAGTTTCAGAACACAGCAGATTCTAACAGACACAAATTCTAACTAAATTACGATATTATGTGACTTACCTAAACTTTAATTAACTAATCTACAGAACTTAATCTTTACTAAGTTTAAGAAGTTACCCTCCTATTAGTTGTAGGAATAACCCTTCTTGATCAATCAACTCTTCCTAGTTTGAGGATGAACAATCTCCATGAACAAGCTCCTCATCATCTTCTTCTTCCTCTTGTTTTTCTCTCTTTCTCATTTACTTTCCTTTTCTTATAATTTCCTTTGAGTTTTCATTTATGTTTCAGATCTGAAAATGATTTATATATGTGGGTGGAGGAAGGGATAAGGTAAGGTGGAGGTGTCAAGGCCAAGGGTGTGCATGTTCCATGCAAGGAGGAGGTGTAGGTTGAAGGGTTATTGAAGCATGAGGTGTTTTGATTTACTTTCTATTTTCTTTTGATTTATTTTGATTTTGAATTCAGAACTGAATTGATATACTTTATTCACTTAAACCCTTGATAATACCTTATTTGCATAGAACTTAACTTTGCAATTTAACCCCTCACAACTAACTTATTATTAAACCCATCTTTTATTAAAATGAAGTTAAAATTTTCATTAAAACCCTTATAACTTATTTAATTTACATTCAAAATTTTTAAATTAAATTGTATTACATATAACTTATGAAGATTAACATATTTGATTTTAACCATTTTGTGATTTATCAGCTTATTCTAAATTTAATTAATTTTATTTATTTTTAGGTTTTTTCTAATTGTTACAATATACCCCCCTTAAGAAAATTCGGTCCCCGAATTTAAAATAATTACTAGACATACCTAAGAAAAGATGTGGAAATTTCATTCGCATCGCGTCCTCCGTCTCCCAAGTAATCTCCTCGCGATCCTTTCCTTGCCAGAGAACATTTACAGATGGCAGTGTCCTTGATCGTAATTGCTTTGCTTGTCTGTCCAAAATAGCAACGGGCTGCACTGTGAAGGATAGATCTGGCTCAAGCTGTAGAGTCTGATGCTGGATCGCATGAGATGGATCGTGAAGATATCTGCGTAGCATCGAAACATGGAACACCGGATGTACGTCGGGAAAACCCGGTGGAAGTGCTAACCGATAAGCCACAGCGCCCACTCTTTCTAAAATCTCGTAAGGTCCAACATATCTGGGGCTGAGCTTTCCTTTCTTCCCGAAGCGCATCACACCTTTCATTGGAGATACTCGAAGGAATACATTGTAACATTTCGAAAAAAATACATCAGCCTACCCTCGACATTTTCAACCCACCATTGCTGACCTGCACACTCCTATCAACACTTTTCAACCCCATATCTGATCTACATCAGCCCCTAACGCATTTCAGCCCCCCCATAGCTGAATTGCACACCCTAATCATGATGTTTCAGCCCCTAATGTCAAGCTTCAGCCCTCAATGTCAAGCTTCAGCCCCATTGTCAATATTCTCAGCCCACAATAGCTGAAATTCAGCTACCAATCAGCCATCATCAGCTATATCATCAGCTGAAACCATGCATTTCAGCCAATGGTTTCAGCAAAAACAGCGGCAACATCAGTCACAACACCCACCAGCCTTTAATCAACCCACACCCTCATCACACCACATAAAAAATTCACTACAAATAACACTTCTTCAAGTGTTGCAGCTGCTACTGCAACACACAGAGAAGAAAAAAGAAAAAGAAAAGAAAGAAAGAAAGAAAAGCAAGAGAAGGAAAGAGAGAGTTGCAGCAACAGCTGCAGAAACATTCTTTTGGAGCAATGGGGCAACTCCTCAACAGCACAACCCTTCCTTCTTCCCTTCTCCTTCCTCCTAGGACCCCCTCGAGGTATAATCTCGCAATCCAAACTCTTTTCTTACCAAGTTATAGTTGTTTAGCGGAAATATCGTGTTACTACGTGAATTAGTGCTAGTTTAGGAAATTTGAGCGAGACTTGACAAAGTATTAGTTTGGAATGTTGGTATAACCTTATTAGGAGTTGTTGATATCAGTTAAGCATAAATCTAACCCAGATTGGACACATTTCAAACATGGAACCCAAAACAGAACTTTTCATGTCGGTTTGTGAGGATATATGGCGTGCAGGTGAATCTGGAGTGATCCGGGGTCATTACGGGGAAAATAAACAATACCACGAGCCTATTTAGACCACTAGGAGACCACCCACTGAAGACGAGAGCCTAAATCCATGTTAGGGCCGGCCTCGCCGGGTTTTAGGGGGATGTCGCCGGCCCCACTGTTAAGTTAGGTGCCTAATTTGCTTCGGTAGGTCATATATATCCTGTACATCACCCCAGAGTTGTTTAATTGCCATGCTTTGACCTGAACAGAAATCTGGGACCACTTTTCTGGGTTGCTGCCATGTTTTTCATAATGTTTATAGATTTAAGTTTTGTTATTTGGTGATTCGTTTCTGTCGGGTGGCGTTTGGACGTCAACGACAGTGGATTTTGGCAGTGTTTGCACACAAGGTCACAGGTTTTTACCTATGGGCGTAGTGTGCACCATTTTGGTTTCCGATGTGATTTTTATGAGTTTTAGCATGTGATATCCTTGTAGGTACTCACGCGACGTCGAAGCGTTGGAGATGCAAATGGCGACATCGGCACCGGAACACATAACTAGGTGAGTAGATTTATATCTACGGGGAGAAGTCGGGTGGATGGCGTATAGCACCCCCGCAGTCCGAGGTGGTGTATACGGATGCGTATACACACCTATAAATATTATTGTTGTTGGGATTATTATTGATGATTTAAAATGGATATTGGTGAACTTGGATGATTTTGGTTACGAAACCATAGGGTAGTGGGTGCACTACACATTCATGCACACATATACATACTTGCATACATCCTCACTTCATAGATGCTTATGGGATTCGTTATGGACATGTGTTCACTTGGGTATGAGGCTATGTATTATTGTGGATTTGAGGATGATACATGGGATTGATATGAGTCGATGAGTTGATCTGAGATTATGATATCGGCGATATGACATGTTATGACAGTTAAATTCATAGATAAGATACACCTTGATACCTTAGCGGATTTTGGGATAATGATGCCATAGGAATAGTGACATAAATATGTAAATGATCGACATGTGATTATGATACGAGATATGATATGATATGATATGACAGGATATTTATAATAGGCCGCCTTGGACGGGGTATACTCCTTGAGATGATATGTGCTGATGATATCGATTTATACGGGATTGTCGACCAGTAGTTAGATCTTGATTATAGTAATGATGTTAGAATTGTACCAGACATAGGTCAGTACCCCGATGATGATATTGATAAAGAGAATACTTGATGATTAATATGACAAATGTGATATTGACCCATACCCAGATTGGGGATGTCGTACGACGGATTTACGTACGAGCTATAATCTGATGTTTTGATCCGCACTCTTGACTTGGGAATAACTGATTTTAGAGATATGATATCGGATGTGATATTATCGAGGCGGGATCACCGACTATATATATATATTTATATGTATCGACTCAGAGGTTAGGCGGTTTCCCTTACCTGCAGTTAGCTTATTACCTCAGCCTTATTGTTGACATAGCTGTACGACCTTTATGACATTAGATGCAGTTTAGCGATCATGGTGTTCAGTATTTCAGCTCCCGCATATTATTATTATTGCTCTGCATCGCATACTGTTATGATTCATATTCTATTATTGATATCATGCTACTAGGACACCAGCACCATTACCGATGATGCGTATGTTCCACATACACTTACTTGCCAGTTCACACACATCTTCATCGGTAATTGCCATGTCACTACACAGTAGTATTATTGCATCGGGATATGACCCTTGTATGTGCATACTATTATTCCATGTGGCAGGACATACAGTTACACTTGCATTCTATTTATATGTCACATACATCATGCTTCCTGATTATATGCATTGAGATATGTTGTTTCTATGTTATTCTGGATTTGGGAACCGTGGGTATTTCAAAGAGATTATGCAAATGTTTTAAAAACCCGGTTACCCTTGATATGATATTTCAGTGCGTTCACCATGTGTTTTCTCGGTGCTGAGAGTGACATATGAAACCCGAATCGAGGAGGCGGATGAGACCGATTGCGGGTACATGGTGGACCCGGTGCGGTACCCCGGGGCAAGAAGATCGCAGATGATGGCGTTGAGCCTGTGCAGGGGAGCACTACCTACCGGTGATATTACCCGACACGTCGGATATCCGGAGGATACCGTCGTAGTCATGAGATGGATGGTAGGGGCCGATCTGGACTGACGGCGCCCTAGATTTTGTGATTGAGGCATTGAGATTTCGAGATATTGAGGTACAGAGATTGTGATACAGAGGTATCGAGATACTGAGACTTATGTTTTGTGCCGATGCTAGGCACTGTTTATGCTGATTTCATTTATGATACCTCATTTTAAAAGTACAGAAATCTCACAAATTATGAAAGCAGTTTTCTTCAGTACATGCATTCTGTTTCATGCATTCATACATCATCTATATGATACATTGTTACCTGATGCACTGACATGGACATATGGGATTACACTTGGGTTTGATATTTACATTAGCCATGGTTAGAGATTACTGGTTATATTGAGGATTATTTATATTATGATCATATGACCTAGGTTGCGTCATACATGCGATTTTCTGTTCGTAGATCTTTTCTACTCACGAGTTGGCAACTCACCCCCGTTGTGCCCCAGTTTCTTGCAGGTGTTGCCGTACGGATTTCATTACGGCTTTGCGGGCACTGTACCTTTCGGGTGACTTGCTAGTAGGTAGGTTTATTGTATCTTACCCATCATTATACTTTGTATATTATATTTCAGTTGTATCTAGAATTTCCATCAACCAAAACTTGTACTTATTTGAGATAGAGACCAGTGGTGTTTATTCTTTCGACCTTAGAGTCGTGTGTTATATTTCCTTGGGTTTCTTGCTGGTTGAGTTTCATTCTGTTGTGATCCTCGCCTTTAGGCGTTGTATATTATGATGCATACAGGTTGATTAGGTATGGTTTTTCCTATTCTCTACTACTTCACTTGGTTTGGATTTCTGGGTTTCGGCTTACTTAGCATACGTACGTCTTGAGACGTTCGTAGTCTAAGTGCCGGTCATGTTCCGTAAATTCGGGTCGTGACAAAGTTGGTATCAGAGCGTTAGGTTTTACCTTCGGAGTATAGGATGACCCTTGGTTGATGGAATAGGTAACTAAAGTAGTGTGACGTACCGTGGTATGTCCGCGGCATATTTACGATGAGCCACTCCACTTAAGGAGCCTTAGGATGTACATTTTCTTGTCCAGTATCACATTCCTTCCTGATATAGCCTCATCGGTACCATTTTCGGTTTTGCTGCCATGATTACGGGCAGGGAGAGCTACGGCTAAGAGTTGCGGTCAGCATGAGCTCGTTACGAACGAGGACTGACCAGGGCGTGATTCTGGCGACACACGATTGTATAGATGTGTCTTTTGATTATGTTTTGCGCCACGAGCGATGGATGGATCGCTGTATGAGATTACTCGGACGTGCGGATTGGCACCAGAGGATTGAGCCACTGATAGAGGACAGCCAGATTTTGATGACCGTTGATGTATTGCTCATTCATGATGATTGAGGCACGGCGCAACGTGCAGACGAGCGAGTAGTTTTTGCTGCGAACGACAGGATATCGCCCGGATGTTAGAGCTATTGCAGTACGAGATCGTACTAAGAGATGATAGAAGATCGTTAGTCACCGATGATGAATGACTAAGACATGTGGATTGTTCTCTACCCCGATGCGAGGTCATCAGATAGACTGATTCCAGCTAGAGACAACTTCATGCGGAGACGTTGAGAGTCGACACAGACGATCGAATGACAGTAACCTATTATTCCAAGTTTAAGGTATTCAGAAGGACATGCAGGCAATTCTATGGTCCCTCTAGAAGAATGAAACCCTAACTCGACATAATGACCGTGTGAAAGCCTTTTGACCTTAGGGTTTGCCGCAGTTCTGCGACGCCATTAGTGAGGCTTGGGTTTGCCCTTCTACGGCTGGACCACCGATGCTGTGGTATATACGCGATAAAATTATACAATACCCAAGATGTTGAGCTCTTGGGGGATTATGAGGTTTTGAAGACTTGATCGGATGGCTCGATTTAATTCGGATGCTAGATGGTGAGATGCATTTCTTGGGAGACTCCAGATACGATGATAGCCGTTGGAGCTCAGTCCATGCAGCCACGACGAGACAAGTCCGAAGCGGTCGACATTAGAAAAAGTGGAGTAAGAGGTTCGTACAAGATCTGGATATGATGACGTTCCACTCCGCCGACATCAGAGATGCGATGCGCATGCCGAGGCAGAGTACTGGATATACCTTCCAGAAGGAGTCGCGATGAGTATGCAGCCGTTCCGGAACAAGAACCGGATATAGAAAAGGACGATGATTTCCGGACAGTTGGCAGAGATGAGATTGGAAGAGACCTTGAGCAGGATTCCTTCCAGGACACCGCTGCAATGATACTTGCACCCAGGATCAGATGTGTCACGTACATTCAGAGAGCTAGAGGCCGACGCCGGTGACATGTTGCTTTACGAGTGGTCGCGATGATTGGCCGAGAGATGACCAAGAAAGGTGCCAGAACGGAATCGTCCCCGTTAGCACACCTGACAGGGCCGATGGGCCGATGGATCGCGAGATTGGTAATCTACAGAGAAGCCTTGGACCTAGGAGTGGTCATGTTATGCACACCAGCAGGCCAGATTTCAGGATCGTCGATGAGACATGCTATGAGTGACTACGACAGTTTGCCCGAGATTATTGGAGGACGTGCTTGAGCAGAGCTATTCCGCCATACTTGATTTCGATATTTTGGGTAATTTATTAGCCTGATTTGATTTTGATGATTGAGGATTTACGATTTTTGCACAGTTGTTGCACTTGATATCGTTTTCAAGCCTTGGTTTCACATGTTTGTGATTTTATGGGTTGTAGACATTGGAGTTGATTTCGTGCGTATATACGCACACGATTTGATTTTTGCACTCGGTATAGTTCACATATGCTTACAGTGCAATGATTCGTATTTCGTGCACTTGGATGCAATGGACTTAGATTTCGATGGTGATGCTCGATATTTGTTTCGTGCATGATGGATGCACCGGATTTGGATTTTTTTTTTTTTTGCGCATGTTGGACGCATGTTAGGAGATGAGATTTGGTGCACACCAGATGCACTAAACCGAGAGTCTTCGTGCATGTCAGATGCACTTGATTTTTTTTTTCTGTCAGGCACACACGTCGCCTATGACAGATGTTTCGTGCACACCCGTTGCACCTTGATGTCGTGTGCACCAGTTTGGCACAAGTATGGGTTTTGATTTCCGTGCGTACCGGACGCACAGGGTTTTTATATGTATTCTTTGGAATTGATCCCTTAGGGAGCAGTACATTCCTATGATATTGCGATTGATTTTCGTACTGAGCATGACTGATCAGATGACAGTGCCTGGGTATATTTTGCATACATTGACAGATTTCAAAGGGATTTCCAAAAGCGAGCTATAGTCTCATTATTTACATACGTGTCATTTATGACACAAGACATTTAAAATGAGGAGACCCTTCTAAATCGTTTTCAAAACGGCGGATCGTGCATATTAAACAAAAGGTATATATGTATTTGGCTATTTTCTTATAGAGACGTCCGCCGCTGGGCAGTGTTATGCGCATTACGCATCGACTTTAAATAATTTGGCATGGATTCCTTTCAGATATTTACATGTACAGATTTGATATTTACATGTATAGTTCCGATTTCTAGCATATCGGTTTTGCCTTGGATTTGGCATTCGTGTTTTCACCTTGACTCTGATGATTGCGAGACGCTTGACGGAGTTTTGACTTCGAGTTATCTGTTTGTTACTCATGCACATGTATTGCGCTATGATGCCTTTTATGGATTGATGATTTCGGAGCCCCATTGGTTTGGACATTTTATTGAAATGTTTTAGAATTGGGAGGTTTAAATTTAAATTCGGGGACCGAATTTCTTTAAGGGGGGAAGACTGTAACATTTCGAAAAAAATACATCAGCCTACCCTCAACATTTTCAACCCACCATTGCTGACCTGCACACTCCTATCAACACTTTTCAACCCCATATCTGATCTACATCAGCCCCTAACGCATTTCAGCCCCCCCATAGCTGAATTGCACACCCTAATCATGATGTTTCAGCCCCTAATGTCAAGCTTCAGCCCTCAATGTCAAGCTTCAGCCCCATTGTCAATATTCTCAGCCCACAATAGCTGAAATTCAGCTACCAATCAGCCATCATCAGCTATATCATCAGCTGAAACCATGCATTTCAGCCAATGGTTTCAGCAAAAACAGCGGCAACATCAGTCACAACACCCACCAGCCTTTAATCAACCCACACCCTCATCACACCACATAAAAAATTCACTACAAATAACACTTCTTCAAGTGTTGCAGCTGCTACTGCAACACACAGAGAAGAAAAAAGAAAAAGAAAAGAAAGAAAGAAAGAAAAGCAAGAGAAGGAAAGAGAGAGTTGCAGCAACAGCTGCAGAAACATTCTTTTGGAGCAATGGGGCAACTCCTCAACAGCACAACCCTTCCTTCTTCCCTTCTCCTTCCTCCTAGGACCCCCTCGAGGTATAATCTCGCAATCCAAACTCTTTTCTTACCAAGTTATAGTTGTTTAGCGGAAATATCGTGTTACTACGTGAATTAGTGCTAGTTTAGGAAATTTGAGCGAGACTTGACAAAGTATTAGTTTGGAATGTTGGTATAACCTTATTAGGAGTTGTTGATATCAGTTAAGCATAAATCTAACCCAGATTGGACACATTTCAAACATGGAACCCAAAACAGAACTTTTCATGTCGGTTTGTGAGGATATATGGCGTGCAGGTGAATCTGGAGTGATCCGGGGTCATTACGGGGAAAATAAACAATACCACGAGCCTATTTAGACCACTAGGAGACCACCCACTGAAGACGAGAGCCTAAATCCATGTTAGGGCCGGCCTCGCCGGGTTTTAGGGGGATGTCGCCGGCCCCACTGTTAAGTTAGGTGCCTAATTTGCTTCGGTAGGTCATATATATCCTGTACATCACCCCAGAGTTGTTTAATTGCCATGCTTTGACCTGAACAGAAATCTGGGACCACTTTTCTGGGTTGCTGCCATGTTTTTCATAATGTTTATAGATTTAAGTTTTGTTATTTGGTGATTCGTTTCTGTCGGGTGGCGTTTGGACGTCAACGACAGTGGATTTTGGCAGTGTTTGCACACAAGGTCACAGGTTTTTACCTATGGGCGTAGTGTGCACCATTTTGGTTTCCGATGTGATTTTTATGAGTTTTAGCATGTGATATCCTTGTAGGTACTCACGCGACGTCGAAGCGTTGGAGATGCAAATGGCGACATCGGCACCGGAACACATAACTAGGTGAGTAGATTTATATCTACGGGGAGAAGTCGGGTGGATGGCGTATAGCACCCCCGCAGTCCGAGGTGGTGTATACGGATGCGTATACACACCTATAAATATTATTGTTGTTGGGATTATTATTGATGATTTAAAATGGATATTGGTGAACTTGGATGATTTTGGTTACGAAACCATAGGGTAGTGGGTGCACTACACATTCATGCACACATATACATACTTGCATACATCCTCACTTCATAGATGCTTATGGGATTCGTTATGGACATGTGTTCACTTGGGTATGAGGCTATGTATTATTGTGGATTTGAGGATGATACATGGGATTGATATGAGTCGATGAGTTGATCTGAGATTATGATATCGGCGATATGACATGTTATGACAGTTAAATTCATAGATAAGATACACCTTGATACCTTAGCGGATTTTGGGATAATGATGCCATAGGAATAGTGACATAAATATGTAAATGATCGACATGTGATTATGATACGAGATATGATATGATATGATATGACAGGATATTTATAATAGGCCGCCTTGGACGGGGTATACTCCTTGAGATGATATGTGCTGATGATATCGATTTATACGGGATTGTCGACCAGTAGTTAGATCTTGATTATAGTAATGATGTTAGAATTGTACCAGACATAGGTCAGTACCCCGATGATGATATTGATAAAGAGAATACTTGATGATTAATATGACAAATGTGATATTGACCCATACCCAGATTGGGGATGTCGTACGACGGATTTACGTACGAGCTATAATCTGATGTTTTGATCCGCACTCTTGACTTGGGAATAACTGATTTTAGAGATATGATATCGGATGTGATATTATCGAGGCGGGATCACCGACTATATATATATATTTATATGTATCGACTCAGAGGTTAGGCGGTTTCCCTTACCTGCAGTTAGCTTATTACCTCAGCCTTATTGTTGACATAGCTGTACGACCTTTATGACATTAGATGCAGTTTAGCGATCATGGTGTTCAGTATTTCAGCTCCCGCATATTATTATTATTGCTCTGCATCGCATACTGTTATGATTCATATTCTATTATTGATATCATGCTACTAGGACACCAGCACCATTACCGATGATGCGTATGTTCCACATACACTTACTTGCCAGTTCACACACATCTTCATCGGTAATTGCCATGTCACTACACAGTAGTATTATTGCATCGGGATATGACCCTTGTATGTGCATACTATTATTCCATGTGGCAGGACATACAGTTACACTTGCATTCTATTTATATGTCACATACATCATGCTTCCTGATTATATGCATTGAGATATGTTGTTTCTATGTTATTCTGGATTTGGGAACCGTGGGTATTTCAAAGAGATTATGCAAATGTTTTAAAAACCCGGTTACCCTTGATATGATATTTCAGTGCGTTCACCATGTGTTTTCTCGGTGCTGAGAGTGACATATGAAACCCGAATCGAGGAGGCGGATGAGACCGATTGCGGGTACATGGTGGACCCGGTGCGGTACCCCGGGGCAAGAAGATCGCAGATGATGGCGTTGAGCCTGTGCAGGGGAGCACTACCTACCGGTGATATTACCCGACACGTCGGATATCCGGAGGATACCGTCGTAGTCATGAGATGGATGGTAGGGGCCGATCTGGACTGACGGCGCCCTAGATTTTGTGATTGAGGCATTGAGATTTCGAGATATTGAGGTACAGAGATTGTGATACAGAGGTATCGAGATACTGAGACTTATGTTTTGTGCCGATGCTAGGCACTGTTTATGCTGATTTCATTTATGATACCTCATTTTAAAAGTACAGAAATCTCACAAATTATGAAAGCAGTTTTCTTCAGTACATGCATTCTGTTTCATGCATTCATACATCATCTATATGATACATTGTTACCTGATGCACTGACATGGACATATGGGATTACACTTGGGTTTGATATTTACATTAGCCATGGTTAGAGATTACTGGTTATATTGAGGATTATTTATATTATGATCATATGACCTAGGTTGCGTCATACATGCGATTTTCTGTTCGTAGATCTTTTCTACTCACGAGTTGGCAACTCACCCCCGTTGTGCCCCAGTTTCTTGCAGGTGTTGCCGTACGGATTTCATTACGGCTTTGCGGGCACTGTACCTTTCGGGTGACTTGCTAGTAGGTAGGTTTATTGTATCTTACCCATCATTATACTTTGTATATTATATTTCAGTTGTATCTAGAATTTCCATCAACCAAAACTTGTACTTATTTGAGATAGAGACCAGTGGTGTTTATTCTTTCGACCTTAGAGTCGTGTGTTATATTTCCTTGGGTTTCTTGCTGGTTGAGTTTCATTCTGTTGTGATCCTCGCCTTTAGGCGTTGTATATTATGATGCATACAGGTTGATTAGGTATGGTTTTTCCTATTCTCTACTACTTCACTTGGTTTGGATTTCTGGGTTTCGGCTTACTTAGCATACGTACGTCTTGAGACGTTCGTAGTCTAAGTGCCGGTCATGTTCCGTAAATTCGGGTCGTGACAAAGTTGGTATCAGAGCGTTAGGTTTTACCTTCGGAGTATAGGATGACCCTTGGTTGATGGAATAGGTAACTAAAGTAGTGTGACGTACCGTGGTATGTCCGCGGCATATTTACGATGAGCCACTCCACTTAAGGAGCCTTAGGATGTACATTTTCTTGTCCAGTATCACATTCCTTCCTGATATAGCCTCATCGGTACCATTTTCGGTTTTGCTGCCATGATTACGGGCAGGGAGAGCTACGGCTAAGAGTTGCGGTCAGCATGAGCTCGTTACGAACGAGGACTGACCAGGGCGTGATTCTGGCGACACACGATTGTATAGATGTGTCTTTTGATTATGTTTTGCGCCACGAGCGATGGATGGATCGCTGTATGAGATTACTCGGACGTGCGGATTGGCACCAGAGGATTGAGCCACTGATAGAGGACAGCCAGATTTTGATGACCGTTGATGTATTGCTCATTCATGATGATTGAGGCACGGCGCAACGTGCAGACGAGCGAGTAGTTTTTGCTGCGAACGACAGGATATCGCCCGGATGTTAGAGCTATTGCAGTACGAGATCGTACTAAGAGATGATAGAAGATCGTTAGTCACCGATGATGAATGACTAAGACATGTGGATTGTTCTCTACCCCGATGCGAGGTCATCAGATAGACTGATTCCAGCTAGAGACAACTTCATGCGGAGACGTTGAGAGTCGACACAGACGATCGAATGACAGTAACCTATTATTCCAAGTTTAAGGTATTCAGAAGGACATGCAGGCAATTCTATGGTCCCTCTAGAAGAATGAAACCCTAACTCGACATAATGACCGTGTGAAAGCCTTTTGACCTTAGGGTTTGCCGCAGTTCTGCGACGCCATTAGTGAGGCTTGGGTTTGCCCTTCTACGGCTGGACCACCGATGCTGTGGTATATACGCGATAAAATTATACAATACCCAAGATGTTGAGCTCTTGGGGGATTATGAGGTTTTGAAGACTTGATCGGATGGCTCGATTTAATTCGGATGCTAGATGGTGAGATGCATTTCTTGGGAGACTCCAGATACGATGATAGCCGTTGGAGCTCAGTCCATGCAGCCACGACGAGACAAGTCCGAAGCGGTCGACATTAGAAAAAGTGGAGTAAGAGGTTCGTACAAGATCTGGATATGATGACGTTCCACTCCGCCGACATCAGAGATGCGATGCGCATGCCGAGGCAGAGTACTGGATATACCTTCCAGAAGGAGTCGCGATGAGTATGCAGCCGTTCCGGAACAAGAACCGGATATAGAAAAGGACGATGATTTCCGGACAGTTGGCAGAGATGAGATTGGAAGAGACCTTGAGCAGGATTCCTTCCAGGACACCGCTGCAATGATACTTGCACCCAGGATCAGATGTGTCACGTACATTCAGAGAGCTAGAGGCCGACGCCGGTGACATGTTGCTTTACGAGTGGTCGCGATGATTGGCCGAGAGATGACCAAGAAAGGTGCCAGAACGGAATCGTCCCCGTTAGCACACCTGACAGGGCCGATGGGCCGATGGATCGCGAGATTGGTAATCTACAGAGAAGCCTTGGACCTAGGAGTGGTCATGTTATGCACACCAGCAGGCCAGATTTCAGGATCGTCGATGAGACATGCTATGAGTGACTACGACAGTTTGCCCGAGATTATTGGAGGACGTGCTTGAGCAGAGCTATTCCGCCATACTTGATTTCGATATTTTGGGTAATTTATTAGCCTGATTTGATTTTGATGATTGAGGATTTACGATTTTTGCACAGTTGTTGCACTTGATATCGTTTTCAAGCCTTGGTTTCACATGTTTGTGATTTTATGGGTTGTAGACATTGGAGTTGATTTCGTGCGTATATACGCACACGATTTGATTTTTGCACTCGGTATAGTTCACATATGCTTACAGTGCAATGATTCGTATTTCGTGCACTTGGATGCAATGGACTTAGATTTCGATGGTGATGCTCGATATTTGTTTCGTGCATGATGGATGCACCGGATTTGGATTTTTTTTTTTTTTGCGCATGTTGGACGCATGTTAGGAGATGAGATTTGGTGCACACCAGATGCACTAAACCGAGAGTCTTCGTGCATGTCAGATGCACTTGATTTTTTTTTTCTGTCAGGCACACACGTCGCCTATGACAGATGTTTCGTGCACACCCGTTGCACCTTGATGTCGTGTGCACCAGTTTGGCACAAGTATGGGTTTTGATTTCCGTGCGTACCGGACGCACAGGGTTTTTATATGTATTCTTTGGAATTGATCCCTTAGGGAGCAGTACATTCCTATGATATTGCGATTGATTTTCGTACTGAGCATGACTGATCAGATGACAGTGCCTGGGTATATTTTGCATACATTGACAGATTTCAAAGGGATTTCCAAAAGCGAGCTATAGTCTCATTATTTACATACGTGTCATTTATGACACAAGACATTTAAAATGAGGAGACCCTTCTAAATCGTTTTCAAAACGGCGGATCGTGCATATTAAACAAAAGGTATATATGTATTTGGCTATTTTCTTATAGAGACGTCCGCCGCTGGGCAGTGTTATGCGCATTACGCATCGACTTTAAATAATTTGGCATGGATTCCTTTCAGATATTTACATGTACAGATTTGATATTTACATGTATAGTTCCGATTTCTAGCATATCGGTTTTGCCTTGGATTTGGCATTCGTGTTTTCACCTTGACTCCGATGATTGCGAGACGCTTGACGGAGTTTTGACTTCGAGTTATCTGTTTGTTACTCATGCACATGTATTGCGCTATGATGCCTTTTATGGATTGATGATTTCGGAGCCCCATTGGTTTGGACATTTTATTGAAATGTTTTAGAATTGGGAGGTTTAAATTTAAATTCGGGGACCGAATTTCTTTAAGGGGGGAAGACTGTAACATTTCGAAAAAAATACATCAGCCTACCCTCAACATTTTCAACCCACCATTGCTGACCTGCACACTCCTATCAACACTTTTCAACCCCATATCTGATCTACATCAGCCCCTAACGCATTTCAGCCCCCCCATAGCTGAATTGCACACCCTAATCATGATGTTTCAGCCCCTAATGTCAAGCTTCAGCCCTCAATGTCAAGCTTCAGCCCCATTGTCAATATTCTCAGCCCACAATAGCTGAAATTCAGCTACCAATCAGCCATCATCAGCTATATCATCAGCTGAAACCATGCATTTCAGCCAATGGTTTCAGCAAAAACAGCGGCAACATCAGTCACAACACCCACCAGCCTTTAATCAACCCACACCCTCATCACACCACATAAAAAATTCACTACAAATAACACTTCTTCAAGTGTTGCAGCTGCTACTGCAACACACAGAGAAGAAAAAAGAAAAAGAAAAGAAAGAAAGAAAGAAAAGCAAGAGAAGGAAAGAGAGAGTTGCAGCAACAGCTGCAGAAACATTCTTTTGGAGCAATGGGGCAACTCCTCAACAGCACAACCCTTCCTTCTTCCCTTCTCCTTCCTCCTAGGACCCCCTCGAGGTATAATCTCGCAATCCAAACTCTTTTCTTACCAAGTTATAGTTGTTTAGCGGAAATATCGTGTTACTACGTGAATTAGTGCTAGTTTAGGAAATTTGAGCGAGACTTGACAAAGTATTAGTTTGGAATGTTGGTATAACCTTATTAGGAGTTGTTGATATCAGTTAAGCATAAATCTAACCCAGATTGGACACATTTCAAACATGGAACCCAAAACAGAACTTTTCATGTCGGTTTGTGAGGATATATGGCGTGCAGGTGAATCTGGAGTGATCCGGGGTCATTACGGGGAAAATAAACAATACCACGAGCCTATTTAGACCACTAGGAGACCACCCACTGAAGACGAGAGCCTAAATCCATGTTAGGGCCGGCCTCGCCGGGTTTTAGGGGGATGTCGCCGGCCCCACTGTTAAGTTAGGTGCCTAATTTGCTTCGGTAGGTCATATATATCCTGTACATCACCCCAGAGTTGTTTAATTGCCATGCTTTGACCTGAACAGAAATCTGGGACCACTTTTCTGGGTTGCTGCCATGTTTTTCATAATGTTTATAGATTTAAGTTTTGTTATTTGGTGATTCGTTTCTGTCGGGTGGCGTTTGGACGTCAACGACAGTGGATTTTGGCAGTGTTTGCACACAAGGTCACAGGTTTTTACCTATGGGCGTAGTGTGCACCATTTTGGTTTCCGATGTGATTTTTATGAGTTTTAGCATGTGATATCCTTGTAGGTACTCACGCGACGTCGAAGCGTTGGAGATGCAAATGGCGACATCGGCACCGGAACACATAACTAGGTGAGTAGATTTATATCTACGGGGAGAAGTCGGGTGGATGGCGTATAGCACCCCCGCAGTCCGAGGTGGTGTATACGGATGCGTATACACACCTATAAATATTATTGTTGTTGGGATTATTATTGATGATTTAAAATGGATATTGGTGAACTTGGATGATTTTGGTTACGAAACCATAGGGTAGTGGGTGCACTACACATTCATGCACACATATACATACTTGCATACATCCTCACTTCATAGATGCTTATGGGATTCGTTATGGACATGTGTTCACTTGGGTATGAGGCTATGTATTATTGTGGATTTGAGGATGATACATGGGATTGATATGAGTCGATGAGTTGATCTGAGATTATGATATCGGCGATATGACATGTTATGACAGTTAAATTCATAGATAAGATACACCTTGATACCTTAGCGGATTTTGGGATAATGATGCCATAGGAATAGTGACATAAATATGTAAATGATCGACATGTGATTATGATACGAGATATGATATGATATGATATGACAGGATATTTATAATAGGCCGCCTTGGACGGGGTATACTCCTTGAGATGATATGTGCTGATGATATCGATTTATACGGGATTGTCGACCAGTAGTTAGATCTTGATTATAGTAATGATGTTAGAATTGTACCAGACATAGGTCAGTACCCCGATGATGATATTGATAAAGAGAATACTTGATGATTAATATGACAAATGTGATATTGACCCATACCCAGATTGGGGATGTCGTACGACGGATTTACGTACGAGCTATAATCTGATGTTTTGATCCGCACTCTTGACTTGGGAATAACTGATTTTAGAGATATGATATCGGATGTGATATTATCGAGGCGGGATCACCGACTATATATATATATTTATATGTATCGACTCAGAGGTTAGGCGGTTTCCCTTACCTGCAGTTAGCTTATTACCTCAGCCTTATTGTTGACATAGCTGTACGACCTTTATGACATTAGATGCAGTTTAGCGATCATGGTGTTCAGTATTTCAGCTCCCGCATATTATTATTATTGCTCTGCATCGCATACTGTTATGATTCATATTCTATTATTGATATCATGCTACTAGGACACCAGCACCATTACCGATGATGCGTATGTTCCACATACACTTACTTGCCAGTTCACACACATCTTCATCGGTAATTGCCATGTCACTACACAGTAGTATTATTGCATCGGGATATGACCCTTGTATGTGCATACTATTATTCCATGTGGCAGGACATACAGTTACACTTGCATTCTATTTATATGTCACATACATCATGCTTCCTGATTATATGCATTGAGATATGTTGTTTCTATGTTATTCTGGATTTGGGAACCGTGGGTATTTCAAAGAGATTATGCAAATGTTTTAAAAACCCGGTTACCCTTGATATGATATTTCAGTGCGTTCACCATGTGTTTTCTCGGTGCTGAGAGTGACATATGAAACCCGAATCGAGGAGGCGGATGAGACCGATTGCGGGTACATGGTGGACCCGGTGCGATACCCCGGGGCAAGAAGATCGCAGATGATGGCGTTGAGCCTGTGCAGGGGAGCACTACCTACCGGTGATATTACCCGACACGTCGGATATCCGGAGGATACCGTCGTAGTCATGAGATGGATGGTAGGGGCCGATCTGGACTGACGGCGCCCTAGATTTTGTGATTGAGGCATTGAGATTTCGAGATATTGAGGTACAGAGATTGTGATACAGAGGTATCGAGATACTGAGACTTATGTTTTGTGCCGATGCTAGGCACTGTTTATGCTGATTTCATTTATGATACCTCATTTTAAAAGTACAGAAATCTCACAAATTATGAAAGCAGTTTTCTTCAGTACATGCATTCTGTTTCATGCATTCATACATCATCTATATGATACATTGTTACCTGATGCACTGACATGGACATATGGGATTACACTTGGGTTTGATATTTACATTAGCCATGGTTAGAGATTACTGGTTATATTGAGGATTATTTATATTATGATCGTATGACCTAGGTTGCGTCATACATGCGATTTTCTGTTCGTAGATCTTTTCTACTCACGAGTTGGCAACTCACCCCCGTTGTGCCCCAGTTTCTTGCAGGTGTTGCCGTACGGATTTCATTACGGCTTTGCGGGCACTGTACCTTTCGGGTGACTTGCTAGTAGGTGGGTTTATTGTATCTTACCCATCATTATACTTTGTATATTATATTTCAGTTGTATCTAGAATTTCCATCAACCAAAACTTGTACTTATTTGAGATAGAGACCAGTGATGTTTATTCTTTCGACCTTAGAGTCGTGTGTTATATTTCCTTGGGTTTCTTGCTGGTTGAGTTTCATTCTGTTGTGATCCTCGCCTTTAGGCGTTGTATATTATGATGCATACAGGTTGATTAGGTATGGTTTTTCCTATTCTCTACTACTTCACTTGGTTTGGATTTCTGGGTTTCGGCTTACTTAGCATACGTACGTCTTGAGACGTTCGTAGTCTAAGTGCCGGTCATGTTCCGTAAATTCGGGTCGTGACATACATGATCTCCCACATCAAACTCGAGTTTGCGTCGTCTTCGATCTGCATAAGACTTCTGTCTGCTTTGAGCCGCTTTCATTCTATCTCGTATCAAGTGAATCTTCTCTGTAGTTTCCTGTACTATCTGCGGTCCCAATATACATCTCTCACTAAGTTCTGTCCAGCAAACAGGTGATCTACATTTCCTTCCATACAAAGCTTCAAAGGGTGCCATCTGGATCGTCTCTTGAAAACTGTTGTTATACGAAAATTCTACCAAAGGTAGGTGACGATCCCAACTACCACCGAAATCTAGGCTACAAGCCCGAAGCATATCCTCTAGTATCTGAATGGTCCGCTCCGACTGACCGTCTGTCTGTGGGTGGAAAGCTGTACTGAAACTCAGTCGTGTACCAAGAGCGTCCTGAAGTTTCTGCCATAGCCTGCTCGTGAACTGGGTACCTCGATCTGATACTATGCATGTCGGCACTCCATGTAGACGTACAATCTCATCGATATAAACCTGTGCATACTGAGCAAATCCATATGTCGTCTTCACTGGAAGAAAATGAGCGGCCTTCTTCAGCCTATCCACAATCACCCAAATGGAATCGTACCCTCTGCTAGTCCTGGGTAGACCCACCACAAAATCCATGGAAATCTGTTCCCATTTCCACTCTGGAATGGGTAAGGGTTGCAGCTCCCCGGCTGGCCTCTGGTGTTCTGCTTTAACTTGTTGACACGTCAAGCATCGAGAAACAAAATCCGTAACATCCTTTTTCATTCCTTCCCACCAATAATAATTCTTCAAATCACGATACATTTTTGTGGAACCAGGATGAATACTGTATACTGATTTATGGGCATCCTCCAAAATCTCACGCCTCAACCCGTCAGAATCTGGCACACAGAGACGAGTCCTAAAACGTAATACTCCATGATCATCAATCACGAACTCCGTCTCCTTGCCCAGCCTAACATGATCCATAATCTCCATCAAGCGAGTATCGGTAGGCTGCGCATCTCGAATACGATCCAATAGCTGAGGTCTGGTGCGAACATGTGCTAACTGACCTCCTGCCAATGTGAACTCAAACTGTATACGACTATCATATAAGATCTTCCAGTCTGTAGAAGACTGTCTCTGCAAAATGCTCAAATGAGATAACTTACCTCCAGGCCTCCGACTCAAGGCATCTGCTACAATATTTGCTTTGCCTGGATGGTACAAAATCTCACAGTCGTAATCTTTCACCAATTCCATCCATCTACGCTGCCTGAGGTTCAGATCCTTCTGTTGGAAGATATACTTTAAACTTTTATGATCTGTGAAGATTTGACACGTTTCTCCATACAAGTAATGTCTCCAAATCTTCAATGCGAATACTACAGCAGCCATCTCTAGATCATGAGTAGGGTAATTTTGTTCATGCCTCTTCAATTGCCGAGAAGCATATGCTATAACCTTGCCGTATTGCATCAACACACAGCCTAAGCCCACTCTAGAAGCATCGCAATACACTACGAAACCCCCTGACCCGGAAGGTAAAGATAATACAGGTGCAGTCGTCAAACGCATCTTCAGCTGTTGGAAACTCTGCTCACAAGCATCAGTCCACTGAAAAGGAACTTCCTTCCTAGTCAATCCTGTCAAAGGTGCCGCTATCCTTGAGAAATCCTGTACGAAGCGTCTGTAATAACCTGCCAGACCTAAGAAACACCGAACCTCTGTAACTGACATAGGCCTGGGCCAGTGTTGTACCGCTTCAATCTTCTTTGGGTCTACGCATATACCTTGTCTTGTAACTATGTGACCCAAGAAATCCACACTATCGAGCCAAAAAGCACACTTAGAAAACTTTGCATACAATTTATGCTCCTTCAAGGTCTGCAACGTGATACGTAAATGCTGCTCGTGCTCCGTCTGACTCCGAGAATATACAAGAATATCATCTATGAATACTATAATAAACCGATCGATAAATGGTCTAAAGATACGGTTCATCATATCCATAAAAGCTGCTGGAGCATTGGTGAGTCCGAACGACATCACCAGGAATTCATAATGCCCATATCTCGTACGAAACGCCGTCTTCGGAATATCGTCCTTCCGAACCCTCAACTGATGATATCCTGACCTCAAGTCAATCTTTGAGAAGAATCCGGCTCCTTGCAACTGATCGAACAAGTCATCTATTCGCGGTAATGGATACCTGTTTCGCACCGTGACGCGATTCAGCTGTCGGTAGTCGATGCACATCCTCATACTACCGTCTTTCTTCTTCACAAATAACACAGGAGCTCCCCACGGTGAAACACTGGGACGAACAAGTCCTCTATCTAACAACTCTTGCAACTGGCCTTTGAGTTCTTTCAATTCCGTCGGTGCCATTCGATATGGTGGTATAGAAATAGGCCCTGCACCCGGAATCAAATCGATACAAAATTCAATCTCTCGATCAGGTGGCAATCCTGGTAACTCTGCAGGAAATACCTCAGGAAATTCTCGTATGATCGGGATTTGGTCCAATGGAACTTCAGCGACCCCTATGTCCTGAATAAAAGCCAAGAACCCAAGACAACCCTTCTTCAACAGCCGCCCCGCACAAAAAGCAGAAATCATGTTGACAGGGGTTAACTTGCAATCCCCCTGCACAACAAACACCGGTTCACCTGGAAAACAAAATCTAACCGCTTTTCCTCTACAATCTACATAGGCATGACAAGCGGCTAACCAATCCATCCCAAGAAGTATATCAAAATCCAACATGTCCAAGAGAATCAGATCAACTAGTGAATCTCTATTACCAATACGCACCGAACACGATCTAAATACGTGTCGAGCTATAAAGGAATTTCCAACTGGAGTAATCACTACCAATGGTAACTCTAATAATGACGACTCCTTCCCCAACAAAAGTGCGAATCGTGAAGATACATAAGAATGTGTAGAACCGGGATCAAATAAAACATGTGCCTCTAATGAGCATACTGTAAGAGTACCTGTCACGACTGCATTTGATGCCTGGGCATCCTGTGGAGTCAGCGCAAAATCCCGTGCCTGGCCCCTGCCCGCATCCTGTCGTCCTCTACCTCTATCTCCTCTACCTCTCTGAGCACGTCCCGCATAGCCTCTACCTCGTGGTGCAATTGCCTGGCGTGTAGCTCCAACTGGGGGAGGAAGTAAAGCCATCGGTGTAGGAGGTGGAAGAGGTAAAACAGCCTGTGGAGCAACGGTCCCGCCCTGAGATCTACAATCTCGCGCAAAGTGTCCGGGAAGTCCACAACTATAACAGGTAGATGGTGGTCTCTGATCACCAGGATAAGAACTGAACATCTGGCCCTGTATCCAATCTCGTCCAACACTGCGGCCTGGAATATATCTGCCTGGATAAGACCCTCTACCTCGGCCAAACTGTCTATTTGTCGGCACGAATGGTCTACTCCTCTTTGGCTCCGTAACAACTCCTGACTGGCTCAAACGCTCCTCTACTCGAATCGCCGCATCCATGGCCTGTGCATATGTATCAAAATGCTGGGAGCCTATCGCCAGATACAACTGTGTGTCCAAACTCCTTAGGAACCTTTTCACCCGAAGCTCCTCTGTAGGTACTAAGTATGGGGCATATCATGATAGCTGGGTGAATCGTAAGTCATAATCGGCTACTGACATACTTGCTGATTTCTTCAACGCTTCGAAACTGCTAGCTCTAGCATCCCTCACACTCTCGGGAAGAAATCTGGCAAGAAAGACTGTAGAAAACTCGGTCCACGTCATCGGAGGAAGATTCGTAGCTCGCCCTCTCTCCATCGACTCACACCACTCCTGTGCAAGTCCCTCCAAACGAAAGCTAGTCAGCTCAACTGACCTCGCATCAGAACATCGTAATGATCTGCCTATCCTCGCCATTCTATCAAGAAAAGACTGAGGATCTACCGCCACATCGGTCCCTGTGAATACCGGTGGTCTCAATCTCATAAACTCCGCAAGTGATACCTCCATCACTCTCGTATCTACTGGTGCTACCGTCTGTGTAGGCTGTACCTCGGACTCTGCTACGGTCGGTGCTGGATCTGATCTCAAAGCTCGAGTGGTCTCAGCTAACTGTCCTACCACTCGCTGTAATCCCAACATACCCTCCTCGATCCTAGTCATGCGATCTGGAGGAGGAGGATCAGCATGCTCATGTACCTCCTGCACGTCCGGTGTACCAGTCCTCGTCACAGGCGGACTCGCCATAGCTGCATTCCTGGCTGCGGCTCGCCTAGCCCGCGTAGCCATAGCAACTGGAACAAGAAACGAGAGTTGATAAGATGTGGGAACAGAAGTAATCAATAACGGAGAATCAACGGAAGAATAGATCAAGATAAACATCCTAAGGTTAGTTAGGCTGAATACGATAACGTAAATATGCCGCGGAACATACGTACGGTACTGCATTCGTCCTAATTCACCTACTCCATCAAACCAAAGGTCATCCTATCTCTCAGACTTACATAAACCTAGTGAAATCCCTTACTGAATTCCGTAAGGTTACTCCTAAGCTCTGATACCAACTTTGTCACGACCCAAGTTTGGATGTGACAGGCACTCAGATTGTATCATATCGAAAGATATGCTCAAATCCAAGTAAGCCAAAAACCAAGATCAAAATACCTTATTTCGGAATTATTTATGAAAATTTAGTTTTTTAAATAAAAATCTCAAGTTATGAAGTTTATTCATTAAACAAATAATAAAGGTTAAGTTTGGTTGTATTCCGGGTTGGAATCAACAATACTAACAATAAACATGAATAAAAATATAGAACATCACTGAAACTCATAAAGAAAGAAGTTACGAAACTGATCAACTGATCTCAACTGTACATATATTTACCAACTCTCTTTTCTAAGTCAAAATACAAGTCTGATGGAGTCTTTCTAGATACAAAAGTACAAAACCCAAAAGGGAGGTTACTACACATGTAACCTACCGATCAAAAGATGAAATACGACTGCAAAAGTGATCCTGCCTCGCAGCTACCCGTCCACTCTATCCCTGCAAGGAACTGTGGCACAACGGGGATGAGTTGCCAACTCAGTGAATACGACTAACATATAACGGCGAATAAAGTAAATATGACAATCATGCTACTGAATATGAATCAATATGATATATGAGTATATGTGAAATCAAACAACAAATCTCATTATACTTCTGAAATCACAACTCAAGTAAATCATTTCTCGGTGTCCATCAATGACACAAAAACTTTCATTTCTCATAGGCATCATTCCCCGAACGATCCTATACTCATAATATCGGTCGTTATCCTCTAGATACACGCCGTATTTCTATAACCAACTCCGGTATCGAGTAACCTCGCTAGGCTCCCCCGTCTCAATACGGCTATCCTGCCCCTCGGTCTCGACCGGGTCCACCCTGTATCCAACTGTATATCTCCCCCACTCAGTATGGATAACGTAAATCCGCGACCGTATATCTCCCCCACTCGGTCCAGAATAAAACCAAAAAAACAGAAATCATCTCAGGGTGGACATGTCACATCAATCAGGAAAATACTGGATTTATGTAATAGTATTCAAAACTCAAAACCATAAATCCTCAATTCTGTATCTATCTCATATCCAACATAGAAATACGCATAAAGCAACAGGATGCAAATAATGAATCTACCATATACTTGACATGTGAAATACGATATAATTCATGTTAATAAGTATGATATTTAAGTGTATGTGACATGGCAATATCGACGAGGTGTGTGTAGCATATAAGAGGTGCATGTGGCATGGCTCGTCGATAATTGTGAAGTGTTCTAACAACTAAGCAATATACAAGCATTTTAATGAATGAAATTCTAACATTTACACATGATGATATGAATATCATATTAAGTAAAACCATGGGCGAAACACGCCATCTTTGCTAAATTCCCCGGTAGATGTTTAGTCTACTCACCGGAAAGTCGAATCTACTCCGGAATCGCTAATCCTTTCCCTTTCCTCGCGGCTTCCGTATTCCTTATATCCGCGTCTAAATATACCAATATAACGTATATAAGCAAACTAGTTATTCCGATATAGCGGAAATAGAAAACACGCTAACCCCCACAATTTATATACTATCTGATCTTTTAAGGCTATTAAACACTTAGTCTTGCTGGATTTTATCCCAAACTGCACTGTTTCAGAAATTAACACGCGACGTAGTTTCGTCGTGTCGTATTTAGCGTTTTACGATTTCATTTCCGACATATCATTCCAGATTTTAGTTACAGTAAAACTAAGTTAAATCAACAGTGCCAAAATACCCTAAATTGAACACTGTAGACTACCCAATTGACCAAACCCCCAAAACTTCCCACTTGGCCGGCGACGCCGGCCAAAACCCTACTGTCGCCGGCCCAAAACCGGTGCCCTGCCTCCGTATTCTTGTGGTGTGTTCTATTTAATTCCTACATCATTTCTACTCTGTTGAATTTATTTAATTAAGTTTCAGAACACAGCAGATTCTAACAGACACAAATTCTAACTAAATTACGATATTATGTGACTTACCTAAACTTTAATTAAGTAATCTACAGAACTTAATCTTTACTAAGTTTAAGAAGTTACCCTCCTATTAGTTGTAGGAATAACCCTTCTTGATCAATCAACTCTTCCTAGTTTGAGGATGAACAATCTCCATGAACAAGCTCCTCATCATCTTCTTCTTCCTCTTGTTTTTCTCTCTTTCTCATTTACTTTCCTTTTCTTATAATTTCCTTTGAGTTTTCATTTATGTTTCAGATCTGAAAATGATTTATATATGTGGGTGGAGGAAGGGATAAGGTAAGGTGGAGGTGTCAAGGCCAAGGGTGTGCATGTTCCATGCAAGGAGGAGGTGTAGGTTGAAGGGTTATTGAAGCATGAGGTGTTTTGATTTACTTTCTATTTTCTTTTGATTTATTTTGATTTTGAATTCAGAACTGAATTGATATACTTTATTCACTTAAACCCTTGATAATACCTTATTTGCATAGAACTTAACTTTGCAATTTAACCCCTCACAACTAACTTATTATAAAACCCATCTTTTATTAAAATGAAGCTAAAATTTTCATTAAAACCCTTATAACTTATTTAATTTACATTCAAAATTTTTAAATTAAATTGTAATACATATAACTTATGAAGATTAACATATTTGATTTTAACCATTTTGTGATTTATCAGCTTATTCTAAATTTAATTAATTTTATTTATTTTTAGGTTTTTCCTAATTGTTACAATATTTTATTAACAAATATATTTTCCTAATCCTAACATTCTATCCTTAACTCACTGATTCTCTCTCCGTACACTATATATACATACACACCTAAATATATTTTTAACAAAAAAAATCCTAACCCTACAGTTCTCCTCTTTATATGTATTATATTTATATTTTTTTATACCCTATTTCTATTAAAACCCACCCCCACGTAGCCCCCTCTCTCTCTGCCACCGCTTTTTCCCTCCTTCGTCACTACGAAACCCATTGTCTGTGAACCATCGCTGCACCACCTCGTCGCTGTTGCCCGCGTCGTCGACCTCACCTCCACCTCTTCCATTCTTCTTCCTTCTCCTCTCACCTCTTTCAAACCCGAGGCTTTCCCTGCACACCCGAGCTCACCCCCGACGTCAAGAACCGACCCATCAACACCTCACCGACCTCGTCACCTTGAAACCTCGCCGGAAACCCCGACCCCATCACCTCATCTAGCCTCTGTCCCAGAACCCTCGAGCCAACCCCAGAGCACCGGCCCCTTCTTCTTCCTCTTCTTCTTCTTCTTCTTTCTTCTCTTTTCTTCTTGTTTCTTGTTTTCCGGTCATCGCCGGAGCCGTGCCGTCGCTGATGATCCAGGCGACCCAGTGGACATCCCCAGCTAGCGTGGTCATATTCTTGCATTGCCTGGTTCTGTTATGTATGCCCGCGTGCGCATCGCGACATTTTCTTACGTCGTACGTGGCGTACGCACCCCGTCGTGAGATCCGATCAGGCAAGTTTATCTTGCTACATGCTATGTGTTGGGGTAAAAATTTACACCCCGGTTGACCGAGTCAAAGTCAAGGTCAACCCCCAAGCTAGGTGGGCCCAAGCCCAGGTCAAGCGGGCCCATGCCCAAGTCGAGCCCGCGGCCAGCCTCCTCCATGCCAAAATATAGATCATGTAATAAATAATTTTTTATACATGAGTGCATGCAAAATGGGCATAAAGCCAATATTTTGTAAGCCTATGGCTTATGTGCAAAAAGAAATGACACATGAGCCATGGGATGGCTAAAATGCCATTTTGTGAAGCCCAATGGGCTATATGTAAATATGTAAGCCTATAAAAGGCAACATGATGATGAATAAAGCAACACTTTTTCATTCTCCCAAAAACCTAGGGTTTGTACATCTTTCCCTTTTCTGAAGGCTTCAAACCTTCTTCTTTCTTTTGAATTAAATCAAGAGTTTTACTCTTCCTTTTCCAAAACTAAATAGTTTTTCACCACAAAACCCACAAAGGGGAACTTGGATCTACCATTAGATCTCAAAAAGAAGAGATTTTGAGATCTCACATCTCTTGATCTTCAAGATCCAGCCAACAGAGGAGGAAGAAGAAGAACCCATTTCCTCAACCAAAACATTTTTAGGAGTTTTAACTCCATATATATATATATAACAACAAATATTTCCTTTCTGAAGCATAGCTTCTGTTTCTGGGACTAGAAGCCCCTTTTTCCTCGCCGGCGCCCAAGCGCCCAAGCGCCGAGCGCCCAAGTGCTGACACGTGGCGCGCTAGCGCTCGAGCGCAAAGCGCCCACGAGCCGACACGTGGCGCGCTAGCGCCCGAGCGCAAAGCGCCCGAGCGCAAAGCGCCCACGTGCCGACACGTGGCGCGCTTGCGCTCCGGCGCACTGCGCCCGAGCGCAAAGCGCCCACGTACCGACACGTGGCGTGCTTGCGCTCCAGCGCTCTACGCCCGAGCGCAAAGCGCCCACGTGCCGACATGTGGCGCGCTTGCGCTCCAGCGCCTTGCGCTCAAGCGCAAACGCCCACGTGCCGACACGTGGCGCGCTTGCGCCTAAGCGCACAGCGCTCGAGGCGCTGGCCCCCACGCATCCTTTGGATGTCTTTTCCCCCTCTTTTTTTATATATATATATACATATATATATATATATACATATATATACATATATATATACATACATATGCATACATATGTGCACACACACATACACCACGACACATGCCGGAGATTCGGATCCCCACAATCAATAAACCCCGGCCTATCCCAGGCAGGGGAAATCTGTAGTATACGCCTGACAAGCGCGCGCGTATTCCCATCTCAATGGGGTGACGAAAAATACCCTACAGATTCTGGCACGCCCGGTGGGACGGATCTCTCCTCCCATATTCGGGTTAAACGTTCATGCGAACTCAATCAGTATACATATCTATATTTATACTAAAATAATTCTCTTTCATGCAGGTCTTCAAGCAATCACTTTTCAACAATGTCTCTAAAGACGATCTCAGCTCTCAGCACGACTCCCGTCTCCTACACGATGAAGATGGACTCCAGGACGGTCCTGCCGGCCAGTCTCGGGCGACAATGGGAGGAGGAGCCGCTACCATTCGGCTCTATCATGTTCGTGTCAGCTAACGCCATCCCAGCTCCTCAATCCCCGGTGGAAGACAGACCGGTCTCGAAAGGAAAGAGACCAAATGTGGTGATCTCGAGGGCGTCTCAACCCAAACGCAAGTCGGTGTCTGAACGACTTTCCTTGGCCCCAACTAGGGGCAAGGCCATCAACACCAACAAAGCTACAACGCGTCTTGAGCAATCTCCAGCAGCGCCTCCGACAACTGCTCGATTAGGTGTCTTCTCAAGCCTCCCCATCACTCAGCCTATGGCGGCTCCCCGAAGAGCAGAAGCCTGCCAAGCGCTTAAGGCAGAGAAGCTGAGGCAGAAGCGGCTCAGATATAGAGCCATCCAAAGGGCTAGGGCTCTGGACATGTTAAAATTTATGAATTTCCAAAGCCCGGACCGCTCCGCGAAACCAGCTGCCAGTGATGAAAGAATGGCTGAATGTGTTATCCACACTGTCTACATGGCCGGATATGAAGAAACGAACCCTCCTCTTCTTCACAGCCATGGTGATGATATGGTTGACGCTACCCAGCATCGGCTCGATCTAAATGATGAAGAGCCCGCGCAGGCCGATAAGCCAGAGGAGCCCGTGGTTCCTGCAGAATTGAGCTCAGGCAATAAAGATTACCCGGTTGTCATAGCCGGAACAACAGAACAAGCATTATTCCAATGGCTTCAAAGGAAATTTCAGGACAGGGATGAGAAGGTGGCCAAGGTCTATTCCAAAGTCGACGAGCTGGCAAACGTCGTGGCAGATCTCGCGACCTAAGTCACCCGATTGCAATTACAGCAGAATCAAATTTTGGCTCATGAGCCAGGGATTGATACCCGGGGGCAGCCAACTGATATCCCTTTCAACCTAAAAGCGGAGCGCCTTCGCGAAAAACGGCCGCAATCAGCCTCCAGTCCCTCCGATACATACGCCGGGGGGGGGAATCGCCTCTGAAAGAGAAGCTGGAAAAGGTCTATTCCTTCAAGAGGGAAAAGGTCCATAAGATATTCAGGGACGCCCTAAGAAACGGTCTACAACTGGCAGAATCAAAGAGACCGCAAGAAGAGAATATGACCCACGACCCAAAATATTGCCCCTATCACAGGGTGATAGGTCATGCCATTGAGGACTGCTTCGTCTTCAAAGATTGGGTTGAAAGGCAATACAAGATGGGAGAGATAGAACTGTCTAAAGGCGTGTTAGCAAACAGTCAAGCTACGATCGCCGATTTCATGCAAATGGAGACCGAAGCCTTTCGGGAACCTAATCCTCCCAGACATGTGCCTCGAGGACCAGCATCAGTAAAGGCACCTACTCCAATGGAGAGAAAGAAGAAGGTATACTCCTTCAGGAGGGATGAAGTCCGCAAAATATTCATGGACGCCTTGAACAACGGTTTGCAACTGCCTGTTCCGAAGAGGACACAGGAAATGAACATGACCGGCAATCCCATATACTGCCCATATCATAGAGTGGTGGGTCATACCATCGAAAACTGCTATATTTTCAAAGGTTGGACAGAGGACCAATATAAGCTTGGAAAAACCTCACAATCCTCGGATGTATCGGCAAGCCACAGAGCTAGGCCATCAACACAGCTCCGCCAAGATCAAAGTTCAAGGAGCTGGGATAAGCAAAAAGGACCACCACGTCATTAAACTGGGAACACCCGTCGACCACCACGTCATTAAACTGGGAACCATCGACCTCTAAGTCGTTAAACTGGGAATGTAAAAAAAATGTAAATAAACAAAAAATGTGTAAATAAAAGAAAAATAAAGAAAAGCCGAAATGATGGGGCAACTCGCAAAAAAAAACCGCGAGTAAAGATAAACATGAAAATAAAGCCGAAATGATGGGGCAACCGCGAATAAATAGCCGAAATGATAGGGCAATCGCGACCTTCGCGATATGAAAAGCTGAAATGATAGAGCAATCGCGGTAAAAAAAAAACTGGAGAATGATGAGTTGCTCCTGGTACCATATTCCAGTGCAGCGATGCAGACGCCAACAAAAATCCATTTTTTCAAAATTCTTCCGGCCCTACGGCCAGCCCCCAAATTGACTGCCGTATACAATCCACGGGCTCAAATAATTCTCATCATACCCATGCCCCACCGTAATCACCAGTTACGCGGCTGGTCTCCGCCTTTGGAGTTATGCTCCATTGAGAAGACCCACTCATGTGTCCTCACGATACATGAGGAGAACAAACCTTTGTGGGATCCTTACGACTCACAAAGGAAAAACACACTTAGGAGTCCTCACGACTCCTAAGGAGAAAATACACCTGCGGGATCCTCACGACTCGCAGGGAGAAAATGCTTTTATGGGACCCTCACGGCCCATAAAATTGAAAAGCCTTAGGCGATAGGGACCTAAACCCGTCTCCTAAGCCATCGCTCCGCCAACAAGAGTAGGTAAATGTTGAATTGCTCCTGGCACCTCTGCTTCAGTGTTAGCAACGCTGATACCGGCCCCTACCCCAAAATTCCAAGCTCGCCATCAATAGACCCCTAAGTCTTTAAACTGGAAACAGATGACCTCCAAGTCGTTAAACTGGAAACAGATGACCACCAAGTCGTTAAACTCGAAACAGATGACCTCTAAGTCGTTAAACTGGAAACAGTAGACCTCTAAGTCTCTAAACTGGAAACAGATGACCACCAAGTTGTTAAACTGGAAACAGATGACCACCAAGTCGTTAAACTGGAAATAGATGACCACCAAGTCGTTAAACTGGAAACAGATGACCTCTATGTCGTTAAACTGGAAACAGATGACCTCCAAGTCGTTAAACTGGAAATAGATGACCTCTAAGTCGTTAAACTGGAAACAGTAGACCTCTAAGTCTCTAAACTGGAAACAGATGACCACCAAGTCGTTAAACTGGAAACAGATGACCTCTATGTCGTTAAACTGGAAACATTAGACCTCTAAGTCTCTAAACTGGAAACAGATGACCACCAAGTCGTTAAACTGGAAATAGATGACCACCAAGTCATTAAACTGGAAACAGATGACCACCATGTCATTAAACTGGAAACAAATGACCGCCATGTCGTTAAACTGGAAACAAATGACCGCTAAGTCGTTAAACTGGGCACCACAGACCCTTAAGTCTTTAAACTGGAAACAGATGACCGCTAAGTCGTTAAACTGGAAACAGTCGACCTCTAAGTCATTAAACTGGGAACGAGGGAAATCCACTCATGTGTCCTCACGATACATGAGGACAACAAACCTTTGTGGGATCCTTACGACTCACAAAGAAAAAACACACTTAGGAGTCCTCACGACTCCTAAGGAGAAAATACATCTGCGGGATCCTTACGACTCGCAGGGAGAAAATGCTTTTATGGGACCCTCACGGCCCATAAAATTGAAAAGCCTTAGGCGATAGGGATCTGAACCTGTCTCCTAAGCCATCGCTCCCCAATCCCCAAGTGGAGAATGATGAGTCGCTCCTGGTTCCATATCCCAGTGCAGCGATGCAGACGCTATCCAAATTCCAAATCCCAACGGCGAATGATGAGTCGCTCCTGGTACCATATTCCAGTGCAACGATGCAGACGCCAACAAAGACCCAAAATGCTTTTGGACCTACGGTCTGGATCATACATCCTGTAAAACCGTATACAATCTACGGGCGTAAAACAATCCCAGTCCCTCCCAAGTCCTACCGGTGAGACCACATTCAAAGTCCCACCAAAAATAAAAAAAAGAATAGAAATAAAAAAGGCATGTCCACAAGCAAAATGGGCACGGATGAAAACCCGAAAGGGCTCCGTGAGTAAAAACAGCAGGACTGCCGGCGAGTTTGTGAAAACCCGAAAGGGCGCACACTCGTAAAAAAGAGATGAAATGCACTCGCAAAGTCCTCTCGACTTTGTTAGGAGAAAATTCCCGCGTGAGATCCTTACGACTCACAAAGGAGCAACACCCTTAGGAGTCCCCACGACTCCTAAGGAGAAAATACACCTATGAGATCCTTTCGACTCGTAGGGAGAAAATGCTTTTATGGGACCCTTACGGCCCATAAAATTGAAAAGTCTTAGGTGATAGGGACCTAAAACCTGTTTCCTAAGCCATCGTTCCCTAATAAGAAAATGTAAATGATGATTCGCTCATGGTACCATATTCCAGTGTAGCGATGCTGATACCAAACAAAAACCAATTCCCAAATCCTCTCGGGCAAATGATGAGTTGCTCCTGGCATTATTCTAGTGCAGCAATGCAGATGCCAAACAAAAAAAACCAATTCCCAAATCCTCCCGAGGCAAATGATGAGTTGCTCCTGGCATTATTCCAGTGCAGCAATGCAGATGCCAAACAAAAAAAACAATTCCCAAATCCTCCCGGGGCAAATGATGAGTTGCTCCTAGCATTATTCCAGTGCAGCAATGCAGATGCCAAACAAAAACCCCAATTCCCAAATCCTCTCAAAGACGGATGATGATTCGCTCCTGGTACCATATTCCAGTGTAGCGATATTGATGTCGACTCAAATCAAACAAATCAAGCCAACCAATTCCAACATTGACCTCTGCGTCAACAAGCAACACTCTGCATCGGGGAAACGTCCAACACAGACACTCCGCATCAGGGAAACGTCAACCAGCGACACTCCGCGCCGGGGAAAAGTCGATCAGCGACACTCCGTGCCGGGGAAAAGTCAACCCGACACTCCGCACCGGGGGAAAAGTCGATCAGCGACACTCCGTGCCGAGGAAAAGTCAACCAGCGACACTCCGCGCCGGGGAAAAGTCGATCAGCGACACTCCGTGCCGGGGAAAAGTCAACCAGCGACACTCCGCGCCGGGGAAAAGTTTATCAGCTACACTCCGTGCCGGGGAAACATCAAGCAGACACTCCGCGTCGGGGACACGTCGACCAGCGACACTCCATCTCGGGGAAACGCCAAGCAGACACTCCGTCTCGGGGACACGTCAACTAGCCGATACTCCGCCTCGGGGAAACGTCGACCAGCGACACTCCGCGCCGGGGGCACGTCAACGAAATCACTCCGGGCTAGGGAAACGTCTACCATGGACACTCTATCTCGGAGACGCGTCAAGCGTCGGCCGTCCATGTCGTAAAAAGGGCAGTGCATCCCAAAAAGTGGGAACCAAAGCAAGTCGCCTCCACGCAAAAGAAGATCCATCAATTTCATGCACACGACCCACATGTGCGGTGTGCATTCATTGATGGGGGGCAATTTGTTGGGGTAAAAATTTACACCCCGGTTGACCGAGTCAAAGTCAAGGTCAACCCCCAAGCTAGGTGGGCCCAAGCCCAGGTCAAGCAGGCCCATGCCCAAGTCGAGCCCGCGGCCAGCCTCCTCCATGCCAAAATATAGATCATGTAATAAATAACTTTTATGTAATTTTTTATACATGAATGCATGCAAAATGGGCATAAAGCCAATATTTTGTAAGCCCATGGCTTATGTGCAAAAAGAAATGACACATGAGCCATGGGATGGCTAAAATGCCATTTTGTGAAGCCCAAGGGGCTATATGTAAATATGTAAGCCTATAAAAGACAACATGATGATGAATAAAGCAACACTTTTTCATTCTCCCAAAAACCTAGGGTTTGTACATCTTTCCCTTTTCTGAAGGCTTCAAACCTTCTTCTTTCTTTTGAATTAAATCAAGAGTTTTACTCTTCCTTTTCCAAAACTAAATACTTTTTCACCACAAAACCCACAAAGGGGAACTTGGATCTACCATTAGATCTCAAAAAGAAGAGATTTTTAGATCTCACATCTCTTGATCTTCAAGATCCAGCCAACAGAGGAGGAAGAAGAAGAACCCATTTCCTCAACCAAAACATTTTTAGGAGTTTTAACTCTCTCTCTCTATATATATAACAACAAATATTTCCTTTCTGAAGCATAGCTTCTGTTTCTGGGACTAGAAGCCCCTTTTTCCTCGCCGGCGCCCAAGCGCTCAAGCGCCGAGCGTCCACGTGCCGACACGCGGCGCGCTAGCGCTCGAGCGCAAAGCGCCCACGAGCCGACACGTGGCATGCTAGCGCTCGAGCGCAAAGCGCCCACGTGCCGACACGTGGCGCGTTTGCGCTCCTGTGCCCTGCGCCGGAGCGCAAAGCGCCCACGTGCCGACACGTGGCACGCTTGCGCTCCAGCGCACTGCGCCCGAGCGCAAAGCGCCCACGTGCCGACACGTGGCGCTCCAGCGCTCTGCGCCCGAGCGCAAAGCTCCCACGTGCCGACACATGGTGCGCTTGCGCTCCAGCGCAAAGCGCCCACGTGCCGACATGTGGCGCGCTTGCGCCTAAGCGCACAGCACCTAAGCGCACAGCGCTCGAGGCGCTGGCCCCCACGCATCCTTTGGATGTCTTTTCCCCCTCTTATATATATATATATACATATATATATATATACATATGCATACATATGTGCACACACACATACACCACGACACTGTCCCTGTTAGAAAAAAATTTCTAACGGGGCGCTGCCCCGCACCCCGCAAGGGAGCTGCTAGCCCCCTTGACCCCTAGCCCGCTATCCGGGTAGCGGGACCCCCGTAAAAACTCTGCGTGGCTCCCGATATATCCAAACCCCCCTTTCAAAACACAACACACGTACACTGCACATTGAGTTCGCATGACCAGTTTAACCCGTCAATCGGAGGTTCCCTCGCCCCAAAGGCGAGGGGTAATTAACGGCAGCTTAGTCCACGGCTGCCGGAGATTCGGATCCCCACAATCAATAAACCCCGGCCTATCCTAGGCAGGGGGAATCTGTAGTATACGCCTGACAAGCGCGCGCGTATTCCCATCTCAATGGGGTGACGAAAAACACCCTACACTATGTTATTATATTTGCATCCATATTAATAATAATATTACATGTTCATTGCATTATGCATCCCTGTTACCGTTTTACCGTTTTACGATACCAGTTCACATCCGTATCATTTATTACATATCTAGTCGCATGCAAGTTTATCTTGCTACATGCTATACACTATATTTTACACCTATATGTATAAAATTATTACATGTTTATTGCATTTCACATCCATGTTACAATTTTACCGTTTTTCCGATATCCGTTCGTATCCGTGTTATTGATTATAGATCTAGTTGCATGCCATATCCTATTATATCATCTTACCGGTATATTAGTACCCTATGCTTGATAATATGCATCATGCGTAGTCATAGAGTTGTAGATGTAATCCCTGATAGATATTTGTGCATCCGTGTTTTACTGTGCATCCGTACTTTTATCGTATATCCGTACTTGCTACAGTTTTATTACGAACATCCGTTTGATACCTGTGCACTAACTGTCATGACCTGATACACCACTGCTTGACTTGATACCTGATATTGTCTCTAATGCCGACAATCCTGACTTGTCATCCCAACGAACGTATCCTGTTGTCTATTCAGACAAATCTGTACCTGCTTGATCCTGTGTTGGAATTAGCTCCAGATTTATCAATACCTGACTGGAACACATAACTTGGGGGTAAGGGGAAATCAATGATGAAACCTGACTTGTAACTCAACAGTTCGACGCTTATACTAATCAGTTTTACGGGCTATGCCAGCCTCGGGATGCTGCTGCTGACATCATTCATCTGTACATGTTCCTGTTTAGTTCCTAGAGGCATGTCTCGGATTTCAGCCCGAGAATCTGGACCGTGGTCCCGGGCATGCACGAGATACTATTGAGTTACATCGACGATTCTATCAAATTGATTTCCACAAACTGTAGATTAGATATTCCAGTAGTTTAGGTCAGATTACTCACCGCACGTCACATATACTTATACACTTCACTGTTCCGTATCCATATTACTTTTTATACACATGTTATTGCTTATATTCATGCCTGTATATCTTGTTACCTCCTGCTTATATTCTATTATTTGATATTATGACGCACTGACGTCTGGGTTTTGCATGGCCCAACCCCTTTATCTCTTTCGCAGGCTGACCAGGAGTATTTTAGCTGAGGACTAGCAGTGAGGATCCTGTTAGTATCTAGTTTAGTTTAGTTTCTTTCCATACTTTCATTCCCTGATGTGAGCCCGTATTTGGGACATATTTCCAGATGTTGTTGTTATTGGATTTTATTACTTCCGCATTTATATTTCTTGACTCGCTTATTCTGGCAAATGGACATGTATGAGATAGTTTTATATTGTTCTTGATATCTTATAGACAGCCGTAATGTGACTGTGGAGGGTTGTTTCCTAACCACAGGTAGCATGGTTGGCTCTGTCACGTGTCGATCTTAGCGCACTCTGGGAAGCGGGGCGTGACAATATTAGTAGTCTACTAGTATACTTTATTTTTTTAATTTAAGTTCAGAATGATTGCAGGTTTTAAGGACAAAGAACAAGTTAGAAAAAATTTCGTTTTGTTAGTTTTGAATTTTTTTTGAGTTAGTCGTTAGTTTGTGAGAAAGAATCAGAAATAACAATACCTAATGACTACCAACTCCCCGGCAACGGTGCCAAAAACTTGTTGGGACTTCACCCGCGCGTGCAAACGCGTATGTTTTGGAAATGGAAACGTTTTAAGGAAATGGATTGCGCACGTGAGATCGTTCTCGTTTTAAAATTTATAAACCGTAAATGCACGGCGCGTTGTAGCAAGCCGGCAAGTACGGGTCGATCTGCAGGGAATTGTGTATTAGGTTTTGTTGTTTAAGATTCAACAAATAACGAATGGTTTGTTTGTCACGAAAAATAGAATACGAAAATAAGAAAAACAAGCAAGGAAGAAAATGGCTGTGGCTTTAGCTCGGATGGTTGAATCGCGACGATTCCTTCGACGCTTCCTTGCTCATGAGTTGTTCTTCCTTGTGTCGATTCCGGCGCGAAGTATGACATGTCAAGGCGGTTGCGAGGAACAAGTCGTCAGGTTGTCAATATTCGACGCACACACGAAACGAGTCCGTTTTGTTCACTTACAATTTGTATGTCCAAGCTTGGGGTATCAACACTAAGCACAAGGGTTAGCAAGTATACCGCAACATCAAAAACACAAATTAGTGAGTGAGAGCAAATGATTTCCGTGTTAAGTGTGCTAAGTGTTTGTGATGGTATATGGTATATGAAACCAAGAGATTTGTCAAGTCACTTAATCACAAAATACCACATCCAAACTTAGCAAACTTAACACCAAATTGATTTCAACTTAAATGTTGTGAAATGGGAAAAGAGAGTGAATATGGTATATGAAGAGGTTACAAAGTAACCATGGTTTCAAAATACCATATCACATCAATACATAAAACAATCTCTAAGTTAGAATCATATTAAGCATATTAAATATAAACAAGAGGAGGAGGAAGGCAAGGCCTTTCATCTCACTTCCTTACCATCACCACAATCAAAGAAGATTAGTTACACAACATAATAAAAAGAAAAGAAAAGAAAGTAAAGAAAGGAAAGTAAATAAACAAGGTAATGTATATTAACACTTGAAATTGAGGTACAAGATATTGGTAACTTGTTTAACCTCCATAATGAAGCTCTCAAGAGAAAGCTTCAAGAGGGAAGAAGAAAAAGAGATCAAGTAAAGCTCACACAACTCTCAAGCCTAAACCAAAAACTAAAATAGAAAATGGGTATATATTACATGGTATGTGAGACCCCTTCCCTTGCTCACTGATCTGGCTTTTATAGGCACCAAAAAATATTAAACAAGTAATAAAAATAAGGTGATGTGACTGCAAGGGAGGGACAGAAGAAAGATGGGGACAAACGGGGCAAGGGGGGCCGGCGAGCTCGGACATATTCGGTGTGTCGCCGGTCTTGGTCCGAGCAATGAGGCTCGTATTGATGTGGTGGTCTCTTGTCAACTCCAACATCATCCTGGTGCTGTTTGATTTGTCTATAATAACCCGGTTTGCATTCAGAGATTTGGAGGGAAACTTGAAGCTAATATCACATAAAAACTTTTTGCATTTATTACTCATGTCCCCCCACTTGCAAAAGCCATCATTTGTGTGCACCATGGGCAGCTCCACCATGGTCCATGCCAAAGAGTTGTGTGTACACTTGTATTGTGTTGGACCAAAATTGTGTGCACACATTTATTTGCAAAAGAACTCTTTGGATATCGGTCGGTTTCCTGTTTTGATTGCAGTGTTTGCTCCCAAGCGTTATATCCATGATATTGAGTGTGTTTCCAGTATTTAATCATGAATACCTGTAAACTGTAATTACTGAGCAGACGCTGATTAATAGTACCGATATATAACAAAATAGATAATGAATGAGTGGTATTAACATGCAGTTTTCTGAGATGAACATGAATAAATCATTGTTTGCCGTGTTTCCGGGCGTTACAGAATAAATCATTGTTACTGTGGTCCCATGGGGAATGAACGGGATATATTTACTGATGAGTTATGATGAGAATTACATTAATTGATTTCAAAGACTTTTAGAATAGATAACCTAGAAGCACAGATTTAGGATATACATCACACACCCATACATACACATAGCTCACTATTTATACATGTGTTTATTATTTATATTCATGTTTAATCATATCATTATATCCTGGTCATTAGTGTTATTTTGATATTATAACGCACCGACGTCTGGGTTTTGCATGGCCCAGTTCCTCTACCTCTATCGCAGGCAGATCAAAAGTACTTTAGCAATCAAGCCGAGCAATGAAGAGCTAAATGTTTAGTTTATAGACTCTTAGTTTAGTTATTTCCAGCAGTTTTATTTCTATTGATGTGAGCCCGTATTGAGACGTGATTTAGATGTTATTGTTTTTATTTGGATCTTGATTCGTTTCCGTTTTATACCTTTTCTTGATTCTATTTACTGTGGCAGATGGACATGTGATAGCAAGATTATATATTTTATTACTTCTTGATATCCTATAGACAACCATAATGTGGCTGTGGCGGGATGATTCCTAGCCAAGGTAGCATGGTTGGCTCTGTCACGTACCGTAGTTACGTATTTTGGGAAGCGGGGCATGACAATGTGTTTTGTATATTGTAAACTGTATTTTGATTTAGAACGTAGATACCATTACACAGTGTACCTTCTGCAACCAATACCTGATTATGGTAAATGTTCATGATATTTCTATCTAGAACAAAGTTATATCCATCTTTATCAAGTAAAGAAATTGATATGATGTTGCAAAGTATGTAAAGTACATAGTAGCAGTTGTTCAAAATCATAGTATTGCCGCTTGGCAATACTAGGTGATATTCACCGATAGCAGCAGCATCAACTTGTGCTCCGTTTCCTACTATGAGGGACATATCACCCTATCCAACCATTCTACTTTTTCTCAGTTCTTGTAATAAATTACAGATATAAGATCCTGATCCGGTATCTAGTACACAAAAGGTAGAGTTGACAGAAAAACAGTTTTTAATAACAAATACACCCGAAGAAGACGCTTTAGAATGCTTCTCCTTCAATAGGGTCATCTGGAATTCCTTACAATCCTCTTTCTCTTGTCCATACTCATGACAGTTGTCACAAGTTAGAGCCGAACCGACGTTCCCCAGCCTAGTGTAATAAACTAGTTCGGTCAAGTCATGCATTTTATTATCTTGATTAGGGCGTGAATTGGTTGCTACCTGGAGAGAGAAAATAAACACTCAGCGTGCGCTCTTGCAAGATTAGATTGGTTATTAGTTTATCTAATCAGGATGGCTTCCACTGTTTCCTCGAATTTTCCTTCAAACTTTAAAAGGAAAACTAGTCAGGATCATTCGCACCATACAAGTTCGCTAACCGTTCAACCAGGTGGGTGTTGGTATTCCCAGGGAGGTTCCCCGTGCTCTCGCACGGACCTAATTAAATCTCTAACGGGCAGTCTCAGGGAAGTACTTCACATCGAACAGATCGCGAAACGTCTTCAACTCAATAGGTTGGGTGAGACGGCTTTCCTCAGCCTTCCACCAGACTCTGGCACTGTCTGTCAGTTGCAGTTTAGCAACTCTTACCCTGGCAATATCTGGCACTTGAGCTGATGCCAGATCATCTTCGATCGATTGAGCCCATTATTTTGCCTCAAGTGGCTCTCTTTCCTAGAGAAATGTTTTGGATGCAGTCCCCGAAATTGTTTGACTTCGGGTGCTTCGGCTTCTGGGCGGTGCATGAGGATAGCAGTCTGCTGCTACTGACCCTCCAGAAGGATCTTGATAGCCTCAAGCAGTACCGTTTTCTCATTGATAGGAGCTGCAACGGTAGGTGGTGGTGGTAGAGTAGGTGGTGGAGTGTTGCCATTGACATTGGTACGGGTGTTGTTGGGAGAATCCATGCCCTTGATAGAAAAAGAAATGGTTAGGATATATTCAAGTAATTAGAAATGTAAGGAATGCATATTTGTTGATTCTTATAATTCTTGTAATATATTGCTTAATACTTCATGCAGAACTGACCTGCATGGGGATGCTAACAAAACCTGTCACGCTCCGCTTCCCAGTAGACGGAAATGGTGACGTGGCAGGCCGCAACGTTTTTACTATGAAATAAATACGTTAAGCGTAATTTAGCAATATATATAAATGAAAAAGAATAACAAGTGATATAAAATAAATAGAAACTTTATTTTCATTCAACTTTACATGTAATTGTTTGAAAAGAAAAGATATAATGAGTAAGCAATGCCTAAACAATGGCATACAAAATGAAAGTGCAGGTGAACTACTAGTCGGGCTGAGTGGTGAGCTGGTCCAAGTCCTCCGGTTATGTTCGATCTCTTTAGTGACCGGTCCTCCTAACGAACATTCCAAAGAAAGAAACAGAAATGAATGTCATCAGCGAACTAACGCTCGGTAAGTCCCAAAAGAAGAAAAAGAATATAACAAGTATGATGAAATGAACAGGTAAGTTGTGTATGATTGATTACCGACATATGATAGTTATTCTAATGTGGTTGTTTGTAGCTTGGTAAAAAAGGTATTCATGTATACGAGAGGAGTCCATCTTACCCCGTGGACTATGGTAACATGTAGTACAAGGCCCCGTCATAACCCACGGGACAACGACACGAGAATTCATGTAGGTGTCTTTTAAGTGATCTCTCGTGCCACGATATATGTTCCATACCAATCTAACCCTTTATCCCCACGTAATGTATTGTATAGATTATATTTACAAGTCTTGCCAAAACCATGGATACAAAATGTTCAAGTAATCATGTTCAGGATGCAATCAAGTATTCAAGTAGTCATGTCAAGTTATAACCAAGGTCCGGTCAAGTCAGGTCAAGTATATATGTTTGATATTGATGTTTGAATTCAAGTATTCATGTTTAGTGTTTGAATTTGGATTCAGGTTTGAATTGGACTCAGACTGAGTCAGACACTTATACTGATTTAACTCTTAAATTCTTAGGTTCGGGAGTCATCGGCAACTGCTGCACATGGATGGCAGGATTTGTGTTTTTTTCCAAGACAATTGCCATCGACAACTCCGGTTAAGTTTTCTAACCTGAATAGGCAAGCACTCACTTTCTCTGGCTCCTTAAGGCTCAAGAGAATTGATCCCGCTTAAACCTATATTTACTAAAGTCCTTAAATAGTGTTTTATATATTTCGAGGGGTTTTATGAAAAATATATTAATATAGTTTAAAAGTAAACCTCTAGGGTGATTAGTATTTCTTAGGGTTTTCAAGAGCATGGGTTTTAAGTATTGGGGTATTTTAGTGATAAATACTTAGTTTTGTAAAGTTCATAGTATTTTATTGAAAAACTTGTCTTTTTTGGGTAACTTGATAGTATTTTATTGACATTTTTTTAATCTTTCATTTTAAGAAAAATATCGGTTCTGTCACGACCCGTAATTTAGCATGTGATCGGCACTTAAATCACGCAACGTCTAAAGGCGTAACGTAATTCAAGCAAGCCGAAGCCCAAAAAATCTAAACTTTTTTGCGGAAAATAGTGGGGGTGCAATTTTGAAATAAAGGTATAATGAATCATGTTTTTCTATAAATGCATAGCTAATGAAACATGAAAACGCAAGTGGATTATACTACAGTTGAAAACATGTTTCGTCTTAAAAATTTTGGGCAGCATCTTCCTTGTATATTTTTATCTAAAAACATATACACAACAATATATAGGCATCCCCAAGCGGGAGCTAGCTCTTCGCCAACCGGCGGAATCACAAACACGAAATAACAAATATACGACGCTCAACGGAGAAGATCAACGCAGAAAGAACAATAATTAAGCAAGACATCAAAACTCAAGAAGCGAACATAAACCCATCGCTCTAAGTCTCGCACAATACCCAAGTCTGACTAGATCTACCAATATACAAATTCTAGTCTCTGATTTGATCTGATGGAGTTTATCTAGATACAACGGAATATAAAGTACGAGAGTGGGCACGATCTAATATGTGTCCCACCTACCGAAGCAAAGCACCCTGGATGAAGCTGTGTGCCAGTAATACCGCAACTGATCCCAAGCGGTCAAACCTGCAAGAACTGTGGCACAACGGGGGTGAGTTGCCAACTCGTGAGTAGAAAACATCAGCAAGTAGAAATCGAATAAAACAACGATTTTCTAGGTCACTATATCCTGAAGGCAATACTATGGTATCTAGGGTGACCATGTATGCATATATGCCAACAATCGAGTCAATGCAATGACATATATAAATAAACATCTGACATCATATGCCTGTATGCATGTGGATATCATCCACGCGTCCATCAACGACACAAACAATATCATGGAACCTAAGTGTCCCACACCAACACTCGAACATCATGAAAACATATGCCTGTATATATATGAGGATATCAACCACGTGTGTCCATCAACGACACATCAAAATCATGGAACCTGAGTGTCCAACACCGACACTCGAAACATCATGAAACCCGTATCCAACATTGATATGTAAATCCTCATATCTCAGGCACCGCATACTCAGATCGGCCCTCATATCTATCTCATCTCAGGTGCCGCATACTCAGACCGGCCTACATATCGATCTCATTTCATAACTCCAAAACAGTATCTTCCGGATATCCGCCGAGTTCTATACAATCACCGGTAGGTAGTAGTCCTTCTGCCAGGCTTATCGTCTACACTACAAAAATCATTTCTCGCCCCGGGATACCATACCGGGTCCACTACGTACCCACAGACGGTGCCTCCCGCTCCTCGAATCGGGTATACTCATAGCTCATAACCGAGAAAACTCATGGTGAACGCCCCGAAATATCATATCGAGAGAAACCGCATTTTTAAAGCAATACATAATTCCCTTTGAAATATAACTGCGGTTATCAAATCCAGAGATCTCACGAAAACAACATCTCAAGAATATAACCATAAAGTACGATGTATGCAACACAGAGTAGTAATATGAGCATATCGAGTATATCATGCAAGCATGTCGAGTGATAGTACTGAACAATGAATATACTTTTACGTTTAAGATTAATCTCATAATATGACAGTTCTACTGTGTAAGTGGCAAGAAAATTACCGATGAAGAATGTGGGTGAGCCGGCAAATCTGTGTAAGTATAACATGCGCATCAACGGTAATTGTGTAGGTATACTAGCAAACGATATCATATAGCATTAATTACTGAAAACATGATATGTACATCACGAAGGGTAATATCCTACGTCGGCGATCCCGCCTCATAACATCCGATATGACAATAATCCTCGATCATCATCCTCAAATCACTAGCGCGGATCAATCATTCGGTATATCTCATCGCGTACGGTAATCTATCGTACGGTGACATCAAACAGAATAGGGATTCTATCGTCCTATTCATCAATAATGATACGGATCTAAAATCTCGTACGGCATATCACTCTTTATCCGCATAATAAATATATATACATATATATCTCAAATCACATTTGTATCAATCTTATATAATGATATCTTGCATATACGTCATATCTTATTAATCTCAAGTCGTATCGATCTCGATCTCAAATCATACCATTATCAACTCATACTTGTTCTCTTTGAATTCATACTTATCATGATTCACTTTCTCATTTCATATTCTCATATATCAATCCAAGTCAGCTATATCTATCATCTCAATATCCCACATCATGTTATCTTATATACCTATATCATATTCTCAAGTAAATATATCTATTAGTGTCAACTTTTATCATATCATCTCTTTTTAAATCCTATAATCATGTTATCTTAAGTTCATAGCATATCCTTTATCAAAAGTATAATTTATATAACAATCTTTCCATATCAGTGGTTGCGAGAGCGCTATACGCCATCCACTCGACTTCCCCCGTAGATATAAATCTACTCACCTGCTAAACTCCTCGCTTAGCCGAAGTCGATGTGCTTCGTCATCTCGGAAGTCTACATGAAGGTACCTACAATCAATACACATATCGAAATGCAATTAAAACCAATATCCAAAAACCGATACGGCACACAAAGTGCTCATAGGTTAGAACCTATAGATTACGCCTGCAAGATCAACCAAATAGCCCTCGTCCGTTGACGTACAAACGTCCAACGACGGAATCCAAACTCAAATACCAAATCCCAAGTTTTAGAAATCGGAAAACACAAATCAACAACTAAGGAAATCTATCCCAAATTTTACCCTAGGTCAAACCAAGACATTTTGCATACAGGGTTGCTCTAGATATCAAATAAGAATACCACTAACCAAAAATCACCACATATCACCCTGATGTAGTCGCAATTTGCGGCCACAAGCATTAAATCTGCACGACTCTTTGTGTTCGCTAAATAATTTTTAGGGTCTCCGGGTTAGCAGATCTCAGTATCCCACCGCAATTCTCACAAAATACGATATTGGCCAACTCAAAATTCGTGTTTTGGTTTCTAGTATCTGGTCCAGGTCAGGAAAAACATCTCTAAAGTCTTGCAAACACTCAGTACACCTCAATTAACCACTTACAAGTCAAGTCTCCCACTAAATCTCAACTTGGAAATTTCTAAGATCACAAAACCTATCTAAATCAATTTCTAAACTAAACTAGGATATTAGGAATTCAACAAGCTTAACTAAAAGTGTAGGGATTACCTCATTTGGCAACTTAGGAAAATTCTTGATTTGCCCAAAGTCTTCAAAATCCAAACTTGAATGGTTCAAAGGGTTTAGGATGAGGGTGTGCATCTTTATAATGAAGGTGGCATGGGGTTTGGGTTATGAATTAGATATGATACATGGAGGTAGTGAGGGATGAAGGAGATGAAGAAAATGGATGAAGAAATGAATAAGGAAGAAGAATGGAATGAAGGAGAAGATTTAAGAAGAAGTCAAAGGTCTCTCTCTCTCTCTTAACCTCACTCACTCACCCAAAATATCTCTTATTCTCACTCTCCTAAATATCTATTTTGTCTCCTCTCTCTCTCTCTCTCTTAACCATGGCATCTATTTTCTCATTCTCACAATTTCACAATTCACAAAACAAATGAATAACATGCACATGGAATGGTGCACTAACCATAGAAAGATGTAACAATACGGATTTGGTTTAATCGAAATTAGTAGTGCACTAATCAAGTTTAACTTAAACTTGTATATATTTAATTATAAAAATGCCAAAATCCGATAAATATCTTTTTAATGAATAAATCATTTTAATCTCCAATTATTTTCCAAATATTGGTATATACTTATACCATTTTACGAAAAGCCCCTATTCGCAAATCGAATAGTTTTCACGAAATATATTATTTTAATATTAAATTTCCAAAAATAATATTTTATATTTCTGAAATGTTACAGTCTTCCCCCTTAAATAAATTCGGTCCCCGAATTTAAATTTAAATCCCCAAATACTAAAACATTTCAATAATCAGCTCATATCAACGGTGCTCCGAAATCACGGAAGATATAGAAATACCACAGCGTATCCTATGCGCTTGAAAACGAGTGTGAAACTCAAAATCGAACTCCGTCAAGCGTCACGCAATCATCGGAGTTATTAAAGAAATACGAATATCGAATTCCACTACTGGAATCCAAATGCACGATAGTCAAATCGTAATACGTATATAGCACGATCTTTGTAAAATCATTTTAAAAGCTGAATAACTCATGCCAAATCTTTCTCAAATCGCCGTGCTATGCGTAGCTCAAGGCACAAGTGGCGGACGATCATTTATAAAGTAGTAAATATATACTTATATCATTTTGCTCAAATTATACGTCCTGCCTTTTTGAAATATCCCAAAAGGCTTTCTTTATAAAATTTCGTGTCACTCGTGGACACATAGGAAATAGCGAGACTATAGCTCTTCTTTGAAAACCTTTTGGTAACTTTTCATGCATGCAAAAGTACTCAGGTACTGTCCTCAGATCAGTCCTGCTCGACTACTATACAATATAGTATCCATCATCAAAATACGATACTCATAAATAAAATCAGACTCAAAAGGCGTATCCAACATCGCGTGCGTATGGTGCGCACGGAAATAAAATCCAATACAAGTGCCACAATATGCACAAAAGAAAAACTAAGTGCAACGGGTGTGTACAAAAGTATCTGTCCAGTGCAACGGATGTGCACGACAACAATATCAAGTGCATCTATAGTGCACGAAAATATTATCCCAGTGCAACTAACATGCACGAATGAAAATCCCAATCAAGGGCATCCAACATGCACGAATAAAAAATCCCAATCAAGTGCATCCAATCATGCAAGAATAAAAAATCCCAATCAAGTGCATCCAATCATGCACGAATAAAAATCTTTATCGAGTGCACAAGGTTTGCACAAAATCTCATATCATGTGCCCAACATGCGCGAAAATCCAAATCAAGTGCGTCAGGTCCGCACAAAATATCTAGTGCAGTTGCGTGCACGATAACGAACGCCAAGTGCAGACGCTCACGAAAACATAAATCTGGTGCAATAAATGCACGGAATATAAATCTGGTGCAACCAATGCACGAAATACAAATCTGGTGCAACCAATGCACGAAAACTCATCAATATCTCAAATGCTCACAAAAACAACACCGAGTATACCAAGGTGTATAGAATCATAAACGTGTGCAACTGCGTGCACAAAATCCATCCCAATGCACTGCAAGTATATATATGCTATACCGAGTGCATACTTAAAGGCAAGTGCATATAACATGCACGAAATCAAATCGACAGTATCGAATCCACGAAACCATAATTACATGCAACGAAGGCATAAATCGATACCAAGTGCAATAGATACGCACAATCATAAAGCAATGTAGCGGTGTATAAATATAAATCAAGTGCAATAACTCTGCACAAAATATAAATCTCCAGTAGGTGCAGCCATGGTGCACGAAAACAATATCATGAAACCCAATCATCGAACTCAAATCCAAGCGATAAAGTGTGATACTCGGATCACAAAACACAAATCGCAATAAATGACATTGAGGTACACCTCCTATAATGTCGAAAAATGCCGGTGCGCCCAAAGCTGGCAGAGCAAGATCATCTTCTTGCCTCCTGCTCACAGTATGGTGTCTTCGGTCTCTGGGTTCCCGTTTTCTCTGTGGATTATCAATCTCATGATCCTTCGGCTCGTCGGCCCGGTCAGGTGTACTAACGGAACAGTTCCGCTCCGACACTCCTCTGATCACCGTCTGGCCAATCAACATGACCACTCTCAACGGTACATTACTGACGGCGGCATCTGGCCCTCTAAATATGCATGATATAACTGATCATGGGTGCAAATATTTATCGCTGCAGTGTCCTGGAAAAAACCTACTCGTGGCTTCTTTGGACCCCACCTATGCCGAACTATACGAAGGTTGGCACTCTTGCTTAACTCTTTTCTCATAATCGGATAGCTGTGTGCTCAACACGGCTTTACTATGAAATTTAGCTGTATCTAACGCCTCTGCACACATATCAATCCTCTGGCATCAACGGAGAGTAAAAACCGCTCGTTAACATCTCGCACGAACCTCTTGTTCCACTCGTCTTTATTATCGTCCACTTCGACGTCATCTCTTGCTGTCTGCATATTGCAATTCGTCCTCGGCTACGGTCAATCCGGAATCTCTCACACGGACTCGAAATTACGAACTCGGTATCTTCATCACTTCGTAGAAGATATCTAGCCGAACACGCCCTCGGGAACTCGTCCAAATCATCGGAGGAATACACTTTATTCGTCCGTTCTCGATCAACTCACAACACATCTGGGTGAGGTCTTTCTATCCGAAACTGGTCAACTTACCGATCTCACATCGGAGCATCCGAGGAACAACGTCCTCTCTTGATCGATCTACTCTAGATCCAAGTAAGATCCTTCAACTGGAATTCTTCGACTAAACTGAGCCTGCATCGGCACTTCAAATCTGACGAATCATCTCTGTCGCTTAACTCAAGATAGACTAGCTATCTTCTGTCACATCTCTGCCTGAAATCTCCAGCGGTTTCAGCTCATAAACTCTGGAAACGACATCCCATCAATCTCAGCAACAGCTGGGTCATCTGTCTGCACGGTAGACAACATCACGATCTCTGGGGTAGGCTGTACATCAACAGTCCTCTCAATCCGACAGCCTCTATCAATGGCCCAATCACACGGTGCAAAACCGAACACTCGCCTCAAACGAGAGGTCACAACACAACACTATACCTACATGTTCCTATGTCACCAGAAAACATCATGGTCAGCCCTCGTCCGGGACGAGCTCGCTCTGACCGCATCCCTAGCAGCAGCTCTCTCTGCGATCAAACCATGGTGACAAGAACCTCAAGCAGGTATCGATGATGATAGATCAAATGATCGAAAGAAATCAACAAATCCCAAATGGATATATGATCATAGGAACAAATAGTATCACAGATCTCAAGATAAGTACATCCTAAGGTTTCTTAAGTGGAGTATCGTATCGTAAGTATGTCGCGGAACATACGTACGGTACGTCACTCTACTCAAGCTACCTACTCCATCAATCAAGATCAACCTATGAAATGAAAGTTCGGGTTTAATACCCCCCGTCATGTCTAAGTTCCGTAAGGTCAAGCCTAGGTTCCGAAATATATATGCCCTAGACTCCGCATAGTCAAACTCAGACTCAAACCAAGGTTAAACCTAACGCTCTGATACCAACTTTTTCACGACCCGTAATTTAGCATGTGACCGGCACTTAAATCACGCAATGTCTAAAGGCGTAACGTAATTCAAGTAAGCCGAAGCCCAGAAAATCTAAACCTTTTTGCGGAAAATAGTGAGGGCGCAGTTTTGAAATAAAGGTATAATGAATCATGTTTTTCTTTAAATGCATAGCTAATGAAACATGAAAATGCAAGTGGATTATACTACAGTTGAAAACATGTTTCGTCTTTATAAATTTGGGCAGCACCTCCCTTGTATATTTTGATCCAAAAACATATACACAACAATATATAGGCATCCCCAAGCGGGAGCTAGCTCTTCGCCAATCGGCGGAATCACAACCACGAAATAACAAATATACGACGCCCAAAGGCGAAGATCAATCCAGAAAGAACAATAATTAAGCAAGACATCAAAACTCAAGAAGCGAACATAAACCCATCGCTCTAAGTCTCGCACAATACCCAAGTCTGACTAGGTGTAACAATATACAAATTCTAGTCTCTGATTTGATCTGATGGAGTTTATCTAGATACAACGGAATATAAAGTACGAGAGTGAGCACGATCCAATGTGTGTCCTACATACCGAAGCAAAGAACCCTGGATGAAGCTGCGTGCCAGCAATATCGCAACTGATCCCAAGCGGTCAAAGCTGCAAGAACTGTGGCACAACGGAGGTGAGTTGCCAACTCGTGAGTAGAAAACATCAGCAAGTAGAAATCGAACAAAACAACGATTTCCTAGGTCACTATATCCTGAAGGTAATACTATGATATCTAAGATGACCATGTATGCATATATGTCAACAATCGAGTCAATGTAATGACATATATAAATAAACATCCGACATCAGATGCCTGTATGCATGTGGATATCAACCACGTGTCCATCAACAACACAAACAATATCATGGAACCTGAGTGTCCCACACCGACACTCGAACATCATGAAAACATATGCCTGTATATCAACCGCGGATATCAACCACGTGTGTCTATCAACGACACATCAAAATCATGGAACCTGAGTGTCCAACACCGACACTCGAAACATCATGAAACCCGTATCCAGCATCGACACGTAAATACTCATATCTCAGGCGCCGCATACTCAGATCGACCCTCATATCTATCTCATCTCAGGCACCGCATACTCAGATCGGCCTTCATATCCATCTCATATTATAACTCCAACACGGTATCTTCCGGATATCTGCCGAGTTCTATACAATCACCGTTAGGTAGTGGTCCCTCTGCCAGGCTCACCATCTACACCACAAAAATCATTTCTCGCCCCGGGGTACCATACCGGGTCAACCATGTACCCGCAAACGGTGCCTCCCGCTCCTCGAATCGGGTATACTCATAGCTCAGAACCGAGAAAACTCATGGTGAACGCCTCGAAATATCATATCAAGAGAAACCGCGTTTTTAAAGCAATACATAATTCCCTTTGAAATATAACTGCGATTTTCAAATCCTGAGATCTCATGAAAAAAGCATCTCAAGAATATAATCATAAAGTACGATGTATGCAACATAGAGTAGTAATATGAGCATATCGAGTATATCATGCAAGCATGTCAAGTGATAGTACTGAACAATGAATATACTTTTACGTTTAAGATTAATCTCATAATATGACAGTTCTACTGTGTAAGTGGCATGACAATTACCGATGAAGAATGTGGGTGAGCCGGCAAATCTGTGTAAGTGTAACATGCGCATCAACGGTAATTGTGCAGGTGTACTAGCAAATGATATCATATAGAATTAAATACTAGAAACATGATATGTACATTACGAAGGGTAATATCCTACGTCGGCGATCCGACCTCATAACATCCGATATGACAATAATCCTCGATCATCATCCTCAAATCACTAGCGCGGATCAATCATCCGGTACATCTCAACGTGTACGGTAATCTATCATACGGTGACATCAAACAGAATAGGGATTTTATCGTCCTATTCATCAATAATGATACGGATCTAAAATCTCGTATGGCATATCACTCTTTATCTGCATAATAAATATATATACACATATATCTCAAATTACATTTGTATCAATCTCATATAATGATATCTTGCATATACGTCATATCTTATTAATCTCAAGTCGTATCGATCTTAATCTCAAATCATACCATTATCAACTCATACTTGTTCTCTTTCAATTCCTACTTATCATGATTCACTTTCTCATTTCATATTCTCATATATCAATCCGAGTCAGCTATATTTATCATCTCAATATCCCACATCATGTTATCTTATATACCTATATCATATTCTCAAGCAAATATATCCATTAGTGTCAACTTTTATCATATCATCTTTTTCTAAATCCTATAATCATGTTATCTTAAGTTCGTAGCATATCCTTTATCAAAAGTATAATTTATATAACAATCTTTCTATATCAGTGGTTGCGGGGGCGCTATACGCCATCCACCCGACTTTCCCCGTAGATATAAATCTACTCACCTGCTAAACTCCTCGCTTAGCCGAAGTCGATATGCTTCGCCGTCTCGGAAGTCCACGTGAAGGAACCTACAATCAATACACATATCGAAATGCAATAAAAACCAATATCCGAAAACCGATACGGCACACGAAATGCTCATAGGTTAGAACCTATAGCTTACGCCTGCAAGATCAACTAAATAGCCCTCGTCCGTTGACGTACAAACGTACAATGACGGAATCCAAACTCAAATACCAAATCCCAAGTATCAGAAATCGGAAAACACAAATTAGCAACTAAGGAAATCTATCCCAGATTTTACCCTAGGTCAAACCAAGACATTTTGCATATAAGGTTTCTCTAGATATCAGATAAGGATGCCACTAACCAAAACTCATCACATATTACCCTGATGTCGTCGCAATTTGCTGCCACAAGCATTAAATCTGTGGCCTGGGAAAGGAGTGGGGGTCTCGGGTCTCGGGGTTAGCTTCTAGTTCACCTGCACGATTCTCTGTGTTCGCTAAATAATTTTTAGGGTCTCTGGGTTATAGCAGATCTCAGTATCCCATCGTAATTCTCACAAAATATGATATCGGCCAATTCAAAATCCGTGTTTTGGTTTCTAGTATCTGGTCCAGGTCAGGAAAAACATCTCTAAAGTCTTGCAAACACTCACTATACCTCAATGAACCACTTACAAGACAAGTCTCCCACTAAATCTCAACATAGAAATTTCTAAGATCACAAAACCTAACTAAATCAATTTCTAAACTAAACTAGGATATTAGGAATTCAACAAGCTTAACTAAAAGTGTAGGGATTACCTCATTTGGCAACTTAGGAAAATTCTTGAGTTGCCTAAAATCTTCAAAATCCAAACTTGAATGGTTCAAAGGATTTAGAATGAGGGTGTGCATCTTTTTAATGAAGGTGGCATGGGGTTTAGGTTATGAATTAGAGATGATACATGGAGGTAGTGAGGGATGAAGGAGATGAAGAAAATGGATGAAGAAATGAATAAGGAAGAAGAATGGAATGAAGGAGAAGATTTAAGAAGAAGTCAAAGGTCTCTCTCTCTTAACCTCACTCTCTCTCTCAAAATATCTCTTATTCTCACTCTCCTAAATATCTATTTTGTCTCCTCTCTCTCTTTCTCTTTTAACCATGGCATCTATTTTCTCATTCTCACTATTTCACAAGTCACAAACAAATGAATAACATGCACTTGGCATGGTGCACTAGCCATAGAAAGATGTAACAATACGGATTTGGTTTAATCGAGATTAGTAGTGCACTAATCAAGTTTAACTTAAACTTGTATATATTTAATTATAAAATGCCAAAATCCGATAAATATATTTTTAATGAATAAATTATTTTAATCTCCAATTATTTTCCAAATATTGGTATATACTTATACCATTTTACGAAAAGCCCCTATTCGCAAATCAAACAGTTTTCACGAAATATATTATTTTAATATTAAATTTCCAAAAATAATATTTTATATTTCTGAAATGTTACAGGTTCATTATATTTTGAAAATGTGGATTTATAATTATATATATATATATATATATATTTTAAAAATATATATAATTTTATTTTATTTAGAAAATTCGTATTTCTTAAAAACGTATTTAAATCCTTTCGAGATCGAATGCTCCGTGTGGAGGTCGTCATCTCGCTCTCCTAGCCTAAAGATGTGCGATAATCTGCACCATTCATAAGCGGGCCCCCTAAATAGGGTTGTAGATGCATAATCATAAAGGAAATGAAATACCACTTTAAAAGAAATCCGGTTTTAGAATTATGTGGTATTTTATTGTAAGTACTATCTTCGAACCAAAAACACATATAACTAGGCATCGTGCTATGAAACCAAGTGTGCGTGTAGGGTAGGTCATTACCCCATGAAGTTTTCCTAAAGGTATTGTTATGTAATTTTGTCGAAAAGATGTGATAACAAAGTTCAAGGTATTTTAATGTAAAAGTTCATTTATGATTGTTTTACATGAGATTCTTGGTTAAACTTGATTCTAAACATTAGTATTAAGATTACAAGCGAAGTGGTAATTTTTTTTTGACCAAATGATAAAGGAAAATGGAGTTATAGTTTTTAGAAAAGATGATATCGGTAATAACTCCACTTTTACCGATATTTGATTTAAAAGGAGTATCAAAGAAAATGAGGAGAATTGGGAGGGACTTACCGTTTAGAAACTTCAAAGAAAGGTTAAAGAAGAGAGGATGATCTTCGTGGCGTCGCGGGAGCTCCGGAATTTGCTTCGATCTTCGCCGGAACTAACTTGCTCGCTAGCTCCACTTTACTTCACGTGCACTAGAAACTTTTTAGAGAGTTTTAGCTAGAATTTTCAAAATGGTGCCGAGCCAAGGTAGGGGGCGGTATTTATACTGGAGAACTAGGGTTTGGGAATTAAAAATGTGGATTAAAAGTATTAAAATTGTGTTTAATTGTGAAATGAAATGTCTCTGTTTGATTGCCGGGAAATCAAACAGTGCAGAGGGGTTAGGGGTAGCTGAAGAGGTGTGTGTGCAAAGCACGGGGTTCATTGGCCTCATCTGAGTCGTCGGTGCCGGTCAAAACCCCCTTTCCGTCGGTCGATCTCGAGGCAAATGCCTCGAGATTTGTGCCATTTGATCAATTCAGTAATTAAACCATTTTCCACATGTTTGATTTTTCTGAACTTTTCATTTCCCCGTGTATTGCACGTGCAATCTTTTGGGCTTCCAAAAAGTTTTTAAAAAATCAGAAAAAAATAATTTTGTCTGATGAGGATCGAACACAGGGGCTACGTCACAGCGGTGCAAAGGCTTTACCAGTGAGCTACAAGTTGTTTCTTGCTTTTATTTCACAAAAGTGACTTATAACTCAAACTCAGGCTGTAAAACTCATTTCTTATATATTAACAGTAAAATTTGCATATAAGATTTTAGAGTCGTTACAGATGAAAAACACTCTACAGATTCTGGCACGTCCGGTGGCACCTATCTCTCCTCACATATCTCGGGTCAAGCGATCAAGCGAACTCATCCAAGATATATGTTGTTGTCTATACGGAACCATGCTCCTTCTTTCAGATCACAACTTTCAACAACAAACAACTCTCAACAATAATCAGCAATGATGACATTTTGAATGCTTGTTAGTCGCAAGTAACGGATGATGACCAGGGTCCGCTTGCCGTTCTTCGCTTCTACCTTGTGTTTGGATGCCAACAAAGAAACACTTCACATACCTGCTCCATAAGTTCATGTCCGAAATGAAAATAAACTAAAGTTTCTCAAGTTTTCAAGTTACGTCCGAAATAACTTTAAACTTATATAAGTCAAATTTATGCGAAAACAAGTTTAGTTTCTGACGCGACCCCCGTCACATACACAATAAGACAACTGGTAGAGAGACTTCCCCACAAAATCACATGTAGCAGGGGGCAAGACATCCAATCTAATTCGGGTCCATCATTTTCTCTTCAATCTCCATCAACGCCCCTGCCACGGAGACTCTAATGAGCCAAATCAATAGACCGTCCGCAAGGGGGAAAAGGCCGAACATCATAACTACAAAGGTGCCCGAACCAAAGCACAAATCGGCGTTTCAGTGGCTTTCTATCTCTCCATCTAGGAGCAAAACCGTCAACTCACATGGGGAAACAAGACGTCATAGGTCAGCCCAGGCAAGGCCCATGACGACCGCAAATGCAAGTGTTTTCTTTAAACTCTTTATCTATAGGCCCAAGATGACTGCCAAGCCCTTAAAACCAAAATGTTGAAGCAGAAACGGCTTAGATATAGAGCCAATAAGAAGACTAAGGTACCTACTAAATTGGAGTTTGTCGGGTTCCAAGAACATGGCTACCCTGCAAAAAAAATTGAACCCGCTGTAAAAAATCATCAATTCTTTTGAACCCTTAAGGTCGGTGCAGAAAAATACCACAACCACAAAGAGCAAGAAGACGACAATTCAAAGAATTTGGCAAAGAGGTGAGTCTAAGCCCCAGAATCAAAAGCATGACACAGTCTTATCAAGGGACTACCAAATGCTCCTTGCTGTGCGGAACCAACAATAGAAATCCTAGCGAAGGGTATAAGTTTTATCTAAAACCTCGGTCGGACCTACTATCCTCAGTCATTTGTCATTCCCTAAAAGGAGCGGACTACAACAATGGTCCAAAAGCACTAGCAAATATCTCTATCAATGATGTGGCAATGGACTGATATACAATCCACATAGTTTATATGGTGGGACCCGTATAAACAAGTCATCCTACGTTTCATAATCATAATAAAGATACGGTTGCCACTGCCCAATTCCGGATTGGTTCAGATGATATTGAAGACTCTACTCGAGCATCTGAGCAAAAAGAACCCACAATTCCTGAAGAGTCAGACGACAGTGATAGCGCAGTCTCCGTCCATAAAAATACTGAACGGGCAATGTTTCTAGATATTCAGAAGCAGCTTCATGATAGAGACAAAGAGTTGACCAAGGTCTATTCCATAATCGACGATTTGATGAATTTCATGTCGAACCTCACAACCCAAGTCATTCGGATGTAGCTGCAACAAACTCAAAACTCTACCCACGAACCAGGGACTAACATCTCGAATTGTCCAACAGCCATTCTGTCCAGCCAGAAGGCGGGGGATCGTCATGAAAGCCAACCAACTCCGGCCTCCAGGGAAGATTTGATGCTTGATGGCATCAAATTGACACAAGATAAAATCAGAGGCAAATCATCAGTAGCTGAAGCTGAAGTACAAAATGGCTGCACCAATAATGGGAGGCCATACCCTGCTGAATACGATCTTGTGGAATATCCCCGTGGCTATGTCATCCCTAAGTTCAAAATTTTCAACGGGATGGGGAACGCCGATCAACATATTTCCCCACTTAAAGGCGTCATGCGAAAACACAGAGATCAATGATGTGCTGCTCCTCAGACAGTTCATTAAAAGTTTGATCGACTTTGCACTTCGCTGGTACACAAACATACCAAACAACTCGGTCAAGACATTTAATCAAATGGAATCTCTATTCAAACAAAGATTCATGAGTGCCGGTGATAAAATCGCTATTGCTGACCTCAAGAAGAGTAAATGGGACAATAATGAAAGCATTGCCGATTAGGTCAACCGATAGTGTAATCTTTGCACTAAATGTGAACAGCCGATAGAACATGGTCAATTCGTCGACTTTATCAAGGGAAATGTCAATAATTGGATGACCCCCTCCTTATGTACGGCGGATCCTGTTCATCATGGATTATTGATTTATATATCACCCATTTCTATCTCCTTTGTATATAAATAAATACTATTAACCCTTAACTACCACCTAATTACATGAACCAGGTCTAGAAGCCAAAAGACGGAATATGGGCTAAGAACATCGTATATGATCGCCATCATAATACTGGTAGTCAAGCAACAATCCTATGGGCTCTATCAACATGTAATAGTGATCTGTAATACCACATAATGCATGTACATGATGATAGAGACAAACCCGATAGCATACTATCATCTCGAGTAAGACTGTTCTACCGTATAGGTCCTCCCTCAATCATCACAATTGCATGCCTGCGACCACAATAATTGACTTGAGGGCACTATAGCAAACAATCTTCAACTTGCACTTAAGGCTAATTATTGCGATGTCGCATACTCACAGCCCGTGTGATACCGAATACCCAACTTCTTTACTAATCAGTCTCGCAAATCTCGTTTGTGAAACTATTGTATTCGAGAAATAGCTTCAGTGAGTGGATCCGCTCTAATATTTCTATATCTCTCTCTCTATATCTCAATTTCACGGAGAAAACCTATCTCCCGAAATGAGCGATACCGGTCTTAGAATTTGTCTGGATATCTTATGGGACCCAGTTCACAAATGAACTCCAAATCCAAAAAACTTTTTAGACTGTATCTTCCACTGAATTTAATCAGTATCCTGCGCCATGCCTTCCTCAGAACCGCTTGGACCACCTGTCCCACACACTTCCCCTCAAAAAGAGGGAAAACTATAACTCTGACAGCCACTCTGTCATCTAGATCATCTTGGAAGCCTGAAATGATAACCGCTCCCATAAGGAGGCTGCCGTTACCTATACTAAGAACATCCACTTATGTTCATAACTGCTTCCCAATATTTCTCCAGGATTGGATTAATATATACTTATTGCAGTCAGTGCAAAAGCAATATCTGGTGTGGTACTTGACATTTCATGATTAACTCAATTGCCTAACCAAGTGATATGCCAATCATGCAAATCTCTCTCCTCATTAGTCTAGAAGACATCTCTTTAGAGAGGGTGACTCCATCACCTGCGGGTACACCACCATGCCAGGAGTCGTCCATTCTAAAGCACTTTAAAATAGTGTCAAAGTACCCGAATTAAGACACTTCCTAAATCTAGATCTAAAATCATAGATCTAATGACCAGAATCCCAGATATTTCATCCAGATCTTATGTGGAGAAACACCTTGTGACAACCACAGTATAACCGATCGTACTATAGAAAGATCACTTCCTATAAAGAGCATGCCATCCAAATACCAGGACATCACTCCCTACTGCCTTCTTATCAGGTCTATCTGTTATTCTGATGAAGTCAAACTCTATGACTGTTACATCAAAAATAGATGATCTATCTCCGCTATACCTGCTTTAGTCTATAAATAGACATAAACTACTTGCCCACTATGCTTCCGCTGCTCCCACCGACTACAACAACCCTCTGGTAGAGTCATATACACGTGCACTTCTAAAGCTAATTTAGAATGACGTTGTACTCATCCTACTGCCAGATCTCATAGTCTAGAATAGCAGTATTGGCATGTTTGGGTGATCAAAAACCTCTCTGTCACCGTCTTTGAGGAGACCGAAATACCTCTCGGGTGGCCGAGGTTACCCACTAAATCTGCGGAGTGGCTAATGGATTGTAGAATCCAATTGAATCTTTAGGTTCTACTAAATTTTCAGTAATCGTTTGTGGTTCTAGAATCACTTCTAGTTCTACCATACTCCCACTAATGTTTTCTGAAAAGAATTCATTTTACTAAAAATGTGGCGAGTCAAGAACAATATAACTATTGATCTTCCAAATGGTAAAATGTTAACCCTCGTCAAAGCCCGGGATAACCTACAAACTGCCATTACTGAAACGTGCCTTGAGGTTATCCGGATTCTGGTTTTAAACATAAGCCGGACAACTCCATATACCTTAACACCATTAAGATATGAATTCATTCTATATCCAATATAGAAACAAAGACACTAATTTAATTGGAACCAGATTCAAAAATCAAGCAACTGTTTCCAGTGCATATTAACTAAATGGAAGAAGGCCAAGTAGCATTACTCATCAAAGAGCGTACTCACGGATGAGTAACCTGAGAGAGAATCAAGTTCTCAAATATATTACTTACAACGGAATACCTAGCACAAGTATCTACATTTTCGATCACATTGAAGAAGCAACATATGGTTCTCTACCTTATTCTTATACCTATGACTTCTCAGACCTTGTATTTCAACAAACTACTTGTCTAAAACCTGAGAAGTTATAAGTAAACGGAATATAGTACGAGTACCAACCCCTTTGTCACATCGGACAACATACAATGCTTTGTATAAGTCCTCTAAGTTTAATAACTCAAACCCTGTACGTCGTAGGTTGAAAACTGTGCTATGGTAAAGAAGAATTACACTGTTATTGAATGCTCCTTACCTAACCATCAACTGATATAGGTAAATGTTATAGACATAAGTTCAAAAAATTATATCTCACTTAATAAAATAAACGTACAGTCAGTTTGAAATTGGTGCTTAACAACAGATATTCAAAGCCAAATATTTGTCGTCAGGCAAAACCCAGGTGATTCCCTCAAATATCACCAATTACAAAGAATTCAGATATATTGTGGATCTAATCACCTAATTGCCAATATCTTATTCCCACTCAGCATCTGTAATGCCATACAGATGTGAGAATCAAATCTAGTAAATACACTGGAGTCAGAATCTAATTGGGAAAACAGTTTTCAATTAACACTGCACAGTAAAACTGAAACATGAAAATGTTTCGAAGGGGTGGTCGGGTATTCCTAGTAATGCCTCTTCCACTATCCAGATTCATGACAGCAACCGTATATTTCCTTTCCCTCACTCCAATCCCTTTGTATGTCTTTTACTTCTTACCTTTTGTACACCATACTTAGGCTAATTGGTTTTCTTCCTTCCCTACCTTTCGGCACCGGCCTAAGGTTTGGAAGAAGACTATCCAATAAGCGTAATAGGTGTACACTCCTGATACTAGGAGCCCTTGCAACCTGAGAGAAGGTAATGAAAAAAGACAACCGAATAATCCTGTTCAATATCTCCTGAACCGGAAACTATTCTCGAACTGAAACAAGTTCCTTCGAGTTTGTATGTAACTATACGATGGCATATCCAAGCAATATGGATCTTCGTAGTGATACGGAGTGTTCTGTGTGGGGTTATGCAAGCGCTCTGGCCATCAAACCGTGGCCATTTCGGAACAAAATTTTTCAAAAACCGGCGCTAGAATAACCCGATAACCCGGATCGACCTATAAGCCCTAGATAACAAAACATGCATATGAGCTAAACTAATGGGTTTTGGAATGTTATACCGAATGATCCGTGTCCTTCGGTCTTTAAAAATCTTCCCAAGCTCCTAGTGGCCACCATGATCAAGTTTGGTCGCCGGTTTCCCTCCATCGAAGATGATCCACCCGAGAGTCTATAAATCGAGGTTCTACTTCAAAACCGAAGTAACTAGGGTATCTAGTTTGCTAGACTTGATAGAATAGGATATGTAGAGTCTAATAAGGGATTAATTTGTCTCTAAACACCTTAGCTTTCTCAACACATGAGAGGGTTAGGGTGGAGGACGAAGAAGAAGCCATTGGAGAGAAAAGTGTGAAGCTTTTTTGGCAACCAAAAAAAGAGGGAAGCCAAGACTTGTATGTGTTGTATGAGTGTGAGTGAGTAAAAAGGAATAAAAACAGCTCAAGAAATAATATCTCCACTCACAAAATATCTCACACCACTCACAACAAATATCAAGCACGAGTCATGCCTTGAACCATGATTCAATCAATGCACATCACACCCATCCCTCAACCTCATTAACCTTTAAACTAAAAGGTTAAAACAAATGAGGTTAGCAACATCTAAAAACAATCTTGTAATGAATTACAAGAATGCCCCTCATCCGTATATACATACACGTATCCGTATTCCGAAGAATCCGAATATTATGAGACAAAAATAATACAACAATATAATACTAGGATCCGGTTTAAACCAAAGCCCACTAGTATTATCCGTCCGAATCATGATACGTGCATAAGTGCACGTATATGATCGAACCCTGCCGTAAAACCATACAGCCTCTACATTGTTTCGCCCGAAGCAGGGAAACCCTCTATGTGGGACTCTAAAGACTCGTCAATATGCTGGCAGTGGGTTTAACTATAAGCACGTCAGCGACACTAGCTGTACGTAACGACTATCCAGGTATTGAGCGAATGGGAGGCTGACGAGCAAACTCATCCTGAAACCCCTACTGAGCCTGACAACGACAATATCTGTACAGTCCGGTCCGTTCGTCTATGAGTATCGCATATCTAGTCTTAGGGGGTGGATAAAGTCAGACCGAATAACGTGGCATTTAGTGTCGGTATGAAACCCATCACCACCTGAGAAACTACTGATCCTGGATCAGTAATTCTCGACTACCTTGGCCAAGGATTTCTGGTGATGGCTACCCATGCACAACGCGACATCAACCCCTAATACCGGGAGAGACGAATCCCCTGACGATCCGTTCACTGCCTCCATGTGGCTCGGGACTGTACCCAACTAAAACCTGTTTGCACGACTCTTTTGAGCCGTGGTAGGGTAGTAATCAAAGCACAGTGGTAACTCACACGAGACAAATGACGATCTCAGGTCGATAGACTAACCTGTACACATGTCACCTGGGAACTACTATCTGACAATAGGTATAATACCAACTAGCATGTTCCCGGCGAGTCCGTCCGGTGTACTCATAACCCAATGAGCACTTACATGTATCTTAGGTGATCAAACTGACACCAATGGCTTATGAGACCGGCCACCGCCCCTCGTCGGGGTCTCGATCAGTATACACTAGTCTACTCTGGAGTATCGATGCCCAGTTGTTCCCGCAAAAAAATTCTGCGCAAAAGAGCCCAAGGTATCAAATGGCAGCGATACGCTTAAGGAAATGCGAACCAGTATCTCCCGGCCTGCATTTTGATAAACTCCCGAAGGAGAAATAGCTAAATTCTGATAATATTGGAAGCATCTCGAAAAACCCTTCGATTTGATATATTATGGGCTTCACAATTCATCCGGGATCAAAAGTTATGAGGTATCACGTGTCCACACGGGATGGACCTTTAATAACCCGCTGGAGGAGTTAAAAGATATAATAAATATTCAGAAAAGACCCCAATGGGGCATCACGTGCTCACACATGACCATGGGTCACGTGCAAACACGTGATGGGCTCTTAAGACCTCTAAAATAATGAATAGAATTAAATTTTAAAATCTGTTCCCTGATTAAAAATCGGAGGTTACCTCAATGAGGTATCACGTGCTCACACGTGACCAATGGTCATGTGATGGTTAAAACAGAAGCGTGAATGAACGCTGAGAAGAGGACTCAATTAGGGGTCACGTGCTCACACGTGACCAAGGGTCACGTGTCAGCACGTGACTGGCTTTGAAAGCCTTACAGTTTAATAGAATTAAAATTCTAAATTTCTCTAAATCTTTCCAAATAGAATTAAAATTCTAAATTTCTCTAAATCTTTCCAAATGGAAAAGGATTATGGGGACCGTTGGATTAAAGATCTAAGGGTGATTAAATATCACCAATTTATGAAAAGATCTTAGACAAGGAAAGATTTCCTCTAAAATCTCACCTGAAATAACAAACAGAATATCTTTGGATTTAAAATCCAACGGTGAATAAAATTTACTGAATGATCTAAAGGATCATATTAATTATGAAATCAAATCAAATCTTTCAATGAGAGATTTGCTAAACAAATTGATTCTCTTCCTTCTCCTATAAATAGGAGCCAAGAAAAGAAGAGAAGGGAACCTTTTTGGAGAGAAAAACAGAGAGAGGAGAATTTAATTCTCAAGAGGGAAGAAAAGAAAGGAGAATTTAATTCTCAACAAAGAAAACCCTAGGTGAGAAAAGGGAAAAAGATCAACTTCAAAAAGAGAATTTAATTCTCAAAATTTAAGAGTTTAACTCTTCTGCAAATAAAGAACTTAGTTCTTCTTCTGGTTGAAGATCTGTACAGAGCACATCTCCCCATAGGAAGAGAATTTAATTCTCATCGGGTCGAGATCTTGCCATGCAGATCCTAAACTTAGAAGGGGAATTGAGTTTTGAGAATTTAATTCTCCCAAACTCACAGGAATTTAATTCTTCCTAAAATGAAACTGGGGTTTAACTCTAATCAAGAATTTAATTCTTTTACATATCTGGGAATTTAATTCCTTTAAAAAGAAATTAGGGTTTTGCCCTAAATAAGAATTTAATTCTTTCACAATAGGAATTTAATTCCTCCAAAACAAAATTAGGGTTTAACCCTACAGAGAATTCAATTCTTAAAAGATCTCTGTTCATGAAAAGAACCAGGGTCACGCGTCCCCACGTGACCCCTAAAAAAGATCCCCAAAAATAAAAAGGAAGAAACTTTGAGGCAATGCCTCACGTGCTCCCACGTGACCTACAAAAAACAGAAAGAAAAAGCAAAGGAAATATGAGCTTTGGGCGCTCTCACGTGTCCCCACGTGACCCCTTAGCGAGTGCTTTAATGATCAGTGCATAAATCTCCATCACGTGTCAACACGTGATGCTCAAAAGATGAAGAAGTGTTTAACACTTATTCGCAGATTTGAGGATAAACCAAAAGGAGATCTGGCTCCACATTTAGGGCGCCCTCACGTGTCACCACGTGACCCCAAACAAATATCTTTAATATCCAATGGATGGATGCCTATCACGTGCCCGCACGTGATGGCCAGAGAGTCAAAAAGTGTTTAACATTTATTTGCAGAACAAAGTAAAAGGAAATCTGGCCCCATCTTTAGATGTCTCACGTGCTCACACGTGATGGCCTGAAAGCTAAGTGTTTAACACTTATTTGCAGCCTTAAGGGTAAAATAAAGGAGTTTCGGCCCAATCTCAGGCGCCTCACATGACCCCACGTGACCACACCATTTTTAATGTTTAACACTATTTTTAAAGCGCATCACGTGGGAACACGTGATCGTCAAATACCTTCTAGTGTTGACACTATTTCAAAACCAACCTAGCCCAAAATGGCTAAGTTTTTCCAGAGGCAGGATTCCCCTTTGACTGAACTTCAAATATACCCTTGTTTTCCAAACTTGATCATTTCACATGACATTCAAAATAAACTCCAGAGCCATGATGAATGGTCAGTGCCTAATAAAAGCCAAAATGTTGTCAGGGCCCCCAAACCTCTGTTTAGCACTGCTGCATGATGAGGGGCTGAACCCAGACAAATGTCTAATAGCCCAAAGGGCCAATATTTCAAACATAATTGGACTTAACCCAAACTGGCCATAAGTCCTCAAATCATCTTGAAATGAGCACATCTGCTCTTTCAACCAACTCATTGGTTCAAGGGTACATCTCTGAACTCCTCTGATATTTGTCGTTGTAATCCTTCAACGTCTTCAGAGAAGTGACGGGTCCCGACAACCACACATTAATACGGACTGTGGGGTCCTTAAACTCATGGACTAATGCATCCTTAAACTAACATTTGTCCCCAAAACGGGAATAATGGACCACTATGTCCCTAAACTGGAAATGGACCACCATGTCCCTAAACTGGAACAATAGAGCCCAAACGCTCTTTTGTCGGATCTAAACGATCCCGTTAAGTTGATCTTAGTCTCAAATTGGACTAACGTATCCTTAACAAACGTTTAAGTTGATCTTAGCCTCAAATACGGCTAACGTATCCTTAAACCCTCAAACAGACTTTAGTCCCAAATTGGACTACAGGTCTCCTAACCAACTTTAGTTCAAGGGTACATCTCTGAACTTCTCTGATATCTGTCGTTGTAATCCTTCAACGTCGTCAGAGAGGTGACGGGTCCCGACGGCCATACATTCAATGGATCACCATGTCCCTAAACTGGAACAATAGAGCCCAAACGCTCTTTTGTCGGATATAAACGATCCCGTTAAGTTGATCTTAGTCTCAAATTGGACTAACGTATCCTTAACAAACGTTTAAGTTGATCTTAGCCTCAAATATGGCTAACGTGTCCTTAAATCAAACCTTCAAACAGACTTTAGTCCCAAATTGGACTATAGATCTCTCAACCAACTTTGGTTCAAGGGTACATCTCTGAACTCCTCTGATATCTGTCGTTGTAATCCTTCAACGTCGTCAGAGAGGTGACGGGTCCTGATGGCCATACATGCAATGTCGGATCTAAATGATCCCGTTAAGTTGATCTTAGTCTCAAACTAGACTAACGTATCCTTAACAAACGTTTAAGTTGATCTTAGCCTCAAAAATGGCTAACGTATGCTTAAACCAAAACCCCAAACCCAAATCTAAGAAAACACGGATTTGGACTAATCCACGTCCTACGGGCGACGACATAAATTAGTCTCCGTATACAATCCACGGGGAACCACAAACAAAACAAACACCCACGACATGAAGTGACCAGCTGGAGAAGGAGAAAGTTGTTACCGCCATGCGGTAGCGTAATTAACTGCAGGGGCTTGCGCCTGCAGGGAAGAGCGTCCCCACAATCAAAAACCCCTCTAGCGAAGGGGAATCTGACGAAGTCTACTACATCGGACGCATCCGTTTAAACCTTTGATGCATGGTGCCATAAATCAACTTGGCATCTTCGGAGAGGTGGACGGATAGCACCCATTAGCATCTGCCCCGAATCTCACGCTAGACAGTCCATGTCTTGGCCGCCATTCGGAGGGGAACAGATTTTGGCACGCCCGGTGGGACCTTTTCCACTTTCCACTCCACACTTCGTGTGTCGTGTTCGCGAACGAATCGCGGTTTACAGTGGTTGCCTGTGGATTCGAGGTACTAAGTTTTGGTGTCTTGCTCCGTGCAGAAAACAGAAGATCAATGGCTTCAAACTGCACTGCCTGCAACTGCAACTCTCGCTCGGTCCTTGCTGGAGGAGTGCCTTATGGGCCCCAAGCGGCCTCCCTTTTCAAGATGCCAGTGGAGAAGGTAACTCAGGCCACCATTGGATTTTTCTTCGGGACCATGCTCCCACCGTTGAGCTTCAATGCCACAATGACGTTGCAAGAATCCCCAAAGAAATTGGTCTTTGATCGGCTTACCACTGCCGCGACCCCTCTCAACGGGTCGCCCAACTTCAATACCTCAGTTTTCAACAGATTGGGCCAGAGCGTCTACAAGCCCGCGATACCCGAAGTTGCCATCCCAAAGCGGATAGCCATCCCGGCTCAAGCGGACGAAATCATTGGAAAGGCTTCTCCTTCCAAAAAGTCAGTTTTTTCAAGGATGGCCATTCCGGCTTCTGCTTCAGGCGAGGTCCTCAAAGCTGCTTCCTCTGCCCAGAGGTCTGTCTTTCACAGACTAGACATTGCTTCTCAACGAGTGTCAGTCTTCGACAGGCCAGCACCAATAACGGTCTCTCCTCAAAGCAGGGGGCATAAGGAGGTCACCCCTACGGCTGAGATAACTCCATCCACACGACACACTCGACGTCGCCACTGGCGCCGAGTGAGGAAGGCTGGGGGCAACTCCCCATCTGGGATAACTTCGCCAACTCCAACGGTGGGGATCAATGCTGCTGTTCCAACCGGGAACAGCTTTGAATTGCTGAACACGGTGCGCAGAAACTCTCCTACTGCGATGCTGGAGAGAACTCCTTCACCTGTGGAGGATACTCCAGAAAAGAAGCTGGAGCAGCCCCCTCAACGGCTACCCTCTAAAATTTTCAAGGTCTGGCGACAGATCCAGGAGTCGGTGATTGATCAAGACTATCTCCGCCGATAGAAAACGATGAAGGTTCGGCAGGGGAAGGATTACTCCGTCAAGCCACAAAAAGCAACGGCTACTTGGGCGCCCACTACAACGGCCCCCTCAACTTCAACCACTCAAAAGAAAAGGAGGCCGCAAAAAGCCCCTGTGAACATGGCGAACCGTAAACGCGCTGAGCACAAACACCCCAAGTTTGGGGGCATGGTGGTGCACACTGTTTATATGGCCTCTGGAAAGGAGGAAAGCCGTGTTTCGACGGGTCACCGACCGCTTACCCGATCCGTAACGAAAGCCCAGGAGCAGCAACAGAAGCTTCAGGAGATGATGACTGCAATGGTCGCGCTTACCGGGCCAAAAGAAAGCTCGGAGGCATCATCAGAGCAGCGTCATGAACAAGAAACTGACGCTGACTACTTACGCAGAGTCCTCGAAAAGAAGGAAAAAGAAGCCGCAGAGCAAGCGGCTAACATAAAACAAATGGCGCTTCTCTTCCAAGATATGGTAGGGATGATGATCCAGCAAGTTCCTCCTGCTGAAGATCCTCCGATTGTCCTTGCAGATGACAAAGGAGAGACATCGAATCCTCCTCCGGCTCTTTCAGCAGCCAAGGAAGAAACCATTTCCAAGGCCGCACTGGATGACCATATAGCTCAGCAAATACGAGCTCACCAGGCAAATGAAGTTGCTGGGCAAATTGCTAGAACCGGACGACCCTACCCGGGCTGGTATGACCAAATTAGTTACCCGCCGGGATATACGATCCCTAAGTTCCATGTATATAAGGGGACAGGAAATCCGCATCAGCACGTCGCTCAATTTAGAGCCATGTGCGGCAACACTGGAGGTGATGATAAGTTGTTGCTCCGCCAGTTTGTTGGCAGCCTGTCGGAAACGGCATTTGAGTGGTACTCTGAACTTCCAAATGACTTTATCAAGACATTTACGGAGATGGAGCTGCTGTTTACACAGAGATTCGCGAGTGCTAGTGGACGCACCCCGATAACAGCACTGATTAATGCCAGGATAAGGCCAGGCAAAACGTGGGTCCAATACGCAACACGATGGCGGAACCTATGGTCGAAATGCGAACAACGCATAGAAGAGGCTCCTGCAGTAGGCATGTTTGTGGGTACCCTTGATCCGCAAGCGACTATCTCACAGTTCATGATGTTCTTCAAGCCGACCACCTTCCAGGCCTTGATTGAAAAGCTGACCCAAATGGACCAGATGGGCCATAGGCCTTCCTCTTTAAAGACGGAGCCTTAGAATGAAAAGGGCAAAGGGAAAGCAACCTTCGTCGCCAACGCTCAACAACAACCGAGCAACTTAAAGCCGGTTGTTCGCCAAAACAACGTGCGTCCACGCCCATCCCTCGAGGAGAGACTAGGACGTAACTCGTTTCCTCAGAATAAAACGAGGAGATTGTTCGAGCTGGCAGTGCGCAACAGACTCATCAACCTGCCGAGTCCGAAACGTCCATTGCAGCCAGGCGATGTCAACGATCCAAATTACTGCCCTTACCACCAAGCGGTAAGCCATCCAATCGAAGATTGCTTCGTCTTTAAGGGATGGATCGAGGATCAGTACCAACAAGGCAAGTTCGCGTTATCCGAAAACTGGAAGGTGAACCCGCCACAGCCTCACACTCCTAAGAAGACAAACACACCGGGGGCAACGTGCTCTTTTGTTGAGGAAGCTCCATGGGAGGACGTTCTTTCAGCCAAGACGAAAAGAATGCTGAAGGATCTCCAAACATACCCGGCGATCAGGTGGAAGAACCCGCTCGAACCTCAAATCATCGACGGGATGCTGAAATCGCGCCCAATTCCAAAGATCGGTGATGATAGACAAAGCGCTCACACTCAGCCGTCAAAGTCGTCGAAGAAGAAGACCAAAAAGCCCGTGAAGCCTAGTGACAAGTGCACGGACATGCAAAAGCAGATTGACGCGTTGGAAGAATACAATCAAAAAGCGCGGACCCCAGTCACACTCCAAGAATTTCTCAGCCACGTCCTTGAGGACGGAGATGATGGCAAAGGAGAAGACTCGTCGGATGAATCTGAAAATTATGTGGCAAGCTGCCATGTGATCTCTCACTCGTCAATAAATGACGAAGAAGCTCCTTACACAGAGAAGCTGGGGGCAGATCCTGAGCCAGAACTTCTAGGACCATCAGACGAAATGATTGATACATTCCTGAACGAAGCCCGTCTCAAAAGCAAAGCTGATCGAGAGCGCGAGATGTCCATATTCGAGAAAGCCAAACGCCGGCAACTAGATGAAAGGGTCGAAACACTCCCACCGGATCAAAGTACATCCGACGCAAATGAAAGCAGGATCAAGACGAGGAAACGATTCGCCAAAGCCATATCGATGGGGATGAAACTGCCCTCTTTCAGAGAAAATTCTCCTGGCGGTATACATCTTGATGAAGCGGACGTATATCCTAACTTCTGCTTATATCATCAGAAGATTGCACATCCTACTGAAGACTGCAACTCCTTTAAGTGTTGGTGGCAAGGGTATGTCGCTCACAGGCAACACTTCAATAGGACAAAGCGTGAAGCTCGTAGACAGCGGAAAAATGCGACAGATGAGCGTAAAAGAATTGTCGGCAATTGTCATAGGGTTGATCCCGGGGGATCGCGAGTTCTCACCTTCGGGAGCGACTCCGAAGAAAAAGTAGCCCACGGTCCTCTCTTCAAGGAATCCATCTTTGAAATGAAAGAATTGAGGAATTGCGAGAACATTCAGCTGCGCAATCGCACGCTACCCGAAAAGAATCTCGGACCCGCAAACAAGGGATCGAACAAGAGGGATAAGGGGAATGGAAAAGCGACCTCCGTCGCCAATGCTCAACAACAGCCGAGTGACCCGAAACCGTTTGGTCGTCAAAACAACAAGCCGCGATACCTCAATGAGAAGTTGAAACGTCCTTACTCGTTTCCCAGAGATAAAACAAAGAGACTGTTCGAGCTAGCGGTGCGCAGCGGGCTCATCACTCTGCCGGATCCAAAACGTCCATTGCGGCCAGGTGACGTTGACAATCCTAACTATTGTCCCTACCACAGAGTAATGGGTCACCCACTCGAAAATTGCTATGTCTTCAAAGGCTGAATTGAGGATGAATACCAACAGGGCAAATTCGCGTTGTCTGACAACTAGAAGGTGAGCCCGCCACAACCACATGCTCCAAAAAAGATGGACATGCCGGGGGCATCGTGCTCTTTCATAGAGAAAGCCCCATAGACCGAAAAGTCAGTAAACTAGAGATTCGCCTCAAATACGGCGACGGTGGACCACTATGTCCTAAAACTGGCGTCGGACCGAAACGTCCCTGAACTAACGATGGACCACAATGTCCTAAAACTTGCAAATGACCGAAACGTCGTTAAACTACTATCAACCCGCGGCATCCTCAGGCTGGCGTGGTTTAAAAAAAAACCAAAAAAAAAATGGTATGTCCATAAGCAAAATGGGCACGGATGAAAACCCGAAAGGGCTCCGTGAGTAAAAATAGCAGGGCTACCGGCGAGTGTTTGTGAAAACCTAAAAGGGCGCAACCTCGTTAAGGAAAAAAAAAGAATAAACAAAATCAAAAGAAAAAAAAACGGTATGCCCATAAGCAAAATGGGCACAGATGAAAACCCGAAAGGGCTCCGTGAGTAAAAACAGCAGGGCTACCGGCGAGTGTTTGTGAAAACCCGAAAGGGCGCAACCTCGTTAAAAGACACTTACAGGGTCCTCTCGACCTTATGAGGAGAAACCATCCGCGTGAGATCCTTACGACTCACAAGGGAGCAACACACTTAGGGATCCTCACGATTCCTAAGGAGAAAATACACTTGCGAGATCCTCACGACTCGTAAGGAGAACTCTCTTATGGGACCCTCACGGCTCATAAGATTTGAAAGTCTTAAGTTACAGAAACCTTAACCTGTTCTTAAGCAACCCCCACAACCTTCGATATTGCCCTACAAGAAGCTCATATTGACCCTTGTATACAATCCACGGGCACGAATAAATATTTCCCTAACAAAGTCCCATCCGTGACTAGGAATATGCTTGTACAGCAAACAACACTTGTAAGTCCTCTCGACTTATAAGGAGAAAACCCTTTTGTAAGATCCTTATGACTTACAAGAGAACATGCACTTAGGAATCCTCACGATTCCCAAGGAGAAAACACACCTACAAGATCCTCACGACTTGTAGGGAGAAATACCTTTGTGAGACCCTTAGGCTCATGAAGTCAAAAGCCTTAGCCGACAGGACCCTTAACCCTGTTTACTAAGCCACCTTTGTTCAACATCGACAGAGGCAAATGATGATTCGCTCCTGGCAATATCCCAGTTGCAGCGATGCTGATGCCTAAACCGGTATCAAATTCCAAGCCCTTTCAAGGCAAATGATGATTCGCTCCTGGCAATATCCCAGTTGCAGCGATGCTGATGCCTAAACCGGTATCAAATTCCAAGCCCTTTCAAGGCAAATGATGATTCGCTCCTGGCAATATCCCAGTTGCAGCGATACTGATGCCTAAACCGGTATCAAATTCCAAGTCCTTTCACGGCAAATGATGATTCAATCCTGGCAATATTCCAGTTGCAGCGATGCTGATGCCAAGATTGGTATCAGATCCCAAATCCCCTACTCGCAAAAAAAAAAAAATCAGCGAGCCAAAAAAAATGCATACGAAATAGCCGAAATGATGGGTCGACTTGCAAACAAAATCAGCAAGTAAAAATGTATGCATACGAAATAGCCGAAATGATTGGGCAACTCGCAATAAAAAACAGCGAGTAAAAATAAAATAAATAGCCGAAATGATTGGGCACCGCGAAAAATAGCCGAAATGAGTGGGCAATCGCGACCTTCACGATATAAAAGCTGAAATGATAGAGCATCGCGAGAATAAAATAATAATATGAAAATGAATGAAACTTTTGCCCTACAGGTGAGATCACATCGATCCCTGTATACAATCCAGGGGTACAAACAAAGAGGGAACCATACCTTCCCAACAGGCTCCATCAGAAAGCGAAGCCAAATCTTGACGGTTCATAGACAACCTAGAGACAATCTCGACATTTGTCGCAATATCGCATACACAATGTCAACAAACGAATCAAAGGAAGATCCCTAGCTTCAGGATCTCAACATCGATATCGACAACTTAGAGATCACCAACGGCGTTTCTCCTCACTCCAACCAAATGCAGACGTGACGTCAACAACCGACCTCAGAATCGCAACGAAACGGAGCCATGGAAAAGTCCCTAGTTCCAAATCTCAATGGCTACATCTACAGCCTGGAGACCAACGACGGTGTGCCTCCTCATTCCAACAGGACACAGATGTTACACCATCAAGCGGAGCGATGGCAAAATCCCAGCTCCATCTCAGCATTCGTCTCGTTACAGCAGACGAGATGTCAACGATGGCGTTCCTCCGCAGTCCAGCAGGATGCAGATGCAACATCAACGAAAGACCCCATGGTCGAAACAAAGCGGAGTGACGGCAAAATCCCAGCTCCACCTCAGCATTCATCTCGATACAGCAGACGCAATGTCAACAATGGCGTTCCTTCGTGGTTCATCAGGATGCAGATGCAACGTCAACAGAAGACCTCATGGTCGAAACAAAGTCGAGCGACGGCGAAATCCCAGCTCCACCTTAGCATTCGTCTCGTTACAGCAGACGCAATGCCAACAACGACGTTCCTTCACAGTCCAACAGGATGCAGAAGCAACATCAACAAAAGACCCCATGGTCGAAACAAACCGGAATGATGGCAAAATCCCAGCTCCACCTTGACATTTGTTTCGATACAGCAGACGCGATGTCACTACATCGTCCTTCCTCCAGCAGGGTTCGGACGCTACAAAAACAAACGAAGCAAAGGCCAAATTCCTAGCTTCAGGGTCTTGACGGCAACTCATATAAAGCCTGAAAGACAATCGGAGATCATCTTGCACCAGCGCAGAGTGGTCACCACCTCGACGATCGTCTCGATACAACAGAAGAAATGTCACCCCAGCGTTCTTCCCCCAGCAGGATTCAGATGCACCAAAGAAAATGAAGCAAAAGGCCAAATTCCTAGTTTCAGGGTCTTGACGGCAAGTCATATAAAGCCTGAAAGACCACCGGAGATCATCCCACATGGAGTGGTCACCACCTCGACGTTCGTCTCGATACAGCAGACGCAACATTACCAAAAGGAGCCACGGCAAAATCCCTAGTTCCAAACCTCGACGGTTCACCAACAACCTAGAGACAACCACGACATTCGTCTCGATACAGAGGACGCAATGCCAAAAAACGAAGCGAAGGCCAAATTCCTAGCTTCAAGGTCTTAACGGCAAGTCATATAAAGCCTGAAAGACCACCGGAGATCTTCCCACATGGAGTGGTCACCACCTCGACGTTCGTCTCGATACAGCAGACGCAACATCACCAAAAGGAGCCACGGCAAAATCCCTAGTTCCAAACCTCGACGGTTCACCAGCAACCTAGAGACAACCATGACATTCGTCTCGATACAGATGACGCAATGCTAGCAAATGAAGCAAAGGCCAAATTCCTAGCTTCAGGGTCTTAACGGCAACTCATATAAAGCCTGAAAGACTATCGGAGATCATCCCACACCAGAGCGGAGTGGTTATGACTCATCGGGGCTCTCCAAAATGAGCCTAACCTCAAGTAAAAAGAGGCATGGCAAATTCCTAACGCTTGCTCTTCCGACGGTCAAACTGCCTAGGAAGATTGCTTGAAGACTTCTTGTCCAACCCCCGAAGGGATCAGAGACACGACAGTCGCAGGGCTACTCGAACAGCACGATTGCCTATCGAGGAATATATCAGCTGATGCGACGGTACGACGGCCAAAACCCTAAGTACCACAGACCCTAACGGACTTCTGTCGTAAAGAGCAGAGGTTAACTGTGACGTTAGGATATCCTTGCGAGAAATGCTCGATTCGTCTCGACTTGTGAGGAAATTGACGTCTTTGCGAGAACTTCTCGATGCGGCTCGACTCGTAAGATAAAGCCTCAGGCAGCGGGGATTAAAAAACCTGTTTCCTAAGCACTGGGACCCTGCAAGTCGATCCAAAATGGTCTCTTGCATACTATTCACGGGTCACACTCTCCAAAGTCGAATATCGACAAGGAGGGAAACAACCGCTTACGGGTCCTCTCGACTCGTAAGAGGGAAAATTCTCTTATAAAATCCTTACGACTTATGAGAGAAAACACACTTAGGAGTCCTCACGACCCCTAAGGAGAAAATAAACCTATGAGATCCTTTCGATCCGTAGGGAGAAAAGTCTTTATGAGACCCTCACGGCTTATAAAGTTGAAAAGTCTTAGGTGGCAGATCCTAACCCTGTCTCCTAAGCCATCACCGCCCTGCAAAGAAGTCAAGATGGACCATCTATGAGCCACACTTCCCAAAGTTACATGCCACTGAAATGGAGAACTTACTCATGAGTATATAAACTACTTCACGCCAGAGTAAGACATAAATAGATAGAAGGGTGCGGCTCATGGAGTTAAGGGTTTGGAACTATATCACTTAAGAGTCAAGATTTGAGTCAATGATAAATGACGACGCTTGTGTCCGCTCGTTATCTTCTCAGATCAAGATCCTGAAAGTTATATACCAATCCGAAACTGGTCATACGCTATGCATAACTCTGCACTACTTCACCCACGTACATACTTACGTGGGCAAAGTAGTGGGGGCATTTGTTCCCGCCAAAAAAATTCTGCGCAAAAGAGCCCAAGGTATCAAATGGCAGCGATACGCTTAAGGAAATGCGAACCAGTATCTTCCGGCCTGCATTTTGATAAACTCCCGAAGGAGAAACAGCTAAATTATGATAATATTGGAAGCATCTCGAAAAACCCTTCGATTTGATATATTATGGGCTTCACAATTCATCCGGGATCAAAAGTTATGAGGTATCACGTATCCATACGTGACGGACCTTTAATAACCCGCTGGAGGAGTTAAAAGATATAATAAAAATTCAGAAAAGACCCCAATGGGGCATCACGTGCTCACACGTGACCATGGGTCACGTGCAGACACGTGATGGGCTCTTAAGACCTCTAAAATAATGAATAGAATTAAATTCTAAAATCTGTTCCCTGATTAAAAATCGGAGGTTACCTCAATGAGGTATCACGTGCTCACACGTGACCAATGGTCACGTGATGGTTAAAACTGATGCGTGAATGAACGCTGAGAAGAGGACTCAATTAGGGGTCACGTGCTCACACGTGACCCCTTACAGTTTAATAGAATTAAAATTCTAAATTTCTCTAAATCTTTCCAAATAGAATTAAAATTCTAAATTTCTCTAAATCTTTCCAAATGGAAAAGGATTATGGGGACCGTTGGATTAAAGATCTAAGGGTGATTAAATATCACCAATTTATGAAAAGATCTTAGACAATGAAAGATTTCCCCTAAAATCTCACCAGAAATAACAAACAGAATATCTTTGGATTTAAAATCCAACGGTGAATAAAATTCACTGAATGATCTAAAGAATCATATTAATTATGAAATCAAATCAAATCTTTCAATGAGAGATTTGCTAAACAAATTGATTCTCTTCCTTCTCCTATAAATAGGAGCCAAGAAAAGAAGAGAAGGGAACCTTTTTGGAGAGAAAAACAGACAGAGGAGAATTTAATTCTCAAGAGGAAAGAAAAGAAAGGAGAATTTAATTCTCAACAAAGAAAACCCTAGGTGAGAAAAGGGAAAAAGATCAACTTCAAATAGAGAATTTAATTCTCAAAATTTAAGAGTTTAACTCTTCTGCAAATAAAGAACTTAGTTCTTCTTCTGGTTGAAGATCTGTACAGAGCACATCTCCGCATAGGATGAGAATTTAATTCTTATCGGGTCGAGATCCTGCCATGCAGATCCTAAACTTAGAAGGGGAATTGAGTTTTGAGAATTTAATTCTCCCAAACTCACAGGAATTTAATTCCTCCTAAAATGAAACTGGGGTTTAACCCTAATCAAGAATTTAATTCTTTTACATATCTGGGAATTTAATTCCTTTAAAAAGAAATTAGGGTTTTGCCCTAAATAAGAATTTAATTCTTTCACAATAGGAATTTAATTCCACCAAAACAAAATTAGGGTTTAACCCTACAAAGAATTCAATTCTTAAAAGATCTCTGTTCATGAAAAGAACCAGGGTCACGTGTCCCCACGTGACCCCTAAAAAAGATCCCCAAAAATAAAAAGGAAGAAACTTTGAGGCAATGCCTCACGTTCTCCCACGTGACCTACAAAACACAGAAAGAAAAAGCAAAGGAAATATGAGCTTTGGGCGCTCTCACGTGTCCCCACGTGACCCCTTAGCGAGTGCTTTAATGATCAGTGCATAAATCTCCATCACGTGTCAACACGTGATGCTCAAAAGATGAAGAAGTGTTTAACACTTATTCGCAGATTTGAGGATAAACCAAAAGGAGATCTGGCTCCACATTTAGGGCGCCCTCACGTGTCACCATGTGACCCCTAACAAATCTCTTTAATATCCAATGGATGGATGCCTATCACGTGCCCGCGCGTGATGGCCAGAGAGTCAAAAAGTGTTTAACCTTTATTTGCGGAACAAAGTAAAAGGAAATATGGCCCCATCTTTAGATGCCTCACGTCCTCACACGTGATGGCCTGAAAGCTAAGTGTTTAACACTTATTTGCAGCCTTAAGGGTAAAATAAAGGAGTTTCGGCCCAATCTCAGGCGCCTTACATGACCCCACGTGACCACACCATTTTTAATGTTTAACACTATTTTTAAAGCGCATCACGTGGGAACACGTGATCGTCAAATACCTTCTAGTGTTGACACTATTTCAAAACCAACCTAGCCCAAAATGGCTAAGTTTTTCCAGAGGCAGGATTCCCCTTTGACTGAACTTCAAATATACCCTTGTTTTCCAAACTTGATCATTTCACATGACATTCAAAGTAAATTCCAGAGCCATGATGAATGGTCAGTGCCTAATAAAAGCCAAAATGTTGTCAGGGCCCCCAAACCTCTGTTTAGCACTGCTGCATGATGAGGGGCTGAACCCAGACAAATGTCTAATAGCCCAAAGGGCCAATATTTCAAACATAATTGGACTTAACCCAAACTGGCCATAAGTCCTCAAATCATCTTGAAATGAGCACATCTGCTCTTTCAACCAACTCATTGGTTCAAGGGTACATCTCTGAACTCCTCTGATATTTGTCGTTGTAATCCTTCAACGTCTTCAGAGAGGTGACGGGTCCCGACAACCACACATTAATACGGACTGTGGGGTCCTTAAACTCATGGACTAATGCATCCTTAAACTAACATTTGTCCCCAAAACGGGAATAATGGACCACTATGTCCCTAAACTGGAAATGGACCACCATGTCCCTAAACTGGAACAATAGAGCCCAAACGCTCTTTTGTCGGATCTAAACGATCCCGTTAAGTTGATCTTAGTCTCAAATTGGACTAACGTATCCTTAACAAACATTTAAGTTGATCTTAGCCTCAAATACGGCTAACGTATCCTTAAACCCTCAAACAGACTTTAGTCCCAAATTGGACTACAGGTCTCATAACCAACTTTGGTTCAAAGGTACATCTCTGAACTCCTCTGATATCTGTCGTTGTAATCCTTCAATGTCGTCAGAGAGGTGACGGGTCCCGACGACCATACATTCAATGGATCACCATGTCCCTAAACTGGAACAATAGAGCCCAAACGCTCTTTTGTCGGATCTAAACGATCCCGTTAAGTTGATCTTAGTCTCAAATTGGACTAACGTATCCTTAACAAACGTTTAAGTTGATCTTAGCCTCAAATATGGCTAACGTGTCCTTAAATCAAACCTTCAAACAGACTTTAGTTCTAAATTGGACTATAGATCTCTCAACCAACTTTGGTTCAAGGGTACATCTCTGAACTCCTCTGATATCTGTCGTTGTAATCCTTCAACGTCGTCAGAGAGGTGACGGGTCCCAATGGCCATACATGCAATGTCGGATCTAAACGATCCCGTTAAGTTGATCTTAGTCTCAAACTAGACTAACGTATCCTTAACAAACGTTTAAGTTGATCTTAGCCTCAAAAATAGCTAACGTATCCTTAAACCAAAACCCCAAACCCAAATCTAAGAAAACACGGATTTGGACTAATCCACGTCCTACGGGCGACGACATAAATTAGTCTCCGTATACAATCCACGGGCAACCACAAACAAAACAAACACCCACGACATGAAGTGACCAGCTGGAGAAGGAGAAAGTTGTTACCGCCATTCGGTAGCGTAATTAACTGCAGGGGCTTGCGCCTGCAGGGAAGAGCGTCCCCACAATCAAAAACTCCTCTAGCGAGGGGGAATCTGACGAAGTCTGCTACATCGGACGCATCCGTTTAAACCTTCGATGCATGGTGCCATAAATCAACTTGGCATCTTCGGAGAGGTGGACGGATAGCACCCATTAGCATCTGCCCCGAATCTCAGGCTAGACAGTCCATGTCTTGGCCGCCATTTGGAGGGGAACACCAGTCTCGAAACTCCCACGACTAGGGACATTTGAGAATGTGCTTATAGACCACCCAGCTCTCACGTATATGATCGCCATCATACTGCATGTAGTCAAGCAAGATTCATATGGGCTCTATCAACATATAATAGTGATATGTAATGCCACCTGAAACATGTACATGATGATAAAGACAAATCAGATAGCATACTATCATCTTGAGTAAGACTGTTCTATCCGTATAGGTCCTCCCTCAATCATCGCAATCGCGTGCCTGTGATCCAATAATTGACTTGAGAGCACTATAGCCAACATTCTGGAGAAATGCAAAGAGGAAGTTGGAGTGGCAGGGATATACGCGGCTTCGTCGTGAATGATAGCAGTCGCAATTTTCTTTGCCCTCACTGTAATCCCTTTATATGTCTTTACTTATTATCTTCTATACACCACACTTAGGCTAATTAGTTTTCTTTCTTCCCTACCTTTCGACACCTGCCTATGGTTTGGAAAAAGACTATCCAATAAGCGTAATAGGTGTACTCTCTTAATACTAGGAGCTCTCGCAACCTGAGAGAAGGTAAAGATAAAAGACAACCGAATAATCCTATTCAATTTCTCCAGAACCGGAAACCATACTCGAACTAAAACAAGTTTCTTTGAGTTCATATGTAACTATACGATGGAATATCCAAGCAATATGGATCTTCATAGTGATACAGAGTGTTCTGGAGAAATGCAAAGGGAAAGTAGGAGCGACAGGGATATATGCGACTATGACAATCCAAAAGCCAAAGTGTTTTAAGAAGGTTTGGTTAACTTGGTTCATGAGTTTTAGTTTAGGGTCAGGTCATGGTCACTGCCAGAGAGAGAGAGAGAAAAGAAACACTCAGCATGTACTTTAACCTAGATTAGATTGGTTAATCATTTTATCTAATCTGGATGGCTCCTACTGTTTCCTCGAATTCTCCTTCAAACCCTAAAAGGAGAATTAGTCGGGATCATCTGAAAATCACTCGAGGAGTAACACCTACTCATCAGTGGAAATCGGGACCCAACTACCATTGCATAATAACTTGATGGAAGCCACTTAAGTCACCACACTCCAGAAGGTATGCCCATGCCTGGCAGGTTTCCTGTATATTTGAAACTCCCGATGTGGTTTTTGCCCCTAACGACCTATGACCTTGACAAGGTCAACAAATCATAAGTCGCTAGTCATGTTCAACCCGTCATTATCTTGATTATTCTAGACCCACCCGCATAAGCCCTTGACAAGGTCAACAAGGCTATGTGACTATCCTAGTTAATCCCATCATATGCTACAAACAGGCACCACTCAGCTACCGTACACTACGCCTTGATAAGGTCAACAAACGCAGCACGAATACTGAGTACTACTCGTAGGAAATGACGGAAGGCTACGGCTGGTTTTTGGCGAAAAACCTTTAACGTACTGAACTTGATATCGTTGAAAGAACCGAGTTGTTTTACAAATATATAGCGGCGAAAACTTTTGCTAAAGAGGTCACTCCCTGTGAAAGGATCTCGGCTCTTTCCTCATCGAATGAGGTGCATGATACTCCTAACTGAATACCACGAAGCAAAGCAAAAGAATCGACTATAGTGAAGTTATTACAATGACGCAAAATTTTGCCCAAGAGGTCACTCCTTATGAAGGGATTTCGACTCTTGCCTCGTCGAATGGGGTGCTGGATATTCAGAACTGAATACCGCTGTGCAAAGCAAAAGGAAACGTCTGTAATGTCAGTTTTTTAAAAAACTTGGTTCCAACAACATCATTTAGGTTTATTTTTCCTTGCATTAATCAAAATTAATGCAGTCCCATCAATTAATCCATATCACACCAGAAAAGAATGAAAATACAATGTACGTATATTCCATCCGCATTCGCCACGGGGCCCCGTCATACACCGTTAGGTTACTTAACTAACGACAGAGCGGGGGCTGGACTATTGCGGATGCAAAACATATACATCATCTACTAGTATATATAAATATATATATATATAACATTCGTCCCAGGCATGATATAAGCAATATCACAGAAAAGCGATAAGCAACACAGATGGATAATCTAGGAGCCCCGAGTTTCTTTTGAGCCGCAAATGAGACCCGACATTCCCCGTTCGTGTGGATAGCCTGTGCAATGTATAACCAAGACCCCTACGAGTGTGGCAAGTTACCCACCAATCCCAAAAGTGAGGCAACCCCAATCAACAAAGTGAATGGGCCACCCAGCACTTCACGGAATCCGGTAACTTGAGCACCCCTCCATGGGTCATCCTATACCCCCTACGAGTGCGGCGAATAGCCCGCCAATTCTAGAGTAACGCCCCATCCGTCTCAACGCCATGAGATGCGGGCCCGTTGCCTTCTAGAATCCGTCTATTCGAGCACTCCACTGCGGGGTAAACCTAGTACAGAAAAGAAAAGTATATATACAATGGTGACATCGACCTCAACTCGGTCGTGCCCCAATAAAAGAATATACAAACTGGTGGAAACGGCAGTCTACATATCGGACGCTCGCCCCGCAATAACGGATATACAAATGAATCTAAACTGTAAAACTACCATTGCACTAGAGGCTATTCCACACGACAATCCGAACATAGCCATCACAGATATCAACATTACAGCAGTATAAGCAAATATGTGCAACCCCGTCTAAATGACATATAGCAAATAGACGACGTTTGAAAAATTCTCATCACAGATATCAACGATGCAAAATGTCAACTTTTGAAACTTCCAAGTTTCTTCCAAGCAAAGATAACACTAAGTGAAATCTGGGACAAATCAAATAAGACCAAAAATAGCAATTTACAAAACCCTAGACACAGGATGAAAATGAGGCACATAAGTGAATAGTGAACCGGCCAGGCCGGTTTTTTTAACAGTTTAGCCGACCAAACTTGCATAGAATTGCCTCGTTTTCATTGTGTGTCATATAAATGTCAATACTAAGTCTCTGCACTTGTTTAAAAAAATTTCTGAGATCAAAAAATTTTGAGAGTGGGTTTTGAAATCGGAATTTTTCGGTTTTGAAACTGATGCATCGTCTACTACTAGTTTCTAATGTTTGGGTGGCTCTGATACAATATTGGGGTTCCTAGCGCCCTAGCCATCGATCACGGCCGTTGCGGAAAGAAAAATTTTGGTGTTTAAAAAACTTGACGCTAGAAACAACCACCTAGACTTGAAACCAAATATGAAACTAGCAATCTAAAAGAGTCAATTTACTGTGATAGAAGAGTTATACCGAATGATATGTGTCCTTCGGTCTTCTACCATCTTCCTTAGCTCCTTGAGGTTTTTTGGATCGAGTTTGATCTTTGGTCTTCCTCCTTCAAAGATGATCCATCCGAGAGATGTAGCTCATAGCTCTAGCTCCACACTAAGAATCTAGTGGAGCAACTAGAGCTTTAGATTGCTAATCTAAAGTGTCTAGGATATAGTGAAGTGTTCTATGTGTTTATCTATCTCACATTCTCTCTTGATTCTCAACACATGAGATTGTAGAGAGGAGGTTGAAGATGAAGGTGGAGGAGCTCAAGAAACGTAGTAGTGAGGAGAGTGAAGCTAATGGTGAGAATGAAAATTCATGAAGGAAAAATGAACCATGTTCCCTTATAAAAAAGGGAAGAGAGAAAATTCCCTACTGTCCAAGTCTTACGTGTTAAACACGTGAGCGCTTATATGCAATGCATATAGGCGCTGCAAATCAAACAACAATAGGCTAAATAAGCCTCACGTGTTTGACACGTGAGCGCATATATGCAATGCATATAGGCGCTGCAAATCAAACAGCTGACAAACTAAATAAACCTTACGTGTTAAACATATGAGGACACCTCCCTACGTAGAATTAAATTCTACTCAATAAGGTCTCCCCTGCTTGCTTCTTTCTGTTCGACGCTGGAATCGTTGGATTAAAGATCCAATGGTGATTAAGCATAGAATTAAATTCTATTAAGGAGGAATATTTTCCGTTAAATAGAAAGTTGGTGGATCAAAGATCCCATGAGATGGAAAATACTTTCCATATCTTTCTAAACAAAGAAAGATTGTGCTCTGTTAAGCCGAGCACTCTTGGATTAAAAATCCAATGATGGTTTAGAAAATTACTATTTTACAGAATAAGATTCTACATATGGGAAAATATTTCTCCAATCTTGTTAAAAACAAAAAAAATATATTCTGTAAAACAGTAACCCTTGGATCAAAGATCCAATGGTGGGCAAAATTCTCCAAGTCAATTTTGAAACCAATTAAATCAATTATGATCTCTCAATGAGAGATTTTCTCAGAATTAAACAAACTTCTCTCCACTATATAAGGGACCAGAGACTTCAAGTCTCAGAGAGGACATAGAGTGAAGAGAGATAGAGAGAGAAAACAAAGGAATCTCCTCAGAAGCTTAGAAAAAAGAGATAAGCTTAAGAGAAGAAGAAAGAAAGGTTTCAAAAGAAACAGAGAATTTAATTCTCACAGAAGAAGACTTGTTTTGCTGAAACCTTAGGTAAAAAGAAAACAAAACTCAGAGATCATCTTGTCTCTCGTTTACCTCTCTAAGGGTTTAACCCTTCATACAAGAACTTAGTTCTTCCTCTGGTTGAGATCTGCATAAGCAGATCTCCCCACAAGTTGAGAATTTAATTCTTATCGGGAAGATTTTGTCATGCAGATTCAAAACCTAAGGGAAAGAATTGAGTTCAAAGAATTTGATTCTTACAAAACACATGAAAACTAGGGTTTAACCCTATAAAAAGAATTTAATTCTTACAAAACAAGAGACATGAGATCCTCCAAATCCTATAGTCATTAACATGAGATCAAAATCTCCAAACAACCAGAAGGAAAGGCTGATGATTCATTAACATTTAAACACTATAACGAGGACTGCACGTGTTTCCCATGTGAGCGCTTAAAGGAAGAACGAGAAGTGCCTCTTAGGACAATCACGTGTTTTGCACGCACTCATCTAAAAGGAGGGGATAAAAACCTAAAAAGCAGAACCCAACTTTGGGGCGCCTCACGTGTTTCACACGTGAGTGCCAAAAGAACCAAGTGCTCAGCACTTATATAAAAAGCGGGGAAATAAGTAGGAAGTGCCCATAATCTGGTGCCTCACGTGTGTCACGTGAGCGCCACAGAACTCTTGTGTTTAATACTAATCTGGTGCCTCACGTATGTCACGTGAGTGCCACAGAACTCTAGTGTTTAACACTAATCCGGTGCCTTACGTGAGCACCACAGAACTCTAGTGTTTAACACTAATCCGGTGCCTCACGTGTGTCACGTGAGCGCCAAAGAACTCTAGTGTTTAACACTAATCAGATGCCTCACATGAAATGCATGTGAGCATTGTATGCCTCAACACTTAGCTCTGTTGAGGAAATAATGGAGACCCAGATCTAGCCCAAATTAACTAAGTTCTTCCAATCAACTGAGCCCCTCTGCGCTCATCATTCCCCAAATTGATCTTAGTCCCAAACATGACTAATGATCTTTCAACTGATGATATTCAAAATAATGTTCATCTCACATCTCCTAAATTAACCTTAGTCTCCAAAAATGACTAATGATTCTTAGATGATCCACCATGATCTTTTCCCTCAAATACAGGATTTGGCTTAAGGGTATATCTCTTTACACCTTTGATACATGTCGCTGTAATTCATCAACTTCTTCAGAGAGGTGGCGGGTCCCGACAACCAACATATTTTTGGTGCACTGATGTGTACACCTCAAATCAGACCGCACCCCAAACTGGGTGCATCCCATATCATCATTGTTCATCCCATCACGTAACAAATACACGTGCGCGCAAGATGATCAGCGGATCGAGACGTCCTTAAACTAAAATCTCACCTCCAAAATGGTGATCAATGGACCGAGACGTCCTTAAACTAAAATCTCGCCTCCAAAATGGTGATCAACGGACCGAGACATCCTTAAACTAAAACATCACCTCCATAATGGTAATCAACGGACCGAGACGTCCTAAAACTAAAACCTCACCTCCAAAATGGTGATCAACAATCCGAGACGTCCTTAAACTAAAATCTCACCTCCAAAATGGTCATCAATGGACCGAGACGTCCTTAAACTAAAATCTCACCTCCAAAATGGTGATCAACAGACCGAGATGTCCTCAAACTAGAATTTCTCCTCCAAAATGGCGATAATGGACCGAAACATATTGAACAAAAACAATGGAGCCCAAATGCTCTTCTGTTGGATCTAAAATAAAAATGATCCTGAAACCTCGTTAAGTGGATCTTAGTCTCAAATTGGACTAATGTATCCTTAACGAAAACAAATCGAGCCCCCAAATGCACACATACGTTTAAGTCGATCTTAATCTCAAAATAGATTAACAATCCTTAAATAAAAAAAACCCAAATCTAAGAAATACGGATTTGGACTAATCCACGCCCTATGGGCGACAACATAAATTAGTCTCCGTATACAATCCACGGGCAACCTAAAATAAAACACACACACACGACACGAAGTGAACTTCTGGAGCAGGAGAAAGTGGTTATCGCAATGTGATAACGTAATTAACTACAGGGGCTTGCGCCTGCAGGGAAGAGCGTCCCCACAATCAAAAACCCCTCGCAAACGAGGGAAAATCTGACGAAATCACGCTACAACGACCGCATCCGTCCAAACCTCCGATACACGGTGCCATAAATCAACTTGGCATCTTCGGAGAGGTTGACGGATAAATCCAAATAGTATCTGCCCCCAAAATTCAGGCCAGACGTCCTAACGTCCCGGCCTCGTCTTTCGGCGGTGAACAAACCATCCTTCATCAAGTGAGAGAAAGAAAGAAGCAAGGTTTTGTATAACATTTTTTTAAGTAAATATATTCAACCATGGTTGAATAGTTTGCACAAATGAATTGTTAATTCATTTGTCCAACACTATTGAAGCATGGTTCTCACCATACTCCCTTTAGTACCTTTACACCTCCTTTTCCATTTAAGATAAATGGATAAAGTCTAAAATGAGGTGTCCACCTTCTAGAATGTTTTCCATATAAATATGGATTACACTCTACAGTATATACATACTCGTATTCGTACCAAAATACGAATACCCAAAGAGATAGAATAACACAAAGAACATAATACTAGAATATACATATCGAAATACATATACGTAAATTATTAAATCAATGCCTGATTTAATAATCCGGTTCAAACTCGAGCCGGCTAGTATTATCAACCGTCCGATCGAAAGTCCGGATAACTAGTACAATCATTCAATCGGAACCCTGCACGTATCCAATACGACTACAACATCATTTCGCCTGAAGCAGGGAAACCCTCTATGTGGGACTCTAAAGACTCGTCAATACGCTGGCAGTGGGTTTAACCAAAAGCACGTCAGCGGCACTAGCTGTACGTTACGGCTACCCAGGTATTGAGCGAAAGGAAGGCCGACGAGCAAACTCATCCGAACCCCTACCGAGCCTGTTAGTGACAATCTCCAAATAGTCCGGTCTGTTCGTCTAAGAGTATCGCATATCGAGTCTAGGGGGTGGATAAAGTCAGACCCCTAATAACGCGATATTTCGTGTCGGTATGAAGTCAATCACCCACTAAGAAAATACTGATCCAAATCAATAATTCTCGTCTACCTTGGCCAAGGATTTCTGGTGATGGACACCCGTGCACCGGGCGACATCAACCCCCAATACCGGGAGAGACGAATCCCCGACGATCCGCTCACTCCCTCCATATGGCTCGGGACTGTACTCAACTAAAACCTGTTTGCACGACACCTTTGACCCGTGATAGGGTAGTAATCAAAGCACAGTGGGAACTCACACGAGATAAATGACGATCTCAGGTCAACAGACTAACCTGTACTCATGTCACCTGGGATCTGCTATCTGACAATAGATATAATACCATCTAGCATGTTCCCGGCGAGTCCGTCCGGCGTACTCATAACCCAATGAGTACCTGTATACTATCTTAGGTGACTAACTGACACCAATGGCTTGTGAGACTGGCCACCGCCTCTTGTCGGGGTCTCGAAAATTATACACTAGTCTACTCCGGGGTATCAATGCCCAGTCTCGATACTCTCTCGACTATGGACATTTAATGACGTGCTTATAGACCACCCAGCTCCCACGTATATAATCGCCATCATAATGCTGGTAGTCAACAAAGAATCCTATGGACTCTATCAACATGTAATAGTGATCTGTAATACCACATAATGCATGTACACGATGATAGAGACAAACCAGATAGCATACTATCATCTCGAGTAAGACCGTTGTACCGTATAGGTCCTCCCTTAATCATTACAATCGCGTGCCTACGAACACAATAATTGACTTGAGGGCACTATAGCCAACAATCTCCCATTTGCACTTAAGGCTAATTATTATGGTATCGCATACTCACAGGCCGTGTGATACCGAATACCCAACTTCTGTACTAATCAGTCTCGCAAAGCCCGTTTGTTAAACTATTGTATTTGAAAAATAGCCTCAGTGGGTGGATCCGCTCCAATGTTTCTATCTTTATCTCTGTATATCTCAATTCGTGGAGAAAAACTATCTCCCAAAATGAGCGATACCGGTCTTAGAATTTGTCTGGATATCTGATAGGACCCAGTTCACAAATGAACTCCAAATCCAACAAACTTCTTAGACTGTATCTTCCATTGAATTTAATCAGTATCCTGCGCCATGCCTTCCTCAGTATCTGCTTGGACCACCTGTCCAACATACTGCCCTCAAAAAGAGGAAAAACTATAACTCTAACAGCCACTCTGTCATCTAGGTCACCTTGGAAGCCAAAAATGATAACCGCCCCCATAATGAGGCTGCCGTTACCATATACCAAGAACATCCACTTATGTTCATAATTGCTTTCCAATGTTTCTCTAGGATTGGATTAATATATACTTATTGCAATCAGTGCAAAAGAAATATCTGGTGTGGTACTTGTTTACCACCGAAAACAGAGACGAAACCGCGTAGGTCGTCTTGCCTGAATTTGGGGGCAGATGCTATTTGGTTTTATCCGTCCACCTCTCCGAAGATACCAAGTTGATTTATGGCACCGTATATCGGAGGTTTAAACAGATGCGGCCGTTGTTGCAGACTTCGTCAGATTCCCCCTCGTGTACGAGGGGTTTTTGATTGTGGGGACGCTCTTCCCTGCAGGCGCAAGCCCCTGCAGTTAATTACGCTACCGCATCGCGGTAACCAATTTCTCCTTCTCCAGATGGTCACTTCGTATTGTATGTGTTTGTTTTGTTTTTGGTTGCCCGTGGATTGTATACGGTGACAAATTTATATTGTCGCCCATAGGGCGTGGATTAGTCCAAATCCGTATTTTCTTAGATTTGGGTTTGGGTTGGTTTAAGGATCATTAATCTTGTTTCAGATTAAGATCAACTTAAACGTTTGTTGAGGATACATTAGTCTAATTTTAGACTAATATCTACTCAACGGGATTTTGGATCTTTTAGATCTAACGAAAGAGTATTTGGACTTTATCATTTTAGTTTAGGGACGTTACAGTCCATTGGGTTTAAGGAAATCATAGTCCATAGAGTTTAAAGACATCATAGTCTGTGTTTAAAGACATCATAGTCTGTGGGGTTTAAAGACATCATAGTCTGTAAAGTTTCTGGTTTCGGGACCTGCCACCTCTCTGAAGACGTTGAAGAATTACAACGACACATATCAAAGGTGTGAAGAGATATACCCTTGAACCGATGTTGGTTGAGAGATCTGTAGTCAAGGTTTGGGGCTAAGACCAATTAAAGAGATTGTGATCACATGGGCTCAGTTAATCTGAATTGAGGACTTATGGCCAACATGGGCCCAGTCCAATCAGATTTGAATAAAATGTTGAACATTTGTTTTGGCTCAGTCCCTTTTGGTTCAATAATGCTGAGCATTAATTTTGGTTCTGACACCCCTCTTTCTTTTGTTTTTTATTGGGTGTTGAACACTCTTTACGGCGCAGAGCGATTTAAGTAAAGAACACTTTGTATTCCCTCAGCGCACACGTGAGGATCACGTGGTGCGCTTGGCGCTGAGCGCCAGACCTGGAGCGCTAAGGCGCTTCTTATAAAATAGCGCACACGTGAAGAGCACGTGGTGCGCTTGGTGCTGAGCGCCAGCCTGGAGCGCTAAGGCGCTTCTTATGAAATGGCGCACACGTGAGGAGCACGTGGAGCGCTTGGCGCTGAGCGTCAGTCAATGAATGCAGAACGCTCTTCTAAAATAGTGCCCACGTGAGGAACACGTGGAGCGCTTGGCGCTGATCGCCAGACTTGGAGCGCTAAGACGCTTCTTGTAAAATAGCGCACACGTGAGGAGCACGTGGTGAGCTTGGCGCCAGACCTGGAGCGCTGAAGCGCTTCTTTTGAAATAGCGCACACGTGAGGAGCACGTGATGCGCTTTGCGCTGAGTGCTAGACTTGGAGCGCTGAAGCGCTTCTTATGAAATAGCGCACACGTGAGGAGCACGTGGTGCGCTTGGTGTTGATCGCCAGACTTGGAGCGCCGAAGCACTTCTTATGAAATAGCGCACACATGAGGAGCACGTGGTGCGCTTGCGCTGATCGCCAGACTTGGAGCGCTGAAGCGCTTCTTATAAAATAGCGCTTAGAGTGCTGGGCGCCAAACATGGAGCGCTGAGGCGCTTCTTTTTAAATTGGAGCGCTAAAACTCTTCTTTGGTAGTTCTGATTAACTTTGTGCTCTGAGAATTAAATTCTCGTTCATAAGAAACTTTGTCTTATAGATCTAAGAACTAAGTTCTTCTTTTTTCTGATGAGATGCTGTGCTCTCTTTATTTTTTGTAAAACAAAACTTGTCTTATGGATCTGTGATCTAGAAAAAGAACTGAGTTCTTATTATGTGAGTGTTAAACTCTCAAAAGTCGAAGAGATGTTATGATCTCACCTATTATCATTTACCTTCAAGAAAATTTCTTCTTCCTTAAGCTTGCTCTTCTTTTTTCTTCTTTTTTTTCTTTCCCGAGAACTTGAAGTTTAGGGGGGGGGGGTTCCTCTCTGCAAGACTTGAAGTCTTGGGTTCTTTATATAGGGGATGCTGATTTGTTGAATCAGTTAAGGAAATCTCTCATTGAGAGATCTTTAAATGATTTGGGAATTTATCCCACCATTGGATCTTTGATCCAAGGGCTTCTATTTTACAGAAGACATCCTTCTTGTTTTTAACAAGATTGGAAAAATATTTTTCCCATACAGAACTTATTCTGTATCTTAGTGATTTTTAATCATCATTGGATCTTTGATCCAACGGTGCTCTGATTTACAGAGCACAGTCTTCCTGTTTGGAAAGATTTGAGGAGTATTTCCTCAACAGAATTTTATTCTGTAATTTGATGATTTATTCATCTCAGTTGGATCTTTGATCCAATGGTCGAGAACATTTAGTTCTAGCACTTAGCGCTCTCGTGCTTTGCACGTGAGGCGCTGCCTCATTACTGAAGGTGTCTTTTCACCTTCTTTCTCCGCTTTTCCCGAGTCAAACTTCTCTTTCCCGGATCTTGGAAATAATTCCATCATGCACAGCATTTTCTATGCTTAGACTTAAATGTCTCCCTTCATAATCTGAAGCAATACTTCTCTTCTCTCTCACTTTTTAGAGAATCATTTTGACAGAGAAGAGCTATGGCTTGTAATCGCCCACATGCTCGCCGGCAGCCATGGGAGGTGCCTATTGAGGAAATTGTTCCTAGTTTTGTTGCGCGCTTGGTGAACCCTACTCTTACGGATGACCAATGCGACACGGTGCTGCACGAGCTCTTGACTTGTATAGGATCTCCTCTCCCCATCGGATCCATTTGGCTCCGGATGGTCTTCTTTTCCATGATCGATGATATTCCCCCTCCTCCGACGGAGATGACTCCGGCAATGCTCGACGCCGCGGAAGACAAGATCGAGTGCTTCCAAGAGGCACTTTTGATCACCACAGCTCTGAGGGACCGCTCTACTCTGCTGCTAAGCCAGATACGGGCTTAGCGGGTTGTCATTTTTGCCTTTGCTGATGGGTGCAGTGCTGACCGATGGGTAGCTACTCCTCGTGAAGATCGCCGCTTTGTCATGGTGGAGAAGGCAGAGAGGGAGTTAGATAATTTTATTCATAGTATTGTGAGCGATCCCATGTTTGGTGATCTATTTCCTGTAGAATAAAATGTTCAATTAAATGCTTTGTTTTTGTCGTTGAACACCTGTTCTTCCTCTGATGTGTGCATGTGCGTATATGAATGAGCCTGGTTTCACACATATCTGTAAACGAAACTTAAGCCGGCATAAACAGAAACAAATAGCTCTTGGCCGAAGATTTTGGCGGGAACAGTTATTGACATTTCATGATTAACTCAATTGCCTAAGCAAGTGATATGCCAATCATTCAAATCCCTCTCCTCGTCAGTCTGGAAGACATCTCTTTAGAGAGGGTGACTCCATCACCTGCGGGTACACCACCATGCCAGGAGTCGTCCATTCTAAAACACTTTAGGATAGTGTCAAAGTACCCGAAATAGGACACTTCCTAAATCTAGATCTAAAACCATAGATCTAGTGACCAGAATCCCTGATATTTTATCCAGATCCTATGTGGAGAAACACCTTGTGACAACCATAGTATAACCGATCGTAGTATAGGAAGATCACTTCCTATAAAGAGCATGGCATCCAAATACCAGAACATCACTCCCTACTACCTTCTTGCCAGGTCCATCTGTTATTCTGATGAAGTCAAAATTTATGATTGTCATATCAAAAATAGATGATCTATCTCCGCTATACCTGCTTTAGTCTATAAATAGACATAAGCTACTTGTCCACTATGCTTCCGCTGCTCCTACTGACTACAACAACCCTCTGGCAGATTCATATACACGTGCACTTCTAAAGCTAATTTAGAACGACATTATACTCATCCTCCTGCCAGATCTCATAGTCTAGAACAGTGGTAGTGGCAAGTTTGGCTAATCAAAAACCTCGCTGTCATTGTCTTTGAGGAGACCGAAGTACCTCTCGGGTGGCCGGGGTTACCCACCAAATCTGCGGAGTGGCTAATGGATTGTCGAATCCAATTGAATATTAAATTTCTACAAAATTTCCAGTAATCGTTTGTGGTTCTGGAATCACTTCCAGTTCTTCCATACTCCCACTAATGTTTTCTGAAAAGAATTCATTTTACTAAAAATGTGGCGAATCAAGAACAATATAACTATTGATCTTCCAAATGGTTGAATGTTAACCCTCGTCAAAGCCCGGGATAACCTACAAACTACCATTACTGAAACGTGCCATGAGTTTATCCCGATTCTGATTTTAAACATAAGCCGGACAACTCCAAATACGTTAACATCGATAAGATATGAATCCATTCTATATTTAATATATAAACAAAGGTACCAATTTAATTGGAACTAGATTCAAAAATCAAGTAGTTGTTTCTAGTGCATATCAACTAAATGGAAGAAGGCCAAGCATCATTACTCATCAAGGAGCGTACTCACGGATGAGTAATGTCACGTCCCGCTTCCCAGTGAGCGGTAAGGAGACGTGATGAGGCCCGCTATATATTTACTCAGAAGTAAACACGCTAAGCGTAACTAAGCAATATAATGAAAGTACACAAGAAAAATGACAATAGATGTAACTGAACAACAACTTTTATTTATTAACATTTCTTTACAAGTACAACTGAAAATGTAAATACAGGAATGGAAAGCAATGCCTAAACAATGGCATGAACTGAAAAGAAAGTATATACAAGTATCTAGAGCTCTGGGTCAATGGAGAACTGCTCCAAGTCTTCAGTACTGGGCTCGAGCTCCAGAGAGTCCGATCCACCTGACAACATTCCAAAGAAAGAAGAGAGAAGGAATGTCGTTAGCGAACAATCGCTCGGTAAGTCCCAAAGAAAGGTAAACTAGAATAGCCAGAAAGAATATAACTGTATACTATCTGATTGTTATGTTAACACAGTTGTTTGTAGCTTGGTACAGAATATGCCAGTGTATATGAGAGGAGTCCCACTATTCCGGAGACTAAGGTATACGGAGCACAAGAAACCGTTAAGCCACGGTACAACATCAATGGATATTCAGGTTAGGTGTATTAAAGTGACCGTATCGTGCCACTTCTAACACATTCTGTACCAGTCTACCCCTTTAAAACCCCATAATGTCTTTTGTATTGATTGTATTGTAATGAATGGTTGTATATGACTTGCCGAAACTATGATATCATGGAAATGGAATGGATATAAATGGATAGTCATGTAATCAGAGTATATCCATGGTTTGGTTCGGTCGAGTCATGTTGATATAGATTGAATTCTAGTATAAATGGATTCATGTTGTATTGTAGTTATACTTGAATTAAATTCAAGTCAGATTGATTTCATATTAGACTGAGACTCTGTCTGAGTCAGACACTTTGAAACAAATTGAAGTCCTGGATTAGTTTTGATGTTATCGGTAACTGCTGCACATGGACGGCAGGATTTGTGTCCTTTTCCAAGATAATTACCGTATTGATAACACCGTTTTTAAGTTGTCTACCTTAGATAGTCAAGCACCCATATTCTCTGGCTCCCTGAGGCTCAAGAGAACTGGTCCCGCTTAAACCTATGTTTACTAGGATACTTATTGTAAATTAATATAACTTGAGAGGGTTTTATGAAAAATAGTTTTGTTATATTTTCAAAATACATCTCAAGTATTTAATTATCGTCTTTAGGGTTTTCATAGTTGTAATTTTTATAAAAATGAAGTTTTCTATTGAATAGAACCTAGATTTCATTGTATATGGTATTATAGTGTAATATTGGAATGGTATTGAATTGTAATGGTAGTTTCATGAAATTGTGATTCCTTTGATTTAGAAAACAAGGAATATATATTGTATACTTAAAGTAGATATTTTGATAATATATATATATATATGTGTGTGTGTGTATTTATAAAAATAGAATTTATTTATTAAATAGAAATCACATTTTTCTTAAAAATTGCATTAAAAATTCCATAGAGATCGGATGCTCCATGAGAATGTCTGCATCTCGCTCTACTAGGCCCGAGGATGTGCGATAATCCGCACCATCCCGATCGGGGTTCCCCAAAATGGGTTGTAGAGGCGCATTTGCAAGGAATTAAATAATACACTTTTAAAGAAAACGGTTTTTGAATGTTTATGGTATTTTATTGTAAACTCGTATTTTCCCACAAACTAATATTCTAAAAGCCATCGTGCTATGTCAAAAATGTGTGTTGTGATGAGGTAGGTCATTACCTTGTGAGTTTTCTAAAGGTAATATGGGTAAAATGAATAATCAATGTCGTATGTAAACATGATGGTATTTTACCGTAAAATTAAAATAGAAGTTGCAATACATATTATTTTGAGATGAAACTTGTTCTAATGTGTTATTTAACGGTTAATAAACAATATATAAAATGACGGTAAATTTGTTATTAAGAAAAATTGCATTTTTGATGAAATTAGAATCGGAAGTCGGAATAACTCCGCTTCAGACGAGTTTTGAATTGAGGACGTTTTAGACTAGAATGGGGGAGGGGAGAGGGGACTTACAGGTTAGAAAGAAAGGGAAGAGGTAGTGTGAACTTAGGAAGGCATCGGGAAGTCGTTTCGTTGCCGGATTCTTCCCGAAAGGTCGCCGGAATTTTGACCTTTGCTAACTCCTCTTGTATAACTTAGGACTTGAAAATTTTAGAGAGTTTTTGTATGGAATTTCTAAATGAGGAAGGGTAAAATGTAGTGTGGTATTTATAGGGAAAATTAGGGTTTAGGGTAATGAATTGAGAATTAAAAATGTGCATTAAAAATGTATTTAAGAGAGGAATTATCACTCTCTGGATGAATGCAGAGAAATCAAACAACATGGGGGTAGTGGGGTAGGCCAAGAAGCGCCAAGGAAAAAAATTCAAAGCATTACCTATGGATAAGTCTGGCGGTGCCGGACCCCCTTCACATCTCGCCGGTCCAATTCGGTGGCATGGGCTCTGGATCTCGGCCACGTGTCCCTGTCGCTTGGTATACCTCAGTGCTCGTGTTTGATTTTGTTGTGACTTTTCATTTTACGTGTTTTGCACGCATAAACTTTTGAGCTTCTAAAATTTTAAAAGACAAGCAACAAAAAAATATATGTGGCTAAGGGGATTCGAACACAGGGGCTACGTCACAGCAGTGCAAGGCTTTACAAATGAGCTACAAGTGCTTTCTTGCTGTTCAAAAGCAAATCAAATACTTATAGCATACACAGGATTGCAAATACTCCATTTGTACATTAACTTTTAAACAAATTTCCTGTACACTGAAACAGAGTTGTTACATTCTACCCTCTTTACAAAAATTTCGTCCTCAAAATTTACATTTATTTTAAGGACTAATATACAAACAATTGAGGGTATCTTGCACGCATGTCATCCTCACGTTCCCATGTTGATTCTCCTGGTGAGTCTTTACTCCACATCACTTGAACCAAGTTTACTTCCTTGTTCCGAAGTGACTTCACCTTTCTATCCAGGATTTCAACAGGTTGTTGCTCACAAGATAAATCTGGATGTACAGTGAGCTCGGAGTGATCAAGAATATGGCTAAGGTCACTCATATACCTTATGAGTTGGGATATGTGGAATACATTGTGCACTCCTTCCAATGAAGGTGGAAGTGCCAAGGGATAAACCATTTCTCCGACTCATTCGAGTATGTCGAACGGTCCAATATATCTCAGACTGAGCTTAGCTCGTCTTCCAAAGCGAATCACTCCACGGTTTGGGGATATCTTCATAAAGACATGATCTCCCGGTTGGAACTCCAAGTGACGACACTTTGCATCAGCCCAGTACTTCTGTCGATCTTGGGCTATGCACATTCTTTCCCTGATAATACGAACCACATCTACTGTTGCTACTATCATCTCAGGTCCAAGGAGTTCTCTATCTTCGATGTCGTCCCAACTTAATGGTGAACGACACTTCTTTCCATAAAGAGCTGCAAAGGGTGTCATTCCTATACTTGCTTGGTAGTTGTTGTTGTATGAAAACTCCACAAGATGTAGGTGATCTTCCCATGATCCTCCGAAGTCTAGCATACACGCTCTTAGCATATCTTCAAGTATCTGAATAGTTCGCTCAGTCTGTCCATCTGTTTGTGGATGGTAAACTGTGCTAAAGTTCAGACTTGTTCCTAAGTTAGCTTGCAGACTCTGCCAAAATTGCGATCGGAATCTGGTGTCACGATCGGAGACAATGCAAACTGGTACTCCATGTAATCTCATGATCTCCTGCATGAGTTCATGGTTATCAGAACTAGTACACTATGAAGAGTTAAATCTTACTTAGATTCATACTTAATTCCGTGTACTTCTTTGCTAGTGTCTCAGTAGATTGGCCAAATCGAAATGGGATGAAGTGAGCCGACTTTGTGAGTCGATCCACAATAACCCATACCGTATCGTTACCTTTCGTGCTGCGAGGAAGTGCAGTCACGAAATCCATAGTGATGTGTTGCCACTTCCATTCTGGGATAGGTAACAGTTGAAGTAAACCAGCTGTCATGTGATGTTCATCCTTTACTTGCTGGCACACCAAATATTTAGTGACGCTTCTGGCTACTTCACGCTTCATTCCATGCCACCAGTAAGTTTGATGTAGATCTTTGTACATCTTTGTGCCTCCAGGGTGTACTGAATAAGGAGAGTTGTGAGCTTCTTTCATCAACTCTTCCAGAACAGAACCTTTGGGCACACACAACCTACTGCCGTATCTCAAAGATCCATCTTCATGGATGATGAAGTCTGTTCTAAGTCCACTTTCTACTTGTTCTCTGATCTTTTGTAACTTGGCATCACTTGCTTGAGCTGCTTTGATCTGATTGAAAATGGTAGATTGGACTTGTAAGTTCATCAAACTTGAAGTGTTACCTGGCATGACCACTTCTATCTCCATCTGATGTAAATCTTGTTGAAGCTTCCACTGTGCAGTGAGATTCATTGATAGTGGTGTTAGGTTACGGCAGCGCCCCGGCCATCAAACCATGGCCAAATGCGGAACAAAATTTTTCTAAACTGGCGCTACCATGACCTGATGCCCGGATCTAACCTAAACCCTAAATTAGCAAGCTATTGAAAGAGATAGGAATGGTTATACCGAGTTGATCCGTCTCCTTCGGTCTTCAATCTTCATCCCAAGCTCCTAGTGGTCGTCTGGATCGAGTTTGGTTGCCGGTCTTCCTCCATCTACGATGACCGACCTGAGGGAAACGACGCAAGCTTTAACCTCGACAAGCGAGGTAACCGACACTCCAAGGTTGCTAGCAATGGAGAGTGGAGGTGTAGGAATGTGTCACTATAATTTTCTTCTTATCACAATGCTCAAAAGAGCAACTCAATAAGATGAAGGAGGCGAGGAAACATGTGGCATGAGCAACTCAAGAAATGGCTAAGTGTTTTTTCCAAGTGAAAATGAGAGAGTGGAGAAAAACAAGTGTAGAAAAACAAATGAGCCAAACCTTCTCATGAGATGGCTGCCCCTTCTCTCCTCACAATCACGCACACAAAATATCTCTTCAATTTTAACAATAAACAAATCCATGCCATACCTCTCTGCATGTCATGACCCATACTCATGCCAACTCTGTAAGTGCACGGCGGCGCCCCGGCCGTCAATCCGACGCCGGAATGCGGAAACGAAAACTTTTCTATAAACTAGAACCGGTACCACCGCGCACTAAAAACCAGGATCGGGCCATTAACCTACTCCTAGCAAACTAGAAGATGGGAAGAAAGCTATACCAAGCGATCCGTGTCCTTCGGTCTTCGCCTCCACTCCGAACTCCTCGTGGAATCTCCGGTCGTCGCCTCCTCGTCGAAACGGGCACCACATCGCCGGGTTCTTTTACGGGCTCCCACCTCTGGACCGAGGCAACTCGGGCATGAAGTTGACGAGCCGACGTGCCCAAGAAATGTTGTAGGCTAGTGTAGAATCACTTTGTCTCAATGGGGTGAAGTTACCTTTGATGGAGGAATGAAACAATGAACTTTGGAGAGGTGTTAGGAATTTAGCAAGCAAGACAAAATGAGGTGAATGAATTTCCCTCACCAAAATGAAAACCTTCTTTTTTTTCCTCTCCCCAAAGTGGGCGGCCCCTTATCAAAATGGTGGAGGGAAAAAGAATCAAACATGAAGGGAGGTGAGTGTAGGAAAAGCAAAAGGGTGACCATAACCAAATGTGATGATAACAATGTCATATCCATTTCTAATCCATTCTAATCTCATTTAATGCAATAACCATCATAATGCCACCAATTTGCAAATAACCCCCTCCACAAATACTAATTTGCACAATTGCAAATTAGCCCCTCCATCATAAAAGTCCGGCCGGGAAGGAACAAAGGAAAACTGGCCGGAACGGAATGCAAACTGGCAACTTCAGAAAACTGATCCCGTAATAAATTATAGGAAAAACCCCGCGACTGCATATACAAGCCTGCAATTGTATTCCCACTGAATACAAATGCAAAGAGACAAAATCTACACTGTACAATACTAGGATCCGGCTTAAACCAAAGCCCGCTAATAAAATCCGTCCGATCACGATCCGTGCAATACCGCACGTATCTGATCGAACCCTGCCATATCTCCATACGGCCTCTACAGCGTTTCTCCCGAAACTTGAGAAACTGGTCTGTGGGGGACTCTAAAGACTCGTCAATACTTTGGTTGTGGATTTAACCACTAGCACGTCAGAGGTATTAGCCTATACATAACGGGCTACCAGGTATTGAACAAAAGGGACGTCGATGAGCGAACTCATCTTGACACCCTACTGAGCCTGTCAGTGACAATATCCGTACAGTCCGGTCCGTTCATCTATGAGCATCGCATGGCGGGCCTAGGGGGTTGGTAAAAGTCAGACCCCCAAAAGCGGTACAAGTCGTGTCGGAGTGTAGTCCAGAACACCCTGAGATACTACTGGAATACCTACCAGTAAATCTCCTGCCTCGACCGAGGGCTTTGTGTAATGGCTCACCTAGACACAGCGCGACCTCACCCCCAATACCGGGAGAGACGAACCCCTGCAGATCCGCTCACTGCCTCCATGTGGCTCGGGACTGTACCCAACTAAAACCTGTTTGCATGTCTCCTTTGAGCGTGGTAGGGTAGTAATCAAAGCACAGTGGGAACTCACACGAGACAAATGACGATCTCAGGTCGATGAACTAACCTGTACACATGTCACCAGGGAACTGCTATCTGACGTCAGGTATAAGACTAACTAGCATGTTCCCGGCGAGTCCTGTCCGGTGTACTCATAACCCAATGAGCACCTGTATACATTTTAGGTGAACCAACTGACACCAGTGGCTTGTGAGATCGGCCACCGCCCCTCGTCGGGATCTCGACTGTATACACTAGTCTACTCTGGAGTATCGATGCCCTGTCTCGAAACTCTCACGACTAGGGACCTTTTAAGGATGTGCTTATAGACCCCAGCTCCCACGTATATGATCGCCCTCATAATGCTGGTAGTCAAGCAAGAATCCTAGGGGCTCTATCAACGTGCAATAGTGACCTGTAAGGTCACCTAAAGCAGTACACGATGATGAAGATAAACCAGATAGCATACTATCATCTTGAGTAAGATTGTCCTACCGGGATAGGTCCTCCCTCAATCATTGCAACCACGTGCCTGCGATCCAATAATTGACTCTGAGGGCACTATCTCCAACAATCTCCCACTTGCACTCAAGGCTAATTATTGCGATGTCGTATACTCACAGCCCGTGTGATACCGAACACCCAACTCCTCTACTAGTCAGTCTCACAAAGCTCGTTTGCGAAACTATTGCATTCGAGGAATAGCCTCAGTGAGTGGATCCGCTGTGATGTTTCTTTCTATGTCTCTCTTTATCTCAAGTTCGTGGAGAAAGCCATCTCCCGAAATGAGCAATACCTGTCTTAGAATATGTCTGGATGTCTGATGGGACCTAGCTCATAAATGAACTCCAAATCCAAACTTCTTAGACTGTATCGTCGACTGAACTTAATCAGTGTCCTGCGCCATGCCTCCCTCTGTATTCCCTGGACCACCTGTCCAAAATAATGCCCCTCGTCAGAGGGAAAACTATAACTCTGACTGTCACTCTGTCATCCAGGTCACCTTGGAAGCCTGGAATGATAACCGTCTCCTGAATGAGGTTGATGTTATCATATCCCTAGAACATCAAGTTATGTTCTAAAAACTGCTTCCGATCGTTTCTCCGGGATTGGATCAATATCTTATTGCATCTACTGCAAAAACAACATCTGGTGTGGTACTTGACATCTCATGATTGACTCAATTGCCTAAGCAGGTGATCTGCCAATCATGCATATCCCTCTCCTCTTTAGTCTATAAGACTCCTTTAGAGAGGGTGACTCCATCACCTGCAGGTACACCACCATGCCTGGAGTCGTCCATTCTAAATACTTTTAGAATGCTGTCTAAGTAACCAGATTGGGAAACCACCCAAATCTAGATCTAAAACCATAGATCTAGTGACCAGAATGCCTGATGTAATATCCAAGTCCTTTATGGAGAAACCACTGTGTGACAACCAAAGTATAACCGACCGTAGTATAGGAATTTCACTTCCTACTGTATGTATGTCATCCAAATACCAGGACATCACACCCTACTACCTTCTTAACAGATCCACCCCCTATTCTGATGAAGTCAAACCTATGACTGTCACATCAGAAATAGATGATCTATCTCCGCTATATCTGCTTAAGTCTATAAATAGACATAAGCCACTTATCCACTGTGCTTCCGCTGCTCCCACTGACTACGACAACCCTCTGGCAGAGTCATATACACGTACACTTCTGAAGCTAGTTCAGAACGACGCTATACTCATCCTCCTGCCGGGTCTCACAGTCTGGAACAACAGCAATGGCAAGTCTGGGTAAACAAGAACCTCCCTGCCACCGTCCTTGAGCATACCGAAGTACCTCTCGAGCGCTTGAGCTTACCCACCATATCTGCGGAGTGGCTAATGGTATGTCAAACCAGATTGAATCTTTAGGTTCTTATTAAATTCTCAGTAATCGTTTGCGGTTCTGGAATCACTTCCAGTTCTACCATACTCCCATTACTGTTTTCTGAAAAAAAAATCCATTTTTATTAAAACTGTGGTGAGTCAAGAACAATATCACTATTGATCCTCCAGATGGTGGAAAATCAACCCTCGTCATAGCCTGGGTCAACCCACAAACATCCATTACAGAAACGTGCCTTGAGTTATCCAGAGTCTGGTTTTAAGCATAAGCCGGACAACTTCCCGTACCTTAACATCGTTAAGATATGAACTATTCTATATCCAATATAGAACCAGAGGCACTGATTTAATTGAACCAGATTCAAATCATGCAGCTGTCTCCATTGCATGTCAACTAAATGGAAGGAGGCTGATCAGCGTTACTCAACTTAGGAATGCTTCCAATTATGAGTAACCTGAAAGAGAAGCAAGTTCTTTTAATCATTACTATCATCTGAATACCATACACAAGTATCTACATCTTCGATCACCTTGAAAAATCCCGATACTTGCAATGCCTGGTTCTCTACTTTAATCTTATACCTATAACTTCTTAAAACTTCGACCTTGTGTTTCTACGAAACACTTGTCTAAGAACTAGAGAAGTCACAAGTAAACCGAATGTAGTACGAGGACCAACCCCTCTGTCCTAATGGACACTGGACAATATACAATACTCTGTATAAGTCCCCTGAGTCTAGTGACTCATTCACTGTGTGTCGTAGGTTGAAAACTGTACTTATAGTTAAGAAGAATTACACCGTTGTTCAATGCTCCTTACCTAACCATCCACTGATATAGGTAAATGTCATAGACATAATTTCAAAAAGGTATATCTCACTCTATAAAAATAGACATATAGATATATCAATTTGAAATTGGTGCATAACAACGGATATTCAAAACCAAATATTTGCCGTCCGGCAAAACAACCCAGGTGACTTCCTCAAATATCACCAATTACAACGAATCCCGATATAATGAGGACGATCACCTAATTCCCAATAACTTACTCCCACTCAACATCTGTAAAACCATACATATGTGAGAATCATACCTGGTAAATACATACCCTGGAGCAAGTGTCTAATTGGGAAATCAGTTTTCTTTTAACAGTACACAGTGAAACTGAAACATTGAAATGTTTCGATGGGGTATCGCGGTATTCCTAGTAATGCCTCTTCCATTATCCAGATTCACAACTGTAACCGTATAATTCTTTGCCATCTCTCCAAATCCCTTTATATGTCTTTAGTCATTACCTTCTGTATACTCTCTTAGACTAAATGGTTTTCTTCCTTCCCTACCGTTCGGCACCAGCCTATGGTTTGGAAGAAGACTGTCCAATAAGCATAATGGGTGTACTATCCTAATCCTAGGAGCACTCGCAACACGAGAGAAGGTGAAGATAAAAGACAACCGAATAAACCTTATTCCTATTTCTCCTGAACCAGAATCCATCCCCGAACTGGAACAAGTTCCTTTCGAGTTCGTATATAACCATACGATGGAGTATCCAATAAACTGTGGATCTTCGTAGTGATACGGAGTGTCCTGGAGAAATACAAAGGTGAAGTGGGAGTGGTAATGAAATACATGGTTTGGTCATGAATAGCAGTCGCAATTTACTTTGCCCTCTTACTAATCCCTTGATATGTCTTTACTTAATACCTTCTGTACACCATCGTTAGGCTAATTAGTTTTCTTCATTCCCCACCGTTCGGCACCAGCCTAAGGTATGGAAGAAGACTTTCCAATTTGCGTAATAGGTGTACTATCTCCTAAACCAAGGAGTACTCGCAACCTGAGAGAAGGTAAAAGGAAAAGACAACTGAATAGTCCTATTCGTTTTCTTCAGAACCGGAAACCATCCTTGAATAAATTCCTTCGAGTTCGTATATAACCATACGATGGTTTTATCCAATGGAAGTGGACGTTCGTAGTAATACGGGGTGTCCTGGAGAAAAAGGGTAAAAGTAGGAGTGGCAATGAGGTTTGCAACTCTGACAATCCAAAAGCCAGTGTTTAAGAAGGTTCGGTTAATCTTGGTCACTGAGTCATAGTCAAGGGTCGGGTCATGGTCGCTGCCAAAGAGAGAGAGAAAAGAAACACTCAGCGTGCACTCTAACCTAGATCAGAATGGTTATCACTTTATCTAATCAGGAAACCTCCCACTGTACCGTCAAATTCTCCTCCAAACCTGAAAGAAGAATTAGTCGGGATCACCCGAGGAGTAAACCAACTCATCAGTGGGAATCGGGATCCAATTATCATCGCATGATAACGTGACGGAATCCGCTCACGTTATCACACTCCAGAAGGTATGCGCATATCTGGAAAGTTTCAGTTTCTTTAGAAACTCCCGATGTGATTTTTACCCCATGCTCTTATGACCTTGACGAAGGCCAACATATCATAAGTCACATGTCAAGTTCTACCCGTCATTGTCCAGGTTAATTTGAACCCACCCGTACATACCCTTGACGAAGGCCAAAATAGTAGTACGACTGTTCCAAACCAACGCATCTATCTATGCTGCAGAAAAGTAACAAATAGCTACCATACACTATGCCTTGACGAAGGCCAACATACATAGCATGAATACTAAGTGCTACCTTTCTGAAATGACGGAGGGCTGCGAATGGTTTTTGGCAAAAAACCTTTAACGTAATGAACTTGATATCGTTGAAAGAACCGAATAGCTTTTATAAAAATATAGTGGCGAAAACCTTTGCTAAAGAGGTCACTCCCGGTGAAGGGATCTCGGCTCTTTCCCCGTAGAATGAGGTGCAGGATATTCCAACTGAATACCACGATGCAAAGCAAAAGTAAACGACTATAGTGAAGTTATTGCCCTGACGCAAACTTTTGTCCAAGGGGTCACTCCCGGTGAAGGGATCTCGGCCCTTGCCTCGTCGACTGAGGAGCAAGATATTCCAACTGAATACCACGATGCAAAACAAAAGAGAACCTCCTTGCAATAACAGCTTTTTGAAAAAATGTTCCAACAACATCAGAATAGGTTTGTTTAGCTTGCATTGATCCGAATCAACGCAGTCCCATCAATTAATCACACCAATAAAGAACGAAAATAATGATGTACGTATATGCCATCCGCATTCTCCTATGGGTCCCGTCATCACCCGTTAGGTTACTTAACTAACGACAGAGCGGGGACTGGACTAGCGCGGATGCAAAACATATACAACATCTACTAGTATATATATCAATATATAATATTCGCTCAAGGCGTGATAAATGCAACATCACAGAAATGTAATAAGCATCACAGAACAATACATATATCTGGGATCTCCGGGTTTCATAGAGCCGCTACTGAAAACCCGACGTTCCCCTGGTCGTGTGGATAGCCTGTGCAACGAAATCCTAGACCCCTATGGGCGCGGCAAGTTACCCGCCAAAACCTGAAGCGAGGCAGCCCCCTTCAGCAACGTGAATGGACCACCCAGCACTTCACGGAATCCGGTAACTTGGGCACCCCTCCTGGGTCAACCTGTACCCCCTACGAGTGCGGCGAATAGCCCGCCAATTCTAGAGTAAAGCCCCCTCCGTCTCAATACCATGAGATGCGAGCCCGTTTCCCTCTAGAACCCGGCTATCCGTGCACCCCACCGCGGGGTAATTCTAGTACAGAAAGTAAAATATACATACAACGGGTACATCGACCTCAGCCTGGTCGTGCTCCAAAAGAATAATATACAAACAGGCAGTGACGACAGTCCACAGGTCAGACGCTCGTCCCGTAATATCAAATGTACATAAATAACCAAACTGTACTAACATTGCATCCAGGCTATCCCCCACGACCAATCCGCAACATCACAGCACAACACAGAACATCAACGTGAATGTCACGTTCGCAAATCCGTCTAAAAGGGCTATAGCAGATAGACAGGATTTACCGATCAAATGACATTCACAGTCGCAAATATAATGTAAATACCGTGAACTAACTTGTTTAAAATTTTCGATCGACTGAATTTTCCGAAGTGGGCCCCAAGCACAACTGTAGCACTCAAAAAATCTGGGCCCAAAAAGAATATACCAGAAACCCTATTTCCATGTCAGTAAACCACTGTAGAAATTTTGTACGGTTTGGACACAAAACGGCGGCGGTTCCGCGGCCAAAATGTGGTTTTGGCCGCTAAACCGCCGCGCTACAGTAATATCAGCCGACCAAATTTTCACAGAATGCATAAAAAAAACCCTGAACTTATTTTTCCAATATGCCAAATAATTTTTAGAGCAAGGAAACATTCGACAGAGAGTGCGACATGGAAATGTGGTTTTTGGAAAATCCGATCGATCGAACTTGTAAACACGTTAGAGCAAGCTAGACTAGGTTAATGGCGTGGCTCTGATACCAGTGTAAGTGCACGGCGGCGCCCCGGCCGTCAATCCGACGCCGGAATGCGGAAACGAAAACTTTTCTATAAACTAGAACCGGCACCACCGCGCACTAAAACCCGGATCGGGCCATTAACCTACTCCTAGCAAACTAGAAGATGGGAAGAAAGCTATACCAAGCGATCCGTGTCCTTCGGTCTTCGCCTCCACTCCGAACTCCTCGTGGAATCTCCGGTCGTCGCCTCCTCGTCGAAACGGGCACCACATCGCCGGGTTCTTTTACGGGATCCCACCTCTGGACCGAGGCAACTCGGGCACGAAGTTGGCGAGCCGACGTACCCAAGAAATGCTGTAGGCTAGTGTAGAATCACTTTGTCTCAATGGGGTGAAGTTGCTTTTGATGGAGGAATGAAACAATGAACTTTGGAAAGGTGTTAGGAATTTAGCAAGCAAGACAAAATGAGGTGAATGAATTTCCCTCACCAAAATGAAAACCTTCTTTTCTTTCCTCTCCCCAAAGTGGCCGGCCCCTTATCAAAATGGTGGAGGGGAAAAGAATCAAACATGAAGGGAGGTGAGTGTAGGTAAAGCAAAAGGGTGACCATAACCAAATGTGATGATAACAATGTCATATCCATTTCTAATCCATTCTAATCTCATTTAATGCAATAACCATCATGATGCCACCAATTTACAAATAACCCCCTCCACAAACACTAATTTGCACAATTGCAAATTAGCCCCTCCATCATAAAAGTCCGGCCGGGAAGGAACAAAGGAAAACTGGCCGGAACGGAATGCAAACTGGCAACTTCAGAAAACTGATCCCGTAATAAATTACAGGAAAAACCCCGCGACTGCATATACATGCCTGCAATTGTATTCCCACTGAATACAAATGCAAAGAGACAAAATCTACACTGTACAATACTAGGATCCGGCTTAAACCAAAGCCCGCTAGTAAAATCCGTCCGATCACGATCCGTGCAATACCGCACGTATCTGATCGAACCCTGCCATATCTCCATACGGCCTCTACAGCGTTTCTCCCGAAACTTGAGAAACTGGTCTGTGGGGGACTCTAAAGACTCGTCAATACTTTGGTTGTGGATTTAACCACTAGCACGTCAGAGGTATTAGCCTATACATAACGGGCTACCAGGTATTGACCAAAAGGGACGTCGATGAGCGAACTCATCCTAACACCCTACTGAGCCTGTCAGTGACAATATCCGTACAGTCCGGTCTGTTCGTCTATGAGCATCGCATGGCGGGCCTAGGGGGTTGGTAAAAGTCAGACCCCCAAAAGCGGTACAAGTCGTGTCGGAGTGTAGTCCAGAACACCCTGAGATACTACTGGAATACCTACCAGTAAATCTTCTGCCTCGGCCGAGGGCTTTGTGTAATGGCTCTCCTAGACACAGCGCGACCTCACCCCCAATACCGGGAGAGACGAACCCCTGCAGATCCGCTCACTGCCTCCATATGGCTCGGGACTGTACCCAACTAAAACCTGTTTGCACGTCTCCTTTGAGCATGGTAGGATAGTAATCAAAGCACAGTAGGAACTCACACGAGATAAATGACGATCTCAGGTCGATGAACTAACCTGTACACATGTCACCAGGGAACTTCTATCTGACGTCAGGTATAAGACTAACTAGCATGTTCCCGGCGAGTCCTGTCCGGTGTACTCATAACCCAATGAGCACCTGTATACATCTTAGGTGAACCAACTGATACCAATGGCTTGTGAGACCGGCCACCGCCTCTCGTCGGGGTCTCGACTGTATACACTAGTCTACTCTGGAGTATCGTTGCTCTGTCTCGAAACTCCCACGACTATGGACCTTTTAAGGATGTGCTTATAGACCCCAGCTCCCACGTATATGATCGCCCTCATACTGTTGGCAGTCAAGCAAGAATCCTAGGGGCTCTATCAACATGCAATAGTGACCTGTAAGGTCACCTAAAGTAGTACACGATGATGAAGATAAACCAGATAGCATACTATCATCTTGAGTAAGACTGTCCTACCGGGATAGGTCCTCCCTCAATCATTGCAATCACGTGCCTGTGATCCAATAATTGAATCTGAGGGCACTATCTCCAACAAACTCACCCCTCCACCTCATTTCCAAATTAATTTTCTAAAAAGAAAATCAATAAATGAGGTGGACATTTTCTAGAAGCTATTCCGTATAAATACGGAATACTTTCCGGTACACGTATCGAAATACATATACGCGTATTCGTACAAAAATACGAATAGCCAAGAGAGAAAATGAATAGTGAACAATAATACTAGAATATAAATACATATATAAATTATTAAATCAAAACCTGATTTAATAATCCGGCTTAATCCTAAGCCGCTAGTATTATCAACCGTCCGATTAAAGTCTGTGCAGCCTGTACACATATTTAACCGGACACCTGTATGTACCAACACACATCATCTACCCCATATCGCTTGAACCATGAAAACCCTTTGTGTGGGACTCTAAAGACTCGTCAATACGCTGACAGTGGGTTTAACCACAAGCACGTCAGCGGCACTAGCTGTACATAACGGCTACCCAGGTATTGAGCGAAAGGGAGTCCGACGAGCAAACTCATCCTGAAACCCCTACTGAGCCTGACAGTGACAATATCCGTACAGTCCGGTCTGTTCTTCTAAGAGTATCGCATATCGAGTATAGGGGATGGATAAAGGTAGACCCCTAATAACGCGATAATTCATGTCGGTATGAAGCCCATCACCACCTGAGAAACTACTGATCCGAATCAGTAATTCTCGACTACCTTGGCCAAGGATTTCTGGTGATGGCCACCCATGCACTGCGCGACATCAACCCCCAATACCGGGAGAGACGAATCCCCGACAATCCGCTCACTGCCTCCATGTGGCTCGGGACTGTACCCAACTAAAACCTGTTTGCACGACTCCTTTGAGCCGTGGTAGGGTAGTAATCAAAGCACAATAGGAACTCACACGAGACAAATGACGATCTCAGGTCGACAAACTAACCTGTACACATGTCACCTGGGAACTGCTATCTGACAATAGGTATAGTACCAACCAGCAGGTTCCCGACGAGTCCGTCCAGTGTACTCATAACCTAATGAGCACCTGTATACTATCTTAGGTGAACAAACTAACACTAATGGCTTGTGAGACCTGGCCACCGCCCCTCGTCGGGGTCTCGATCAGTATACACTAGTCTACACTAGAGTATCGATGCCAGGTCTCGAAACTCCCACGACTAGGGACATTTAAGGATGTGCTTATAGACCTCCAGCTCCCACGTATATGATCGCCATCATAATATTGGTAGTCAAGCAAGAATCCTATGGGCTCTATCAACATGTAATAGTGATGATAAAGACAAACCAGATAGCATACTATCATCTCGAGTAAGACTGTTCTACCGGTATAGGTCCTCCCTCAATCACCATAATCACCTGCCTGCGACTACGATAATTGCCTTGAGGGAACGATAGCCAAAAATCTCCCACCTGCACTTAAGGCCAATTATTGTGGTGTTGCATACTCACAGCCCATGTGATACCGAACACCCAACTTCTCTACTAATCACTCTCATAAAGCCTGTTTGTGAAACTATTGTGTTCGAGAAATAGCCTCAGTGAGTGGATCCGCTCCAGTGTTTCTATCTTTATCTCTCTATATCTCAACTTCGTGGAGAATAACCATCTCCCGAAATGAGCAATACCTTGTCTTAGAATTTGTCTGGATATCTGATGGGACCCAGTTCACAAATGAACTCCAATTCCAGCAAACTTCTTAGACTGTATCCTCCACTGAATTTAATCAGTATCCCGCGCCATGCCTTCCTCAGTATCCTCTTGGACCACCTGTCCAACATACTGTCCCTCAGAAGAAGGAAAAACTATAACTCATATAGCCACTCTGTCATCTAGGTCGCCTTGGAAGCCTGAAATGATAACCGTCTCCTGAAGGAGGCTGCCGTTACCATGTCCCTAGAACATCCATTTATGTTCATAAACTGCTTCCCTACATTTCTCCAGGATTGGATTAATATATGTTTATTACGGCAAGTGCAAAAACAATATCTGGTGTGGTACTTGACATTTCATGATTAACTCAATTGCCTAAGCAAGTGATATGCTAATCATGCAGATCCCTCTCCCTTTTAGTCTGTAAGACACCTTTTGAGAGGGTGACCCCATCACCTGCAGGTACACTACCATGCTAGGAGTCGTCCATTCTAAAACACTTTAGAATAGTGTCAAGTACCCAAATTGGGACACTTACCAAATCTGGATCTAAAACCATAGATCTAGTAACCAGAAAACCTGATATTATATCCATGTCCCATGTGGAGAAACAACTGTGACAACTACAGTATAACCGATGGTAGTATAGGAATTTCACTTCCTATAAATTGCATGTCATCCTAAATACCAGGACATCACACCCTACTACCTTCTTACCAGATCCATCTCCTATTCTGATGAAGTCAAAGCCTATGACCGTCACATAAAAAATAGATGATCTATTTCCGCTATACCTGCTTTAGTCTATAAATAGACATAAGCTACTTGCCCATTATGCTTCCGCTGCTCCCACTGACTACAACAACCCTCTGGCAGAGTCATATACACGTTCACTTCTAAAGCTAGTTTAGAACGACGCTATACTCATCCCCCTGCCAGGTATTATAGTCTAGAACAGCAGCAATGGCAAGTCTGGGTAAACAAGAACCTCCATGTCACCGTCTCTAAGAAGACCGAAGTACCTCTCGGGTGCCTGAGGTTACTTACCAAATCTGCGGAGTGGCTAATGGAATGTCAAATCCAATTGAATCCTCAGGTTCTATTAAATCTTCAGCGATCGTTTGTGGTTCTGGAATCACTTCCAGTTCTACCATACTCCCACTTTTGTTTTCTGAAAAATTCCATTTTTACTAAAACTGTGGTGAGTCAAGAACAATATCACTATTGATCTTCCTGATGGTAGGAAGTTAACCCTCGTCAAAGCCCAGGATAACCCACAAACCGCCATTACTGAAACGTGCCTCGAGTTTATCCGGATTCTGGTTTTAAGCATCAGCCGGACAACTCCCTATACCTTAACATAGTTAAGATATAAATTGATTTTATGTATAATATAGAAACAAAAGCACTAATTTAATTGGAACCAGATTCAAAATCATGCAGCTGTCTCCAGTGTATATTAACCAAATGGAAAAAGGCCAATCAGCATTACTCATCTAGGACCGCATCCATATATGAGTAACCTGAAAGAGAAGTAAGTTCTAAAAACCATTACTATCAATGGAATACCAAACACAAGTATCTACATCTTCGATTACCTCGAAGAATCCTGATACTTCTAACAAATGGTTCTCTTCTTTATTCTTATACTTATAACTTCTCAAAATATGGACCTTGTATTTCAACGAAATACATGTCTAAAACTAGAGAAGTCATGAGTAAACAGAATATAGTACGAGTACCAACCCCATTGTCCTAATGGACACTGGACAACATACAATACTTTGTTTAAGTCCCCTGAGTTCAATAACTCAAACCTTGTGCGTCGTAAGTTGAAAACTGTACTATGGTGAAGAAAAATTACACCGCTGTTGAATGCACCTTACCTAACCACCAACTGATATAGGTAAATGTCACAGATATAATTTCAAAAAGTTATATCTCACTTTATAAAATAAACGTACAGATATATCAGTTTGAAATTTGTGCATAACAATCGGATATTCAAAACCAAATATTTGCCGTCCGGCAAAAACCCAGGTGATTTCCTCAAATATTCCCAATTACAACGAATTCCAATATAATGAGGATCTAATCACCCAATTCCCAATATCTTACTCCCACTCACCATCTGTAACACTATACAGACGTGAGAAACGAATCTGGTAAATACATACCCTGGAGTAAGAATCCAATTGGAAAACAGTTTTCAATTAATATTGCACAGTGAAACTGAAATATGAAAATGTTTTGAAGGGTAACCTAGTATTCCTAGTAATGCCTCTTCCACTATTCTAATTCATGACCATAACTGTATACTTCCATGCCCTCACTCCAACCCTTTATTATGTCTTTACTTATTACCTTCTGTACACCACCTTTAGGCTAATTGGTTTTCTTCCTTCCCTACATTTTGGCACCAGCCTATGGTTTGGAAGAAGACTATCCAATAAGCGTAATAGGTGTACACTCCTTATGCCAGGAGCCCTCGCAACCTGAGAGAAGGTAATGAGAAAAGACATTTGAATAATCCTATTCTATTTCTCCTGAACCGGAAACCATCCTCGAATCTGGAACAAATTCTTTCGAGTTCGTATGTAACTATGTGATGGCATGTCCAAGCATTATGGACGTTCATAGTGATACGAAGTGTTCTGGAGAAATCCAAAGTGGATGTGGGAGTGGCAGGGGTATACACGGTTTTGTCGTGAATGGTAGCAGTCGCATTTTCTTTACCGCTATTCTAATCCCTTTATATGTCTTTACTTATTACCTTCTGTACACCACTTTTAGGCTAATTGGTTTTCTTCCTTCCTTACCTTTCAGCACCTGCCTATGGTTTGGAGGAAGACTATCTAATAAGCTCAATAGGTGTACCCTCTCCTAATCCTAGGAGCCCTCACAACTTGAGAGAAGGTAAAGAGAAAAGACAACCGAATAATCCTATTCAATCTCTCCAGAACCAGAATCCATCCTCGAATCTGGAACAAGTTCCTTCGAGTTCGTATGTAACTATACGATGGATTTATCCAATAGGAGTGGATGTTCGTAGTGATACGGGGTGTTCTGGAGAAATGCAAAGGTGATATAGAAGTGGCAATGATATATGCGACACCGTGACATTCCAAAAATCCAAAATGTTTTAAGAAGGTTCGGTTAACTTGGTTCATGAGTTTTAGTCTAGGGTCGGGCCATGGTCGCTGCCAGAGAGAGAGAGAGAGAAAAGAAACACTCAGCGTGCACTCTAACCTAGATCAGAATGGTTAATCACTTTATCTAATCAGGATGGCTCCCACCGTTTCCTCGAATTCTCCTCCAAACCTAAAGAAGAATTAGTCGGGATCATCTAAAATCACATGAGGAGTAAACCTACTCATCAGTGGGAATCGGGATCCAACTATCATCGCATGATAACTTGATGGAATCCACTCAAGTCACCACACTCCAGAAGGTATGTGCATGCCTGGCAAGTTTCCTGTATGTTTGAAACTCCCGATGTGATTTTCCCCCAAGCGGTTTATGCCCTTGACTAAGTCAACAAACCATAAACCGCTAGTCAAGTTCAACCCGTCATTATCCTGAATTGCATTAAACCCACCCGCACGTGCCCTTGACTAAGTCAACAAGGCCGTACGACTGTCCTAACCAATCGCATTTAAAATGCAACAAACAAGCACCACTTAGCTATCGAACACTACTCCTTGACTGGGTCAACAAACGCAGCACGAATACTAAATAATACTCGTAAGAAATGACGGAGGGCTACGGCTGGTTTTTTTGGCGAAAAACCTTTAACGTAATAAACTTGATATCGTTGAAAGAACCGAGTGGTTTTATAAATATATAGTAGCGAAAACTTTTGTTAAAGAGGTCACTCCCGATGAAGGGATCTCGGCTCTTTCCTCATCGAATGAGGTGCAGGATATTCTAAACTGAATACCACTGTGCAAAGCAAAAGGAAATGACTATAGTGAAGTTATTACATTGACGCAAACTTTTACTCAAGGGGTCACTCCCGATGAAGGGATCTCGGCCCTTACCTCGTCGAATGAGGTGCAGGATATTCATAACCGAATACCACTATGCAAAGCAAAAGAGAACGTCTGTAATGTCAGTTTTTAAAAAACTTGGTTCCAACAACATCATATATAAGTTTGTTTTATCCTTTCATTAATCAAAATCAACGCAGTCCCATCAATTAATCACACCAGAAAAGAACGAAAATACGACGTACGTATATGCCATCCGCATTCGCCACTGGGTCCCGTCATCACTCGTTAGGTTACTTAACTAACGACAGAGCGGGGAGTGGACTAACGTGGGTGCCAAACATATACAACATCTACTAGTATATATATAAATATACGTAACAATCATCCCAGACATGATATAAAGTAACATCACAGAAGTATCACAGAAGCAACACTGAATGGTGGATAATCTTGGAGCCCCGGGTTTCACTTGAGCCGCAAATGAGACCCGGCGTTCCCTGTCGTGTGGATAGCCTATGCAATAAAATCTAGACCCCTACGAGCGCGGCAAAATACCCGCCAAAACCAGAAGTGAGGGAACCCCCTTCAACAACGTGAATGGGCCACCCAGCACTTCACGGAATCCGGTAACTTGGGCACCCCTCCATGGGTCAACCTATACCCCCTACGAGTGCGGTGAATAGCCCGCCAATTCTAGAATAAGGCCCCCTCCATCTCAACGTCATGAGATGCAGACCCGTTACCCTCTAGAACCCGGCTATTCGTGCACTCCACCGCTGGGTAATCCTAGTACAGAAAAGAAAATAATATACAAGGGTGACAACAACCTCAACCCGGTCGTGCCCCAAACAAATAATATACAAGTTGGCAGTGATGGCAGTCCACATGTAGGACGCTTGCCCCGCAATATCAAATGTACAAATGAAACTAAACTGTACTAACATTGCACCCAAGATATCCACCACGACGATCCAACCATAATCACAGCACAACACAGAACATCAACGTGAATGTCACGTTCGCAAACCCGTCTAAAAGAACTATAGCAATTAGACAAGTTGTACTTATCTAATGACATTCACGGTCGCAGATAGTAATATAAGTACTGATAAACATTTAAACAGTGTTAAATTATCGACTTCGAAACACCCCGAAGAGCCCCAAACAACTAGATAAACCAATATCAAAACTGGGCTAAACTAGCAATACCACTAAACCAATATTCCAGATACTAAACCACAACCCAAATACGAAACCCAAATTCCCAGACAGGGCCGGCCGGCTCGGATTTTGTGGCAATGTGCTCGACCGAAAACAGGTAGAAGTGGTTTGTATTTGGGGTGCAGTCTAGTGGTCACTAAAATAGTCTTCTGCGGTTTCTAAAATAATTTTTTGAAGACTTTGAAAATCGACAGAGACTAGAATCTGCAGGGTGTCATTTCGGGGTTGTTTCCATTTCGATACTTTAACATCGTCTAAACAAGCTAGTAAGAGGTTTAAAGGCTGGCTTTGATACCATGTTGGGTTACGGCAGCACCCCGGCCATCAAACCATGGCCAAATACGGAACAAAATTTTTCTAAACTGGCGCTACCATGACCCGATGCCCGGATCTACCCTAAAACCCTAAACTAGCAAGCTAATGAAAGAGATAGGAATGGTTATACCGAGTTGATCCGTGTCCTTCGGTCTTCAATCTTCATCACAAGCTCCTAGTGGTCATCTGGATCGAGTTTGGTTGCCGGTCTTCCTCCATCTACGATGATCCATTTGAGAGAAACGGTGCAAGCTTCAACCTCGCCAAGCGAGGTAACCGATGCTCTAAGGTTGCTAGCAATGGAGGATGGAGGTGTAGGAACGTGTCACTATAATTTTTCTCTCATTACAATGCTCAAAAGAGCAACTCAAGAAGATGAAGGAGGTGAGGAAACATGTGGCATGAGCAACTCAAGAAATGGCTAAGTGTTTTATCCAAGTGAGAATGAGAGAGTGGAGAAAAACAAGTGTAGAAAAACAAATGAGCCAAACCTTCTCATGAGATGGCTTCCCCCTCTCTCCTCACAATCAGGCACACAAAATATCTCTTCAATTTTAACAATAAACAAATCCATGCCATACGTCTCTACATGTCATGACCCATGCTCATGCCAACTCACCCCTCCACCTCATTTCCAAATTAATTTTCTAGAAAGAAAATCAATTAATGAGGTGGACATCTTCTAGAAGCTATTCCGTATAAATACGGAATACTTCCCGGTACACGTATCGAAATACATATACGCGTATTCGTACAAAAATACGAATAGCCAAGAGAGAAAATGAATAGTGAACAATAATACTAGAATATAAATACATATATAAATTATTAAATCAAAACCTGATTTAATAATCCGGCTTAATCCTAAGCCGCTAGTATTATCAACCGTCTGATTAAAGTTTGTGCAGCAAGTACACATATTTAATCGGACACCTGTATGTACCAACATACATCATCTACACCATATCGCCTAAACCGTGAAAACTCTCTGTGTGGGACTCTAATGAATCGTCAATACGTTGGCAGTGGGTTTAACCACAAGCGCGTCAGCGGCACTAGCTGTACGTAACGGCTACCCAGGTATTGAGCGAAAGGGAGTCCGACGAGCAAACTCATCCTGAAACCCCTACTGAGCCTGACAGTGACAATATCCGTACAGTCCGGTCTGTTCGTCTAAGAGTATCGCATATCGAGTCTAGGGGGTGGATAAAGTCAGACCCCTAATAACGCGATAATATGTGTCGGTATGAAGCCCATCACTACCTGAGAAACTACTGATCCAAATAAGTAATTCTCGACTATCTTGGCCAAGGATTTCTGGTGATGGCCACCCATGCACTGTGCGACATCAACCCCCAATACCGGAAGAGACGAATCCCCGACGATCCGCTCACTGCCTCCATGTGGCTCGGGACTGTACCCAACTAAAACCTGTTTGCACGACTCCTTTGAGTCGTGGTAGGGTAGTAATCAAAGCACAGTAAGAACTCACACGAGACAAATGACGATCTCAGGTCGACAGACTAACCTGTACACATGTCACCTGGGAACTGCTATCTGACAATAGGTATAGTACCAACCAGCAGGTTCCCGGCGAGTCCGTCCAGTGTACTCATAACCCAATGATCACCTGTATACTATCTTAGATGAACAAACTAACACCAATGGCTTATGAGACCTGGCCACCGCCCCTCATCGGGGTCTCGATCAGTATACACTAGTCTACACTGGAGTATCGATGCCCGGTCTCGAAACTCCCACGACTAGGGACATTTAAGGATGTGCTTATAGACCTCCAGCTCCCACGTATATGATCGCCATCATAATATTGGTAGTCAAGTAAGAATCCTATGGGCTCTATCAACATATAATTGTAATGATAAAGACAAACCAGATAGCATACTATCATCTCGAGTAAGACTGTTCTACCGGTATAGGTCCTCCCTCAATCATCATAATCACCTGCCTGCGACTTCGATAATTGCCTTGAGGGCACTATAGCCAACAAGTGGTTGGCGACTAAGTGCATCAGGAACTACATTCACCTTCCCTGGATGATATTGTAGGTTGATGTCGAAGTCTGCCATAAGTTCTAACCATCTTCTTTGCCGCATATTCAACTCCTTCTGAGTAAACATATATTTCAGAATTTTATGATCTGTGTATATGTCCACTCATTCAGTAAGAAGATAATGGCGCCAAATCTTGAGTGCAAAGATTACGACTGCCAACTTCAGATCATGCGTTGGATAGTTGCGCTCTTGAATCTTCAGCTGTCTTGATGCATAAGCTACAACTTTACCGTGTTGATGTAGAACACATCTTAATCCCTTACCGGATGCATCGCAATGCACTTCAAAACCTCCAGATTGGTTCGGTATGACTAGAATAGGTGCTGGCGTCAATCTTGACTTGAGTTCTACGAAATCTCATTCGCATGCTTCTAACCACACGAATTCTTCATCTTTATGCATGAGTTTGGTCAGGGGTGTTGCAATCTTCGAAAATCCTTCAATAAACCTTCTTTAATATCCTGCTAATCCTAAGAAGCTTCGAATGTCCTTCACTGACTTCGGTGTCGGCCATTTGCTTACTGCTGATACTTTAGCTGGATCTACAGAGATTCCATCATCTGATACAATATGTTCGAGAAAACCGACTTGATCTAGCCAAAACTCGCACTTGCTATACTTGGCGTATAGTTGATGCTGTCGTAAAGTTTCTATGACAATTTGTAGGTGCTCGGCATGTTCTTTCCGACTCTTAGCATACACCAGGATGTCGTTGATGAAGATGACAACAAATCTGTCTAGGTACTCTCGAAAAACTTGATTCATTAGGTTTATGAATATAGCTGGTGCATTGGTCACTCCAAATGGCATCACAAGAAACTCATAATGACCGTAGCGAGTCCCGAATTTCGTCTTCAGAATATCAGACTCTTTGACCTTCACCTGATGATAACCCGAATGAAGATCTAACTTGGAGAAAACGCAAGACCTACTTAGCTGATCGAACAGATTGTTGATGCGCGGAAGAAGGTACTTGTTCTTTATAGTTACTTCGTTCAGAGCTCTATAATCAATGCGCATTCTGTATGAACCTTCCTTCTTCTTCATAAGTAGAACTGGCGATCCCCAAGTTGAAGTGCTGGGACGAATCCATCTTTTCTGCAGAAGTTCGTCCAGCTGAGTACGGACCTCCTTCAAACCTTCAGGGCTTAACCGATACGGTGCTTTGATCACCGGTTGTGCTCCATGTACTAAATCAATGCTGAATTCAAGAGCTCGATTCGGGAGGTAAACCTGATATGTCTTCAGTAAATACATCGTTGAACTCTCGAATTACCTTTAGCTTCGATTCTTCCTCTGCTTGAAGTGTTGCAATCATTGCCTTCTTCGGTTTTGCTTTATATGTGCTTGGATCCAGGGTACGGTCTCCACTTTTGAAATAAAAGACCGGATGCTCTGGAATCTCGAACACTACCCTCCTTTAACGATAGTCAATGGTAGCATAGAATGTTCCTAGCCAATCCATACCCAAAACGACATTGAAATTCAGTATGTCCAGCACCTTGAAGTCAGCATAGAATTCTCTGCCGCAGACGACCACTGGACACATGTCGTATCCCATTATTGCCTTTAGAATGCCATTCCTTGAACTGACATTCCATCTGGATACGAGAGGTTTGACTGGAATCGCATGAGTTCGGATGAACCGTTGCAACATAAAGCAATGAGATGCTCCAGTATCGAAGAGTTCTAGTGCAGGAAGTGAGGCTACTAAGATCGTACCTAAGTTATGTGGGATAAGGTTTAGGTATAAGATAAAGATATACGGGTATGTATAAAGACTGATAGAAATCTTGAAAGGAAGAGTTACCAGTGATGACTTGGCCAGTGGCTTTAGCTTCTTCCACAGTCATTGTGAAAGCCTGTCGCCTCGGTACATTCCTCCTTGCTGGAGGAGCATTCCTTTGTCCATTCCGTTGTCCTTGAGGTAAGTTCCTTTGAGCTTGATGGAACTGACAAGGAGGAGGTGCAGTCGGTCCACGAGGAAGTGGAGCTGGGAGAGCGAGTCGTGCAGCAGGTGCCTGGATGGCTGGTCGCTGCGGATAAGTGATTGCTGGTTTGGGTGCAACATTTGGATTGAGTCTTTGAGGACAAGACCCAATATAATGTGTCGCCGAGCAACAGACCAAACAAAGGCGATTTGCACGCCGGCAATCCTTCGCCAGATGTCCATCCCTCCTGTAGCAGGTGCAAAAAGCTGGGATGGGCCGGTTGATTGGTACTCCCGGTCTCCTGGGCATAAAGGTGGCCTTGAAGAGGCTCCTCCTACCATCTGAGTGGCAGGGCGCTTCACCTCGGCAGATTGGGGTCTGCCCTTCATCTTCACCGCTGCCTCATATCGACGAGTAGCTTTCAAAGCCAGGTCGTGGGTTGGGAAATCCCCTATAGCTAAGGCAGCTTGGATCTCCAGATCTAACCCTTGCTAAAATCGTCTGGACCTGATCTCAGCAGTCGGTATCAAGTGTGCCGCAAACATGTTAAGGTCTTGTGTTAGCTGTTTAGTATGTGATATAAGAAAATCGAATATTGAGACATATCTTACCTACTGAGCATGGTAAACTCAGTATCATACTCATCCACATATTTGGTCCACATCGAACCCTGTTGTAGGTGGATGAATTGCTGCTCCATGTCAAAATGGGCAGTCTCTGGAAAGTACTTTGCGTCGAACATGCCGCGGAAAGTTTTCCATTCGATAGGCTGGTCAAGACGGCTTTCTTCCGCCTTCCACCAAACTCGAACGTTGTCGGTGAGTTGCAGCTTCGTAGCTCGTACCCAAGCGATCTCTGGCACTTGTGCTGCTGCCAGATCATCCTCAATAATCTGAGCCCATTCTTCCACTTCTAAAGGGCTCTCTTTCCTCGAAAATTACTTTGGGTGCAATGCCTAGAATTGCTTTACTCCGGGCGCTTCCGCTTCTGGATGGTTCAGTAAGATAGCAGTGTGTTGCTACTGTCCTTCCAGGAGGCTTCGGATTTCCTCAAGCAATACCGTATGCTCATTGATCGGAGCAACAATGGTAGGCGTAAGCGGTAGAAGTGGTGGTGTATTGTTGAAGTTAGTGCTGGTATTGTTTGGAGAATCCATAACCTTGAAAGAAAAATAGGGTTAGGATAGATTCAAAGTATATGAAATTGTAAGATTCAAGAAATATAAAATGTAAAGAATGTTTTTAGTTGCTGATTCTTGTGTTATATTGCTTAGGACTTCATGCAGAATTGACCTGCATGTCCATGCAGAACTGACCTGCATGGTAGGGTTCCATGCAGCATTGACCTGCATGGGCTACAAATAAAACCTGTCACGCCCCGCTTCCTAGTGAACGGTAAGGAGACATGACGAGGCCCGCTACATATTTACTCAGAAGTAAACACGCTAAGCGTAACTAAGAAATATAATGAAAGCACACAAGAAAAATGACAATAGATGCAACTGAACAACAAATTTTATTTATTAACATTTCTTTACAAGTACAACTGAAAATGTAAATACAGGAATGAAAAGCAATGCTTAAACAATGGCATGAACTGAAAAGAAAATATATACAAGTATCTAGAGCTCTGGGTCAATGGTGAACTGCTCCAAGTCTTCAGTACCGGGCTCGAGCTCCAAAGAGTCTGATCCACCTGACAACATTCCAAAGAAAGAAGAGAGAAGGAATGTCGTCAGCGAACAATCACTCAGTAAGTCCCAAAGAAAGGTAGAACTAGAATAGACAGAAAGAATATAGCTGTATACTATCTGATTTTTATGTTAACACAGTTGTTTGTAGCTTGGTACAGAATATGCCAGTATATACGAGATGAGTCCCACTATTCCGGAGATTAAGGTATACGGAGCACAAGGAACCGTTAAGCCACGGTACAACAACAATGGATATTCAGGTTAGGTGTATTAAAGTGACCGTCTCGTGCCACTTCTAACACATTCCGTACCAGTCTACCCCTTTAAAACCCCGTAATGTCTTTTGTATTGATTGTATTGTAATGAATGGTTGTATACGACTAGCCGAAACCATGATATCATGTAAATGGAATGGATATAAATGGATAGTCATGTAATCAGAGTATATCCATGGTTCGGTTCAGTCGAGTCATGTTGATATAGATTGAATTCTGGTATAAATGGATTCATGTTGTATTGTAATTATATTTTAATTGAATTCAAGTCAGATTGATTTCATATTAGACTGAGACTCTATCTTAGTCAGACACTTTAAAACAAATTGAAGTCCTGGATTAGTTTTGATATTATCGGTAACTGCTGCACATGAATGACAGGATTTGTGTCTTTTTCCAAGACAATTACCGTATTGATAAAACCGTTTTTAGGTTGTCTACCAGAGTAAGGCAAGCACCTATAATCTCCGGCTCCCTGAGACTCAAAAGAACTGGTCCCGCTTAAACCTATGTTTACAAGGGTCCTTACTGTAAATTAATATAACTTGAGGGGGTTTTATGAAAAATAGTTTTGTTATATTTTCAAAATACACCTCAAGTATTTAATTATCGTCTTTAGGGTTTTCATAGTTGTAATTTTTATAAAAATGAAGTTTTCTAGTGAATAGAACCTAGATTTCATTGTATATGGTATTATAGTGTAATATTGGAATGGTATTGAATTGTAATGGTAGTTTCATGAAATTATGATTCCTTTGATTTAGAAAACATGAAATATATATATTGTATACTTACAGTAGATATTTTGATAATATATATATATATATATATAGAATTTGTTTATTAAATAGAAACCACATTTTTCTTAAAAATTGCATTAAAAATTCCATCGAGATCGGATGCTCCGTGAGGAGGTCTGCATCTTGCTTTACTAGGCCCGAGAATGTGTGATTAGCCACACCATCCCGATCGGGGTTCCCCAAAATGGGTTGTAGAGGCGCATTTGCAAAGAATTAAATAATACACTTTTAAAGAAAACGGTTTTTGAATGTTTATGGTATTTTGCTGTAAACTCGTATTTTCCCACAAACTAATGTTCCAAAAGTCATCGTGCCATGTCAAAAATGTGTGTTGTGATGAGGTAGGTCATTATCTCGTGAGTTTTCTAAAGGTAATATGGGTAAAATGAATAATCAATGTCGTATGTAAACATGATGGTATTTTACCGTAAAATTGAAATAGAAGTTGCAATACATATTATTTTTGAGATGAAACTTGTTCTAATGTGTTATTTAATGGTTAATAAACATTATATAAAAAGTTGGTAAATTTGTTATTAAGAAAAATTGCATTTTTGATGAAATTAGAATCGGAAGTTGAAATAACTCCGCTTCCGACGAGTTTTGAATTGAGGATGTTTTAGACTAGAATGAGGGGAGGGGAGAGGGGAATTACATGTTAGAAAGAAAGGGAAGAGGTAGTGTGAACTTAGGAAGGCGTCGGGGAGTCGTTTCGTCATCGGATTCTTCCCGAAATGTCGCCGGAATATTGACCTTTGCTAACTCCTCTTGTATAACTTAGGACTTGAAAATTTTAGAGAGTTTTTGTATGGAATTTCTGAATGAGGAGGGGTAAAATGTAGTATGGTATTTATAGGAAAAATTAAGATTTAGGGTAATGAATTGAGAATTAAAAATGTGCATTAAAAATGGATTTAAGAAAGGAATTATCACTCTCTGGATGAATGCAGAAAAATAAAACAACATGAGGGTAGTGGGGTAGGCCAAGGGGTGCCAGGGGAAAAATTCAAAGCATTACCTACGGATAAGTCCGGCGGTGACGGCCCCCCTTCACATCTCGCCGGTCCAATCCGGTGGGATGGGCTCTGGATCTTGGCCACGTGTCCCTGTCGCTTGGTATACCTCAGTGCTCGTGTTTGATTTTGTTGTGACTTTTCATTTTACGTGTTTTGCACGTGTAAACTTTTGAGCTTCTAAAAGTTTAAAAGAGAATCAACAAAAAAATATATGTGGCTGAGGGGATTCGAACACAGGGGCTACGTCACAGCAGTGCAAAGCTTTACCAATGAGCTACAAGTGCTTTCTTGCTGTTCAAAAGCAAATCAAATACTTATAGCATATTCAGGATTGCAAATACTCCATTTGTACATTAACTCTTAAACAAATTTCCTATAAAGTAAAACAGAGTTGTTACAAGTAACCTGAGAGAGAATCAAGTTCTCAAATATATTACTTACAATGGAATACTTAGCACAAGTATCTACATCTTCGATCACCTTGAAGAATCTTGATACTTGCAACATATGGTTCTTTACCTTATTCTTATATCTATAACTTCTCAAAATTTGGACTTTGTATTTCAACGAAATATTTGTCTAAAACCAGAGAAGTCATAAGTAAACGGAATATAGTACGAGTATCAACCCCTTTGTCACATCGGACAACATACAATGCTTTGTATAAGTCCTCTGAATTTAATAGCTCAAACCCTGTGCGTCGTAGGTTGAAAACTGTGCTACGGTTAAGAAGAATTACACCGTTGTTGAATGCTCCTTACCTAACCATCAACTGATATAGGTAAATATCATAGACAATTTTAAAAAATTATATCTCGCTTTATTAAATAAACATACAAATATATCAGTTTGAAATTGGTGCATAACAACGAATATTCAAAACCAAATATTTGTCGTCAGGAAAAACCCAGATGATTTCCTCAAATATCACCAATTACAAAGAATTCTGATATATTGAGGATCTAATCACCAAATTGCTAATATCTTACTCCCACTCAGCATCTGTAATGCTATACAGATGTGAGAATCAAATCTGGTAAATACATATCCTGGAGTCAGAATCTAATTGGGAAAACAGTTTTCAATTAACACTGCATAGTAAATCTGAAACATGAAAATGTTTCGAAGGGGTGGCCGGGTATTCCTAGTAATTCCTCTTCCACTATCCAGATTCATGACAGTAACCGTATATTTCCTTGCCCTCACTCCAATCCCTTTGTATGTCTTTTACTTCTTACCTTCTGTACACCATACTTAAGCTAATTGATTTTCTTCCTTCCCTACCTTTCGGCACCAGCCTAAGGTTTGGAAGAAGACTATCCAATAAGCATAATAGGTGTACACTCCTAATACCAGGAGCCCTTGCAATCTGAGAGAAGGTAAAGAGAAAAGACAACCGAATAATCTTATTCAATTTCTTCTGAACCGGAAACCATCCTCGAACTGAAACAAGTTCCTTCGAGTTTGTATGTAACTATACGATGGCATATCCAAGCAATATGGATCTTCGTAGTGATACGGAGTGTTCTGGAGAAATGCAAAAGGGAAGTAGGAGTGGCAGGGATATACGCGGCTTCGTCGTGAATGATAGCAGTCGCAATTTTCTTTGCCCTCACTCTAATCCCTTTTTATGTATTTACTTATTACCTTCTGTACACCACACTTAGGCTAATTGGTTTTCTTTCTTCCCTACCTTTCGACACCTGCCTATGGTTTGGAAGAAGACTATCCAATAAGTGTAATAGGTGTACTCTCCTAATACTAGGAGCTATCGCAACCTGAGAGAAGGTAAAGAGAAAAGACAACCGAATAATCCTATTCAAATTTTCAAAACCGGAAACCATCCTCAAACTGAAACAAATTTCTTCGAGTTCGTATGTAACTATACGATGGAATATCCAAGCAATATGGATATTTGTAGTAATACAGAGTGTTCTGGAGAAATGCAAAGGGAAAGTAGGAGCGGCAGGGATATTTGCGACTATGACAATCCAAAAACCAAAGTGTTTTAAGAAGATTCGGTTAACTTAGTTCATAAGTTTTAGTTTAGGGTCAAGTCATGGTCGCTGCCAAAGTGAGAGAGAAAAGAAACACTCAGCGTGCACTCTAACCTAGATTAGATTGGTTAATCATTTTATCTAATCAGGATGGATTCTACCGTTTCCTCTAATTCAACATCAAATCCTAAAAGGAGAATTAGTCGGGATCATCTGAAAATCGCCCAAGGAGTAACACCTACTCATCAGTGGAAATCGGGACCCAACTATCATTGCATGATAACTTGATGGAAGCCACTCAAGTCACCACACTCCAGAAGGTATGCGCATGCTTAGCAGGTTTCCTGTATATTTGAAACTCCCGATGTGGTTTTTGCCCCTAACGACCTATGACCTTGACAAGGTCAACAAATCATAAGTCGCTAGTCATGTTCAACCCGCCATTATCTTGAGTACCCTAGACCCACCCGCATAAGCCCTTGACAAGATCAACAAGGCTATGTGACTATCCTAGTTAATCACATCATATGCTACAAACAAGCACCACTCAGCTACCGTACATTACGCCTTGACAAGGTCAACAAACGCGGCACGAATACTAAGTACCACTCGTAGGAAATGACGGAGGGCTACGACTGGTTTTTGGCGAAAAACCTTTAACGTAATGAACTTGATATCGTTGAAAGAACCGAGTGGTTTTACAAATATATAGTGGCATAAATTTTTGCTAAAGAGGTCACGCCCTGTGAAGGGATCTCGTCTCTTTTCTCATCGAATGAGGTGCAGGATACTCCTAACTGAATACCACGATGCAAAGCAAAAGAATCGACTATAGTGAAATTATTACAATGACGCAAACTTTTGCCCAAGAGGTCACTACCAATGAAGGGATCTCGGCTCTTGCCTCGTCGAATGAGGTGCTGGATATTCAGAACCGAATAGCGCTGTGCAAAGTAAAAGGAAACGTCTGTAATGTCAGTTTTAAAAAAAAACTTGGTTCCAACAATATCATTTAGGTTTATTTTTCCTTGCATTAATCAAAATTAATGTAGTCCCATCAATTAATCCATATCACACCAGAAAAGAATGAAAATACAATGCACATATATGCCATCCGTATTCGCCACGGGATCCCGTCATGCACCGTTAGGTTACTTAACTAATGGCAGAGCGGGGGCTGGACTAGCGCGGATGCAAAACATATACAGCATCTACTAGTGTGTGTGTGTGTGTGTGTGTGTGTGTGTAGTTATATATATATAACATTCGTCCCAGGCATGATATAAACAACATTACAGAAAAGCAATAAGCAACACAGAATAGCGGATAATCTAGGAGCTCCGGGTTTCCTTTGAGCTGCAAATGAGACCTGGCGTTCCCCGGTCGTGTGGATAGCCTGTGCAATGTATAACTAAGACCCCTACGAGTGCGGCAAGTTACCCGCCAATCCCAGAAGTGAGGCAACCCCAATCAACAAAGTGAATGGGCCACCCAGCACTTCACGGAATCCGATAACTTGAGCACCCCTCCATGGGTCATCATATACCCCATACGAGTGCGGCGAATAACCCGCCAATTCTAGAGTAAGGCCCCCTCCATCTCAACGTCATGAGATGCGGGCTCGTTGCCTTCTAGAATCCGGCTATTCGAGCACTCCATCGCAGGGTAAACCTAGTACAGAAAAGAAAAGCATATATACAATGGCGACATCGAACTCAACCCGGTCGTGCCCCAATAAAAGAATATACAAACTGGCGGAAATGGCAGTCCACATGTCGGACGCTCGCCCCACAATAACAAATATACAAATGAATCTAAACTGTACAACTACCATTACACTAGAGGTTATCCCACACGACAATCCGAACATAGCCATTACAGATATCAACATCACAGCAGTATAAGAAAGTATGTGCAACCCCATCTAAATGACATATAGCAAATAAACGACATTTGAAAAATACATACACCTCATCACAGATATCCACGATGCAAAATTTTAACTTTTGAAACCTTCTAAGTTTCCCCCAAGCAAAGATAATGCTAAGTGAAATCTGGGACAAATCAAACAAGGCCAAAAATACCAATTTACAAAACCCCAGACACAGGATGAAAATAAGGCACATAAGTGAATAATGAACCGACCAGGCCGGTTTTTTTAACAGTTTGGCCGGCCAAACTTGCATAGAATTGCCTCGTTTTCATTATGTGTCATATACATGTCAATACTAAGTCTCTGCACTTGTTTAAAAAAAATTCAGAGATCAAAAAATTTTCAGAACAGAAAATGGGTTTTGAAATCATAATTTTTCGGTTTTAAAACTAATGCATCGTATACTACTAGTTTCTAATGTTTGGGTGGCTCTGATACCATGTTGGGATTCCTAGCGCCCTGGCTGTCGACCACGGCCGTTGCAGAACGAAATTTTTTGGTGTTTACAAAACTTGGCCCTAGAAACAACTACCTAGAATCGAAACCAAACATGAAACCAGTAATCTAAAAGAGTCTATCTACTGTGATAGAAGTTTTATACCGAATGATACGTGTCCTTCGGTCTTCTACCATCTTCCTTAGCTCTTTGAGGTCCTTTGGATCGAGTTTGATCACCGGTCTTCCTCCGTCAAAGATGATCCACCCAAGTGATGTAGCTCATGGCTCTAGCTACATACTAAGAATCTAGTGGAGCAACTAGAGACTTTAGATTGCTAATCTAAAGTGTCTAGAATGTAGTGAAGTGTTCTATGTATGTATTTATCTCACCTCCTCTCTTGATTCTCAACACATGAGATTGTAGAGAGGAGGTTGAAGATGAAGGTGGAAGAGCTCAAGAAAAGTAGTAGTAAGGAGAGTGAAGCTAATGGTGAGAATGAAAACTCATGAAGGAAAAATGAACCATCCTTCATCAAGTTGGAGAAAGAAGGAAGCAAGGTTTTGTAAAACATTTTTTTAAAGTAAATATATTCAACCATGCTTGAATAGTTTGTACAAATGAATTGTTAATTCATTTGTGCAACACTATTGAAGCATGGTTCTCACCATACACCCTTAATACCTTTACACCTCATTTTCCATTTAAGATAAATGGATAAAGTCTAAAATGAGGTGTCCACCTTCTAGAATGTTTTCCGTATAAATACGGATTGCACTCTACAGTATATACATACCCGTATTCGTACAAAAATACGAATACCCAAAAAGATAGAATAAGACAAAGAACACAATACTAGAATATACATATCGAAATACATATACATAAATTATTAAATCAATACCAGATTTAATAATCCGGCTCAAACCCGAGCCGACTAGTATTATCAACCGTCCGATCGAAAGTCCGGGTAACTAGTACAATCATTCGATCGGAACCCTGCACGTATCCAATACGTCTACTACATCATTTCTTCTGAACCAGGGAAACCCTCTGTGTGGGACTCTAAAGACTCGTCAATACGCTGGCAGTGGGTTTAACCACAAGCATGTCAGCGGCACTAGCTGTACGTAACGGCTACCTAGGTATTGAGCGAAAGGAAGGCCGATGAGCAAACTCATCCGAACCCCTACTGATCCTGTCAGTGATAATCTCCATACAGTATGATCTGTTCGTCTAAGAGTTTCGCATATATAGTCTAAGGGGGTGGATAAAGTCAGACCCCTAATAACGTGATATTTCTTGTCGGTATGAAGCCAATCACCCAGTGAGAAACTACTGATCCAAATCAGTAATTCTCGTCTACCTTGGCTAAGGATTTCTGGTGATGGCCACCAGTGCACCGCGCGACATCAACCCCTAATACCGGGAGAGACAAATTCCCGACGATCCGCTCACTACCTCCAAGTATCTCGGGACTGTATCCAACTAAAACCTATTTGCACGACTCGTTTGAGCCGTGGTAGGGTAGTAATCAAAGCATAGTGGGAACTCACACGTGATAAATGACGATCTCAGATCGACAGACTAACCTGTACTCATGTCACTTGGGAACTGCTATCTGACAATAGGTATAATACCATCTAGTATGTTCCCGACGAGTCCGTCCGATTTACTCATAACCCAATGAGCACATGTATACTATCTTAGGTGACTAACTGACACCAATGGCTTGTGAGACCGGCCACCTCCCCTCGTCGGGGTCTCAAAAAGTATACACTAGTCTACTCTGGAGTATCGATGCCCAGTCTCGATACTCCCTCGACTAGGGACATTTAAGATGTGCTTATAGACCACCCAGCTCCACGTATATGATCGCCATCATAATGCTGGTAGTCAAGCAAGAATCATATGGTCTCTATCAACATATAATAGTGATATGTAATACCACATAATGCATGTACATGATGATAGAGACAAACCAGATAGCATACTATCATCTCGAGTAAGACTGTTCTACCGTATAGGTCTTCTCTCAATCATCACAATCGCGTGCCTGCGACCACAATAATTGACTTGAGGGCACTATAGCCAAAAATCTCCCACTTGCACTTAAGGCTAATTATTGCGGTTGTTCCCGCCAAAAATTTCTGCGCAAAAGAGTCCAAGGTATCAAATGGCAGCGATACGCTTAAGGAAATACGAACCAGTATCTTCCGGCCTGTATTTTGATAAACTCCCGAAGGAGGAATTGTTAAATTCTGATGATATTGGAAGCATCTCGAAAAACCCTTCGATTTGATATATTATGGGCTTCATAATTCATCCGGGATCAAAAGTTATGAGCAAATATGCTATGCACTGTTCCCTGATTAAAAATCAGGAATTACCTCAATGAGGTATCACGTGCACACGTGACCAATGATCACGTGTTGACACGTGATAGTTAAAACAGAAATAAAAATAACGGCTGAAGAAGGACTCAATTGGGGGTCACGTGCTCACACGTAACCAATGGTCACGTGTTGACACGTGACAATCGAAACAGAAATGAAATAACAAACGGCTGAAGGAAATACCTCAATGAGGTGTCACGTGCTCACACGTGACCAATGGTCACGTGTTGACACGTGATGGTTAAAACTGAACCGTAAGTAAATGCTGAGAAAAGGACTCAATTGGGGGTCACGTGCTCACACGTGACCAAGGATCACGTGCCAGCACGTGACAGGCTTTGAAAGCCTATTAATAGAATTAAAATTCTAAAATTTTCTAAATCTTTCCAAACACAAAGGGTTTATGGGGGACCGTTGGATAAAAAACCAAGGGTGATAAAATCACCAATTTATGGGAAAATCTTAGACAAGGAAAGATTTCCCTAAATCTCACCAAGAATAACAAACAGAATATCTTTGGATTTAAAATCCAACGGTGAATAAAATTCACTGTGTGATCTAAAGGATCATATTAATTATGAAAACAAATCAAATCTTTCAATGAGAGGTTTGCTAAACAAATTGATTCTTTTCCTTCTCTTATAAATAGGAGCCAAGAAAAGAAGAGAGGGGATCTACCTTTTTGAGAGAAGAACAGAGAGAGGAGAATTTAATTCTCAAGAAAGAAAAAAGAGGAGAATTTAATTCTCAACAAAGAAAACCCTAGGTGAGAAAAGAAAGGGAATCAAAAACATCAAACAGAGGATTTAATTCTCAAAATCTAAGAGTTTAACTCTTTTACAAAAGAACTTAGTTCTTCCTCTAGTTGAAGATCTGCAGAAGCACATCTCCCTATAGGTTGAGAATTTAATTCTCATCGGATTGAGATTCTGCCATACAGATCCAAAACATAGAAGGAGAATTGAGTTTAGAGAATTTAATTCTCCCAAAACAAATTAGGTTTTAACCCTATATGAGAATTTAATTCTCCCAAACTCACAGGAATTTAATTCCTTCCAGATGGACAGAATTAGGGGTTTAACCCTACTTAAGAATTTAATTCTTGCACAATAGGAATTTAATTCCTCCAAAATCATGATTAGGGTTTAACCCTAAAGAGAATTTAATTCTTAAAGAAATAAAGAGACTTGAAAGATCTCCATGCACGTAAAGAACTTGATCACGTAGTAACACGTGACCCCCATTCTCAATGAGCAGAGAAGAAAAAACAGAACTTGATCACGTGGTAACACGTGACCTGTTAGTATATATGCCCTAGGGGCCATTATTGTATCATACTAGTTTGTATATTACTTAATGGAAGCTTGGGATATTCACATGTATATAACAGTCTTGCTAAACATGGTAGTATGCTACTTTGTTTTTCTATCTTAATATATGAGTATACGTATTGATAGAGCTCTTAGGATCTTGCTTGACTACCAGCATTGTGATGGCAGTCACACTAGTGGGGGCTGGGTAGTCTACAAGCACATCCTTATACAGGTCCCTAGTCGTAGGATTATCGAGACAGGGCATCGATACTCCGGAGTAGACTAGTGTGTACGCTTCTCATCCCAGTTGGGGAGATGGTCTGTCCCATAGCCGTCAGTACGTCGTACTGGAGATAGTATGCAGGTGCTCGTTAGGTTACGGGTACACCGGACTGGACTCACAGGGAACTGTTGGTTGGTTTTATACCAGTCGTCAGTGAACAGTTCCCAGGTGACATGAGTGCCGTATAGTCCACAGACTTGACACTGCTACTTCGCCTCGAGTGTGTCCCACTGTTCTTAGATTGCTACCCTACCACGGCTCAAAGGAGTCATGCAAACAGGTAGCAGTTGGGTGCAGTCCCGAGCACTTGGGGGCAGTGGCGGTTAGACAGGATTCGTCTCTCCCGGTATTGGGAGTTGATATCGCGTTGTGTCAGAGAGCCATTACGTAAAGTCCCTGGCCAGGGCAAGCGGGATTTGCTGGTAGGTTCCAGTAGTTTCTCAGGGTGTAATGGGCTTCGCTTCGACACGACTTATACCGCTATTAGGGGACTGACGCTTGCCGCCCCCTAGGCCCGATATGCGATAGTCTTAGACGAACAGACCGGACTGTATGGAGATTATCACATCAGACTCAGTAGGAGTTCGGATGGGTTTCCTCATCGGCCTTCTTATCGACATCTACCTGGGGACCATTACGTACAGCTAGTGCCGCTTGTGGTCTGTGGTTAAACCCACTGCCAGCGTAGTAGTCGAGTCTCTAGAGTCCCACACAAAGAGTTTCCCTACTCCAGGCGAAACGATATAGAGGTCATATGGTTTTACGACAAGGGTTCGGACGCATACGTGTGTTTACGCACGTACGACATCCGGACAGTTTTTACTAGCCGGCTTTGGTTTAAGCCAGTTTCTAGTATCCGGTTATTGGATTTATACAGTCAAAAGTTTTTCCGTGTTTTCACGGATAGGAGGGGCGTTCTCGTAATTGCGCGAGAAGCTTCTAGAAGATGGTGACTTAGGGGTTAAGGTGGCATATGCATTAAATGAGATTAGTGAGTCATTTGAGTGATTCATCCATGTCATTAATGCATCATAAATGCTTAATGACTCATGGAGATGAATCACCCTCTTGTATTTATTAAGCATGATGATTAATCCTTTATTTTCTTTTATTGGATAAATGATAATGCTTGATATATATTATGATAGATCATTATCTCATCTCATTCTCTTGCTCACTTTCTCTCTCCTCAAGCTCTCTCTCTTCAAACCCTAATCCTCCCCTTTCATGTGTTGAGACCAAGGATTAGAGTAGACTACTTAATCCTTAACCATTCTCTATCACCTAGGTTACTTAGATTAGCGATTTAAGAAACCTAGTTACCTCAAGTTAGAGGTAAAGCTTGTAGTAAAGCTCTCGGGTGGATCTTCTACTACATAGAGAAGGCCGGAGAGGACGTGGAGAACGACAAGACGAATGACTCGGTTCTTTAGGTATAATCACTTATCATAGTAGTTAACTCTTCTATGGTTTCTTGTTAGTTATTGTTTATGCAAAGATTCTCGGTTAGTCGATGTTTACGCCTAAAACAAGATCGTTTTTCATTATTCCGCCTCCCTGCAAGTCGTTGGGTGTTGTACATCGACTAACAGTGGTATCAGAGCCTCGCTAAACAATAATTAACTCATTAGCAAAGTCGTATGAATTTCGAACGCAAAACGAACCAAAAAACGACATCGATATCACAAGTTTCTGTCGAATTTTAAACAGGCTCTAAAAATTTTTCAGGTTGCTGCAGAGTAACAAGTATAGAAAGATAAGAACACTGGAGAAAAATGGGTTAGTGAATCGTCCATACAGCCGCGGAACCGCGGCTGATCCCACGGATCCGCCGCGGATCCGCGGCCGAGTTGGAGCCGATTCGACCCAGTTTACTCTTGTTATTCTTTTGTGATATTGTTGTGTTTTCTGGAATGTTTATTTTCTGCTCAAAGTCTCAGGTGCACAGAGAAGTTTTGGGAGTAGAATATGATATGTTTGCTCGATCGAAATTATACGATGTTTGCTAATTTGATTATATATGTGATTGTATAATGTGTTCGTAAACCTCCCCTAACTGCTAGTATGTCGGTTGGCAGGGGGTTGCACATTTCTGTAATGGTTTTTACTGTTTGTGGTTGTGAACTGTATTGGACTGTTGTGATGATTAGCCGGGGTTTGAGATGGGTTGTTATATTCATTCATTCAATATAATTGTAATATGTTGTAATATTATTTTGCGGGGCACATCCAGGTTGCAGTTGTAGCCACCGTTGTATTATTTCATTTTACTGTTTTTGCTCCTAGGATAGACCCAAGGTGGGGTGCACAAACTACCGGGTACTTTGAAGTGTTTAGTGGCCTACTCACTTTGTTGAGGGAGACCGCTTCACTTCGGGTATTTTGCGAGTAGTTTGTCGTACCCGTAGGGGTCTAGGGTGGGGTAATGGCTATTCATCGCAACTGTGTAATCCGTCTTTTGTTACAGGCTCAAAACAAACGCGGATTGCTTGCAAATCCAATAAAGTTCATATGAGATCTGGAATGCCTATTATTGCGTCTGACGAATGTACAATATCTATATATGATAGCTATTTAGACGTCACTTATGTTTTACACCCACGCTAGCCCAGCCCCCGCTCTGCCGTTAGTTAAGTAACCTAACGGGTGATGACGAGACCTCGTGGCGAATGCGGATGGCATAAGAGGACGTTGTATTTTCGTTGTTTTCTGCAATGATAGGTTAATGATGGGACGCGTTATTTATAATGCAAAGAAAATAAACCAAAAGATGAATCATTGGAACAATTTAAAAGAAACCACTCGGTTATTTTAAAACAGATGATATTTTTTAATTGCGGAGCTTTAACCACTCCTTCTAAAAAGCTATCAGGTTCCTTCGGTCATATCAAGTTCACTACGTTCACTGTTTCGCCAAAACCATTCGTAGCCCTCCGTCATTTCATTTGGGTATTCAGTAGTATTCAAGCTATGTATTTTGACCAACGCCAAGGCATAGTGTTTGGTAGCTGCTGGGTATTCATTTGTTGCATAGATAGATGAGTTGGTTTGGGACAGTCGTATTATCATTTTGGCCAACGTCAAGGATATGTACGGATGGGTTCAAATTAACAAGATAATGATGGGTAGAACTTGACATGTGACTTATGACATTTTGACCAACGCCAAGGTCATAAGAGCATGGGGCAAAAATATATATCGGGAATTTCTAAAGAAACTGAAATTTGCAAAGAGTTGCATACCATTTGGAGTTTGATGAATGTTGGTAGGATTCCTTCAACATTATCATACGATGATATTTGGATCCCGATCCTACTGTGAGTATATGCTACTCATCAGGATATTCGTCACTTAACGATCAATGTTATAAACCAAGTAGGTATCAAGAAAGGTGTCAGCGGGGTTACGCCCCCAGAGAAAAGAGGTTATTTAATTAAGGAACTTCGCGAAAGCGTTGGAAAACCTCCCTCGAAGTACCGGCACCAGCCTGGCTGAACGGTTAAGCAAGTATTATACAGTGAGAATAGTCCTGGCTAATTCTTCTTTTATAGTTTGAGGAAGGATTCGAGAAACAGTGGGAGCCATCCAGTTTAGATAAATTAAAAACCACTCTAAACTTGCATGAGTATCATGCTAAAGAGTTTTCTTCTCTCTCTCCTAATTGCAGCGACCCTGAAAATGACTGGACTTAAGTTACTTTTAGAGAAAAATATACTCACAGGGCCAAACTATAAAGATTGGCTGCGGAATGTCAAAATGGCTTTGACCTATGACAAATTGGGGTACGTCCTCACCGCTAAGGCACATGCTGTCCCTGGTCCCAAATCCAGTAACGCGGATAAGGAAATCCGCAAAACCTGGGAGTATGATTGCGCAAAAGCCAAGTGCATCGTGCTTGCCTCGATGAACAATGAACATCAGAGGAGGCACGAGGATATGGAACTAGATGCCATATTTCTCCATACAAAAGAACTTTATGGAGAGCAATCTCGTATAGCAAGATACGAGACCTCTAAGAACTTGTTTCGAGCGAGGTTGGCTGTCGGATCATCGGTAGGAGAATATGTCCTAAAGATGATTGGCTACATAGAAGAGCTCACAGACCTTGGGACGACTTTGGATAATGAGCTCTATACAGACCTTATTCTCCAGTCCCTTCCTTCCACCTACGCCCAGTTTATTCTGAACTTCAACATTCAAAGAAAAGAAGTTGAACTTCCGGAACTCCTTAACATGTTGAGGAGTGCAGAAGGCACCTTGCAGAAGGCAAGGGAAACACCCGCTATGTTTGTTAGCGGTGCTTCTTCTTCCGGGTCCAAGGCTAGGGCCAAAGGAAGGAAAAAGAAGGCCGCCCCCAAACCTAGAGGAGGTGTAAGTAAGGTGGGAGGGAAGGGAAAGAAAAAGTTTGCGGTACCGGTAGTGGGCCAGGATGAGTGCTTCCATTGTCACAGGAAAGGGCACTGGAAAAAGGATTGCAAGGCGTGGAACGCCAAGAACCAGGAACCGAAGCAAGCTGTGGCTTCGACTTCAGGTGTGTTTGTAATTGAGAATTGTCTGTCAATCAACTCTACTTCCTGGGTATTGGATACCGGATCAGGATCTCATATTTGCAATTCATTGCAGGCACTGAGAAACCGTAGAGTGCTGAAGGAAGGTGATATGACCCTGATGGTTGCTAACGGAGCTAGCGTGGGAGCTGTGTCCGTAGGGGATTATCACCTGGGATTGACGAGTGGACACATTTTGGTTTTACATAACTGTTTTTGTGTACCAGCTTAACGTGTAATATCATATATGTTTCCTTGTTATCAAATAAAGGTTACGATTTCACGTTTGTAAGTGATGTTGTCAACATCCACCTTAATCATAGTTTGATTGGGTCCGGTACACTGGAAAACGGTATATATATGTGTTAAACCAACTCCAAATTTTCAATGTCCAGAACACACTAAAAAGAAAGTCTCCAGATTTAAATAAAGCTTTCTTATGGCATTGTAGACTGGGTCACATCAATGAGAGAAGGTTGACTAAGTTACAAAGAGAAGGATATTTGGACTCGTTCGAATATCAAACTTATGCCACTTTTCAATCTTGTCTCAAAGGAAAGATGACAAAGACTCCATTTACTGGACATGGAATAAGAGCGAGCGAGCTCTTAGGACTCATACACAGCGATGTATGTGGTCCAATGTCTACACATGCAAGAGGTGGTTTTTCCTATTTCATTACTTTCACGGATGATTACTCAAGGTACGGATTCATCTATCTGATGAAACATAAATCCGAGGCTTTTAAGAAATTCCAAGAGTACAAGAATGAAGTAGAAAACCAAACCGGCAAAAGTATCAAGACACTAAGATCTGATCGAGGTGGTGAATACTTGAGTGCCGAGTTCCTAGGTTACCTAAAAGAGAAAGGAATTCTCTCTCAGCTTACTCCTCCATACACTCCACAGCATAACGGTGTATCGGAGAGATGGAATTGAACCCTATTGGATATGGTACGTTCCATGATGAGTAATGCTGAGTTACCGCGATCTTTTTGGGGTTATGCGCTAGAATCTGCGGCATATCTTTTGAACATGGTTCCTACCAAGATTGTGCCTACCACGCCATATCAGATGTGGAGTGGGAAGAAACCCTATCTTCAGTATCTGAAAATATGGGGATGTCCAGCTTTTGTTAAAAAGCAGCATGTGGACAAGCTCGAGGCACGATCAGTAAAGTGTATGTTTGTGGGATATCCAAAGAACTCCAAGGGGTATCTATTCTATTACGCAGAGGAACAAAAGGTGTTTGTTTCTCGTAATGCCCATTTTCTAGAATATCAGTTTTTAGAAAAGGAAATAAATGGGAGCGAAATAGAACTGGAAGAAATTCCAGAACCACAAACTAATACTGAAAGTTTGGTAGAACAAGTAATTCAAGAAGAACAGGACATTTCCGCACCCCTCCGCAGGAGTAGTAGGCCGTCTCATCCGCCTGAGAGATACTACGGTTTTCTCATAGACGGGGATAGAGAGGATTGCATCATAAATGATGATGAACCTACTGGCTTCCAGCAGGCCATCCAGAGCGGCGACTCGGTACGATGGCTAGATGCAATGCGGACCGAAATGGAGTCCATGTACACCAACAAAGTATGGACTTTGGACTTTGCTCCAGATGTGGTAAAACCCATAGGATGCAAATGGATCTTCAAGAAAAAGATTGGTGTAGATGGACAGGTGGAAACCTATAAGGCTAGATTTGTTGCAAAGGGTTTTCGTCAAAGACCTGGTTTGGAATATGACGAAACTTTTTCTCCAGTGGCTATGCTCAAATCCATTCGGGTCCTTCTTGCTATTGCTGCCTTCCATGATTATGAAATCTGGCAGATGGACGTAAAGACGGCTTTTCTGAATGGAAATTTAGAAGAGTGCGTCTATATGGATCAGCCAGAGGGTTTCAATCAGAGTGGGAGCAGCGGGAAAGTATGCAAGTTGCTTAATTCCATTTATGGACTGAAGCAGGCATCGCGGAGTTGGAACATCTGTTTTGATGAAACAGTCAAAGAATATGATTTTATCAAAAATCCAGATGAACTGTGCATATATAGTAAAGTTGTAGCAAGAACTATCGTATTCCTCGTCTTGTACGTGGATGAAATTCTATTGATAGAAAATGACATTCCTATGCTACAATCTGTCAAAGGATTCTTGTCACACAGGTTCTCCATGAAAGACCTGGGTGATGCCTCTTACATTCTGGGGATCCGGATGTATCGTGATAGATCCAAGAGGATGTTGGGACTTTCGCAGTCCAGGTATATCGACACTGTACTGAAAAGATTCAGTATGGAAGATTCTAAGCGCGGTAATCTACCGGCTTGTCACGGAATCACCCTATCCAAAGAGATGTCTCCCAAGACTGATTTGGAAAGGGAACGCATGTCTATTATACCCTACGCTTCTGCGGTACGCTCTATAATGTATGCGATGTTGTGCACCAGACCAGATGTAGCTTACGCACTGAGCGTGGTAAGCCGGTATTAGTCAGACCCAGGGGAGAAACACTGGATAGCAGTAAAGAACATTCTCAAGTACCTGAGGAGGACTAAGGAGATGTTCTTGGTTTACTGCGGAAAAGACCTCAGGATGGAGGCCTATGCTGATTCCGGCTTCCAGAGTGATAAGGACGATTCCAAGTCCATGTCAGGTTATGTCTTTACCCTCAATGGAGGGGCGGTGTGCTGGAAGAGTTCCAAGCAGGACACCATTGCTGACTCGACGATGGAAGCGGAGTATATTGCTGCTTGCGATGCCGCAAAAGAAGCGGTCTAGATGAAGAAGTTCCTAACAGAACATCAGGTGGTTCCTACCATTGTTGATCCAATACCTCTGTATTGCGACAACAACGGAGCTATAACTTTAGTGAAGGAACCAAGGTCCCATCAGAAGTCCAGACACATCTTAAGACGGTATCACCTGATCAGGGAGATCATTGATCGTCAGGAGATCGAGGTTTGGAGAGTTGCTACTGAAGAGAACATTGCTGATCCATTCACAAAGGCCCTACCTCAGATTCAGTTCGAGAGGCTACTCGAGATCATCGGTCTTCGATATGCCGGTACATGGCCCTAGTGCAAGTGGGAGATTGTTAGTGTATATGCCCTAGGGGCCATTATTGTATCATACTAGTTTGTATATTACTTAATGGAAGCTTGGGATATTCACATGTATATAACAGTCTTGCTAAACATGGTAGTATGCTACTTGGTTTTTCTATCTTAATATGTGAGTATACGTATTGATAGAGCTCTTAGGATCTTGCTTGACTACCAGCGTTGTGATGACAGTCACGCTAGTGGGGGCTGGGTAGTCTACAAGCACATCCTTATTCAGGTCCCTAGTCGTAGGATTATCGAGACAGGGCATCGATACTCCGGAGTAGACTAGTGTGTACGCTTCTCATCCCAGTTGGGGAGATGGTCTGTGCCACAGCCGTCAGTACGTCGTACTGGAGATAGTATGCAGGTGCTCGTTAGGTTACGGGTACACCGGACAGGACTCACAGGGAACTGTTGGTTGGTTTTATACCAGTCGTCAGTGAACAGTTCCCAGGTGACATGAGTACAGCATAGTCCGCAGACTTGACACTGCTACTTCGCCTCGAGTGTGTCCCACTGTTCTTAGATTGCTACCCTACCACGGCTCAAAGGAGTCGTGCAAACAGGTAGCAGTTGGGTGCAGTCCCAAGCACTTGGAGGCAGTGGCGGTTAGACAGGATTCGTCTCTCCCGGTATTGGGAGTTGATATCGCGCTGTGTCAGAGAGCCATTACGCAAAGTCCCTGGCCAGGGCAAGCGAGATTTGCTGGTAGGTTCCAGTATTTTCTCAGGGTGTAATGGGCTTCGCTCCGACACGACTTATACCGCTATTAGGGGACTGACGCTTGCCACCCCCTAGGCCCGATATGCGATAGTCTTAGACGAACAGACCGGACTGTACGGAGATTGTCACATCAGATTCAGTAGGAGTTCGGATGGGTTTCCTCATCGGCGTTCTTATCGACATCTATCTGGGGACCATTACGTACAGCTAGTGCCGCTTGCGGTCTGTGGTTAAACCCACTGCCAGCGTAGTAGTCGAGTCTCTAGAGTCCCACACAGAGAGTTTCCCTACTCCAGGCAAAACGATATAAAGGTCATATGGTTTTACGACAAGGGTTCGGACGCATACGTGTGTTTACGCACGTACGACATCCGGACAGTTTTTACTAGCCGGCTTTAGTTTAAGCCAGTTTCTAGTATCCGGTTTTTGGATTTATACGGTCTAAAGTTTTTCCGTGTTTTCACGGATAGGAGGGGCGTTCTCGTAATTGCGCGAGAAGCTTCTAGAAGATGGTGACTTAGGGGTTAAGGTGGCATATGCATTAAATGAGATTAGTGAGTCATTTGAGTGATTCATCCATGTCATTAATGCATCATAAATGCTTAATGACTCATGGAGATGAATCACCCTCTTGTATTTATTAAGCATGATGATTAATCCTTTATTTTCTTTTATTGGATAAATGATAATGCTTGATATATATTATGATAGATCATTATCTCATCTCATTCTCTTGCTCACTTTCTCTCTCCTCAAGCTCTCTCTCTCTCTTCAAACCCTAATCCTCCCCTCTCATGTGTTGAGACCAAGGATTAGAGTAGACTACTTAATCTTTAACCATTCTCTATATCACCTAGGTTACTTAGATTAGTGATTTAAGAAACCTAGTTACCTCAAGTTAGAGGTGAAGCTTGTAGTAAAGCTCTCGGGTGGATCTACTACATAGAGAAGGCCGGAGAGGACGTGGAGAACGACAAGACGAAGGACTCGGTTCTTTAGGTATAATCACTTATCATAGTAGTTAACTCTTCTATGGTTTCTTGTTAGTTATTGTTTATGCAAATATTCTCGGTTAGTCGATGTTTACGCCTAAAACAAGATCGTTTTTCATTATTCCGCCTTCCCGCAAGTCATAGGGTGTTGTACATCGACTTACATGACCCTTCCCCTCAATTATCAAAAGAGAATGAACAAGAATTAAGGTCACGTGTCCCCACGTGACCCCTGAAAAGATCCCCAGAAATGAGAAGGAAAAATCACTGAGGCAACGCCTCACGTGCTCCACGTGACTCCCGAAATACAGAGAGAAAAGGTAAAAGAAATAAAGGCCTTGGGCGCTCTCACGTGTTCCCATATGACCTCTTGGCAGATACTCTAACAATCAGTGCATGAATCCTCCTCACGCGTCAGCACGTGATGCTCCAAAGTAAAATATAAAAAGTGTTTAACACTTAATTGCAGAACAGGGATCTGGTCCCACTTTTGGGCGCTCTCACGTGTCCACACGTGACCCCTCTTTCCTTAGTGTTTAATACTAATTTGGGAATTATATTTCCAGTGTTTGACACTGATTGTTTCTAGTGTTTAACACTAAATTGAAGATTATATTTCCAGTGTTTAACACTAATTGTCTTTTAGTGTTTAACACTAATTTGAGAGCTCTACCTCCAGTGTTTAACACTGTTGTTCTCTAGTGTTTAACACTACTTTTAGCCAAATTGGCTAGTTCTCCAGAGGCAAAAGTCCCTCCTCCAAATGAATCTCAAAATTGAGGAAATCAAAGACAAAATGTTGTCAGAGCCCCCAAAACTCTGTTTAGCACTGCTGAATGATGAGGGGCTGAACCCAGACAAATATCTAATGGTCCAAAGGGCCAATATTTCAAATATAATTGGACTTAGCCCAAGCTGGCCATAAGTTGTAACAACCCTAATTTTCCTATACACTTTTCTATACAATTTTTTTTAATTTTTTTAAAATCCATAAAGGAGTACTTTAACCTGAGCACAATATATATATAAGTAATTATTTTGTTTTTAAATAACTCCATTTTTAGTGTACATAAAATTGTTTTAAAATTAAAATACACTTGAGATATTTAATGTTGTTGTTACCACTTTAATTAGTTATTTTCCTACAATAATTACAAGAAGGAGCTTGTGGCTCATTGGTAACACCTTGCACTGTTGAACCAAGCCACCAGAGTTCAAATCCCATACCCCACATTATTTTTGTATTTATTTTGTTTTAATTTCTTTTGGAAGTCAACAGTCAAAACGCCATAACTCACAAAACATGAACTGAAGACAAAAAAGTAAAAATACCAAAACCTTCCCCAGGAAAACCCCCGGCCCCTGACACCTTGACTCGGCCCGACTCGGTGCCACCGGCCGGCGAATCGGCCGACTCGGTCCGGCGCCGCCGGCCGGACTTGGCCGGACGGCCGAGTCACCAACAGAGAAAAGTTGGGTCTTGACCTGGTCCACCCTCCTGCATACTCTAAATGCTTGGATCAGTTATTATTTGGCCAATAAATCCCTTTTACTCCTATGTTTAATGAATTTTTAATGATTTTGTATATTTTTTATAATTTTTTTTATTAAAAACCTTAACCCTAGCCTAACCCTATATAAACCCCCATACCCTCTACCCTCTCACCCTACATTCCTAAGTCCACTCTCTAAAAATTTCAAGAGAACTTGGTACGTCGGAAAACGAGCGAAAGGCGAAGCGCTGCCGAAATCGACGGCGAAATCCCGGCGATCGTACTAGGACCTCTTCATGACGTTTCGACGCACCGACAAACCCACTACCTTCCTATCACTCTCTAGCATTATCCAAACCCGTAAGTCCCTCTTTCTCTACCTTTCTTTCTTCCATTAAAATACGATTTTTTTTCAAACCCGACGGAAATCGGAACAAACTGATTTCCGATTCGGTTTTCTATCAAAACTCACTTGTCACTAATTACATAATGCTTAAACATACTCCTGTTGACTACTAATCACTTAAAAATCAATTTGGATAAAGTTTCCCACATGAAATGATAACTTTTGCAAAATACCGTATTTTCGCACTTAAATACCACCATGTTTAGTTTATCTCATTTAACTCTTTAACATTGCTATACCTTAAAATAGATCACGAGGTAATGACCTACCTCCACACACACTCATATGAAATCATAGCATGCTACCTTGAAAACTTAGAATACGATAAAACAAGATTTGCATTAAAATACCATTTTCTTTATAAACCTTTTCTGAAAGTTCTAAGTTGTATACAATTTTAAAACAAAATCTTTTAGTAGGAAAATACGATATGTCATGGACATTGATCGTTTATCTAAACCTGACTTTGTGGTGTTTAGACAAGTGTGTCTAAGACGGGTGGTTACTTAATTAGGACCACTACTTGTAGTAGAGAGCCTCCCACTCACCTGGCACTTATCTGGCCGCAATTGGCGGTGAAGAAGCGATTTGAGGCTTCTAATGACGTGTCGTTTAGACCATTTAGAAATAGGCTAGTTGGCTTAGGAAACCCTAGAATCTAAAATACGGAAATTTACACCCTTTTATAAATAAATACCTTATTTTTATAAAACCGTTTTCTAAATGATTAGTATTTATTAAATCTTTGCAAAGCGCCACTACAACCCACCTTTGGGGAACTCGTTAGGGATAGTACGGTTTATCGTGCACTCTCGAGCTTAGTAGTGCGAGATTCAGACCTCCGCAAGGAGCATTCGATCTCGAAAGGTTTAGAATACGACATTTATGAAAAATGAGATTTTTGGAAAATAAAATATTTATTAAAAATTATTCTTGTATAAACATATGTATATTTATCATTTAAACGCCTATTTTATTATAAGATAAAGTTTCCACCTTTTCCTAAAAATTACAAGATTAAAAGTTACATTAAAATACCATGAATTTCAAATAAATCAATATTACAAATTAATACCTTTATTAGGATATATTCACTAGAAATATCACTAAATAAAATCACGCTCATTATAACTATAAAGACGAATAATAAATACTTGGGGTGTATCTTGAAAACTATACAAAAGTATTTTTACATAAAACCCCCTCAAGTTTTATAATTTACAATAAGGACCCTAACAATTATAGAACTTCAAATTATATTTCTTTTGGTCTGACTCGGGTTTGAGTCTGATTATTTCTGACTTGAATATGATTCAAGTCAATCTACATTCTTTAATATTCCAACTCAATATGAATACATGAATCCCAGAATCCAGTTAACAATCTATACAACTTGACTGAATCAAACCATGGATATACATCCATTATCCCGTTATACCATTTACCTGATTATGCAGTTACAATCCGTTTACTGATATCATGGTTTTGGTCAGTCATCCAACTTACACAATACAATACAACAATACTGTCAAAACACTACGGGGTTTAAGGGGTAGATTGGTACGGAAGGTGTTAAAGGTGGCACGAGGTGGTCAGATTAAGACACCTAACATATATTTCGTTGCTGTTGTACCGTGGCTTAACGGTTCCTTGTACATTCTGTTTGCCCTGGTCTCTAGCATATAGAGACCCCTCTCGTATACACTGGCATCCTTCTGTACCAAGCTACAAACAACAGTGTTAACACAATATTCCATAATATTCTACAACATAATACTTTAGAAAATACTCTTATTCTGTCTTTCTAATTCTTCCTTATCTTTGGGACTTACCGAGCGACCTGTTCGCTAACGACATTCTATTTCTTTCTTCTTTGAATGTCGTCAGGTGCTTTGGACCCAGCAGAGATCAAGCCAACCGGTGAAGACTTGGAGCAGTTTCATGAAGACCCCGAGCTCTAGATATTGTACCTTGTTCTATTCGGTATTTTCATTTCCTGTTATTCCACTGTTTAGGCATCGCTTTTCATTTCAGTTGTATTTACTTTTCATGCATTGTATAAAAGAATGTTATTAATAAAGTTGCTGTTTTTTTCTATATCTCTTATCTCTTGTGATTTACTTTTATATTTCTTAGATACGCTTAGCGTATGTACTTCTGAGTACATACGTAGCGGACCTCGTCGCGTCTCCTTCGCCGTACACCGGGAAGCGGGGCGTGACATAAGTCCTCAAATCATCTTGAACTGAGCACATCTGCTCTTTCAACCAACTCATTGGTTCAAGGATACATCTCTGAACTCCTCTGATATTTGTCGTTGTAATCCTTCAACGTCTTCAGAGAGGTGATGGGTCCCGACAGCCATACATTCAATGGACCACTATGTCCTTAAACTGGTATTGGACCACCATGTCCCTAAACTGGTAATGGACCACTATGTCCCTAAACTGGAACAATAGAGCCCAAACGCTCTTTTGTCGGATCTAAACGATCCCGTTAAGTTGATCTTAGTCTCAAATTAGACTAACTTATCCTTAACAAACGTTTCAGTTGATCTTAGCCTCAAATATGGCTAACGTGTCCTTAAATCAAACCTTCAAACAGACTTTAGTCCCAAATTGGACTATAGATCTCTCAACCAATTTTGGTTCAAGGGTACATCTCTGAACTCCTCTGATATTTGTCGTTGTAATCCTTCAACGTCATCAGAGAGGTGACGGGTCCCGACAACCACACATTAATACGGACTGTGGGGTCCTTAAACTCGTGGACTTATGCGTCCTTAAACCAATATCCATCCCAAAAATGGGAACGTTGGACCACTATGTCCCTAAACTGGAACAATAGAGTCCAAATGCTCTCTTATTGGATCTAAACGATCATGTTAAGTTGATCTTAGTCTCAAATTGGACTAACGTATCCTTTACAAACGTTTGAGTTGATCTTAGCCTCAAATATGGCTAACGTATCCTCGAACAAAAACCCCAAACCCAAATCTAAGAAAATACGAATTTGGACTAATCCACGTCCTACGGGCGACGACATAAATTAGTCTCCGTATACAATCCACGGGCAACCACAAACAAAACAAACACCCACGACACGAAGTGACCATCTGGAGAAGGAGAAAGTTGTTACCGCGATGCGGTAGCGTAATTAACTACAGGGGCTTGCGCCTGCAGGGAAAAGCGTCCCCACAATCAAAAACCCCTTAAACGAGGGGGAATCTGACGAAGTCTGCTACATCGGCCGCATCCGTTTAAACCTTCGATACATGGTGCCATAAATCAACTTGGTATCTTCGGAGAGGTGGACGAATAGCACTAATTAGCATCTGCCCTGAATTTCAGGCAAGACAGTCCATGTCTTGCGCATCTTTCGGAGGGGAACAGATTCTAGCACGCCCGGTGGGACCTTTTCCTCTTTCCACTCCACACTTCGTGTGTCGTCTTCGCGAACGAATCGCGGTTTGTTAATGGTTGCCCTCGGGTTTCAAGTTACTAAGATTTGGTCTCTTGAATGGCGCAGAAATCAAACAGCAATGGTGTCCAACTACTCAAACTGCTCCAAATGCAACTGCAACCGACGCTCCGCCTCACCTGGAGGTGTGGCTTACGGGCCTCAAGCGGCCTCCATCTTTGCTATGCCGGTGGAACAAGTGACTCAGGCTACCACTGGTCTGTTCTTCGGGACCATGCTCCCGCCAATGAACATTAATGTCCCGCTGTCGAAGGAAGCGCAAAAGAAGTCGGTTTTCGATCGGCTCACTACTACCACGGCCCCTCTCAATGGGTCGTCCAATTCCAACTCCTCGGTCTTCACGAGACTGATCCTGAACTCCGATGGGCCTGCCAAGAAGCCCATGACCCCTGAAATGGCCATCCCGAGGAAGACAGCCATCTCTGCTCCTAAAGTCGTCGAGACGGCTTCTCCTGCAAGAGGGTCGGTCTTCGCAAGGCCGACTGCTCCCAGTCCCGCTCGGGTTCAGAAATCTGTGTTTGACCAGTTAGACACGGCTTCTCAACGGGTGTCAGTCTTCAAGAGGCTGACACCGGCAACAGCCCATCACCCGTCGCTGAACCAATACCGACAACTCGTCACACCCGACGACGACACTGGCGCCGGATAAGGAAGATTGGGGGCAATTCCCCCTCTGGGCTAACTCCGCCAGCTCCAACGGTGGAAGTTAATGCTGCTGTTCCAACCGGGAACAGTTTTGAGCTTCTGAACAAAGTACGCAGGAATTCGCCTATTGCCGTAATGAAAAGATCTCCGCCACCGGTAGAGACTGTCGCGGAAATAAAGCCGAAACAGTCCCTTCAACGGCTGTCTTCCAAAGTTTACAAAGTCTGGCGACAAGTCCGAGAATCAATCGTGGAGCAAGACTATCCCCGCCGACAGAAAAGGGCGAAGGTTTAACAAGAAGAGAACCATCCTGCCAAATCACAAAAAGCTGTCTGGGTGCCCGCTGCGACGCCGCCCTCAACTTCAACTGCTCAAAAGAAAATAAGGCCGGAGAAAGCCCATGTGGCTGCGGCAGACCGCGAATGCATTGAGCCCAAATGCCCCAAGTCTGGGGGCATGATGGTACATACTGTCTACATGGCTTCCGGAAAAGAAGAAAGCCGCATTTCGACAGGCCACCGACCGCTCACCCGATCGATAACAAGGGCTCAGGAACAACAACAGCAGAAGCTTCAAGAGATGCTGACGCAAATGGCTGCACTCACCGGGCCAAAAGAAAGCCCGGAGGCATCATCAGAGCAGCGTCACGAACAAGAAACTGATGTTGACTTCTTACGCAGAGTCCTCGAAAAGAAGGACAAAGAAGCGGCAGAGCAAGCGGCTAACATAAAGCAAATGGCCCTCCTATTCCAGGACATGGTCGGGATGACGTTACAGCCGGATCTTCCAGTTGAAGACCCTCCGATCAATATAGAAGACGACAGAGGAGAGACGTCGAATCCACCTCCGGCTCTTTCAGCAGCTAAGGAAGAAACTATTTCTAAGGCCGCCCTGGATGACTATATCGTTCAGCAAATACGAGTTCACCAGGCAAATGAAGCGGCCGGCCAAGTTGTTAAAACTGGGCGACCATATCCGGGCTGGTATGACCAAATAAGTTACCCACCGGGATATACGATCCCCAAATTCCATGTGTACAAGGGGACAGGCAATCCCCATCAACATGTCGCTCAGTTCAGGGCTCTTTGCGGCAATACTGGAGGTGATGATAAACTTCTACTTCGCCAGTTCGTCGGTAGCTTATCGGAGACGGCATTTGAATGGTACTCCGAACTTCCGAATGACTCCGTAAAAACCTTCGCTGAAATGGAGTTGCTGTTTACCCAGCGTTTCGCAAGCGCCGGCGAACGCACCCCGATAACAGCTTTGATTGATGCAAGGGTGAAGCCGGGTGAAACTTGGGTCCAATATGCGATCCGGTGGCGGAACTTATGGTCGAGATGCGAACAACGCATAGAAGAAGCTCCTGCCGTGGGCATGTTCGTGGGTACTCTCGACCCTCAAGCGACCATCTCCCAATTCATGATGTTCTTCAAGCCGACCACCTTCCAGGCCTTGATTGACAAGCTGGCCTAAATGGACCAGATGGGCCATAGACCTTCCTCTTCAAAGACAGAGCCTTGGAATGAAAAGGGTAAAGGGAAAGCAACCTTCGTTGCCAATACTCAGCAACGGCCGAGCAACTTAAAGCCGGTTGTTCGCCAAAACAACGTGCGTCCATGCCCATCCCTCGAGGAGAGACTAGAGCGTCCTTACTCGTTTCCTCAGAATAAAACGAAGAGATTGTTCGAGCTGGCAGTGCGCAACAGACTCATCAACCTGCCGAGTCCGAAATGTCTGTTGCAGCCAGGCGATGTCAACGATCCAAATTACTGTCCTTACCACCAAGCGGTATGCCATCCAATCGAAGATTGCTTCGTCTTTTAGGGATGGATCGAGGATCAGTACCAACAAGGAAAGTTCGTATTATCCGAAAACTGGAAAGTGAACCCGCCACAACCTCACGCCCCTAAAAAAGTGGACGTGCCGGGGGTATCGTGCTCATTCATAAGGGAAGCCCCGTGGGGGGTCGCTCTTTCAACCAAAACTAAAAGAATGCTGAAGGATCTCCAAACGTGCTCGGCAATCAGGTGGAAAAATCCACTGGAACCCGAGATCATCGAGGGAATGCTGAAACCGCGCCCAACTCCAAAAACGGGTGGTGATGGTCAGAGCACTCACACCCAGCCGTCAAAGTCTTCGAAGAAGAAGAAGAAGACCGAAAAGCCCGTGCAGCCTGGTGACAAGCGCACGGACCTGCAAAAACAGATTGACGCGTTGGAAGAATATAATCAAAAGGCGCGGACCCCGGTCACACTCCAAGAATTTCTCAGCCACGTCCTTGAGGATGGAGATGATGACAATGGAGAAGACTCGTCGGAAGAATCTGAAGATTATGTGGCAAGCTTCCATGTGATCTCTCACTCGTCAATAAATGACGAAGAAGCTCCTTACACAGAGAAGCCGGGGGCAGATCCTGAGCCAGAACTTCTAGGACCATCAGACGAAATGATTGATGCATTCCTGAACGAAGTCCGTCTTAAAAGCAAAGCAGATCGAGAGCGCGAGATGGCCATATTCGAGAAAGCCAAACGCCGGCGACTAGATGAAAGGGTCGAAACACTCCCATCGGATCAAAGTACATCCGACGCAAATGAAAGCAGGATCAAGACAAGGAAACGATTCGCCAAAGCCATATCGATGGGGATGAAGCTGCCCTCTTTCAGAGAAAATTCTCCTGGCGGTATACATCTTGATGAAACGGACGTACATCCTAACTTCTGCTTATATCATCAGAAGATCGCACATCCTACTGAAGACTGCAACTCCTTTAAGTGTTGGTGGCAAGGGTATGTCGCTCACAGGCAACACTTCAACAGGACAAAGCGTGAAGCTCGTAGACAGCGGAAAAATACGACAGATGAGCGTAAAAGAATTGCCGGCAATTGTCATAGGGTTGATCCCGGGGGATCGCGAGTTCTCACCTTCGGGAGAGACTCCGACGAAAAAGTAGCCCTCGGTCCTCTCTTCAAGGAATCCATCTCTGAAACGAAAGAATTGAGAAGCTGCATGAACTTTCAGCCGTGCAATTGCACGCTACCCGGAAAGAATCTCGGACCCGCGAATAAGGGATCGAACAAAAGGGATAAGGGGAATGGAAAAGCGACCTTCGTCGCCAACGCTCAACAACAGTCGAGTAACCCGAGACCGTTTTGTCGTCAAAACAACAAGCCGCGATACCTCAATGAGAAGTTGAAACTTCCTTACTCGTTTCCCAAAGATAAAACAAAGAGATTGTTCGAGCTAGCAGTGCGCAGCGGGCTCATCACTCTGCCAAATCCAAAACGTCCGTTGCAGCCAGGTGACGTTAACAATCCCAGAGTAATAGGTCACCCACTCGAAAATTGCTACGTCTTTAAAAACTGGGTTGAAGACCAATACCAACAGGGCAAGTTCGCGCTGCCCGAAAAATGGAAGGTGAACCCACCACAACCACGTGTTCCGAAAAAGATGGACATGCCGGGGGCATCGTTCTCTTTCATAGAGAAAGCCCCATGGACCAAAAAGTCCGTAAACTAGAAACTCGCCTCAAATATGGTAACGTTTGACCGAAACGTCGTTAAACTACTCCCAACCCGCGGCATTTTCATGCTGACGTGGTAAAAAAACGGTATGTCCATAAGCAAAATGGGCACGGATGAAAACCCGAAAGGGCTCCGTGAGTAAAAACAGCAGGGCTACCGGCGAGTCTTGTGAAAACCCGAAAGGGCGCAACCTCGTTAGAATAAAAAAAAGAATAAACAAAAAAAAAAGAAAAGAAAAAAAAGGTATGATCATAAGCAAAATGGGCACGGATGAAAACCCGAAAGGGCTCCGTGAGTAAAAACAGCAGGGCTATCGGCGGGTGTTTGTGAAAACCCGAAAGGGCGCAAGCTCGTTAAAAGACACTTACAGGGTCCTCTCGACCATGTAAGGAGAAACCACCCGCGTGAGATCCTTACGACTCACAAGGGAGCAACACACTTAGGGATCCCCACGATTCCTAAGGAGAAATTACACTTGCGAGATCCTCACGACTCGTAAGGAGAATTCTCTTATGAGACCCTCACGGCTCATAAGATTTGAAAGTCTTAAGCTACAGAGACCTGAACCTGTTCTTAAGCACCCCCCACAACTTCCAATACTGCCTTACAAGCGGCTCAATACTGACCCTTGTATACAATCCACGGGCGCGAATAAACATTTTCCCAGCAAAGTCCCACCCGTGACTAGGGATATGTCCATATGATGAACGACCCTTATGAGTCCTCTCGACTTATAATGAGAAAATCCTTTTGTAAGATCCTTACGACTTACAGGGGAACACGCACTTAGGAATCCTCACGATTCCCAAGGATGAAACACACCTACGAGATCCTCATGACTTGTAGGGAGAAATACTTTTGTGAGACCCTTACGGCTCATGAAGTCAAAAGCCTTAGTCGACAGGACCCTAACCCTGTTTACTAAGCCACCTTTGTTCGACATCGACAGAAGCAAATGATGATTCGCTCCTGGCAATATCCCAGTTGTAGCGATGCTGATGCCTAAACCAGTATCAAATCCCAAGCCCTTTCATGGCAAATGATGATTCGCTCCTGGCAATATTCCAGTTGTAGCGATGCTGATGCTGAGATTGGCGTCAGATTCCAAGTTCCACACTCGCGATAAAAAAATCAGCGAGACATACGTGCATACGAAATAGCCGAAATGATGGGGCAACTTGCAATAAAAAAACAGCAAGTAAAAATGTATGCATACAAAAACAGCCGAAATGATTGGGCAACTCGCAATAAAGAGCAGCGAGTAAAATGAAAAATAGCCGAAATGATTGGGCACCACGAAAAATAGCCGAAATGATTGGGCAATCGCGATTTTCGCGATATAAAAAGCTGAAATGATATAGCATCGCGGAAAGAATAAAAAAATGATGAAGGAATGAAACTTTTTGCCCTACAGGTGAGATCACATCGATCTCTGTATACAATCCAGGGGGCACAAACAAAGAGGGAACCATACCTTCCCAACAGGCTCCATCAGAAAGTGAAGCCAAATCTCGACGGTTCATAGACAACCTAGAGACAAACTCGACATTTGTCGCAATATTGCAGACACAATGTCAACAAATGAAGTAAAGGAAGATCCCTAGCTTCAGGGTCTCGACGTCAACATCGACAACTTAGAGATCACCAACGGCATTTCTCCTCACTCCAACCAGATGCAGACGTGACGTCAGCAATCGACCTCAGAGTCGCAACGAAACGGAACCATAGCAAAGTCCCTAGTTCCAAATCTCAATGGACACATCTGCATCCTGGAGACCAACGACGGTGGGCCTCCTCATTCCAGCATGACACAGATGTTACACCATCAAGCGGAGCGACAGCAAAATCCCGGCTCCACCTCAGCATTCGTCTCGATACAGCAGACGAGATGTCAACAATGGCGTTCCTTCGCAGTCCAGCAGGATGCAGATGCAACGTCAACAAAAGACCTCACGGTCGAAACAAAGCGGAGCGACGGAAAAATCCAAACTCTACCTCAGCATTCGTCTTGATACAGCAGACGAGATGTCAACAATGGCGTTCCTTCGCAGTCCCACAGGATGCAGAAGCAATATCAACAAAAGACCTCATGGTCGAAACAAAGTGGAGCGACAGCAAAATCCCAGCTCCACCTCGACGTTCGTCTCAATACAACAGATGCAATGTCACCCCAGGATCAAAGCAACGGAGCCATGGCAAAGTCCCTAGTTCCAGGTCCCAACGGTTCACTAACAACCTAGAGACCACCTTGACGTTCGTCTCGATACAGCAGATGCGATGTCGCCCAAGCGTTCTTCCTCCAATAAGATGCAGACGCGACGCCAAAGAAAACGAAGCGAAGGCCAAATTCCTAGCTTCAGGGTCTTGATGGTAACTCATATAAAACCTGAAAGACAATCGGAGATCATCCCACATGGAGTGGTCATCACCTCGACGTTCGTCTCGATACAGCATATGAGATGTCATCACAGCGTTCTTCTTCCAGCAGGATTCAGACGCGACAATCAAACAACGGAGCCACGGTAAAATCCCTAGTTCCAAACCTCGACGGTTCACCAGCGACCTAGAGACAACCACGGCATTCATCTCAATACAGCAGACGCAATGCCAGCAAACGAAGCGAAGGCCAAATTCCTAGCTTCAGGGTCTTGACGGCAACTCATATAAAGCCTGAAAGACCACCGGAGATCATCCCACATGGTGTTAGTTATATGTATGCCCTAGAGGCCATTACTGTACATTGGATGTATATTGTAGTGGATGCTGGGACATATATAGGTAGGACTTTCTTGCTCGACATGATAGTACGCTATCTGGTTGCTCTTTATCTTAACGTGTATACTTTCCGTCTCTCTGTTACATGTTGATAAAGCCCTTAGGATGTGTACTCGACTTCCAGGACTGTGATGCTGATCATACTAGTGGGGGGCCTGGATAGTCCATGAGTACATCCTTGAAATGTTCCTAGTCGAGGGAATATCGAGACGGGGCATCGATATTCCAGAGTAGACTAGCGTATATCTTCTCGACCCATGCGATGGGCGATGGATGATCCCATATCCATTGGTGTTTGACATCAGAGATGGTATGCGGGTGATCAGTGGAGACTGGGTACACTGAACGGACTCGCCGAGAACTCCTAGATGGTATTATACCTCACGTCAGATGACAGTTCTCTGGTGACACTGGTACAGCTTAGTCTGTTGACCCGAGATCGTCATAGAGTGTTGTGTGTCTCCCACTGTGCTTTGATTTCCACCCTACCACGGCTCTATTGAGTTGTGCAAACAGGTGGTTATTGGGTACAGTCCCGATTCACATGGAGGCAATGAGCGATAGGAGGGGATTCGTCTCTCCCGGTATTGGGGGTTGATGTTGTGCTATGCTCGACTGGCCATAACAGGAAATCCCTGGCCAGGGTTGCAGTGATATACTGGTAAGAGTTATCAGTAGTTTCACGAATGTTATGGACCTCACGTCGGCATGACTTATCGAGCTACTGGGGTCTGACGTTTTACCACCCCTAGGCGAGATATGCGACATATCAGACGAACATACCGGACTGTACGGTAAGTGTTACTGGTTGGATTCACAGGAGTGTGAGCGGGCTTGCTCGTCGATCTTCTGATCGCTCAATACCCGGGTGGCCGTTACGTTTAGCAGGCCGCTTGCGGCTTGTGGGTGTTGATTGGTATGATTTTAGCGTGCTCGCGCTTTCTAAAAGATAGATCAAAAATATTTGTAACCGCAATCAAGAACGGCGTCGCTTTGCAGCTAGCCGGTGAGTATGGGTCGGTCCACAGGGATGTTGTGAATTTCCGATTCGTTCTTACGAGTTAATTCCGAAGGGTGTTCGGAGTTATTAAATCTAAAAACCTAATTATTCTAGTGCAATTAACTAAATCTATTCTTGCTAGGGCTAGGTTTAGGGATGATTTGGAAATGGTAGTAAATCTCAACGCTTTCTTTACCCGAATGAAGATCTGTGAGGAGTTATGGTAATTATCAATAAAGTGGATTAGATCCGTTCGGGAAGGTGTTCCTTCCTCTAGGTTCTTGTCCTTCCTTTAGAGATCCTTACCCTAACCTCCATGGAAAACATCACACCCGGGCCTTTATACTACGGTATCACCGCTACCTCGAGGGATAGAGTGCCGTAGGGAGCGGCATGTGCATGTATGCATGGAGTCCTATTGTAAATATTTGATGGGTAAGAAAGGGATGAGAGATCTCATCTCTCAAAATCCTTCCCAAAAGCTAAACCCTAAACAAGTTCCTAGGGCATGAAATTAAATCTACCTAGGGCAAGGAATTAAAATCTACTCTAGGGCAAGAAATTAAATTACTTACAGATGGCTCTCTCCAAACATCAAAGCAGGGTTGTCAGATCTGAATTTCTGAATTAAAGAGAGGCACCGATGCTCTCCAAAAAATTTCTAAATTTTATTAATGAAGGGAGGCATAAAGTTTACAATGAATTAGAGTCCCTATTTATAGAAGATAGGAAACCCTAGGGTTACAATGACTTGCATGTTTGCATTTACAAAAATAGCCCTCTAGGAAGACCGGTCAACAAAGCCACTGAATTTTGGTAAAAAAATAATTCTCTTTTTGTCTTCTTCTGGCCGCAGAACCGCGGCAATGGTGGGCTTGGGCCGCGGTTCCGCAGCCCTTTAGTTGGCTCACATGCTGAAATTTCAGGGTTTTGTTCTTTGTCCTTTTTGGCTTCTGGTTCTTTGGTTCTTTTACAAATTGGGCTTCTACATTAGCTCCAGATCTTCAGTGAATAATTATGGTGAACTTTAACCGTTGCTTTGTGTTGACGTCTTGAACCTTGCTTTGTGAACTGTTTCTTATATAGGCTTGATCAAGATCTTCTGTTCATTGGTTAAAATTCACTTTTTCATCATCTTTACCTCGTTTTCACTGTTTTCTGTCCAAGAACCTGTAACCTGTAACATGTAGCAGACATGCGTCAAAAGCACCTGTTTTCATTGTAAAATGCATAAGAATGGGGAATATAAAATACAATGTTATGGTGTGAACAAATACCCCCAAACTTATCTTTTGCTCGTCCTCGAGCAAACTTATTGTTTTATTCTCTACAAAAAACCTAACCGCACTTTCGCAGGGAAACGAGATTGCACTGAACTCGTGCAACAAGCCGTTAAACCTCTAGGTGTCCCTAGTAGGAGGAGTGTTGTCTCCTGAGGGTTTTCAGCGGATTACAGCCACAAAATCCTATCAATTTGGCCTTTCGACTTTTGTTCTCCAATTAGGTTTTCTAACAAGGAAATCTATTATCGTCGACCCGCAAATTATCCACCCATATTCTTCACACTTCCTCATCATCTAACTTAAGATTATATATGTTATGCAGACTTACTTAGCTTTCAGCATCTCTTAAGTTTTCCATCTAGGATTCCATCTCCACTTAGGAATTTCTATCAACTCTATTAAAGACACAAGTTCTATACTTCATTCCCTTCTCTTATCTAAACTCTAATCACATATCCCCACGTGTGTGTAAATATCACCCCTACACTTGGAAATTCAAATCAAGCAATCGTACTCTCGTCTGTTGTCCAAAGTACTCATTAGTAGGTGAATTTTTAAATGAAATTTGCTTGCACATCCTTCATGCGACCGTTAATACTTCTTGAGGTACCAACGACCGATTACCAAATGTGTTTGCATTTTAAAGCGTACTTCCTAGTCTTTGCAACACCCAAGGCTTTAGCAGTGACTCCCAAACCAGTTGGTCTAAGGCACTAGGTGATGAAGCACCCTCGCTAAATATTTTTCTATTTTTGCAGCCTTAAATAATCACAAAAACCAGTGTCCATTTTTTTTCTTTATTCACACTTTTTCATACTAAGGACTTTAGACAAGAGCATTTCAAGGTCTTTTCTACTATTCCAAGTTTCAAGGTGCGTGATTGTGCAAATTGTAGGGTATACATTTTCAGAATCTAGACTTAAGCTAGGAACTATTTTTCAAACTTATACTCTAATAAGAACATCAATACTCTTCCCTTGTTTAGACTTAGCCCAAGAAGTGAACCCAAAATTTGCCTATTTCTAAATAACCTACAAGGCATATACTTTCTACCGTTAAACTCTAAGGAAGGTTATTTTTAGGGTTTTTAATTTACTAAGTCTAAGATCTAGTTGTTCCTAGCCAGTTGACCTATTTGTCAAACTCTAGTCAATTAGCCAAAATTGAATACATTAATTTTTATAATTTTTCAGATTTTTCAAATTTTTCAAATTTTTATGGGTTTTCAAATAAGCATGCAAATGCAAAAATATGTACAAATGGATGCGAAGGAAGAAGACGTACCGAGCATACCCCCAAACTTGAACTTGACAGTGTCCTCACTGTCATGCTAAACCAAGAGGGTCAAAATACCGGCACTCCCCTGTTTATTTATTTACAATTTTTTTTATATTTTTAATGTTTTGAAATTTTTTTTTATAGAAAAAGAAAACAAAAATAAATATATACATATATACAGAGGTTCCCCCCAAACTTAAGCTTGGCCTTACACAAGCCAAAGGTTAGCACCAACCATTCAAAAATTCTATCGTGGTAACGGTAGAGTTGGTGAAAGAATGGAGTGGAAAGAAAAGAGATGAGAAGCACACGAGACCGTGTGGAGAGAAAGGGATAATATGGTCTCGGTGGAGGAGAATGGCGGAGGGGAAGAAGAAATGGTAGGGGTTCTACTTCTTCGAGTGGAGGTTGATTAGTCACAAAATCCATATCATTTAAGAATGCGAGTTCGTCGGCGAAAATATCTTCGAAACTTTCCTCGAAGGTCCAATTGAAAATTATCGAACTCAAAATGTCGGATTATCATTCATCAACACTCGATATCATTAAAGGAAGATTAGAAGAACCAAAGAAAGTGGGAATACGAATTTGAGGGTGTGGATGGAGCGTATAGATTAGCACAATTTGTAATGACCGATGTGTAAAAAGCGATTGTGCTAATCTATCAACCCGCGAAAAAATGAGATTAAATCCCTCAAGAGTCGTGAGCAAACATGGGTACGTCGAACTAGGTATTGGAGATGAAAGCGTATCGGTCATTTGTTCGGTCGGAACAATGGGAGAGACGAAAGGAAGTGAATTAGGAAGGGTATCAGTTAAGGATTTAGGAGGGTGTATTGGAAAATTCGACACATCAAACGAAAATGGTTCAACCTCAATATTATCCTCAGTACTATCTTCATAATTCTCCTCAATATTTTCCTTAAAAATTTGCTTATCCATGCCAATATCATCAAAATCAAGACGCATATGAGATTCGGGAGAAACATTTAATAACTCGGGATGATGATTTGAACATAAAATTTCAATTAAATCGACAGGTTCATAATCCGAAATATTCCCGGCGTCTATATCCTCAATCAAGTGAAAGTCAATTTCTTTAGACACCTCCTCAAAAGCATGGATGTTTATCAATGTAGGTTCTAGAGTGGAAGTGTAAAGGTCGAAAGGATTAGGTGCGGTTTCACTCGAAAGGGGTTCTTCAAAATCTGGCAAATCAAACACTACAAAATCACACAACTCATTTTTATTTTCAACTGATGAATCATTAGGGACAATCGATGGAAAACTGGAGTTGTGGGCTTCAATTGGGTAAGGGTAGGTTTGATTTGAAAATCCTCTCTCATTCTCACTCTGTCCAACTGCCGCCTCATACATTGAAAAATTTGGAGCTAGCGGGAAACTAGCTACCGGTTCAGCAGGTTGCATAAGGGTGGCCACGGACGCTTCCACATTCCTAACCATTTTATTTGTTGCTGCGATATACGCCTCCAACGCCTCTTCCAAACTAGACTTGGGTGGTAAGGGGGTTTCGGTAAAAGATTCGAAATTGTTTGGATATGTGAAACTCCCTAATGGCTGTGTAGAAGCAGTGTCTAGTGAAGGTGGAAAGGTCGGGTAGGACTGGTAGGAAGTGGGTGATTGGACTGGGGTAGGGTCAACATGTGGATAAAAAGGTGAATAGTCTTGTTGATCCCTAGAACTAGATGTGTGGAGAGGGGTGAAAGATCGGCTACGAGATTGAGCAATATGCTCAGCAATGGACATCGGCCGAGGAGTTACAGAAGGACTTAAAGAAGTGGTGTCAACATATGTAGGTGGTGAAGGTTGACTTGGTTGACACAAAGTGGGTTGAAAAGTCAAACTATTTCTCCTAGACTCCTCTATGTGATCTTTCAAAGATTTTCTAGAACTAGATGTGTGGAGAGGGGTGAAAGATCGGCTACGAGATTGAGCAATATGCTCAGCAATGGACATCGGCCTAGGAGTTACAGAAGGACTTAAAGAAGTGGTGTCAACATATGTAGGTGGTAAAGGTTGACTTGGTTGACACAAAGTGGGTTGAAAAGTCAAACTGTTTCCCCTAGACGCCTCTATCTGATCTTTCAAAGATATTTTAGGCAAGGAAGGATCGTCTTTAAATTGACTGAACAAATTGCCGAACGACGCAAAATTAGGTTCAGGATACCAAAGTTCGGCTAATGATTTTTTATGTGGGGTACCCTTGTTAAAAGAAGAAAGGTGACACAAAGGAAGGTTGGATGGTGCAAGGATTTATTTGGGGTTAAGGTTTGCAAGTTCTCTAATAAAAATTTTCCTTTTTTCTTTTTTTTTGTTTGAAAATTTGTTGCGAAAAGATTTTAGAGAAAAGATATGCAACAACAAAATATTACTTGCAATTGGTTATTATCTTAAGCATATCACAAGAATCTTTATTTGGAAAAAACTGTTGCAAAAGGATATTTGAGAAAAGACATGCAACAACAAAATATTTCTTGCAATCAATTTAGTTCAAGCGGGGCCCAAAAAATCCTGCACAAGACTTGTTATATGGAAGGGAGAATATTTTGAAGGCGCACAAAATCCTGCAGGAATATTTCGGAAAAGATATATCTAGATCTCCATAGAAAGACCAGAGAAGCTTACAGAGGAATTTTCACCTGATGACGTCACTGTGGAGCCGCCCTTCCGCGGCAAATCCTGGTTCCCACCGCGTTTCCGCGCTCCTCTTGATGGCACAGATCCCCACAAAATTTTTGGTGCAACGAATCGTCAAGACGGCCGCGTTTCCGCGGCCTAAGGTGGGTATTGGCCGCGGAATCGCGGCGGGTTGGGGAGTTTGGGGCTTCAAAATTTTTCCGCCTCTCTGTTTTGAAAATCCCCCTCTGTTCCAATCTTTTGATTTCTGTTTCGCTTTCTGGATTTTTCCAGATCCGTCTCGATTGTTCCTGCAAGATTCACACAACAAAGTACCCTTTCCAAAAAAATAACAATTGATATATTTTTATAATTTTTGGGTTTTTTAGATTTTTATGATTTTTTTAATTAAGATTAACCCGAAATTTCGAAAAGGAAAGTTCTACGCCATCCCCGGCAACGGCGCCATTTGATTGGTATGATTTTAGCGTGCTCGCGCTTTCTAAAAGATAGATCAAAAATATTTGTAACCGCAATCAAGAACGGCGTCGCTTTGCAGCTAGCCGGTGAGTACGGGTCGGTCCACAGGGATGTTGTGAATTTCCGATTCGTTCTTACGAGTTAATTCCGAAGGGTGTTCGGAGTTATTAAATCTAAAAACCTAATTATTCTAGTGCAATTAACTAAATCTATTCTTGCTAGGGCTAGGTTTAGGGATGATTTGGAAATGGTAGTAAATCTCAACGCTTTCTTTACCCGAATGAAGATCTGTGAGGAGTTATGGTAATTATCAATAAAGTGGATTAGATCCGTTCGGGAAGGTGTTCCTTCCTCTAGGTTCTTGTCCTTCCTTTAGAGATCCTTACCCTAACCTCCATGGAAAACATCACATCCGGGCCTTTATACTACGGTATCACCGCTACCTCGAGGGATAGAGTGCCGTAGGGAGCGGTATGTGCATGTATGCATGGAGTCCTATTGTAAATATTTGATGGGTAAGAAAGGGATGAGAGATCTCATCTCTCAAAATCCTTCCCAAAAGCTAAACCCTAAACAAGTTCCTAGGGCATGAAATTAAATCTACCTAGGGCAAGGAATTAAAATCTACTCTAGGGCAAGAAATTAAATTACTTACAGATGGCTCTCTCCAAACATCAAAGCAGGGTTGTCAGATCTGAATTTCTGAATTAAAGAGAGGCACCGATGCTCTCCAAAAGATTTCTAAATTTTATTAATGAAGGGAGGCATAAAGTTTACAATGAATTAGAGTCCCTATTTATAGAAGATAGGAAACCCTAGGGTTACAATGACTTGCATGTTTGCATTTACAAAAATAGCCCTCTAGAAAGACCGGTCAACAAAGCCACTGAATTTTGGTAAAAAAATAATTCTCTTTTTGTCTTCTTCTGGCCGCGGAACCGCGGCAATGGTGGGCTTGGGCCGCGGTTCCGCGGCCCTTTAGTTGGCTCACATGCTGAAATTTCAGGGTTTTGTTCTTTGTCCTTTTTGGCTTCTGGTTCTTTGGTTCTTTTACAAATTGGGCTTCTACATTAGCTCCAGATCTTCAGTGAATAATTATGGTGAACTTTAACCGTTGCTTTGTGTTGACGTCTTGAACCTTGCTTTGTGAACTGTTTCTTATGTAGGCTTGATCAAGATCTTCTGTTCATTGGTTAAAATTCACTTTTTCATCATCTTTACCTCGTTTTCACTGTTTTCTGTCCAAGAACCTGTAACCTGTAACATGTAGCAGACATGCGTCAAAAGCACCTGTTTTCATTGTAAAATGCATAAGAATGGGGAATATAAAATACAATGTTATGGTGTGAACAGGTGTTTGATATGATCATCATCTGCTGCCGGCGTATTGACGAGTCTTTAGAGTCCTACACAGAGGTTTCCTGGCTCAAGCGAAACGAAATAGGAGCGCATACGAGATATGTGCGGGACCGAGAATAATGCGTGTATGTGGTACCGTATTTCATTCTCGCGATGAATGTGTCGAATGGTTGTATGCGATATAACCTAGTTATCGAATCAAGGATTGATTCGATAAGCCGATACATTGGATACTAGCCGGTTATATGCGATATGACCGGATCATTGAATCAAGTGTTGATTTAATGTATAATTATATATTTGATATATTACTTTGCATTAACTAGTATAGGTTCACTTTAAATGGATTTACTCACTTGGTTTGTGCACATTGTATATGTGATATATTTTTTGTGCACATGATTGTATCATGTTTGATGATACATTCTAGCTTGGTTTTGTGTAAAGTATTAAACCATGGTTAGTTAGTGGTTAGGGTATCATTTCTTTTCTTTATTCATTTATCTATTTATTTTCTCTATTTATTTTATTTTAGAAAAGATAAAGAGAAAAGAATGGTGGCTATGTTTGTTTTTAGTTGAAGATTCATGAAGCATTGACTTAGTCACCACTCTTGTCTCATGCCTAACCCTAACCACTCATCTAACCTTAGTTAAATCTCTACACTAAACCATGGTTGAAGAAATGATAAGTATTAATTTATTTTCCTTTTTAAAATAACTTATCATATCATCTTCTTCTTCTTCATCTTCTTCTTCCATGAAAAAATCTAGCTACCATCAATGGCAACTAGTCAAATCAAGTGAGAAATCCAATTCTAAAGTCTACCCACTTCCTATTTCTTCATCCTCTACCTCTTGCCAAGTAGTATAGGGTGTTTCCTTCACAAGTTTTCAAAGCTTGGTGAAGTTGGAGCTTGTTCTTGTGATGCCTCGACGTAGATCATCTTCGGCATTGAACCGACGACCAAGCCCGCCCATTCTTTGATGAAACCGATGCTAGAGTCATGGGTTCAATTTGGACAGCGGAGGGAGATCATCGCGGAGCTTAGGAAGTGGTGGACCGGATCTACAAAGGTTGTAGCCCCTTTTCTCTTAGATAAAGTTGTTTATTTGCATCGTTTCGCCTAAATATCTAGTTAACGATCCGTATTAGGGTTTGTAGGCACCCGTAAAATTTGAATCAGCCATGTTTGATGCCTTGTGAGACTTCATTAGTGTGCCTAGGAACCCTTCAGTGGCATCAGAGCCTAGCTAGAGCCTTAGGTGATGCGTAGACGGAGTTAGAAGTCCGATCGACCCAAAACCCCGACTTTAAAATGCTCTCTAGACAATTCTGTAAAATGTGGATTTTTGTGAATTAAAAATATGCAGAAAAATCTGCAGGTATTCCTAAGAATTACTGTGAAATTCGAGAGCATGATTCCTCTATAGTGCGGCGGAACCGCGGCACAAGCATGGCTTGTGCGGCGGTCCCGCGGCCAAGTTGTTCCATCATCTGTTTAAATTTTCACAGTAACTCCTAGGTTTTAGTGCTGGTTTTCCTGGGAATATTTTAATATTTATTCCAGAGTTTTATTTTCTGGGTTGTATTGGGAACTCAGTGTATCGATCGGATTGTCTAATTTTGTCAGTGTGCTTTTCCGAATATTTTTGAATATGTTAAAAAGTTCGACCGGATATAAATACCCACTTTTTCCCCTGCCGGGAAATTTTCAATTGTTGGACTTTTCTCTAGTTTAACGACGTTCTAAGTAGTGCAAGTAACGCGATGGTCCCTCTAGAAGACAACAAACCTTAACTCGATTATGTGACCGTCTTGAACTGCCCTTTGAACCTTCGGGTTTGGGGCAGTACGGCGTGCCACATGTGAAGCGTTGGCTTGACCCTTCTACGGCTGGACCGTTGGTACTGAGGCACGAACTGAATGTTGTTAGACTTATTTCGTGTGTTGAGCTGTATTGGGAAAACTTGGGTGTTCGATTGTTCGATCGAAAAGATTAGCATTTTCTATATATCCGGAATGTGATACAATACTTGGAATTCGCAAATAGTTATGAGATGACTATATGAATGTTATAAACATAGCAGTTTAGTCTCACTTGATCGGTTGCCACGGAATTTTGATGTGATCAAAAGTCCGTCGCAATCACGTAATATACGCGGATACTCGCCGGGTAAACTTAATAGACAGCCTCACTCCATAGCCCCGACCAAGTGACTGTAGGAGAACCCCGTCGCCGAAAGCATCCGTTCGGGTGCTCGCGGTAGCGGTGTTCCGCCTTGGTGCACTTCGTCGACAGCATCGGGGGTGCGGCCGTCTACTGAAGTTTGCGACGAGCATTCGATCAGAATGTCGGGAATCCTGTTGAATTGCCCGACTTGATATTGAAAAGAGTTTTCGATAATGAGACTAAAATGCGGGGTTTATAATTGTTAGGCATGCGATGTCTAAGGAATTCATTTGATTAGGCATGCGATGTCTAAGGAGATTGCGGATTCCAACTGTTGTAGTTTTACACTTTCTTTTCTGTGACCGTAAGTGTAATATGTGATATCGCCGGTTTCGTTGCTATATGTCAACGACAATTGGGATGTGCATATTTACTTACGTTGATGGCATGTGATGTTATGTGTTGCTGGATATGTTATATTGGATCGTCGTGTTCGAATAGCCGGGGTTTTTTTATGTGAGATGAGTGTTTTTCATTTTCATTCATGTAAAAACTTGTATGTAATATTCTTTTATTGGGGCACTTCCAGGTTGCGGAAGTTGTCACCGTTGATGTATATTATTTACTTTTCCGCATTAGGATAGACCCAAGGAGGAGGGCACAAGTAACCGGGTTCTGGAGTCCAGTGGGAGACCAACTCAAGGAGTCGAGTCCGGGTCTCCTAACTCTAGAATTGGTAGGGTTGCTTGCCGCTCTCGTAGGGGTCTAGGGGTGTAGGTTTGGCTATTCACCATGACCGTGGAATCCGTGTTTTATACTGGCTCGTATTGAAAACACGGACGTCCTAGTATATCCAATATTTCATATGTATTTTCTGCTGCGTTATCTGTGATGTGATCATGTGATGTTCTGTGATAGATATATATATAGTATATATGATATATTATATAGACGCTACTTATGTTTTACACCCGCGCTAGCCCTGCCCCGCTCTGCCGTTAGTTACCTAACCTAATGGTGCACGAGGGGACATCGAGGCGAATGCGGATGGCATAAGTGTACGTCATATTTATCTGTGATGTTTAGGCGGACTTAAATGATGGGGTATTCATTAATGTGATTAATGAAAGAAAATAAACCTAATTGATGTTGTGGAATCGAATTTCAAAATAAAAACAGGTAGCTACAGTTCTTGCTTTGCATCGCGGTGTTCCTTGTAGAACATCCTGCACCTTATTCGATAGGGAAAGGACCGAGATCCCTTCACCGGGAGTGACTCCTTTAGCAATAACTGGCAGATGCTACATCACTCGGTTTGTCTTTTGATAGCTTCTATAGTTTCCGCTTTGCACAGTGATATATATGATATATCCCGCACCTCATTCGACGAGGAAAGGGCCGACGATCCCTTCACCGGGAGTGACCCCTTTAGCAAAACTAGAAAAGCCTCAAAAACATTCCATTTAAAAACCATTTGATTCCGCAACGAGATCAAGTTCAAAGCGTTAAAGGTTTTCACAAAAACCATTCGCAACCCTCCGTCATTTTAGGAAGTAGAGTACTTAGTATTCGTGCTGTGTTTGTTGACTTTAGTTAAGGCACAGTGTACGGTAGCTAAGTGATGTCTTCCTACACCGCATATGATGCGATTAGTTAGGACAGTCGCGTGACTTTGTTGACCTTAGTTAAGGGTCATGTGGGTGGGTCTAATTAATCACGAAATGACGGGTAGAACTTGACTAGTACTTATGATTTGTTGACCTTAGTTAAGGTCATAAGTGATAGGGGTAAAAACCTTTATCGGGAGTTTCAAGTGTTGAAATTTGCAATGAGATTGCATACCTTCTATATGATAGTTGGATCCCGATACCCACTGCGAGTAATTGTTACTCCTGGGAGAGTTTTGCACTTTACAATTAGCTGATCAAGTAGGTGTCTAGAAAGGTGTCAACGGGGTTACGCCTCTAGGAAAGCGAGGTTTACAGTAATTAGGTCCGTGCGAAAGCACGGGGAACCTCCCTCAAAGTACCGACACTGGCCTGGCTGAAAGATTGGCGAAATTGTGGAGTGTAATTAATCCCGGCTAGTCTTTCCTTTTAAGGTTTGAAGGAAGATTTGATAAAAACAGTGGGAGACATCCTGATTAGATAAAATATATAACCAATCTGATCTTGTAAGAGCGCACGCAGAGTGTTTTCTTCTCTCTCTCTCTAGGTAGCGACCATATCACGCCTTAATCAAGATAATAATATGGATGTATTGACCGAACCCGCTTGTTATACTGAGCTGGGAACGTTGGTCCCGCTCCAACTTATAATTGTTATAAGACAGAGCAGGAAATAGGGGAATACCAGAATTCCTATGCCGCCCAAACGAAGAAAGTGCATATGATGCATCTTCTTCGGGTGTGTTCATTAAACAGAATTGTTTCTCAGTATCCTCTGTATCTTAGGTATATGATACCGGATCAGGATCCCAGATATGTAAGCTGTTACATAGGGCTACAATAAGGTAGAAAAACTGAGAACGGGTGATAAGTTTCATGAGACAGAAACCGGAGCAAGTGTTGTAGCCAAGTCTGTTGGTCACTGTCACCCTGTATTACCAGTACATTGATTCTGAACAAATGCTATTAGATACCGAACCTGATATACAAAATCATATCAGTCTCTTTATTAGTAAAGAAGGATATAATTTTGTATTGTTGGATAATGTTTTGAACATTTCCTATATCAAAAGTTGATCGGTTCAGGCACGTTATCTAAAAGCATTGACGTTCTAAATCAAACTACAGTTCCTAGTATACAGAACACACACAAGAGGAAGAGTTCAGAAATGAACGAATCCTTCTTGAGGCATTGTAGACTAGGTCACATCAATGCGACCCGACTGGCTGAAGTTACATTTTAGATGCATATTTAAATCAGTTTGAATTTACATCTTATGAAACTTGCCAGTCATGTCACAAAGATTAGATGACCATAGCTCCGTTTACTGGAAACAGAGAAAGAGTTAGTAAACTCTTGGGACTGATACATTATGATGTATGTAAGGTCTCCTGTCTACACATGCCAGGACTGGTTCTTTATACTTCATTATATTCTCTGATGATCTCTCAAGATTCAGTCATATGTTCCTGTTGAAACATAAGTCCGAAGCTTTTGAGGTATTCACAGAATATAAGTTAGAAGTAGAGAACCAATAACCGGGAATAAGTATTATGTCCTATGATGAGATCAAGGAGGAGAATACTTGTGCATAAAATTCCTGGACTATTCTAAAAGAAGAATGGGATTATCTCTCAGTGTTACTCCTCTGAATACACCACAGCACAACGGTGTATCGGGGTGGAGCGATCGCACAATATTAGATATGGTGTGCTCTATAATGAGTACTACTGAGTTTCCTATTTCCTTTTGGGAGTTATGCGCTTGAGAAGCTGCATACATATTGAATTAGGTTTGAATCAAATCAGTGCCTACCACTCCATATGAGATATGGTATGGGAAGAACCCATCTCTTAAGCGAGTTAAGATTTGGGGTTGTCCGGCCTATGTTTAAAGCAAAATCCGGACAAGATCGAGGCAGGATCAGTTCTGTAGAACTGGAAAGGTTCCAGCTATACAAAACTGCAGTTGATGATTTGACAGAACCAAAGGATTCTATAGTTCCTGACGAACCTCAGCCTCTCCGCCGATCTAGTAGGGTTCCTCATCCGCCTGAGAGATACCTCGGTTTCTCGATGACAGTGGGAGCGAGGAATGCATCATGAGATGATGACCCAACTAGTTTCGAGCAGGCCATCGAGAGTAGGGACTCTGTAAGAATGGATGGATGCTTAGCGATCTGAGATGGAATCCATATACACCAACAAAGTATGGACTTTGGTTGCTATATCTGAAGGGTTAAATCCCCATCAGGAGCAAGTATATCTTGAGAAGATTACTTGGTGTAGATGGAAAGGTTGAGACTTTCAAAGCTAGACTTGTTAAAGGTTTTCGTCATCGACCAGGCATGGATAATGATGAAACCTTTTCCATGGAATATGCTTAAGTCCATCCAGATCCTACTTGCCACGGCTACATACCATGATTGCGATATCTGGTGGTTGGGTGCCATGACTACTTTTCTAAATAATGATTTAGAAGAGAACGTCTATAAGAACACAGCCAGAGGGCCTCGTAGACAGTGGGAGCAGCGGAAACGTGTGCAAGATGCTTTATAGGATAAAGCAGGCATCGCGGAGTTGGAACATCTATTTTGATGAAGTGGTCAAAGAGTTTGACATCATCAAAATGGAAGATGAACCTTGTATGTACAAAAAGGGTAGTATGGAGTATAGTTATGATCCTCGTAGAGTACGTGGATGCCATACTCTTGATAGGAAAAGGGTTTCCTATACTACGATCGGTCAATCTCCTATTGTCACAAGGATTCTCCAAATAGGATCAAAGTGATACCTCCTAAATCCTGAGTTTTCATCTATGAGATAGATGCAATTGGATGCTAGGATTCTCACTAGATGTAGTGAGATGGTATCAATCGATCCTGGGAAGAATCACTGGAAAGTTCCAGGGTGATAAAGACGACTGAATGTCAGTCACGGGCATTGTCTTTACCCTCAGTAGAGGGACGGTATGTTGGAAGAGTTCCAAGCTAGATACCGTGGCAAACTAGACGATAAAGGCTGGTAACATCGCTATTGAAGATACTACCAAAGAGGCAGTTTGGGTGTATATTGGTTCATAAGATGAACCAGGTTCCTGCCATTGTATGACAATGGAAGTGTGGCTTCGGCCCTGGAACCCTGGTCCCATCAGTGACCCATACAAATTCTGAGGCAGCATCACCTGATCATGGAGATAATTGATCTCCAGGGTGATCGAGGTTAGGAGAGTAGACTCAGAGGACAACACGGCGGATCCACTCACGAAGGCCTTTTCCCAGAGAGAGACTCATATGGGATGGTTGAGTATTAGATACTGCAACCACTGTTACAGATGGCCCTAGTGCAAGTGGGAGATTGTTAGTTATATGTATGCCCTAGAGGCCATTACTGTACATTGGATGTATATTGTAGTGGATGCTGGGACATATATAGGTAGGACTTTCTTGCTCGACATGATAGTATGCTATCTGGTTGCTCTTTATCTTAACGTGTATACTTTCCGTCTCTCTGTTACATGTTGATAAAGCCCTTAGGATGTGTACTCGACTTCCAGGACTGTGATGCTGATCATACTAGTGGGGGGCCTGGATAGTCCATGAGTACATCCTTGAAATGTTCCTAGTCGAGGGAATATCGAGACGGGGCATCGATATTCCAGAGTAGACTAGCGTATATCTTCTCGACCCATGCGATGGGCGATGGATGATCCCATATCCATTGGTGTTTGACATCAGAGATGGTATGCGGGTGATCAGTGGAGACTGGGTACACTGAACGGACTCGCCGAGAACTCCTAGATGGTATTATACCTCACGTCAGATGACAGTTCTCTGGTGACACTGGTACAGCTTAGTCTGTTGACCCGAGATCGTCATAGAGTGTTGTGTGTCTCCCACTGTGCTTTGATTTCCACCCTACCACGGCTCTATTGAGTTGTGCAAACAGGTGGTTATTGGGTACAGTCCCGATTCACATGGAGGCAATGAGCGATAGGAGGGGATTCGTCTCTCCCGGTATTGGGGGTTGATGTTGTGCTATGCTCGACTGGCCATAACAGGAAATCCCTGGCCAGGGTTGCAGTGATATACTGGTAAGAGTTATCAGTAGTTTCACGAATGTTATGGACCTTACGTCGGCATGACTTATCGAGCTACTGGGGTCTGACGTTTTACCACCCCTAGGCGAGATATGCGACATATCAGACGAACAGACCGGACTGTACGGTAAGTGTTACTGGTTGGATTCACAGGAGTGTGAGCGGGCTTGCTCGTCGATCTTCTGATCGCTCAATACCCGGGTGGCCGTTACGTTTAGCAGACCGCTTGCGGCTTGTGGGTGTTTGATATGATCATCGTCTGCTGCCGGCGTATTGACGAGTCTTTAGAGTCCTACACAGAGGTTTCCTGGCTCAAGCGAAACGAAATAGGAGCGCATATGAGATATGTGCGGGACCGAGAATAATGCGTGTATGTGGTACCGTATTTCATTCTCGCGATGAATGTGTCGAATGGTTGTATGTGATATAACCTAGTTATCGAATCAAGGATTGATTCGATAAGCCGATACATTGGATACTAGCCGGTTATATGCGATATGACCGGATCATTGAATCAAGTGTTGATTTAATGATTTAATCTATAATTATATATTTGATATATTACTTTGCATTAACTAGTATAGGTTCACTTTAAATGGATTTACTCACTTGGTTTGTGCACATTGTATATGTGATATATTTTTTGTGCACATGATTGTAGCATGTTTGATGATACATTCTAGCTTGGTTTTGTGTAAAGTATTAAACCATGGTTAGTTAGTGGTTAGGGTATCATTTCTTTTCTTTATTCATTTATCTATTTATTTTCTCTATTTATTTTATTTTAGAAAAGATAAAGAGAAAAGAATAGTGGCTATGTTTGTTTTTAGTTGAAGATTCATGAAGCATTGACTTAGTCACCACTCTTGTCTCATGCCTAACCCTAACCACTCATCTAACCTTAGTTAAATCTCTACACTAAACCATGGTTGAAGAAATGATAAGTATTAATTTATTTTCCTTTTTAAAATAACTTATCATATCATCTTCTTCTTCTTCATCTTCTTTTTCCATGAAAAAAGCTAGCTACCATCAATGGCAACTAGTCAAATCAAGTGAGAAATCCAATTCTAAAGTCTACCCACTTCCTATTTCTTCATCCTCTACCTCTTGCCAAGTAGTATAGGGTGTTTCCTTCACAAGTTTTCAAAGCTTGGTGAAGTTGGAGCTTGTTCTTGTGATGCCTCGACGTAGATCATCTTCGGCATTGAACCGACGACCAAGCCCGCCCATTCTTCGATGAAGCCGATGCTAGAGTCATGGGTTCAATTTGGACAGCGGAGGGAGATCATCGCGGAGCTTAGGAAGTGGTGGACCGGATCTACAAAGGTTGTAGCCCCTTTTCTCTTAGATAAAGTTGTTTATTTGCATCGTTTCACCTAAATATCTAGTTAACGATCCGTATTAGGGTTTGTAGGCACCCGTAAAATTTGAATCAGCCATGTTTGATGCCTTGTGAGGCTTCATTAGTGTGCCTAGGAACCCTTCACATGGAGTGGTCACCGCCTCGACTTTCGTCTCGATACAGCAGACGCAATGACAGCAAACGAAGCGAAGGCCAAATTCCTAGCTTCAGGGTCTTGACGGTAACTCATATAAAACCTGAAAGACAATCGGAGATCATCCCACACAAGCGCGGAGTGGTCACCACCTCGACGTTCGTCTCGATACAGCAGATAAGATGTCACCCCAGCGTCCTTCCTCCAACAGGAGCCGGACATGCCAAAGAAAACGAAGCGAAGGACAAATTCCTAGCTTCAGGGTCTTGACGGTAACTCATATAAAACCTGAAAGACTACCGGAGATCATCCCACATGGAGTGGTCACCACCTCGACGTTCGTCTCGATACAGCAGATGAGATGTCACCACAGCGTTCTTCCTCCAACAGGACTCAGACGCGACAATCAAACAACGGAGCCATGGAAAAATCCCTGGTTCCAAATCTCGACGATTCACATGCAACCTAGAGACAACCGCGACATTCGTCTCGATACAGCAGACGCAGTGCCAGCAAACGAAGCGAATGCCAAATTCCTAGCTTCAGGGTCTTGACGGTAACTCATATAAAACCTAAAAGACTACCGGAGATCATCCCACATGGGGTGGTCACCACCTCGACGTTCGTCTCGATACAGCAGATGAGATGTCACCACAGCGTTCTTCCTCCAACAGGACTCAGACGCGACAATCAAACAACGGAACCAATGCAAAATCCCTAGTTCCAAATCTCGACGGTTCATATGCAACTAGAGACAACCGCGACATTCGTCTCGATACAGCAAACGCAGTGCCAGCAAACGAAGCAAAGGCCAAATTCCTAGCTTCAGGGTCTTGACGGCAACTCATATAAAACCTGAAAGACTATCGGAGATCATCCCACACCATCGCGGAGTGGTTATGACTCATCGGGGCTCTCCAAAATGAGCCTAACCTAAAGTAAAAAGCGGCATGGCAAAATTCCTAACGCTTGCTCTTCTGACGGTCAAACTGCCTAGGAAGATTGCTTGAAGACGTCTTGTCCAGCCCCCGAAGGGATCAGAGACACGACAGTCGCAAGGCTACTCGAACAGCAAGATTGCCTATCGAGGAATACATCAGTCAACGCGACGGTACGACGGGCAAAATCCTTGTACCACATACCCTAACGGACATTTGTCGTCAAGAGCAGAGGTTAACTATGACGTTAGGACATCCTTGCGAGAACTTCTCGATTCGTCTCGACTCGTAAGGCAAAACCTTAGGCAATAGGGATTAAAAAACCTGTTTCCTAAGTACTGGGGCCCTGCAAGTCAGTCCAAGATGGACTCTTGCATACTATTCACGGGTTACACTCTCCAAAGTCGAATCTCGACAAGGAGGGAAACAACCACTTACGAGTCCTCTCGACTTATAAGCGGGAAAATTCTCTTGTGAGATCCTTACGACTCTCAAGAGAAAACACACATAGGAATCCTTACGACTCCTAAGGAGAAAAGACACCTACGAGATCCTCACGACTCGTAGGGAGAAAAGTCTTTATGAGACCCTCACGGCTCATAAAGTTGAAAAGTCTTAGATGGCGGATCCTAACCCTGTCTCCTAAGCCATCACTGCCCTACAAAGAGGTTAAGATGGACCATCTATGAGCCACACTTGCCAAAGTTACATGCCACTGAAATGGAGAACTTACTCATGAGCGTATAAACTACTTCACGCCAGAGTAAGACATAAAGAAATAGAAGGGTGTGGCTCATGGAGTTGAGAGTTTGGAAATATATCTCTTAAGAGTCGAGATTTGAGTCAATGATAAATGACGACGCTTGTGTCCGCTCGTTATCTTCTCAGATTAAGATTCTGAAAGTTATATACCAACCCGAAACTGGTCATACGCTATGCATTACTCTGCACTACTTCACCTACGTATATACTTATGTGGGCAAAGTAGTGGGGGGCATTTGTTCCCGCCAAAAATTTCTGCGCAAAAGAGTCCAAGGTATCAAATGGCAGCGATACGCTTAAGGAAATGCGAACCAGTATCTTCCGGCCTGTATTTTGATAAACTCCCGAAGGAGGAACTGTTAAATTCTGATGATATTGTAAGCATCTCGAAAAACCCTTCGATTTGATATATTATGGGCTTCATAATTCATCCGGGATCAAAAGTTATGAGCAAATATGCTATGCACTGTTCCCTGATTAAAAATCAGGAATTACCTCAATGAGGTATCACGTGCTCACACGTGACCAATGGTCACGTGTTGACACGTGATAGTTAAAATAGAAATAAAAATAACGGCTAAAGAAGGACCCAATTGGGGGTCACGTGCTCACACGTGACCAATGGTCACGTGTTGACACGTGACAATCGAAACAGAAATGAAATAACAAACGGCTGAAGGAAATACCTCAATGAGGTGTCACGTGCTCACACGCGGCCAATGGTCATGTGTTGACACGTGATGGTTAAAACTGAACCGTAAGTAAATGCTGAGAAAAGGACTCAATTGGGGGTCACGTGCTCACGCGTGACCAAGGGTCACGTGCCAGCATGTGATAGGCTTTGAAAACCTATTAATAGAATTAAAATTCTAAAATTTTCTAAATCTTTCCAAACACAAAGGGTCTATGGGGGACCGTTGGATTAAAAATCCAAGGGTGATAAAAATCACCAATTTATGGGAAAATTTTAGACAAGGAAAGATTTCTCTAAATCTCACCAAGAATAACAAACAGAATATCTTTGGATTTAAAATCTAACGGTGAATAAAATTCACTGTGTGATCTAAAGGATCATATTAATTATGAAAACAAATCAAATCTTTCAATGAGAGATTTGCTAAACAAATTGATTCTTTTCCTTCTCTTATAAATAGGAGCTAAGAAAAGAAGAGAGGGGATCTACCTTTTTGAGAGAAGAACAGAGAGAGGAGAATTTAATTCTCAAGAAAGAAAAGAGAGCAGAATTTAATTCTCAACAAAGAAAACCCTAGGTGAGAAAAGAAAGGAAATCAAAAACATCAAACAGAGGATTTAATTCTCAAAATCTAAGAGTTTAACTCTTTTACAAAAGAACTTAGTTCTTCCTCTAGTTGAAAATCTGCAGAAGCACATCTCCCCATAGGTTGAGAATTTAATTCTCATCGGGTTGAGATCCTGCCATGCAGATCCAAAACTTAGAGGAGGAATTGAGTTTAGAGAATTTAATTCTCCCAAAACAAATTAGATTTTAACCCTATATGAGAATTTAATTCTCCAAAACTCACAGGAATTTAATTCCTTCAAGATGGAAAGAATTAGGGGTTTAACCCTACTTAAGAATTTAATTCTTGCACAATAGGAATTTAATTCCTCCAAAATCATGATTAGGGTTTAACCCTACAGAGAATTTAATTCTTAAAGAAATAAAGAGACTTGAAAGATCTCCATGCACGTAAAGAACTTGATCACGTGGTAACACGTGACCCCCATTCTCAATGAGCAGAGAAGAAAAAACAGAACTTGATCATGTGGTAACACGTGTCCCTTCCCCTCAATGATCAAAAGAGAATGAATAAGAATTAAGGTCACGTGACCCCACGTGACCCCTGAAAAGATCCCCAGAAATGAGAAGGAAAAATCACTGAGGCAACGCCTCACGTGCTCCACATGACTCCCGAAATACAGAGAGAAAAAGTAAAAGAAATAAAGGCCTTGGGCGCTCTCACGTGTTCCCACGTGACCTCTTGGCAGACGCTCTAACAATCAGTGCATGAATCCTCCTCACGTGTCAGCACGTGATACTCCAAAGTAAAATATAAAAAGTGTTTAACACTTAATTGCAGAACAGGGATCTGGTCCCATCTTTGGGCGCACTCACGTGTCCACACGTGACCCTTATTTCCTTAGTGTTTAACACTAATTTGGGAATTATATTTCCAGTGTTTGACACTGGTTGTTTCTAGTGTTTAACACTAAATTGAAGATTATATTTCCAGTGTTTAACACTGATTATCTTTTAGTGTTTAACACTAATTTGAGAGCTCTACCTCCAGTGTTTAACACTGTTGTTCTTTAGTGTTTAACATACTTTTAGCCAAATTGGCTAGTTCTCCAGAGGCAAAAGTCCCTCCTCCAAATGAATCTCAAAATTGAGGAAATCAAAGACAAAATGTTGTCAGAACCCCCAAAACTCTGTTTAGCACTGCTGAATGATGAGGGGTTGAACCCAGACAAATATCTAATGGTCCAAAGGGCCAATATTTCAAATATAATTGGACTTAGCCCAAACTGGCCATAAGTCCTCAAATCATCTTGAACTGAGCACATCTGCTCTTTCAACCAACTCATTGGTTCAAGGATACATCTCTAAACTCCTCTGATATTTGTCGTTGTAATCCTTCAACGTCTTCAGAGAGGTGATGGGTCCCGACAACCATACATTCAATGGACCACTATGTCCTTAAACTGGTATTGGACCACCATGTCCTTAAACTGGTAATGGACCACTATGTCCCTAAACTTGAACAATAGAGTCCAAACGCTCTTTTATCGGATCTAAACGATCCCGTTAAGTTGATCTTAGTCTTAAATTGGACTAACGTATCCTTAACAAACGTTTAAGTTGATCTTAGCCTCAAATATGGCTAACGTGTCCTTAAATCAAACCTTCAAACAGACTTTAGTCCCAAATTGGACTATAGATCTCTCAACCAACTTTGGTTCAAGGGTACATCTCTGAACTCCTCTGATATTTGTCATTGTAATCCTTCAACGTCGTCAGAGAAGTGACGGGTCCCGACAACCACACATTAATACGGACTGTGGGGTCCTTAAACTCATGGACTTATGCATCCTTAAACCAATATCCGTCCCCAAAATGGGAATGTTGGACCACTATGTCCCTAAACTGGAACAATAGAGTCCAAATGCTCTCTTGTTGGATCTAAACGATCCTGTTAAGCTGATCTTAGTCTCAAATTGGACTAACGTATCCTTAACAAACGTTTGAGTTGATCTTAGCCTCAAATATGGCTAACGTATCCTCGAACAAAAACCCCAAACCCAAATCTAAGAAAATACGGATTTGGACTAATCCACATCCTACGGGCGATGACATAAATTAGTCTCCGTATACAATCTACGGGCAACCACAAACAAAACAAACACCCACGACACGAAGTGACCATCTGAAGAAGGAGAAAGTTGTTACCGCGATGCGGTAGCGTAATTAACTGCAGGGGCTTGCGCCTGCAGGGAAGAGCGTCCCTACAATCAAAACCCCCTCAAACGAGGGGGAATCTGACGAAGTCTGCTACATCGGCCGCATCCGTTTAAACCTTCGATACATGGTGCCATAAATCAACTTGGTATCTTCGGAGAGGTGGACGGATAGCACCAATTAGCATCTACCCCAAATTTCAGGCAAGACAGTCCATGTCTTGCGCGTCTTTCGGAGGGGAACAGCGGTGTCGCATACTCACAGCCCATGTGATACCGAACACCCAACTTATCTACTAATCAGTCTCGCAAAACCCGTTTGTGAAACTATTGCGTTCGAGAAATAACCTCAGTGAGTGGATCCGCTCCAATGTTTCTATCTTTATCTCTCTATATCTCAATTTCACGGAGAAAACTATCTCCCGAAGTGAGCAATACCGGTCTTAGAATTTGTCTGGATATCTGATGGAACTCGGTTCACAAATGAACTCCAAATCCAACAAACTTCTTAGACCGTATCTTCCACTGAATTTAATCAGTATCATATGCTATGCATTCCTCAGTATCCACTTGGACTACCTGTCCAACATACTGCCCCTCAAAAAGAGGGAAAACTATAACTCTGACAGCCACTCTGTCATCCAGGTCACTACCCAACTAATTCCGGTTTTTCTGGGTTTTCTGGTTAGTAATGTGGCAGGAACATACTGTATTTTATAGGAACATGTCCTGCCACATTACTATCTTTCCAGTCTTGAATCGGGATATATTTTATAGGATTATACAGCTAATATCAAAATGCTCCGAATATTATTCGGGTTTCTTCTAAAAATCTAGTTTTAAAATATGGAGAATATACGTATAAGTTAAAACCATGATACGATACCCGGTCAATAAAAATGCATACCCTCAAGTACGGAACTATTTAAATATACGTAGCAGTCCAAACGAGTCTGTTTTAACAATTTGGACAGGAACATACTGTATGGATGCAACCATATGATATGGGGAATGATAACATGCCATGCTAGATATTAAAAAAATATTATCTGGCTATTATTTGTATTATTAAATAAACACAAAAATATATTATACATGTATATAGAATCTAGATGTGCATGGATCCTCTGTACTAACAAATATATGACGTAATCTTTAACTATGATGGGTTTCAAATATGCGGGTCGGGTCGGATACTAACAATAGTTACCAAGTGCACTATCCGTACCCAAAATCAATAATAATCAAGAAATCTGTCGCAAGATTTGGAAATACCCAATAATATAGCATAGATGCACTAGGGTGTTACATTATACCCAACTACAAAAGAATTTCGTCCTCGAAATTCACGGAACAAGAAAAGACAATAAAACACGGCTCTAAGAAAAGGGGTGTGGAAACTTCTGTCGGATCTCGTCTCCACGTTCCCAAGTAGATTCTCCATACGAACGATTCCCCCATGAAACAAGTACTAGAGGGATAACTTTGTTCTTGAGGACCTTGTCTTGTCGATCCACGATCGCCATTGGTCGTTCTTCATATGTTAATTCCTCCCTTACTGTTAGCTCCGAGTAATCTAGGATGTGCGTCTCATCTCGAACATATTTGTGGAGTTGAAATACGTCATGAACACTCGCCAAGGATGGTGGTAACGCCAATCGATAAGCTATCTCCCCAACACGTTCGATAATACCGAAAGGCCCCACGAATCGAGGACTAAGCTTGCCTCGACTACCAATTCGGATCACTCCTATGATCGGTGATATCTTCAAGAATACAAGATCACCAACTGCGAACTCCAGAGGTCTTCGTCCTGTATCGGCCCAACTTTTCTGTCGATCTTGTGCTGCCTTCATATGATTTCGGATCACGTTGACTTTCTCCACGGTTTGCACAATAAGACGCGGTCCCAATAATCTCCTTTCTCCAACATTGTCCCAATAGATGAGCAAGCGACACTTACGACCGTACAATACTTCGAATGGAGCCATCTGTATCGTCGCCTGAAAACTGTTATTATAAGAAAACTCCACCAAGTGCAAATGATCCTCCCATGAACCCTTGAAGTCTAACATGCATGCTCTCAACATATCTTCAAGAGTTTGGATCGTTCTTTCTGACTGACCATCTGTCTGAGGATGATAAACTGTGCTAAATTTCAAGCGAGTTCCCAAACTTTCTTGTAGACTCCTCCAAAAGTGCGATAAAAATTGGGTATCACGATCGGAAACGATGCTCACAGGTACTCCATGCAATCTCACAATCTCTTGCATGTACCGTTTTGCTAAAGCCTCCATCGACTGACCAACTCAAAAAGGTATGAAATGAGCTGCCTTGGTCAATCGATCATCAATCACCCAAACTGCGTTATTGCCCTTTGGACTCCGTGGTAATGTTGTCACGAAATCCATGGTTATATGTTCCCACTTCCATTGAGGAATCGGAAGTGGTTGCAACAAACCAGCTACCTTTTGATGTTCAGCATTGACTTGCTGACACACCAAGCACTTCGATACATAGCGAGCAATCTCCCTTTTCATGCCTTCCCATCAGAAATGTTGTCGTAGATCTCGGTATATTTTTGTGCCTCCCGGATGTACGGAATATAAGGAACTATGAGTCTCCTTCATGACTTCTTCATGAACATCTCCTTTAGGCACATATAAATGGCTACTATATCGTAACGAACCATCTTCATGAATTAACAAGTCCGTTCGAAGTCCCGCTTATACTTGTTCTCAAAAATTATAAAATCTTGGAATGTGCGACTGTGCTGCTTTAATGTTGTCGATCAAGGATGACTGTACTTGCAACTGCATCAACTGTCCCGAAGAATGCGGTAGTACGATCTCCAACTCGAATCTCTGAAGATCAGCTATAATCTCCTTCTGTGCTGTCAACATCTGTATTGCTGGCAACCGACTTAGAGCATCCGGTACTACATTAACTTTCCTCGAATGGTATTTTATATCAAGATCATAGTCAGCCATCAGCTCCAACCATCTACGACGCCTCATGTTGAGCTCATTCTGTGTGAACACATACTTTAGGATTTTGTGATCGGTAAATACTTATACCCTTTCGCCCAATAAGTAGTGTCTCCAGATCTTCAAAGCAAAAATCACTGCTGCTAGCTCCAAATCATGAGTTAGGTAGTTCTTCTCATGAATCTTCAATTGTCTTGATGCATAGGCTATAACCTTCTCATGCTGCATTAGAACACATTCCAAGCTTTTCCTAGATGCGTCGTTATGAGTAACTAGCCCTCCCGAATTGTCTGGCACTGTCAAAATAGGAGCGGTGGTCAATCTTTGCTTTAATGCTTCAAAAGCTGACGTACATTTCTCGGTCCATACGAACGGTACCTCCTTTCTTGTTAGCTTGGTCAATGGTCCTGCCGTTCGAGCGAAGTTCTCCACAAACCTTCTATAATATCCGGCAAGCCTAAGAAAACTTCTGATCTCACCTATATTCTTTGGAATTGGCCAATCATGAACAGCTGCAACCTTTTCAGGGTCAATGGAAATTCCATCTCTGGATATGACATGACCCAAGAACTTCACTTCTTCGAGCCAAAACTCGCACTTGCTCATCTTAGCATATAACCTTTCTTACCTCAACGTTTGCAGTGTAATTCTCAAATGTTCTACATGCTCTTCCTTGCTTCTCGAATAGACCAGAATATCATCAATAAACACTACTGCGAACTGGTCCAGATACGGTGAAAAGATTCGGTTCATCAAGTCCATATTACCGGTGCGTTAGTAACTCCAAATGGCATCACTAAATACTCGTAATGCCCATATCGAGTTCGGAACGATGTCTTGCAAATATCTTCTGATTTCACCCGAACTTGATGATATCCGGATCGCAAATCCAACTTTGAGAATACCCTCGCGCCACTGAGTTGATCGAATAATTCGCTGATGCGAGGAATTGGGTACTTGTTCTTAATAGTCACCCGGTTTAATTCTCGATAATCAATGCACATCCTCTGCGTGCCATCCTTCTTCTTGATTAGAAGAACTGGAGCTCCCTAGGATGAATTGCTGCTGCGAATCCAACCCTTCTCTAGCAATTCAATAACCTGTTTCTTTACCTCTTCTAGTTCCGCCGGCCATCGGATAATACGCCTTTGAAATTGGCGCTGCTCTAGGAATAAGGTCAATCACGAACTTCACATCTCATTTTGGCGGTAAACCCGAGATGTCCTCGAACACATCCATAAACTCTCGAACCAGTGCTGGCGCTTCCTCCTTATATACTTCCATCGATGAAAGAACGACACTTGTCGGCTTAGCCCTAAATTCGACTAGCCCGACAGACTTGCTACCTCCTGAAATTATAAACTCTGGATGTCCGGGAATCTGGAAAATCACTTTCTTTGCCCTACAATTGATGTGAGTGTGGAAAGTGCCAAAAAATCCATTCCCAAGACAAGATCATAACTTCCAGTATCAATCACCAAGAAATTCGCAAATAACTCTCGTCCGCAAATAACAATCGAATAATCATTACACTCGCTACTAGATATAATCTTCCTATTCCCAGTGTGTATGTCCTAGCAACTAGACAAGGCCAAGTATGGAATAGAGTGTGCACTAATAAACTTGGATGACATGAAGTAATGGGATGCACCTGAATCGAATAATACCAATGCGAGAAAATTATGTACGGGTAGGATACGTGAAACAACTTCGTCTGAAGCTTTGGCCTCCTCGGCCGTCAAAGTGAAGGCCCGAGCTTGATTAGGCCTCTGAGTGATCAGCTTCTGCCTATGAATCTGCTTCTGCGGTGGCTTCTGAATATGGTCTCTCAATCGTAGCTTTGAAAGGCAAGCACTGATGGAATGGTGAGCTGATCCACAAACTAGACAAAATCCAAGCCTCATTCGACAGTCTTTCTGTAGGTGTCCGGGTAGATGGAAAAAGTCACCAATCACACTTCTTTTGTGATCGGATACAACGGGCTTCTTCATAGGTACAATGCCTCACCTATTCACCGGGATGCCTTTGCGTACAGGAGCTCTGTTTGGAGTAAACGCCGGCTTCCGCACTACGACGGCTTGCAGTTGAGTACCCTTCGCTTTCACAGATAAACTCTCCTGCTCCCTGGCTACCTTGAGAACTTGGGAGAAGATGGTCAATCTCAGAGATATGATAAGTCTCTGGATCTCTACATTCAAGCTACGCATAAACCTTCGTGCCCTATCTTCCTCGTTGGCAACCAAAGGCCCCGCAAACCGACTGAGCCGAGTCCATTCAGCCGCATGCGCATCAACGGATCCGCCATTTTGCTTCAGGCTAAAAAACTTTTCTTCCATTTCTTCCTGAGCAGATTGCGGAAAGAACTTCTTCAAGAAACTTCGCGAAAAATTTGCCCAACTGATCGGCTTGGTCAGACGGGTCTCCTCTACAAGCCACCACTCGCGAGCATAATCTACCAACTAGATGCATACTACATCCACCATTTTCTCATATGGAATTTGCACGGCGACAAGTAGATTCTCTGTATCAACTAGCCACTGCTCCGCTAGCAATGGCTCTTCCAAATCAGTAAATGTGGACGGACTGAGCTTTCTAAAGTCCGCCACGGTGCCTTCACGCTGTGCTGGCCTGGGTGCTATTGTGACTACGGACTGCTGTATTGTCCACAGACCCTCCTGGAAAGCCTCGGCCTGCCGCTGATTCAGCTTAATTTGCCGCTTCTGGTTTTCCATCATACCACGTATAACTCCAAGAAATGCGGCGTCATCAACATGCCTCTGGTATGAGCGTAAGTCTCTATCCGCCATGATTCTAAAACCAAGACGCTGAAGAGAATTAGCAACGGTAAACATGATTCAATAAACAAGATAGCTATAGATTTAAGACTGGCAAGATAGTAATGTGGCAGGACATGTTCCTAATTCCGGGTTTTCTGGTTAGCGTATTGAGTTCAATACCCAACTACAAAAGAACCAAACCCGATTGACCCTAAATCTTAGGGCTCTGATACCAAACAAATCCTGTCATGCCCCGCTTCCCAAAATACGTGACTACGGCACGTGACAGAGCCAACCTTGCTACATGTGGTTAGGAATCATCCCTCTACAGTCACATTACGGCTGTTTATAGGATATCAAGAACAGTAAAAAATATAATCTAGCTAACACATGTCCATCTGCCACAGTAAATAGAATCAAGAAAATGCATAAAGCGGAAACGAATCAAGATCCCATAAGCAATATCTGAATCATGTCCCAATATGGGCTCACATCAATAAACAAAAATACAGAAATAAATAAACTAAATATTGTTAACACTACACGTTCAACTCCTCATTGCTCAGCTTGATTTCTAAAATACTCCTGTTCAACCTGCGATAAAGTCAGAGAAACTGGGCCATGCAAAACCCAGACATCAGTGCGTCATAATATCAAAAGATTAGCAATAACCAGGATATGATAATATGATTAACCATGCATATAAATAAATAACACAGGTATAAAGCAGTGAGATATAGGTATGTGACGTGTATCCAAGAGTCCGTGCTTCTAAGTTATCTATTCTACAAGTCTTTAAAATCAATTTAATGGAATCGTCGATGTAACTCAATAGTATCCCATGCGTGCCCGGGACCACGGTCAAGATTCTCGGGCTGAATCCGAGACGTGCCGCTAAGCAGTAAACAGGTAACATGTACATATGAATGATGTTAGCAGCATCATTCCGGAGCTGGCCTAGCCCGTAAAGACTGATCAGTATAAGTATCGAACCGTTGAGTTACAAGTCAGGTTTCATTATTGATTTCACCTTACCCCCAAGGTTTTTGTGTTCAAGTCAGGTATTGATGATGTAAATCTAATACCAACACAGGATCAAGCAGGTACAGGAATCTTCTATGTAGACAACAAGTCACGTCCATCAGGACAACAAGTCAAGATTGTCGGCATTAGTAACAAGATCCAAGTAACAAGTCAGGTAGTGTTTCATGAACATGTCATGTGATGCATATGTATCAAATAGATACCCAATGTGAAACTGTAATCAATATCGAAACATGGTAAGCGCAACTGATACTGGGATGCATATGTATCTATCTGTAATAACCATTATACGTCCATGACTATGTATGATGCAAACTAAATAACACGTTGTACTAATGTAGTAGTATAATGATATCATGATGTTCCGGCATGCAACTAGATATGCTATTATTAGTACGGATACGAACGGATTTTGTAAAACTGTAAATCTGTAACATTTGCTGTATAATAAAACACATGTACTATTTTTATTCATATAGATATTGATATAATATAACATAGCATGTTGCAAGTTAAACTTGCCTGATCGGATCTCACGACGTGATATGGATGCTACGTTCGATGTCGGAATAACGTCATGATGCAGCTACGCATGCAGGACTGGACCTGGATGAACCATGATGTGACGTGATGACTAGGATGAACAACGACGGTGACTGGGTCGTCCGGATCATCGGCGATGCGCGCAACTCCGACGAGATGGCTGGAATAACAAGAAAAGAAAGAAAAGAAAGAAAGAAAGAAGGAGAAGGAGAAGAAGAATGGGCTGTTGGTGTTTGAGTTCTGGGGTGGCAAGAACAGAGACGAGGCAACGGCGACGATGGTGGGTTGCCGTCGGCGACGAGGGCAGTAGGATTCTTGGGTGGCTGTCGGGGTTTTTGTCGCAACCGAGGGTTGATAGTGGTAGTTTGTGGTGTCGGGGATCGGAGAGGGAGGTGAGGAGATGACGGTGGTGACAACGACGAGGTGGTGAGATCTCCGGTGAGGGGTTGGAGTTTCCGCAGTTGGGTCGCGGGTCATCGATGGTGCAGGGTTGGCGTCGTTTAGATGGCTACGGTGGTTGTGGGTTCTCGGGAGAAGAGAGAGGAGGTAGTGAAGGTGATGACGAGGGAGAGGAGACAAGGGCGAGGTGATCAGCGGTGTGGGCTAGGGTTTCTTAGGTTGTTGTTGTGTTCGGGGGTTGTGATGGGTGCAGGGTGCTCTTGGAAAGGAGATTGTCACGCCCCGCTTCCCAGTAGGCGGAAACGGTAACGTGACAAGCCCGCGAAGTATTTATTTCGAGAAGGTCATTTTCCTGAATAAATACGCTAAGCGTAAAATAAGCAATATAAAATAATAAGAAATAACCATGAGATTTAAACTTCAACAACTTTATTTACATTCAACTTGATATATTTACAATACATGAGTTTAACTGAAAGAAAATACAAGAAGAGAAATGCCTAAACAGGTGGCATACATATACTGAAAGAGAGGGTAACTCGTCTAGTCCTGAGCCGTGATATGATCGTGCTCCTCCTTAGTGGTGTCTACTTGCTCAGTCTCCATAGTATCTGACGAACATTCTAAGAAACAAAGATGGCTGGAATGCCCGTCAGCGAACTTTCGCTCGGTAAGTCCCCAAGAAATAGGTGTGAAGTATAAAGTATAATGATAAAAATGTATATCATGAATTAATAGACTAGGAGATATGTTGTTTAAACATGTCATTTACTGTAAGCTTGGCATTTCTATTTTACATGCAGTTCTCTATATATAAAACATGGCAAAATAACATGAACAGAGTATAGCATAGCCGTGTAGTGTAGGTATAGTGAACATGAAGTAAATGTAAGTGTTCTAAAAGGTCTTTACATAAGTAAACTAATTTAACTTAAATTCAAGGGTGAATGTCAACCAATCTCAACAGTGTTCTCGAACCCAACATGCTGTAATCCAGGGGTAAGGAACCACAGGCCCGAATTAAGAGTTAGTAACGGGACTTCAATCTAGTGTTGAAGTATTCCAAACTCAACATGCTATAATCCAGGAGCAAGGAAACACGGGCCCTCATGATAGCTTACTTGTGTTAGTAGACATGGATTCATGATCTAAGGGGACTCCTGAGATTTCATTGGATTCACACATGAACTACCCCAACACCCCGTGTATTCTATGTTACAGTTAAATTAACTAGCCTTGCTCGAATCTATGAATACATCAGGTAGCAAGATTGCATTCATGTCAATATCAGGTATTCGTGTCAAGTGTTCATGTATTCATGTCAAGTTGTATTCATGGTTCGAGTCAAGTCAGTTTCAATAGCAACCATTGTGTTCTAGTATTCTTGTTAAGTTCAAGTCAAAGTATACATGTTTGAAATTGATGTTTGAATTCGAGTGTTCAAGTTGATGATTAAGTATTCATGTTTGAGTTTGGATTCAGGTTTGAGGTTGGACTCAGACTGAGTTCGACACTTGTACCGATTTAACTCTTAAATTCTTAGGTTCGGGAGTCATCGACAACTGCTACACATGTACGGCAGGATTTATGTTTTTTTCCCAAGACAATTGCCATTGATAACTCCTGTTAAGTTTTCTAACTTGAATAGGCAAGCACTCACTTTCTCCAGCTCCCTGGGGCTCAAGAGAACTGATCCCGCTTAAACCTATATTTACTAAAGTCCTTAAAATATTATTTTTATATATCTCGAGGGGGTTTTATGAAAAATATTTTAATATAGTTAAAAAGTAAACCTCGAGGGTGATTAGTATTACTTAGGGTTTTCATGAGCATGGATTTTAAGTATTGTGGTATTTTAATGATAAATACTTAGCATTTGAAAGTTCATGGTATTTTATTGAAAAACTTGTCTTTTTGGTATCTCGATGGTATTTTATTGGCATTTGTTAATCTTTCGTTTTTAAAAAAAATATTGGTTCATTATATTTTGAAAATAAGGATTTATAAAATTAGTTTTATTTAGAAATTCGTTTTTCTTAAAACCCGTATTTATATCCTTTCGAGATCGAATGCTCCGTGAGGAGGTCTGCATCTCACTCTACTATCCTCAGGATGTGCGATAATCCGCACCATCTATTAGCGGGTCCCCTAAAGAGGGTTGTAGATGCATAATTGGAGTATGAAATACTGTTTTAAAAGAAACCCGGTTTTAAATTATGTGGTAATTTATTGTAAATACTATTTTCAAACAAAAAATACATACAATTAGACATCGTACTATGAAACCAAGTGTGCGTATGGAGTAGGTCGTTACCCCGTGAAGTTTTCCTAAAGGTATTGTTTAAACGATTAGTTGAAAAGGCGTGATAACAAAGTTCAAGGTATTTTAATGTAAAAGTTCAATTATAGTTGTTTCACATGAGATTCTTGGTTAAACTTGATTCTAAACATTAGTATTAAGATTACAAGTGAAGTGGTAAAATTGGTTTGACCAAATGATAAAAGAAAACAGAGTTATATATTTTAGAAAAGATGATATCGATATTAACTCCACTTTTACCGATATTTGATTTAAAATGAGTATCAATGAAAAGGAGGAGAATTGGGAGGGACTTACCGTTTGGAAATGTCAAGAAGAGGAGGGAGGCTTCGTGGTGTCGCGGGAGCTCCGGAATCGGTTTCGATCTTCGACGGAAGAAGCTTGCTTGCTAACTTCACTTTACTCCACTTGCACTTAGGAACTTTTTAGAGAGTTTTGACTAGAATTTTCAGAATGGTGCTGAGCCAAATTGTGGGATGGTATTTATAGTAGAGAATTTGGGTTTGGGAATTAAAATTGTGGATTAAAAAGCATTAAAATTGTGTTAATTGGTGAATTGAAAGGTCTCTGTTTGATTGCAGGGAAATCAAACAGTGCAGAGGAGTTAAAAGGAGCTGAAGAGACGTGTGTGCAAAGCACGTGGCAATTTGGCGTTGATCTGACCGTCGGCGCCGGCCCTAGGACTCATTTGGTCGGTCGATCTTAAGGCATTTACCTTGAGATTTGTGCCATCTGATTAAATCTCTGTTTACTTTATTTTCCACATGTTTGATTTTTTTGAACTTTTCATTTCCATGTGTATTGCACGTGCAATCTTTTGGGATTCCAAAAAGTTAAAAAGAAAAATCAGAAAAAATTTGTGTCTGACGGACATCGAACATACAGGCTATGTCACAGCAGTGCAAGGGTTTTACCAGTGAGTTACAAGCGACTTCTTACTTTTATTTAGCAAAAGTGATTTATAACTCATACACATGCTGTCAAACTCTTTTCTGTATGGTAACGGAAGAATTTCCGTACAGATATTTCAGATTCGTTACAGATATGAGAGGTGGATGCGGATGTGGTAACGAGGGCGGTGAGCACGAGCTCAAGGTGAAGTCGGTGAGGGTTGGCGACGAGGGTGAGGATTAGGGTTTTGGGTTTTCTCGTCGCGGGAATATAAAGGAAGAAAGGAAAGAGAAAGGAGAGAGGTGAGGGTAATAAGTTAGGTTAAACATAATATAAGTTTAGAGAGAGAGAGAGACAAAGGGATAGAGAGAGAGAGATAATATATTATAATTAGTTAAAATACATATTATATATATATATATATATGAACTTTATATATAAGTTAGTTTATAAATATTATTATATATATTTTATAGGATTATACAGCTAATATCAAAATATTCCGAATATTATTCGGGTTTCTTCTAAAAATCTAGTTTTAAAATATGGAGAATATACGAATAAGTTAAAACCATGATGCGATACCCGGTCAATGAAAATGCATACCCCCAAGTACAAATCTACGTAAATATATGAAGCGGTCCAAACGAGTTTGTTTTAACAATTTGGACAGGAACATGCTGTATGGATGCAACCATATGATATGGGGCATGCTAACATGCCATGCTAGATATTAAAAGAATATTATCTGGCTATTATTTGTATTATTAAAAGATATGCAGACACAAAAATATATTATACATCTATATAGAATGTAGATGTGCATGGATTCTCTATACTAGCAAATATATGACGTAATCTTGAACTATGATGGGTTTCAAATATACGGTTCAGGTCGGATACTAACCACAGTTACCAAGTGCATTATCTGTACCCAAAAGTTATAATAATCAAGAAATCTGTCGTAAGATTTGGAAATACCCAATTGTTTTCCCCAATCAGAGCAAAGCTCTGTTCAAATTTTGAAATTTAAAATGAAGCAGCGCTTCATAAAAGAGCTCGCTCTAAATACGCCAGCGCTAAGAGTCTAAGACTCTGATGCAGCGCTCACGTGCAAAGCACGAGAGCGCCAGCGCTGCGCCAGCGCTAAGAGTCAAAGATTCTGATGCAGCGCTCACGTGCAAAGCTCGAGAGCGCTAGCGCTAAGCGCGCTAGCACCAAGAGTCAAAGACTCTGATGCAACGCTCACGCGCAAAGCACGAGAGCGCAAGCGCTGGAACTAAATGTTCCCCACCTTTGGATCAAAGATCCAACAAAGATGACAAAAAATCATCAAATTACCAGAATAAAATTCTGTTAAGGAAATACTCCTCAGAATCTTTCCAAACAAGAAAGATTGTGCTCTGTAAATCAGAGCACCGTTGGGTGAAAGATCTAATGGTGATTAAAAATCACCAAGATACAGAGTAATCTATGTATGGGAAAATAATTTCCCAATCTTGTTAATAACAAGAAAAATGTCTTCTGTAAAGCAGAAACCCTAGGATCAATGATCCAACGGTGGGGAAACATCCCCAAATCAATCAGAAAAGATTGCCTTAACTGATCAGCCTCCACTATATAAAGGACCAAGGACTTCAAGTCTTGTACAGAGGAACCCCCCTCCCCCACACACACACACAAACTTTGAGAAATTTCAAAAAAAAAAAAGAAGAAGAGCAAGCTCTGAAAAGAAGAACTTCTTCAAGGTAAATAAAACAGAGAGATCAAAATATCTCATCAAAGAAGAAGAACTTAGTTTTTTTTCTAGATCATAGATCTATAAGACAGAGGTCTTTCACAAAAAGAGATCATAGCATCTCATCATAAAAAGGGAGGAGAAGAACTTAATTCTCTTCAGATATAGATCCACAAAGACAAAGTCTTTCACAAAAACAGAAGAGATTGTAACATCTCCTATAAAAATAAAAACCTTGTTCTTAGAACCACGAGACAAAGTCTCTTATAAACGAGAACTTAATTCTCAGAGCACAAAATTAATCAAGAGCGCTCTGCACTCATTGGCTGGTGCTCTGCACTCATTGGCTGGCACTCTACGTCAAGCGCGCCACGTGCTCCTCACGTGTGCGCTGTTTCACAAGGAGCGCTCTGTACTCATTGGCTGGCGCTCTGCGCCAAGCGCGCCACGTGCTCCTCACGTGTACGCTGTTTCACAAGGAGCGCTATGCACTCATTGGCTGGCGCTCTGCGCCAAGCACGCCACGTGCTCCCTACATGTGCGCTATTTCACAAGGAGCGCTCTGCACTCATTGGATGGCGCTCTGCGCCAAGCGCGCCACGTGCTCCTCACGTATGCGCTATTTCACAAGGAGCGTTATGCACTCATTGGCTGGCGCTCTGCGCCACGTGCTTCTCACGTGGACGCTACTTAATAAAGAGCGCTCTGCATTCATTGACCGGCGCTCAGTGCCAAGCGCGCCACGTGCTCCTCACGTGTGCGCTATCTCACAGGAAACGCCTTAGCGCTTTAAGTCTGGCGCTCAGTGCCAAGCGCGCCACGTGCTCCTCACATGTGCGCTGAAGGAACATAAACTGTTCTTTAAATAAAGTCCCAGAGCCATAATGAGTTTCAACACTCAATAAAAGACAAAAATATTGTCAGAACCCAAACCAATGCTCAGCATTGTTAAATAAAAAAAGACTGAGCCTAATTAAATGTTCAACATTTTACTGAGTGGGCCAAGCTCAAGTTGGCCACAGATCCCTAATTCAGATTAATTGAGCCCATACGCTCATAAATCTTTTTAATTGATCTTAGTCCCAAACTTGACTACAGATCTCCCAACCAACATTGGTTCAAGGGTACATCTCTTCATACCTCTGATATATGTCGTTGTAATTCCTCAACGTTTTCAGAGAGATGGAGGATCCCAATAACCAATAACTTTTGGTGCATCCCCAAACGGTTGAACCAAAACCACACAGACTATGACGTCTTTAAACTGGACTATGATGTCCTTAAATTTTATGGACTGTAGGGTACTTAAACTCATGGACTATAATATCCTTAAACTTTATGGACCGTGAGGTCCATAAACCCATAGACTATGATGTCTTTAAACTCTACAGACTATGATGTTTCTAAACTGACATGGACTATGATGTCCTTAAACCCATTGGACCATAACGTCCCTAAACTAAAACGATAGAGTCCAAATGCTCTTTTGTTAGATATAAATGATCCTGTTAAGTAGATCTTAGTCTAAAATTAGACTAACGTATTCTTAACAAACGTTTAAGTTGATCTTAATCTCAATGAGATTAACGATCCTTAAACCCAAACCAAACCCAAATTTAAGAAAATACGGATTTGGACTAATCCACGCACTATGGGCGACAACATAAATTAGTCTCCGTATACAATCCACGGGCAACCAAAAATAAAATAAACATATACGAGACGAAGTGACCATCTGGAGAAGGAGAAATTACGCTACCGCAATGCGATAGCGTAATTAACTGCAGGGGCTTGCGCCTGCAGGGAAGAGCGTCCCCACAATAAAAAAAACCCTCACAATGAGGGGGAATCTGACGAAGTCTGCTACATCGGCCGCATCCGTCTAAACCTTCAATACATGGTGCCATAAATCAACTTGGCATCTTCGGAGAGGTGGATGGATAAAACCAAATAGCATTTACCCCAAAATTCAGGAAAGACGTCCCACGCGTTCGTCTTCCCGGTCTTCGGCGGCGAACACCAATAAATATAGCATAGATGCACTAGGGTGTTACACCTATGCCTGCATCATCATCATGGTCGCCTACGCCTCAGTCACCTCCGTCACCTCCATCCCTTCCGCCTACGCCTGCATCATCATCGTGGTCGCCTCCGTCTATACCAGCCTTCTCCTACGCCGCCACCTCCACCCCCTGAGCCCCTTTCTCCAATCCTAAATCGTTGTCGCGTCCGCGTCCTCCAATCCCGTAGTCGTCGAATTTCACCGATTTAGGTACTTTCCCTAATTTTGCTCTAGTCTTCAATTCTTCGATTTTAATTGATTTGTATGCGAATTCTTTGTCATTCATGGTTGATAGAGGTTGCGTAGGTTGTGTTGGTTTTGTGGAACTGATTGGGATAGGAATTTTGGAGTATTTGGGGTTTTGTGATTCATTTTGGGAATTTGGGTTAATTTTGAGGAATTTGGGGAAGAAGGTGATGATGTGATGGGTTTTGTTAGGTTTTGGTAATTGTTTTGTACAAGTTGGTGATGGTGGTGATGGTGAATTGGTAGTGGGTTGGCTTGACAAGTTTTGACTCAATTTAGCATTTTTCGAAAACTTAGATTTTGAAAATATGATATAGTTTTGAAATCAAGTTTTTGTTTGTGTATTTGGTATTAATTTTGAACACGTGTGTCGCACGCTGAATCATTCTAGGCAATATGTCGCACGAGTCAATTTATAGAGGGATGCTGCCAAAACTTTCTGGAATTTTGGAGTATCGAGCAAGAATCAGGAATGTGGGTGATATGAGCGCGACATCTCAATAAGCAACTCCTTCATTAACTAGAGATTTATGTTGCAAAGTAATACCATATAGTTCATAGCATCAATGAAAACTTTAATCGATATACATATAATTAATATATGTACATTCTCTAGTATAATTAATACCATCTTAAACAAGTATACTTTCAAGTACTACATCAAGAGTATTTTTTTGAAGCAACTCACTCATGTGGGTATCATCTGCTAACATCTAAATCAATAGATAATCAAAACAGAACTCAAGGATGGTGTTGATGGAAAATTTTGATTTTGTTTGATTGAGAAATGGAAAGTTTTGATTTTGGGTTTATTAGGAGAGCAAAAATTGAAAAATTAAATGATTGGTTTCTATTGTTCATATAGTTGGAACATAATCTGGATGAAAAATAAGCACAAGTTTCTCTTGATAAAATTATTTGTGCCTTTACATTTTTTCACTAAGGACATGTTTGGTTCAATGTAGGCAAGAGCTAAGAATCAAGTGTTCCGTGCATGACTTGAAACGATATAGAAGTGAGAAGTGTCTGACTACATTTTCCTGTTGAGATGTGTGTGTGTGTGTTTTTCTAGACTTGCGAATTGAAAAGATATAGAAGTGAGAAGAATTCGATATTGATACGAATCCAACACGAATCTTATAGATCAATAACACATCATTTCATTTCGCAAGACTTGATTTTTAGACTTAGAATTTCACAACAAGACATATAAAGTAAATATAGTAAACTGTTCCTTATTCTTTTATTACAGAAACTTAAAAACTTTACTACTTCATTCTTTCATTCGTCCTGCTCCGGTTTTCGGTTTACCGTCGATGGCTACGCAGGCCACTCCTTTGGCTACAGCTTCGCAGGCCACTATTCCAGGTTCTTCTGCTCCAGCTCCAGCTACTTCAGTTCCAGGTAGTACTCCAGCATCAGTTCAATAGTATTTGAGGCGCATATGTTATAACGTGGACCGGCTTCACTAGATGCGTTAGATACTTGGAGATGGAGCAACTGGATTGAGCCAGCAGTGATTTTTTATTTATATTTTTGAGATTTTTGTAGAATATTTGTATTATATTTGCGATATGTATATTTTGGATATCAGTTGTTGTATATGATGATTATGATCATGATTTTAGAGTGATTTTGTATTGTGTTTGTTTATTTTGTGTTTTTATATTTCTGTATTTCGTTATATATTATGCGTGGGATATTATTGATATATATTTGTATTTGGGTATATAATATGGTGTGTGATATATTATTGTTAAAGGGCGGACAAAAAACAGTAGGCTGTATTTTTTAAATTTTTTTTAAAAGTTTGTACCTACGGTTTCCACCGTAGGTATAATATATAATTATTTTTTTAAATAATAAAAATAATTGCCCCTACGTTAGCAACCGTAGGGGCAGTGACCTCTACGGGTTTCTCCGTAGGGGCAAATTTATAACCGTAGAGGAATTTATCTGCCCCTATGTCTTTTGCCTCTACGGATCATGTTTTTGCCCTTACGGTTGCAACCGTAGGGACAACAGTTTGCCCTTACGGGTCCAATCATAGGGGCAAGCCATATTCGTAGTGGTGTTTGTAAAATTGTCGAAATCAAAAATTGGATTGTACCCTATATAACTTTTTAAGTTGTATATGATCATATAGAGTTGTTGTATATGACCTTATACTTTCAATACAATTCTTGTAATATTTATTAAATATTAATATAATTTTATAGTTGCACTAATAGTAATTGGTTAAATGGGTCATATGTATTTATAATTGTTATAATCTCTTTACAAATCATATTGTTAGATCATGCATTGTGATGTATCACCGGCATGGAGACATAGTCTAATCTAGTGGTTTCTTAAACGAGTACTTACACTATAACTAGTATGGGATAGCTATCTTTATAACATGCTATTATGCATGGCACTGACATATTAGATGTGGTGATGCATCTCGGTCACTGAGAACGGAGATTCTCTAGGTGTGTGTCATGAGCACATATTGTGATGCATGTAGTACATGACCATTTTGAATTCTTTAGGATATGTCAATTATGAGATACAGAATTTAAATAGTCACATAACCCTTTTGACATGATGACATTGTTGTCACCAATCTGTCATTTAATAAGCTTTGATATGATGGTATTTCTTGTCATCTGGCACGAATAACAAACATGAAATATTGGGCTGCTTAAATACATTTAGGAGGATAATGAATGTCTAGATAGAATCTGACATTTTCATGTTGATGAGAATAAGTTTACTGTTCATTCCCATGAATGCGTAAAATTCCTGTCGATAAGTGTTTAGAAAAATGTTTTTGAAAATTATATTATTATAGTAATATTTATTTTCGAAATGAATTTGTGTTCATGGGGAATGAAACTTTAGGCTTGAGAAAATAGGTGAATATATCCTGCTTATTTAACAGTCTAAGGATTAGTAATTTAATGTCGGAAAGGATTACATGTAAGTTGATATTTATTGTCATCTCACATTATGGTAGAGTTTTTATGAACAGTTGATAAGATATGTGTTTGACTGTTAAATTAAAACTATCAAATAATTAATTGCGAATTAATTTAGCTGATAGTTGGCTCTTGATATGAGACTCAATTGATCCCACTTATAAGCTTTTCGGTGGAATATTTAGACACAGCCAATTTAAAGAGGAGTATTATTAATTATATAATTGTTATATTATTAATATGTGGGTTTTTACCCCCACATTGGATAACTGGGCTTGAGGTATTGTACCACAACCCTATATAAAGGGGCAATGGTTTGCCATGAAAAATAAATTATGAATTATGAAGTTTTCCTCTTAAAAAATAGGTGGATGTCTATCAATCCATGAGGATGTCTTTTCCACAAAAGTTGATGGACTTCAGTTAAAGACCTTTGCGTTTGTGGAGGCTGTCTTAAAAGTTTTTGATCGAATTACAGAAAAGGTACGTATTTAATTTTAAATAAAATTTCAATTTTTAGGAAATTGATTCATGTGTTTTGTCTATCATAATTATGCAAGGGATATCACGGAAGGCTAGGTCTTTCTAAAGAGGTTTAAAAATAAAAATTAGAAGGAAAAAAACAGGTTTATGAAATAGCTTAAATTTAACTGTACTACCCTCTACCCTTTAGCTCAAGTGTCTTTCGGCTAAATACCTTAAAGTTTTTTCTTTAAATTACAGGAACTCGAAGGGCAATTTAGCGAACAAGAACACTTATAATCGCAAGGCTTATGGAAGTTTATTGTAATATGAAAATCGTCGATGGTACATGAGCAATGCTTCACTTGCCTACACAGTTGGAGATTTTTACAAAGTTATCGTGCCAAAATGCAAGAGATCTTAATTTGAAAAGGCATATGGGATTATGATTCAAGATACTACTCCTTAAATATACAGAATATGCCCTTAATTATTCCAAAACTTTCCGTTCGGCTACACGAATGGTTCAGCCAAAATCACATTCATAAAACAGAGAAGACACACAAGCCATAATGCAATGTTTTTGGCAGCCATCATCTCATCATATAGTTGAACTTTGCCTGAAGATTGTGCTGGCCCCTTCAATTTCCTGCAGGATCCACGAAATGTGTTCAGAGACCATGCAATAATCTTTTGAAATTAATGTTTAATTTAGGCTAAATTCAACTTTCACGCGATTAATACAATGAACTAATTTAATTACAAATAAGTATCATGAACCATCATCCCCCGGTTGCAACTAAATATCATCAACTTTTCTTTCGTCTGCCAAGACATCAATATTTGACTTATTTCCTCCATTTTACCCTTAATGCACTCAAACTCAACTCTAAACAACTCAAATTATTATTCTAATTTGACTCTAAACGGTTTTGTGCCGCGGCTAGCTTAATCATAATCTTATTATAATACCTGCTTCTGCTTCCACTGTTGTTGTCGGAGTTGCTGCTGCTGAACTCCTCGCTCCACCGTTCACCGACTCCAACACGGGCTTTGGCGAATCCCTTGCGCCGGTGCCGGCAGAGTTTGCATTTCTCTTCTTACGACCCAAAACTCTATAAATTCTTCGGATGAACTTATTCAACAGTTGGACTCCTCTTACATCCATGCTCTTGCTCCTCAACACCCTTATCTTCGCTTTCTTCACAGTATCCTTCTTCTCCTCATCCTCCTCTTCGTCCAACTTACAAACTTCTTTGGTCTCTTCCAACGGAGTAATTATTTTCGGAGACTCGACTATATCTTTCAGAGACAGCTCGTACACGGGCTCGGGCATGCCTCGGACCAATTCAAGCATTTCTTGCCGATACTTGGATATTATTTCCGCCTGAGAATTATGGTCTCTATCGAAGTACCGCGTCCATGCGCCTACAAACTTTGCGTCTCTCGGATTGCCGAATGAGTTGTTTTGATCTCTGATCTTCCGAGCCCACGCGTCGTAATCCATTTTATCGGATGGATTGCGATTTTTGTTCGTGAAGGTGAGCATTGTGGTGTTTTGTAGAGGAGAAATCTTCTCTAGAGATCTCTCTCTCTCTCTCTCTCTCTCTGTCTCTTTTGTGTTTCAACAGCCAAAGTTTGATATTTAATGTGTCAAGAACAGCTGGGCTCACGTTTATGGCTTGTGAATTAACATTTTTTGATTCATTGCGTGCGTGCAAAAGTCGTTGGCTTTCTAGATGAGTGCATGCATTAAGTCTTGTTGCGTGTTAATTTGTTATATTTTTTCTTCTTCTGATTTCATTTATTAATTTTGTTTACTTTTTCCTTTTTCCATGACAAGATCAACTTTAGATATATCATTTGTAAGTCTAATAAAGTACCTTTTGTGCCTAGATTTTCTAATTCTCTTGTCAATTGGAAAAAAAATCATATGGAAGCTATCTATAAAACCTTTTATAAAAAGAATACGAAATCGTACACGTGGCAGATTGGATGTGAATGAAGAAAAGAAGATATGTTCTCATACTCAATCTGCCACGTGTACGGTTTCACCTCCTTCCTATAAAAAGTTTTATAAATAGGTTCCATAAGATTTTTTCCCTTGCCAATTCTCCATATGGACCAAATTTAATTAATTTTGCTGGAAACTTGAATAACTTTAACTACTTGATGTTTTTGAGGGGGAAAAATTGGGTACCCTTTATTTATTATTTTACAATAAATTAGGGGCCATTTATTTATTATTTTAACAACATAACTATTAGAGATAAAGATAAAATATTAATAGAGTATTTAATTCTTTTTCCACTTGCTGTCTACGGTTTAATTTCTAGCTTTGAACCTTAAGTAGTGGTTTCTCAATTATTGTCATCGGTATTTTGCTTTTGAAGTTAAAATAAAATTTGACTGTAATCCAATTGTTTATGGCTGGTATTTAATTAGATATGTTTAAAACCAATTATTGTAAGCACTGAATGAAGCCCCCGGGGACATTACGTTATATATATATATATATATAAAAGTGAATTCTTAGAAAATATTCTAGATACATAGAAGTTGAAAATGATCATATAGTGCCATTTTGGTCATTACTCATTATAACCTGCCCTTGAATTAGCAATCAAGGGTTAGAAAATATTAATTACCATGAGGATTAGTCTAACATAATCCTAAAACTAATCCATATTTATCTTTTGTGATCTACCTTTTCCCATTTGCCTAAAATGGAGGATGTTGTTGATCGATATCGAGTTAAAAAATGAAATAAAATAATATTATTCACTAAGAGTGGTGGATCGATTGTGGCAATTGTTAGGGTGAAATATAGTAATTGAGTCAAAGATTGAAAGATAGCAAGATTAAAGTCAAATTAATTAAGATTGGGACAAATTAAATATGTAGCAATTTAGGTCAAATTTATGTTGGACAGAGTCTAAAAAAGTGGACATTACACAAAGGAAGTCAAGGATAGATATATGTGTTAAAATTCATTTAAATGAAAGCAACTTTGGGTGAATATAAAAAAAATAAACAAAATATTAAGATGAAATTTATCCATAAATTAGACCAGTTAGATATGAAAGAAGTTCGCATGTTTGGTTGCAACACTAAAAAAATATGGATACATAGGATAACTAGAAATGCATTAAATTGCTCCATATAAGGGCACATTTGAATATCGGGAAAGTACTATTGGTATCATAAGAGAGGCCCGAAAAATTTGTAGTTGTTTCGTATGTTTGCCCGCATTATGCTTAAAGAAAAAAGCCATCTAAGAAGTAACTCTATTTTTACTTATTTCATGAACAAAACAAACAGGAAAAACTTCCTTGCCGTGATAATTATTTGTTTTCTAAGAAATAGATAGGAAGTAATAAAAAAAATTCTAAAAAAAGTTTTGTACTGTATATGCTTTTAGGAAATTTGTTTTTAGGCCTAATTTCTTAATTGATTTATTTTTAACCCAAAAGCTTCCAAAATTATGGAAAAATTCAAAAGTATATTATTGAATTTTTCTAACTGAATTTTTCAAGAACCAGACCTCGATTTGTATAACTAATAATAAGCTTTTAAGCTTTCATAATAAATGTGTTATGATTTGATAAAAGTAAATAATATTATAGTTGAATAAATAAAGTTACTAAAGTAAGAATGTGCATGGATTGAGAAAGGGTAAATCTAGTGTTTTTAAAAGAGCAATACTCTTCCTATCCGCAATTTGTCTGTCCAAAAGTACCCAACAGACAAAACGATAGGACCCACAACATCTAGATAATAGTGTCAAACAGACGGGTTCATGGTTTTTGTCATTTTGGTAAAATTTTGGATAGACAGATTATGGTAGAAAATGTATTTTTGTTTTTAAAATGCATGACAGTGCTTTGAACTCATGTGAACACTAAAATCAATTTGCTTTTTTCTTCTTCCTGGAGCAACTTCCGTGCGGTGATCGAGAGAGATATCACATGAAATACAACAACATCATTAGAAACTTCTATTCATCAAGTCTTTTATCTCAAATAGTAAATATTTAGTGTTTCTTTTTTGGGTTCGGATCAGGGTAGGGTGTTGGATCAAAAAATTTATCCACAAATCTGGACAGTTCAAAATTAACCGCTTCTTTCTTAAAGAAGCGGTTAAAATCTACCGGTTGTTATTTAATTGCTACTTAAAGTAGCGGTTAATATCAACGTTGGATAAAAAATTATACAACAAATCAGAACCATTTATAGTTAATAGCTACTTTAAGTAGCGGTTAAATCTAACGATTTTTATTTAACATATACTTAAAGTAGCGCTTTATAGTTAATCTATACATCATCGTTGGATAAAAAATTATACAACAAATCAGAACCGTTTATACTTACCCATAACTTTAATTATCGGTTAAATTTAACGGTTTTTATTTAAGCTATATTTAAAGGTTAAAATCAAAAGTTAATTTATCCAACAAATCTGAACCATTTAGAGTTAACGGCTACTTAAGGCAGCGGTTAAATCTAATGGTTGTTATTTAATCTCTACTTAAATTAATTTTTAAAATCAAAAGCTAACCGTTGGTTAAGTAATATTTTTTCAAGCGATTACGGAATATATCACCTCTCGACTTTTGAACCCTATTTTCCGCCACAGGACGTCCATGTCTTCCTCAACGAGCTTTTTTGAAATGGTTATGGTATATTTTTTTATTCCTACGTATACATACATTATCATATCTATTAATTTAGCATATGAGTGGACTATCTGAATCAAAAGAAAAAAGGATAGCAGTGGAAACAGACAAAAAAAAAATAGAACCAATTGATTTATGTAATAAAATCGATCCAAGAAACAACAGAATACCTAGCAACAATATCAATTCAAATCACATTAAAAAACGCCCAATTTACATTTGAAAACCCTAACAAAAAGCCCTAAATAAATAACAAAAGCTACAATAATTAAATTAACTAATTTACCTTATGAAATCAATCCAAGAATTAATAGAATACCTAGTAAGAATTGCAGTTCAAAATCATTATAAAAATCGCCCAATTTCGATCTCAAAACCCTAAACCACTGAAACTGTTGGGCTGATTTCCTCTTTTATATAATATGAACCACTGCTTTAACTAGCAGTTAAATATTTTAACCTATTTTTTAAGTAGCGGTTAAATCTGAACCATTTATTTTTAACCGGTGCTTACAAAATAAAGATTAAAATAAATGGTTGAGATTTGTTGGGCAGATTAATTCATCTACTCTCCCGTTCTTTTTTTTTTGAGAGAGAGTTGTATACAGGGGTAAAAGATTTGGCAAATGCATGCACACGTGCCCAAGAAAATCCACAACCTCTCCTACTTTATTCTCTTAAAAGAAAAATATCTTCTTATAGTTTGATCATTGTTTCACACTGCTCACGCGCTAATACTTTATCTCATAGCATTAATTATAACTTAATAGTACCACAATCAAATTTGCCCAAGATGAAGATTGGTATTCCAAGACAAATATATCATAGAAATTATTTATTATATGCCGGAGGAGGAAGGAATAAATAGAGAATTTTGGGCATCCATTATGCAGCTTGGTGAGTTCCATGTATTCTTATTTCTTTATCTCTTTTGACCGGACATATATGGCCAGCACACTAAAACATTTCTCAATATATCATGCATACAAGTTGTAAATAATTGTTGTAAAGCATAGAATATTAGGAAAAAGATAATTCTAGAATCGTATAATATTTATTGTTTATTGCTACTAATCACCCATACATTTAATGATCACCCTTGCATGCTCGCCTGATGCGATGCACCGCATTGTGTATGAGGCTACTCACTTTTTATATGCTATCTGTGTTTTAATGGTTTTTATTTTATTTCATATGGTTCTCCTAAAACATTAGTATATCGAAAAACACTCTCTAAAACTTTATATTTTTATATACATCTCCTAAAATTTCTCCATTAACTAAAAACACATCTTTCCTTAAGTTAATTAGGATTAATATGATGAATTATGAGATAAAAATTCTTATATACCATCAAACCCTCATCTATTTATTTTCATGCAAAATCCAGCGGTCTTACTCTTCCAAACTCTCATCTTTCTGTCTCTCTCCTTTTCCCTCCATGCAAAATCCATTTTACTCTTCTGGATTCTACAATTCAAAATCCACATTTTCTCGTTCAATTCTCTACAACGTTATTTAATAATCTCTATCTCCCTCCCTTCCCTTTTCTCTCTCTTTCTTTTCTTCCCGAGGCATAACCCATTTTACTCTATTTCTTAGTTTTCTTAATGCAAAACCTATATTCTATCCTGTTTGGGAAATCGATCTCCCGAACCATCGAGAACACAAGATAGATAAATACAAAATAACACGAAGAAGAAATACCATATGGGATTTAACATGGTCCAACCATCTCGGCCTACATCTACGGGGCTAAATACGAGGATTTCATTAACACTCCAGAAGGTTTACAAAGAGCTCACACAACTCTACGATCTCCCTCTCATCTCCATTCTTGCTCTCACACCACAAAAGAGGGGGCACAAACACAAATCCTCACAACAATTGCATCATAAAAACCAACCTATCTCTTCTCCAAAAAAGATATATATACCACTAAACCTTAACATTTATTTGGTAGCCCACATCAATAGATGACCCGGTCTAAATGGCTCATAAACGCATATGAATACGAGACATAATCCCAACAATCTTCACCTTAGCTCGAATTTGTAGCCCACTTCTTGTCCTCATAATCCGCTTCAAATGATACACTGGCACATGCACCATGCTCCACCAACCGGGAACAACTCATACCGTCATCACTGTCTCCAACACGAGTAACATGATCAACTCAATCTACCCTGCACGAATAACCTCCGATCTCTCACGAGCGCTCACGATCACTACACCGTACTCTCCCTCCAAGCACTCATGATCATTACACCGCACTCTACACTGTACTCTCCTTAATAGCAACAAGACCAGGTAACATGTCGTGCACCGGATTCTCATGACCATCTTACTGCTCCACGTTGCTCCAACCTCCTGGACCCAATACCAAGATACCACCGATGACTTACGCACCATGTACCAACCATGTATGAACGCGCCATGTATCTATGAACGACAAGGACCACATCTCATCGCACATGATGGTGCCCCCATCGACTCCGAATCAATCTCTTATCTACCTGATCGCCATCAATCACGACCGTCATCAAAATTGTACTAAATTATGCCAGATAAGCTTTCAACTAATGGAATTTGACAGAGCGTATACCACCATTGCGTCCGGAACGCCCAGAAAACATAGGGATCAATATTTGGATCGCCAAAATCAAAGATCAATTGCTCGTTCCAACCTCAAACTAATTTCAGCCTTCCATTTTCCAGCATTAACCAGATCTGTTTTCAGCCACAGAAATCCTTATTTGCTGGTTTTTCCTCTGCAGCAGATCCCAAGAAATATTTCCTTCTCTTACCCACGGGAACGCAGCCGAGAACCCTCACGTGCTCGTGGTGTGGCCCAAGACACCTGCACTGCACGTGATCACTTTGAAAAATCCCTTGCTTCTTTCTTTTGCTGCTAGCACCGCCATGGCCAAAGAGAGAACCCAATATCTAGGACAAGATCGCAACCGACCGTCCTATGGATCGCTGTCGTTTGAGCCAACCACCTTGCTGCGACCAACAACCGTGCCATCCCGGCGCTGCTTACGCCTGTTGGATATTATGGGTGTTTTATGTAAAATTATTGGGCGAAGTTTCAAACTATTTATTATATGTTATCTATTTTGAATAATAATAAAAGAGTCAAGTAGTCCAGTTGGTTTGTATGTGTTTAGCCACATAAGAGGTCAGCGGTTCAAATCTTGTCGTGTTGGGATAAAAAATTATACCCTATTGAGCAAAAGTCAAAATGTAAGTCAAAATCAAACCGCAAACAAGTGAGCCTAAATCCGAACCCAACTGAAGTGGGCCCAAACCCGATTCAAACCAAGTCCAAGCTCAAGCATAGGGCCAGCCTTATGCCAAGAGAAGAAAGGAAATAAAAATGTTATAAGTAGTGTGAAATGTAAAAGAAATATGCAAAAAGTTAATTTTTTTAAAGCCCAAGGGCTAGAATGTTAAATTTAAGGGATATTTAAACCCAACCAAACAAGAAATGAGAAGAATTTTCATTCACTCAATCTTTTAGGGTTTTGAGCCTCCACACAAGAGGCAATTTTTCTTCTTCCTTAGAGACACTACTATAAATAGGACCATTGTCCCTACGACTATATTCGTAAGTCAAAATCAAACCGCAAACAAGTGAGTCTAAATCCTAACCTAAGTGAAATGGACCCAAAGCCGACCCAAGCCAAGTCCAAGCTCAAGCATAGGGCCAACCTTATGCCAAGAGAAGAAAGGAAATAAAAATGTTATAAGTAGTGTGAAATGTAAAAGAAATACGCAAAAAGTTAATTTTTTTAAAGCCCAAGGGCTAGAATGTTAAATTTAAGGGATATTTAAACCCAACCAAACAATAAATGAGAAGATTTTTCATTCACTCAATCTTTTAGGGTTTTGAGCCTCCACACAAGAGGTAAGTTTTCTTCTTCCTTAGAGACGCTACTATAAATAGGACCATTGCCCCTACGGCTATATTCGTAGGGGCAAAAAAATACACCGTAGGTGCACACGCCGCTGGTGCAAGTCTTAGCCTTAAATATGCCCCTACGGAGTAATAATTACCTCTACAGCTTAATGCATAGGTCCATATGTCCCTACGGATTACACCGTAGGAACAAAATATTTATTTAATTTATCGGTTTATAAAATAAAATAATTGTCCCTTCTGATAACTCCGTAGGGACAAATACATGCTCCTTCAGCTTAATGCGTAGGTCCATATTTATGTATCTACGAATAAATGTGTAGGGATAAATGTGTAGGGGCAAAATATCAGTCCCTACGGATAAATCTGGAGGGGTAAAGTTTATGCCCCTACGGATTAATCCGTAGGGACAAGGCTAACACCTGTTACTGAGTCTATAAGGACAAAATATCAGGTATCCTGATATTTTGTCCTTACGGTTAAATTTGTAGGGGCAAAGTTGGACCCTATGGATTAAACGGTAGGTGCAATGTTTGTCCATACAGATTAATCCCTACCCGTAGGGACATATTATCAGGGTTTTTTTTTAAAAAAAGGGTTGTCTGTTTTTTTCTCGCCCTGTGAACAATTGTCACGCCCCGCTTCCAGTGTACGGCAAAGGGGACGCAACGAGATCCGCTACGTATATACTCAGAAGTATATACGCTAAGCGTATCTAAGCAATATAAAATAAATACACAAGAGACAAGAAATAAAAAAGAACAGCAACTTTTATTTATTAATATTCTTTGTACAATACATGAAAGGAAATACAACTGAAATAAAAAGATACCTAAACAGTGGCATAACAGAAAACGAAAAGTGTACAATGAAACTAAAGTGCAGGGTCTTCAGGAAACTGCTCCAAGTCTTCTTGCGATGGCTCGATCTCCGTCGGGTCCAAAACACCTGACGACATTCAAAGAAGAAAGAAACAAAATGTCGTCAGCGAACATGTCGCTCGGTAAGTCCCAAAGGTAAGAGGAAAGTAGAAAAGAAAGAATAAGAAGATATCTTTTAAAGGGTATACTATTGTTGTAATGTTATGTCAACGCTGTTGTTTATAGCTTGGTACAGAAGGATGGCAGTGTATACGAGGGGAGTCTCTATATGCCAGAGACTAGGGGCACGTATAGTATAAGGAACCGTTTATACCACGGTACAACAACAACTGGATTCATGTTAGGTGTATTAAATCTGACCACCTCGTGCCTCCTTTAACACCTTCCGTACTAATCTACCACTTAAACCCCGTGATGTCTTGTTTGTAGTGTTATCTGGTAAAATTGTATTGATTGTATGATTGATTGACCGACCGACCGACCGAAACCATGATATCAGGAAACGGTTATAACCGTAGAGTCATGTAAATGGAATACTGAGAATCATGTAAAAAGAATATATATCCATGGTTCGGTTCAGCCAAATTGTATAAATTGATAATTGTATTCATGGATTCATGTGTTCATATTGAATTAGAAACTTGTAGATTATAGATTGACTTGAATCATATTCAAGTCGGATTAATCAGACTCAAACCCGAGTCAGAAAATCAGAAATTTGAATCGAAGTCTTATAATTGCTAGGGTCCTTAGGGTAATTTATAAAACTTTAGGGGGTTTTATGTAAAAATGCTTTTTATACTTTTCAAAATACGCCTCAAGTATTTATTATTCGTCTTTAGGGTTGTAATGAGGGTGGATTTTATGTTGTGACATTTCTAGTGAAATATCCTAGTTTTATAAATAATGGTATTTATCTGTATTATTGATTATTTGAAGTTCATGGTATTTTAGTGTAAAATATATTCTTGTGATTTTTAGGAAAAGGTGGAAAATTTATATTATAATAAAATAGATATTTAAATGATAAATATACATATGTTTATACAAAAATAATTTTAATAAATATTTTATATTCAAAATAAATCTCATTTTCTTAAGATGTCGTATTTTAAACATTTCGAGACTGAATGCTCCTTGCGGAGGTCTGAATCTCGCACTACTAGGCCCGAGGGTGCACGATAAACCGTACTATCCCTAATGGATTCCCCAAAGGTGGGTTGTAGCGGCGCTTTGCAAAGATTGTAAAATATTAATCCATTAGAAAATGGTTTTTATAAAGTAAAAGGTATTTATTTGCAAAGGTGTAAATTTCCGTATTTTAGATTTTAGGGTTTCCTAAGCCAACTATCCTATTTCTAAATGGTCTAAACGACAAGTCGTTAAAAACCTCAAATCGCATCTTCACCGCCAATTGTGGCCAGGTGTACAAATGAGGAAATGAGGGATCCGCTCACGAATCGTGAGACGGGCCTTTTAAAGTTACCTTTGCTCACTTGCCTAGCCTAGACACCACAAAATCAGGTTTAGATAAACGATCGATGTCCACAACTTATCGTATTTTCCTAATACGAGGTATTTATTTAAAAGTGTATCAAATCTAAAACTTTTAAGATTGGTTTTATTAAGAATATGGTATTTTAATGAAAGTTTCGTTTTATCGTATTCTATGTTTTGATGATATCGTTTAGGGTTGTATTTGCGTATGTGTGGAGGTAGGTCATTACCTCGTGCTCTACTTTAAATGTATAGCAAAGTTAAGGGGTTAAATGTGAAATTGAAACATGATGGTATTACAGTGAAAAAATACGATATCTTGGAAAGGCTATTATTTCATGTGAGAAAACTTGTTCAAATTGATTTTTAAAAGTTTAATAGTCAAGATTAAGATGTTTAGGCATGAACGTATTGGTTAGAAGTGAAATTTTATAGAAAACCGAGTCGGAAATCGGATTTGTTCCGATTCCGTCGGGTTTCGTAATTTCGTATTTTAGAGAAATAGAAAGGGGGATAGAATGGGACTTACGGGTTTCAATCTATACTCAGGAGTGTAGGGGAACTAAAGAAGTTGCCGAGGCGTTGCTTCGTCGCCGGTTGTTTCTAAAAACGTCGCCGGAATTCCCGCCGGAATTTCGTCGGAGCTTCGCCGCGAACTTGTTTTCAAAGTACACACTTCTTAGAAAATTTTGAGAGTGTAAGCCTAGGGTTTTGGGATGAGAGGGTAGAGGGTAGGGGGTGTATTTATAGGATAGTCTAGGGTAGGGTAGGTGAAAGGTTTTTATTTAAAAAAAATTGTAAAAATTATAGAAAAAGTAATAAAAATGGAGTGAATGAGGTATAATTGCGTTTCTGGAACCGGTCCAGACAGTTAGAGTATACAGGGGTGTAAAGAAGACGAAGAGCCCCAACTTTCGTGTTGGGGACTCGGCCGTCCGGCCGGCGGCGCCGGACCGAGTCGGCCGGTCCGCCGGCCGACTCGGCCGAGTCAGGGCGTGGGTAGGTGGGGGGTCTCCGGGTTAAGGCTCTGGTATTTTTAGATTTTCAGGTACAGTTCAACTTTTGGGAGTTATGGCCTGTGGACTGTTGGGCTTCCAAGAAATTTAAAACAAAAATAATATAAAAATAATGTGGGGCAGGGGATTTGAACTCCGGTGGCTTGGTTCAGCAGTGCAAGGTGTTACCAATGAGCTACAAGCTCCTTTTTGTAATTATTGTGGGAAAATAAATACTTAAAGTGGTAACAACAACATTAAATACCCCAAGTATACATCAAATTTAAATCAATTTTATGTATACAAAAATTGGAGTTGTTACAATCTACTCTCCTTATAAAAATTTCGTCCTCGAAATTTACAACTTTTATTTGAGGACTAGTTTACAAAGAGGTGAGGATATTTTGCACGTATTTCATCTTCCCTTTCCTAAGTGGATTCTCCTGGAGTGTCTTTCCTCCACATTACCTGGACCAAGTTAACTTCCTTGTTCTGAAGTGTCTTCACTTTCCTGTTCAGGATCTCCACAGGCTGTTGCTCACAAGACAAGTCGGGCTGTATAGTGAGCCCGAAATGATCAAGAACATGGCTGGGGTCACTCACATACTTTCTGAGTTGGGATATGTGGAACACGTTATGCACTCCTTCCAATGAGGGTGGAAGCGCTAAGCTGTATGCCACTTCACCGACTCGTTCGAGTATGTCGAACGGTCCAATGTATCTCAGACTTAATTTACCTCGTCTTCCAAATCGGATCACTCCGCGGTTCGGAGATATCTTCAAGAATACATGGTCTCCTGGCTGGAACTCCAAGTGTCGTCTCTTTGCATCAGCCCAGTGTTTCTGTCGATCTTGGGAAATGCGCATTCTTTCCCAGATAGTACGAACCACATCAACGGTCGCTACTATCATCTCTGGTCTAAGAAGTTCCCTATCTCCGATGTCGTCCCAACTTAATAGTGATCGACACTTCCTTCCATACAATGCTGCAAAAGGTACCATTCCTATGCTTGCTTGGTAGCTATTATTGTACGCGAACTCCACAAGATGCAGGTGATCTTCCCACGATCCTTTGAAGTCTAGCATACACGCTCTGAGCATATCCTCCAAGATCTGAATAGTTCGTTCCGACTGACCATCTGTTTGTGGATGATAAGCCGTGCTGAAATTCAGACTTGTTCCCAAGCTTGCTTGCAGAATCTTCAAAAATTGCGATCGAAACCTGGTGTCACGATCGAAGACAATGCAGACCGGTACTCCATGAAGTCTCACAATTTCCTGTATGAGTTCATGGGTATCAGAGATAGTACATTATGAAGAGTTTAAATCTTAAATAGATTATTACCTCCATATACTTCTTTGCTAGTGTCTTAGTTGATTGGCCAACACGAAATGGGATGAAGTGAGCCGACTTTGTGAGTCGATCCACAATGACCCATATGGCATCGTTACCCTTTGTATTGCGAGGAAGAGCAGTCACAAAGTCCATCGTGATGTGCTGCCACTTCCATTCTGGGATTGGTAACGGTTGTAGTAGTCCGGCTGTCCTGTGATATTCAGCCTTTACTTGCCGACACACCAAGCATTTTGCGACACTTCTGGCTACTTCACGCTTCATTCCATGCCACCAATAATTCTGACGTAGATCTTTATACATTTTGGTACCTCCAGGATGTACTGAGTAGGGAGAGCTGTGAGCTTCTTTCATTAACTCTTCTCGAATAGGACCTTTTGGTACACACAATCTGCTGCCGTATCTCAAAGATCCGTCTTCATGGATGATGAAGTCTGTTCTGAGTCCATTCTCCACTTGTTCTCTGATCCTTTGCAACTTAGCATCACTTGCTTGAGCTGCTTTGATCTGATTGACAATGGTTGATTGAACTTATAGATTCATCAAACTTGAAGCATTACCTAGCATGATTACTTCAATCTTCATCTGATGCAAGTCTTGCTGAAGCTTCCACTGAGCGGTGAGATTCATCGATAATGGTTGGCGACTAAGAGCATCAGGTACTACGTTCACCTTCCCTGGGTGATATTGCAAGTTGATGTCAAAGTCCGTCATGAGTTCTAACCATCTTCTCTGCCGCATATTCAACTCCTTCTGAGTAAACACGTACTTCAGACTTTTATGATCTGTGTAGATGTTCACTCGTTCACCAAGTAAATAATGGCGCCAAATCTTGAGAGCAAAGATGACGGCTGCCAACTCCAGGTCATGCGTCGGATAATTGCGCTCATGAGTCTTCAGTTGTCTTGAAGCATAAGACACAACCTTACCGTACTGGTGTAGAACACATCCTAATCCCTTACCGGATGCATCACAATGCACTTCGAATCCTCCAGATTGATCTGGTATTACGAGAATAGATGCAGATGTCAATCTTGACTTGAGTTCTACGAAAGCTTGTTCGCATGCTTCTGACCACACAAATTCTTCATCTTTTCGTGTGAGCTTGGTCAGGGGTGTTGCTATCTTTGAGAATCCTTCAATGAACCTTCTGTAATATCCAGCTAAACCCAAGAAACTCCGAATGTCCTTCACTGACTTTGGTGTAGGCCATTCGCTAACTGCTGAAACTTTGGCTGGATCCACAGAAATTCCTTCTCCTGATACGATATGTCCAAGAAAACCAACTTGATTTAGCCAAAACTCGCACTTGCTGTACTTGGAATAAAGCTTATGTTGTCGAAGAGTTTCCAGGACAATTCGTAGATGCTTTGTATGCTCTTTCCGACTCTTAGAATATACCAGGATGTTGTCGATGAAGATTACAACAAACCTGTCTAAATACTCCCGGAAAACTTGATTCATTAGGTTCATGAATATTGCTGGTGCATTGGTCACTCCAAATGGCATCACTAGAAATTCGTAATGTCCATAGCGAGTTCTGAAAGCTATTTTGTGAATATCAGCTTCCTTGACCTTCACTTAATGATAACCTGAATGAAGATCCAATTTAGAGAAAACACAAGATCCACTTAGCTGATCGAATAAATCATCGATGCGCGGGAGTGGATACTTGTTCTTTATAGTGACTTCGTTCAAGGCCCTATAATCGATGCACATTCTGTATGAACCTTCCTTCTTCTTCACCAGTAGTACAGGTGCTCCCCAACTTGAAGTGCTGGGACGAATCCATCCTTTCACCAATAATTCGTCCAACTGTGTTCGGACTTCCTTCAAACCTTCCGGACTCAGTCTATAAGGTGCTTTGATTACCGGTGGGCTCCTGGTACTAAATCAATACTGAATTCAAGAGCTCGATCGGGAGGCAAACCTGATATATCGTCAGGAAATACATCGTCGAACTCTCGAACTACCTGTGGTCTTAATTCTTCTTCTGCTTGGGCTGCTGCAACTACTGCTTCCCTTGGCTTCGCTTTGTAGGTACTTGGCTCCAGGGTACGGTCTCCGCTCTTGAAATAGAAGACCGGATGGTCTGGAATCTCGAATACTACCCTCCTTTGACGACAGTCGATGGTAGCATAAAAAGTTCCAAGCCAATCCATTCCTAGAACCACATCGAAGTTCGGTATGTCCAGTACTTTGAAGTCAGCATAAAACTTTCGGCTGCAGACGACGACTGGACACAAGCTGTATCCCATAGTTTCCTTTAGAACGCTATTTCCGGAACTGACATTCCAGCTGGATATAAGAGGTGAGACTGGAATCGCATGGGTTCGGACGAACCGTTGCGACATAAAGCAGTGGGATGCTCCAGTATCAAACAGTGCAAGTGCAGGTAGTGAGGCTACTAGAATTGTACCTAAGGTATATGGGATATGTTTTAGGTATAGGGAAAGTGTGTAGATAACCAAGACTAAAATATAAGTTTGAGAAGGAAAGTTTACCAGTAATGACTTGGCCAGTGGCCTCATCTTCTTCCACAGACATCGTGAAAGCCTGGCGCTTTGGTACATTCCTCCTGGCCTGAGGAGCATTCCTCGGAACGTTCCTTTGAGCTTGATAGAACTGACGAGGAGGTGGTGCAGCTTGTGGTCCTCTAGGTGGTGCAGGTAGTGCAAGTCTTGGAGCAGGGGCTTGGATGGATGGACGCTGTAGATAATTGTTTGCTGGCCTGGGTGCAGCAATTGGATTTTATTTATAGGGACAAGCCCCAATACCATGAGTAGCTGAGCCGCAGATCAACCAAAGGTTGTTAGCACACCGACAATCTCTCGCCAAATGCGCATTTCTCTTGCAGTAGTTACAAAAGGCTGGGCTGAGCCTGTTGATTGGTGCTCCAGGACGTCTTGGCACGAAAGGTGGTCTGGACGAGGCTCCACCTGCCATCTGGTTGGCAGGGCGCTTGACTCCTGCAGACTGAGGTCTGCCCCTTGCTTTTATCACTGCCTCATAACTGCGGGCAGCTTCCAGAGCATCCTCATGAGTCAAAAATTTTCCTATGGCTAGAGCAGCCTGAATTTCCGTGTCCAGTCCTTGTTGAAAGCGACGGGCTCTGATCTCGTCCGTCGGTATCAAGTGTGCCGCGAATCTATTTAAGGATAGTGTTAGCAGTGTAGTATGTGATTTTTAGAAATTAAACTATTGCGACACATCTTACCGGCTTAACAAGGTGAATTCAGGGTCGTATTCATCTACTGATTTGTCCCACATCGATCCTTGCTGTAGATGAATGAACTACTGTTCCATGGCAAACCTGGCAGTCACAGGGAAGTATTTTGCGTCGAACTTCTCGCGAAAAGTCTTCCATTCAATAGGCTGTGCAAGACGGCTTTCTTCCGCCTTCCACCAGTTGCGAGCATTGTTTGTGAGCTGTAGTTTAGCCACACGGACCCAAGCTATGTCTGGCACTTGTGCTGCGGCTAGATCATCCTCGATACTTTGAGCCCATTCCTCAGCTTCCAGTGGGCTCCCCTTTCCTGAGAACTGCTTCGGATGTAAAGCCCTGAATTGCTTTACTCCAGGAGCATCAGTCTCGGGACGGTTCAAGAGTTGTTGCTGTCCCTCGAGAAGGCTGTGGATTGCCTCAAGTAGCACTGTCTGCTTGGTAGGTGGCGCAGGAACAGCTGGTGTGAGAGGTAGTGCTGGAGGTGTGTTGTTGACATTGGTGCTGGTGTTGTTCGGAGAATCCATAACCCTAAAGAAAAATTTGGGTTAGGACAGATTCAAATACATGAAATGATAAGATTCAAGGAATATGAAATTGCAAGATTCAAGGAACATGAATTGTAAAGAATGTTTTAGTTGCTGGTTCTTGTGTTATATTGCTTAGGTTGTTCACGCAGAACAGAATTGCATGATAGAGTTTCATACAGCTCTGACCTGCATGGGCCACCAACAAAACCTGTCACGTCCCGCTTCCCAGTGTACGGCAAAGGGGACGCGACGAGGTCCGCTACGTATATACTCAGAAGTACATACGCTAAGCGTATCTAAGCAATATAAAATAAATACACAAGAGACAAGAAATAAAAAAGAACATTAACTTTTATTTATTAACATTCTTTGTACAATACATGAATGGAAATACAACTGAAATAAAAAGATGCCTAAACAGTGGCATAACAGGAAACGAAAAGTATAGAAAGGAAAAGTGTACAATGAAACTAAAGTGCAGGGTCTTCAGAAAACTGCTCCAAGTCTTCTTGCGATGGCTCGATCTCCGCCGGGTCCAAAACACCTGAAGACATTCAAAGAAGAAAGAAACAGAATGTCGTCAGCGAACAGGTCGCTCGGTAAGTCCCAAAGGTAAGAGGAAAGTAGAAAAGAAAGAATAAGAAGATATCTTTTAAAGGGTATACTATTGTTGTAATGTTATGTCAACGCTGTTATTTGTAGCTTGGTACAGAAGGATGCCAGTGTATACGAGGGGAGTCTCTATATGCCAGAGACTAGGGGCACGTATAGTACAAGGAACCGTTTATGCCACAGTACAACAACAACTGGATTCATGTTAGGTGTATTAAATCTGACCACCTCGTGCCACCTTTAACACCTTCCGTACCAATCTATCCCTTAAACCCCGCAATGTCTTGTTTGTAGTATTATCTGGTAAAATTGTATTGATTGTATGATTGACTGACCGACTGACCGAAACCATGATATCAGGAAACGGTTATAACCATAGAGTCATGTAATTGGAATACTGAGAATCATGTAAAAGGAATATATATCCATGGTTCGGTTCAGTCAAATTGTATAAATTGATAATTGTATTCATGGATTCATGTGTTCATATTGAATTGGAAACTTGTAGATTATAGATTGACTTGAATCATATTCAAGTCGGATTAATCAGACTCAAGCCCGAGTCAGACAATCAGAAATGTGAATCGAAGTCTTATAATTGCTAGGGTCCTTAGGGTAATTTATAAAACTTGAGGGGGTTTTATGTAAAAATACTTTTTATACTTTTCAAAATATGCCTCAAGTATTTATTATTCATCTTTAGGGTTGTAATGTGGGTGGATTTTATGTTGTCACATTTCTAGTGAAATATCCTAGTTTTATAAATAATGGTATTTATCTGTATTATTGATTATTTGAAGTTCATGGTATTTTAGTGTAAAATATATTCTTGTGATTTTTAGGAAAAGGTGGAAAATTTATATTATAATAAAATAGATATTTAAATGATAAATATACATATGTTTATACAAAAATAATTTTAATAAATATTTTATATTAAAAAAAAATCTCATTTTCTTAAGATGTCGTATTTTAAACCTTTCGAGACCAAATACTCCTTTTGGAGGTCTGAATCTCGCACTACTAGGCCCAAGGGTGCACGATAAACCGTACTATCCCTAACGGATTCCCCAAAGGTGGGTTGCAACGGCGCTTTGCAAAGATTGTAAAATACTAATCCTTTAGAAAACGGTTTTTATAAAGTAAAAGGTATTTATTTGCAAAGGTGTAAATTTCCGTATTTTAGATTCTAGGGTTTCCTAAGCCAACTAGCCTATTTCTAAATGGTCTAAACGACAAGTCGTTAGAAGCCTCAAATCGCCTCTTCACCGCCAATTGTGGCCAGGTAAGTACAAATGAGGAAAGGAGGGATCCGCTTACGAATCGTGAGACGGGCCTTTTAAAGTTACCTTTGCTCACTTGCCTAGCCTAGACACCACAAAGTCAGGTTTAGATAAACGATCGATGTCCACAACTTATCGTGTTTTCCTAATACGAGGTATTTATTTAAAAGTGTATCAAATCTAAAACTTTTAAGAATGGTTTTATTAAGAAAATGGTATTTTAATGAAAGTTTCGTTTTAAGTATTCTAAGTTTTGATGATATCGTTTAGGGTTGTATTTGCGTGTGTGTGGAGGTAGGTCATTACCTCGTGCTCTACTTTAAATGTATAGCAAATTTAAGGGGTTAAATGTGAAATTGAAACACGATGGTATTAAAGTGAAAAAATACGATAACTTGGAAAGGCTATCATTTCATGTGAGAAAACTTGTTCAAATTGATTTTAAAAGTTTAATAGTTAAGATTAAGATGTTTAGGCATGAATGTATTGGTTAGAAGTGAAATTTTATAGAAAACCGAGTCGGAAATCGGATTTGTTCCGATTCCGTCGGGTTTCGTAATTTCGTATTTTAGAGAAATAGAAAGGGGGATAGAATGGGACTTACGGGTTTCGATCTATACTAAGGAGTGTAGGGGAACTAAAGAAGTTGCCGAGGCGTTGCTTCGTCGCCGGTTGTTTCTAAAAACGTCGCCGGAATTCCCGCTGGAATTTCGTCAGAGCTTCGCCGCGAACTTGTTTTCAAAGTACACACTTCTTGGAAAATTTTGAGTGAGTAAGCCTAGGGTTTTGGGATTAGAGGGTAGAGGGTAGGGGATGTATTTATAAGATAGGGTAGGTGAAAGGTTTTTATTTTAAAAAAATTTGTAAAAATTATAGAAAAAGTAATAAAAATGGAGTGAATGAGGTATAATTGCGTTTCTGGAACCGATCCAGACATTTAGAGTATACAGGGGTGTAAAGAAGACGAAGAGCCCCAACTTTCGTGTTGGGGACTCGGCCGAGTCGGGGCGTGGGTAGGTGGGGGGTCTCCGGGTTAAGGCTCTGGTATTTTTAGATTTTCAGGTACAGTTCAACTTTTGGGAGTTATGGCCTGTGGACTGTTGGGCTTCCAAGAAATTTAAAACAAAAATAATATAAAAATAATGTGGGGCAGGGGATTTGAACTCCGGTGGCTTGGTTCAGCAGTGCAAGGTGTTACCAATGAGCTACAAGCTCCTTTTTGTAATTATTGTGGGAAAATAAATACTTAAAGTGATAACAGCAACATTAAATACCCCAAGTATACATCAAATTTAAATCAATTTTATGTTTACAAAAATTGGAGTTGTTACAACAATAATATATACATCATATATGAAAGTAATCAACAAGCAGAATATATACCGCGGTATTCATAATCAACATCTCACGCATAATATATAAAAGAAATCAACAAGCAGAATATGATATCAATCTAAATCAATATGCACACGCAAGCACCACCAATATCGTCCAAAATATATACAATATGTATCATATAAGTAAATACTTGTTTAAAATATAAAAATCAAAAAGCTACCCTAGCTCGGTCTAGCTCCATCTCTGATAATCGCCGTAATCTGGCGCATCTGCTCCTCGGATAAACTCTGAGTCAACAACTCGAGCAATGCGGACTGTATGGAAGTCTGAGCGGGTGTGGAGATGTAGGAGTGGTCTGCGCAACCACAGCCGAGGTAGTGGCTTGCGGAGCCGCAGCTGCGGGAGTCTGAGCGGGCTGTGGAGCTGTAGGAGTGGTCTGCGCAACCGCAGCCGAGGTAGTGGCTTGCGGAGCCACAGCCGAAGGAGATGGATGTGGAACCGCAGCCGAAGGATATGCATGTGGAGCCTCAGCCGAAGTACCCTGTCGCGTATGTTCAGTTTTGTGTGTAATAAACGAGTAAGAACTGTATATTAGTCGAATTCGTATTATTATCAGGTTATTGAGAAACCCCAATCTATGAATACTTAGGGACTTAGGCCTCGTTTGGATATCTAGTTTGGAAAACCGTAGTTTATTTTAATTAGACAGTTCTATTTATGTATGATTAATCAAAGATAAGTCTACAACCAAATAAGCTCATGCTACGTACGAATATTGGATATGTTGCTATCTATAATATGATATAATATTTTACTATTAAGTAGTATACATACCTTCATCTCTTTCAACTCCTGGACGGTGGCCTTCAAGGTGTCAAGTTCTTGCTCTAGACGTCGCTCACGGGAGATAGAGGAAGTAACTGCCGGAGTGGAGTCCAACCTCATATGGGCCCTGCTAGGACCTAGTCCATGGCCTCTCTCCCAACCTCCGTGGTGCCCTCCGTGTGCGGCGTCTAGGACTGGGGTCAACAGCATCGGATCGTTCTGTCCAGTAAAATCAATCCCCGATGCCTCCGCCTGCTCAACCACCCGCTCCTACACCTACATTAACCAGTAAAATATAAGTATATCATTTAAATATGAACTTTTCAAAACAAAAATTTCAAATAGGGGTTGAATAAATATTAACACTTACGCAATACTCCTGGGTAGCGGTGTCGGGGTATCGAAGCTCGTCCATGGCGGGATCTGTCGAGGTGCCGTGGACGGCAAGATACGCGGACAGCACGCTCGGTGTACCACCCTGCGCCAGGGTCTGAGCTCTCTGCAATTCGCAAAAAATTTACATATATTATAAAATAACTCTTAATATTACATTATATCACGGTAGATATATTGTAATTTACTGATGCCTCCATGGCACGAGTAATATTCCTCGAGCCACCTGTATAAGTGGGGCGACCCCTCTTCGCCGACTTCCTATTCTCTTTATTTTGATCCGCCTGTTTCTGCACAACACATTCAGATTTAATTTTCTAATTCAGCAACACAAAAAAATAAATTATATACTAAACAATGAATTACATTTAAAATACATACCTGTTTGTGCTGAGAGTCGAAATATTGGTACAATAGAGGCCATGTATCTACGTTGACTCTCGCAAAGGCCGGAGTATGTAGGAGGGCCGCTCTCTCTGCCTCGGGGGTCGCCATCCACAGGTAATAGCAGTCGATCTTCAGCTCGTTCTTATTGTATCGGACCTTTTATTGCATGTTCTTCATCAGGCCATGGTACAGAGCGTGAAGATCGAGCACCCTCCCAGGGTGTCAGGGTCGGGTACAGACTGAAAATCGTAATCCAACCGCAAATACAAAAAAAAAACAATGTTATTAAATTTCAAGTGTTAATAATAAATATATTGGATAAATCAAATGAAGATATATATTAATACCCGAGCCTTATCCCAGAAGAGGGCGAATGAGCGCCGGTGCTGGTCGCCCCACTCAACGTGAAGTGGATACTTCTTCACGAGGCGGCTCTCATCCCCCATATACCGGCCGAACCTCTCGGCATAATCGCTGGTATAGCGATAATCAGGGGTAAAGAAGATGGGGAATGCTGCCTCCCCTAGCTCTGTGGGTCTCAGCCTGTGACTGATTCGGGCCTCGAGTCCCCCTCTTGGGATGGGGATGCCCTACGTCTACAAGAAATATCAAGACAATTAATATTAAGACAAAGTGGTATTAAGAAATTAAGGTTTAACAAAAATTGAAGTGTGATATATACCTCTGGCGACAGAAGCACGAGCCTGGGCCCGGGCAGCAACAAGAGCGGGACAATAGTTCCTCCGATGAGGAACAGCCGGTGACCCGGACGTAGACGCATCTCCAACTAGAAAATAAACATCGATAAAATTACATGAAGTTCATATTTATTCTTAAAGGATATGTAAAATGAATAAATATTTTATATTTATTCATACAAACCTGCAGACTGAGCAGAGGGTATGGAAGTGACGGGAGTGGCCCCTGCACAAGACATGGACGCACCACCTATAATTAGACAATCAAACATTGACTATATAAGTAATCGAAAAAAGAATGTGTATATCAATAATATAACATTTTAAATCAACATGTATATACTATAGGATATATAAACATTCCCGCAGGTGCGGTGGTAGGCTTTGCCGGAGATGTGGAGGCACCACCACCTACAGCCCGAGATGTAAGTACGTAAGAGCAAAAAGAATGTATGTATATTTATGATATAGCATTCTAAATCAATATACATGCACTATATGATATATAAACATACCTGGAGGTGCGGGAGTGGCCTCTGTCCCTGATGTGGACGCATCACCAACAACTAGACAATCAAACATTGACAATGTAAGTAATTTTGACATGAATATGCATGTATATCGATAATATTACATTCAAAATAAATATGTGTGCAATATACCTAGAGGTGTGATAAAGTCCACACGGAAGGAGGCATCCGAAGGGGTCTCCGATCAGGGTGCAAGACCGGCCCTCTGAAGCTCCTTACGTAACTTTCCGGATGGCAGAACCGCTATGCCTCTGCCTCTGCCGGTGCCGCGGCTGGAGCTCCTGCCGCCCCTCGCTGCTCCCATCATCGTCATCAAATCTAGATAAAACGGTTCGTGGACGCATTTGACAATCATTACAAACATTGACTATATATGTATAGATCGTAAAATGTGAAGTAATAATATAACATTGCTGATAACATTTTTCGTTTCGTGGATGCATTAGACATATCTACTTGGATTTCATCATCGATATCATTTCTAACCCACGTAACTTCATGATTAGCCGAAGACAACCCGTCTTTCGAAACAGACGGTCGGAGCACTCTAAGTCTTCTCTCTTCTTCATCATCATCGCTGTCCTCGAATTCTGGGACATCGTAAACATCCATGGGTTTCCAACGGCATACGACACTCCATCCCGGATGCTTCAAACACTGTGAGTAGTATACTTGGAACGCTTGGTTCGGAAAGATAAACGGATCGTCCTGATCGTAAAATCGAAGTGTGTTCACACAGGTTAATCCATATTCATCTTTCCAAGTCCCGAGATTTCTTTTCCACTTATCTGTATCGGTTCGTGTATCGTACCAAGTACATTGAAATATATAAAACGGTTCTGATCGTCCAGGATATTGTTTGCCAAGTATACAATTTAAGTATTCATAATAAATCACACCATCCGATCCTACCGCCGCAATCCCACTATTCTGAGTGGTTCTAGATGTTTCTATGTCCTTAATTTCGAATTTGTATCCAAGGACACCAAATCCTTTATAATATGCAACCTCCATACTAGGAAACTGAGCTAAACATCTTGAATCACTCTCTAATAATGCAGACAAGTTCGGATCGTGGATCTAACAAAACAAATTTTACGACAAATACATAACGATATAATTAGATTAAAACTGATAGCAATAACATGTTATTCGAATAACTTACATGATCTGCAACCCAATCGCAAAAATTATCCTGATAATATTTTTCCAATCGTCCATCGTTCCAATCAGGATGCCCCTCACGTACCTTGTTAAAATGAATTTTGTTCTCGACAATAAATTATGACATTAATATTATATCATTTCATACACACACAAACACAAATATAACAATTAATCCAAAAAAACTTACTCTATAATTTTTTCAAGACATGCGCTATTGAGAAGGATAAACCGGTATATCTTGTTGATAAACATAGTGTCTACCCTCTTATAGTCGGCTTTACCATATGTCCCGTCCTGAATTCTTCGAGGCCGGTTAAGTCTCGTCTCAATGTTCTCGTCCAGATAGCGGGAATAAAATGTGGTTGCTTCATCTAAAAGATAACCTTACATGATGGAACCCTCTGGTCGATTTCTATTGCGCATATACTTTTTAAGAGTGTAGAGGTACTTAAAGAAAAATATGTTAAATAAATAAATACGGGCATACAGGACAACAATAATTTTACAAATTGCGCGACACGAAAAATTCCACATACCTCTCGACGGGATACATCCATCGATATTGTACCGGTCCGGCTAACTTAGCCTCAGTTGCAAGATGAACCGTCAGGTGTATTTTGGTATCGAAGAATGATGATGGGAAAATACGCTCAAACTTGCAAAGTATCAACGCAATAGAATTTTCTAGTTTCTCCAACGTCACAACATCCAGTGTTTTAGCGCATAATTCTCTGAAAAAACAACATAGGTCATTGCTTAATAGACCAACCGATTCGGGAAGGGAAGTCCTGAGGGCTAATGGGAGAAGGTGCTCCATAATAACATGGTGATCATGACTGTTCCCCTCCGAATGGCGGCCAAGACGGACTGTCTTGCCTGAGATTCGGGGCAGATGCTAATTGGTGCTATCCGTCCACCTCTCCGAAGATACCAAGTTGATTTATGGCACCGTGTATCGAAGGTTTAGACGGATGCGTCCGATGTAGCAGACTTCGTCAGATTCCCCCTCGCTTGAGGGTTTTTTGATTGTGGGGACGCTCTTCCCTGCAGGCGCAATCCCCTGCAGTTAATTACGCTACCGCATGGCGGCAACAACTTTCTCCTCCTCCAGATGGTCATTTCGTGTCGTGGGTGTTTGTTTTGTGTTTGGTTGCCCGTGGATTGTATACGGAGACTAATTTATGTCGTCGCCCGTAGGACGTGGATTAGTCCAAATCCGTGTTTTCTTGGATTTGGGTTTGTGGTTTTGGTTTGAGGATACGTTAGCCATATTTGAGGCTAAGATCAACTCAAACGTTTGTTAAGGATACGTTAGTCTAATTTGAGACTAAGATCAACTTAATGGGATCGTTTAGATCCGACAAAAGAGCGTTTGGGCTCTGTTGTTCCAGTTTAGGGACATAGAGGTCCATTGCATGTATGGCCATCGGGACCCGTCACCTCTCTGACGACGTTGAAGGATTACAACGACAGATGTCAGAGGAGTTCAGAGATGTACCCTCGAACCAAGGTTGATTGGGGAATCTATAGTCCAATTTGGGACTAAAGTCTGTTTGAAGGTTTAAGGATACGTTAGCCATATTTGAGGCTAAGATCAACTTAAACGGGATTGTTTAAATCCGACAAAAGAGCGTTTGGAGGCTCTATTGTTCCAGTTTAGGGACATAGTGGTCCATGTTCCAGTTTATGGACATGGGGGTCCATTGCCAGTTTAGGGACATGGTGGTCCGTCATTCCCGTTTTGGGGACAAATGTTAATTTAAGGACGCATTAGTCCATGAGTTTAAGGACGCATAAGTCCGCGGGTTTAAGGACCCCACAGTCCGTATCTTGGTTTAAGGACGTATAAGTCCATGAGTTTAAGGACCTCACAGTCCGTGTTGATGTGTGGTTGTCGGGACCCGTCACCTCTCTGAAGACGTTGAAGGATTACAACGACAAATATCAGAGGAGTTCAGAGATGTACCCTTGAACCAATGAGTTGGTTGAAAGAGCAGATGTGCTCAGTTCAAGATGATTTGAGGACTTATGGCCAGTTTGGGCTAAGTCCAATTATGTTTGAAATATTGGCCCTCTGTTGGTCCATTGAAGGAGAGGCTTTGCCTCTAGAAACTTAGCCAATTGGGCTAAAGCTAGTGTTAAACACTAAAGACCAACAGTGTTGAACACTGGGAATAAGATTAGCAAATTAGTATTAAACACTAAAAGATAATCAGTGTTAGCAACAGGGCTTTCAAATTAGTGTTAACACAAAAGCAAATCAGTGTTAAACACTGGTAGCAGAGATTTCAAACTAGTGTTAAACACTAAAGCAAATCAGTGTTAAACACCGGGAACAGAGTTTTCCAATTAGTGTTAATCACTAAGAAAATCAGTATTAAACACTGCAAATAGAGTTTTCCAAATTAGTGTTAAACACTAACAAAATCAGTGTTAAACACCGCAAATAGAGTTTTCCAATTAGTGTTAAACACTAAGGAGGGAGGGGTCACGTGCGGACATGTGAGAGCGCCCTGATTTCCTTTATTTTATTCTGCAGATCAGTGTTTAACACTTTTAATTTCCTGGCCATCACGTGTGGGCACGTGATGGAGGCCCCCGCTCTGGTCTGTTAGAATGCTCATTAGGGGTCACGTGGTGACACGTGAGGGCGCCCTAAATGTGGAGCCAGATCTCCTTTTAGTTTATCCTCAAATCTGCGAATAAGTGTTAAACACTTTTATTTTAGAGCATTACGTGTTGGCACGTGATGGGGATCTGTGCGCCAATTGTTAAAGCATTTGCTGAGGGGTCACGTGATAACACGTGAGAGCGCCCAAAGCTTTCATTTCCTTTGGTTCATCTTTCTGCATTTTGGGAGTCACGTGGGAGCACGTGAGGTGATGCTTCAAAGTTCATTGCAGGGGATCTTTTCAAGGGTCACGTGGGGGCACGTGACCCTAGTTCTTTTCATGAACATAAATCTTTTAAGAATTGAATTCTCTGTAGGGTTAAACCCTAATTATGATTTTGGAGGAATTAAATTCCTATTGTGAAAGAATTAAATTCTTATTTAGGATAAAACCCTGATTTCTTTTCAAAGGAATTAAATTCCCAGATATGTAAAAGAATTAAATTCTTGATTAGGGTTAAACCCTAGTTTTGTTTTAGGAGGAATTAAATTCCTGAAAGTTTGGGAGAATTAAATTCTCAAAACTCAATTCCTCCTTTGTGTTTTAGATCTGCATGGCAGGATCTCAACCCAATGAGAATTAAATTCTCAATTCATGGGGAGATGTGCACTTTGCAGATCCTCAACCAGAGAAAGAACTAAGTTCTTTTCTTTATGTAAGAGTTAAACTCTTTTGAGAATTAAATTCTCTTTTGAAGCCTCTTTTTTCTTACCTAGGGTTTTTCTTTTGCAGAGAATTAAATTCTCCTCTCTCTGTTTTTCTTTTTTCTCTTGAGAATTAAATTCTCCTCCCTCTGTTTCTTCTCTCAAAAAAAAGAAAGATCGCCTCTCTCTTCTCTTCTTGGCTCCTATTTATAGGAGAAGGAAGAGAATCAATTTGTTTAGCAAATCTCTCATTGAAAGATTTGATTTGTATTCGTTAGAGATTTGATTTGCATTCATCATTCATCTGGACCTTTGGATTATTAGGTGAATTTTATTCACCATTGGATTTTAAATCCAAAGATATCTTTGTTATTTCGGTTAGATTTTAAGGGGAAATCTTTCCAAGTTCAAGATTTTTCCATAGATAGGTGATATTTAATCACCTTTGGATTTTTAATCCAACGGTCTCCATAATCCTTTTCCATTTGGAAAGATTTAGAAGCTTTTAGAATTTAATTCTATTTCGAAAGATTTTTAGAGAAATTTAGAATTTTAATTCTATTAAACTGTAAGGCTTTCAAAGCCTGTCACGTGCTGGCACGTGACCCTTGATCACGTGTGAGCACGTGACCCCCAAATTGGTTACTTTAACAGCCGCTTGTTCATGTTGTTGTTTTAACCATCACGTGTCAACACGTGACCATTGGTCACGTGTGAGCACGTGATATCTCGTTGAGGTACTTCCTGATTTTTAATCAGGGAACAGATTTTAGAATTTAATTCTATTCATTATTTTAGAGGCCTTAAAAGCCCATCACGTGTCTGCACGTGGCCCATGGTCACGTGTGAGCACGTGATGCCCCATTGGAGTCTTTTCTAAGTTTTTATTATATCTTTTAACTCCTCCAGCGGGTTCTTAAAAGTCCATCATGTGTGGACACGCAATGCCTCATAACTTTTGATCCCGGATGAATTACGAGGCCCATAATATATCAAATCGAAGGGTTTTTCGAGATGCTTCCAATACCATCAGACTTTATCTGTTTCTCATTTGGGAGTTTGTCAAAAAAATAGCCCGGAAGATACTGGTTCGCATTTTCTTAAGCGTATCGCTTCCATTTGATACCTTGGACTCTTCTGCGCAGAAATTTTCGGCGGGAACAAATGCCCCCCACTACTTTGCCCATGTAAGTATATACGTGGGTGAAGTAGTGCAAAGTAATGCATAGCGTATGACAAATTTCGGGTTGGTATATTACTTTCAGAATCTTGATCTGAGAAGATAACGAGCGGACACAAGCGTCGTCATTTATCATTGACTCAAATCTCGACTCTTAAGAGATATAATTCCAAACCCTCATCCCCATGAGCCGCACCCTTCCATTTTTTATGTCTTACTCTGGCGTGAAGTAGTTTATATGCTCATGAGTAGCTTTTCCATTTCAGTGGCATGTAGCTTTGGCAAGTGTGGCTCATAGGTGGTCCATCTTGACCTCTTTGCAGGGCGGTGATGGCTTAGGAGACAGGATTAGGATCTGCCACCTAAGACTTTTCAACTTTATGAGCCGTGAAGGTCTCATAGAGTCTTTTCTCCCTACGAGTCGAGAGGATCCCGTAGGTGTATTTTCCCCTTAGGGATCGTGAGGACTCCTAAGTGTGTTTTCTCTTATAAGTCGTAAGGATCCTATAAGAGAATTTTCCCTCTTACGAGTCGAGAGGACCCGTAAGCGGTTGTTTCCCTCCTTGTAGAGATTCGACTTTGGAGAGTGAGACCCGTGGATAGTATGCAAGAGACCGTTTTGGGCCGACTTGCAGGGTCCCAGTGCTTAGGAAACAGGTTTTTTAATCCCTACTGCCTAAGGCTTTATTTCACGAGTCGAGACGAATCGAGAAGTTCTCGCAAAGACATCAATTTCCTCACGAGTCGAAACGGATCGAGCAAATCTCGCAAGAATATCCTAACGTCACAGTTAACCTCTGCTCTTTACGACAGAAGTCCGTTAGGGACTGTGGTACTTAGGGTTTTGGCCGTCGTACCGTCGCATCAGCTGATATATTCCTCGATAGGCAATCGTGCTGTTCGAGTAGCCCTGCGACTGCCGTGTCTCTGATCCCTTCGGGGGCTGGACAAGACGTCTTCAAGCAATCCTCCTTGGCAGTTTGACCGTCGGAAGAGCAAGCGTTAGGAATTTGCCATGCCGCTTTTTACTTGAGGTTAGGCTCATTTTGGAGAGCCCCGATGAGTCATAACCACTCCGCGCTGGTGTGGGATGATCTCCGATAGTCTTTCAGGCTTTATATGAGTTGTCGTTAAGACCCTGAAGCTAGGAATTTGGCCTTTGCTTCGTTTGCTGGCATTGTGTCCTCTGTATCGAGACGAATGTTGTGGTTGTCTCCAGGTTGCTGGTGAACCGTCGAGGTTTGGAACTAGGGACTTTGTCGTGGCTCCTTTTGGTGATGTTGCGTCTGCTGTATCGAGACGAACGTCGAGGTGGTGACCACTCCGCACTGGTTCGAGATGATCTCCGATTGTCTTTCAGGCTTTATATGACTTGCCTTTAAGACCCTGAAGCTAGGAATTTGGCCTTCGCTTAGTTTGCTGGCATCGCGTCTGCTGTGTCGAGACGAATGTCGCGGTTGTCTCTGGGTTGCATGCGAACCGTCGAGGTTTGGAACTAGGGATTTTGCCGTGGCTCTTTTTGATGATGTTGCGTCTGCTGTGTCGAGACGAACGTCGAGGTGGTTACCACTCCGCACTGGTGCGAGATGATCTCCGATTGTCTTTCAGGCTTTATATGACCACTCCGCACTGATCTCCGATTGTGATCTCCGATTCTTCTGCCGCATTACTGTGTTCTTCTCCTTCCCCGTGATATAACCAAGTTGTATAAAGTCTAGTAAAACCATATTTAACGATATGAAGCTCTGCAAATTCTACCTTCTGCCAGTACTTATTCCCACATCTATCGCACGGGTAGAGAATCTTCTCTATCACGATCTTATTATGTGCGCGTGCAAATTCAACAAAAGCAGCAACTCATGTGACAAACTTAGGTTGCATACGTTGTTGCCAATCCACATACATCCAGTCCTTAACTCTGACGTGCTCATGGGCCATGTTAGACTGTATAACATATAAATTGTAGGTTATGATGACTATATTGAGAAATCTAAGAACGAGATGGTTACTGACAAAGAAGAAAATCCGTGTATATGCTTTGTGTGTGTGCTTGTCGTTAAAAAGAATAAATTATCGATAATCAAAGTTTGATTTGAGGATACCCATGTATGAGTTGTATTCTATATATGTGTGCTTCAATTTATGATTTCGCTTAAGTATAGGGTTGTTAGTGTGTATGTGATGTGTGTGCGTTTGTTGTGTATTCGTGTTGTATGTGTGTGTTTCGGCTGTCGGGGGTAAGGCTTCTATCCCATTAAGAATGTATAGAGCAGACACCCATTCGCTTGTGCTTTCAACCATTTCGAGTAAATTTCGACAGCACCTCCCCGCTGTTCTCCGAGTACACTGTAATAGAATAGATAATCATTTCAAAGCTGTGAAACAACGTTGAAATGAACATCTAATCTATCTTTGTACACGGAGAACCAGCGGAAAAGTACCGACGGAATAACTCGAAATGGATGAAAACACAAGTGAATGTAGGTGTTTGCTTTATACATTCCTAACTTGTCCACACGGGACAAATCTATCGGTTATCATACGAATGAATCTTCTCGTCACATAGACTACACGACGGTTGTTAGTACCGAGCTATACCGTCCGATATTTAACAACCTTCGTATAGTTCTATGTCATGAAGAATATTGAACGTATGTTAACCGATAGACGGGGACTAAGTGGCGCTTTGAGTTTCATATATGAATATCGATAAGAATATAAAAGTTTCATATTATCATCGAGTATCATATATTGGTTTTAACTTGAACATTTAACATGAATATGTTTTACGTTTACATTTCGTTATTAAGGGTTCGAAATTTCAAGTTTAGGGTAAATTTTTCTTAAGTTTACGGTAAAGTTCTACGTTTACGTTATCATTGAGTATCCTACTGAATGAACTAGTACACCCTAAAGCCTAACCCTAAATAACCCAAATTAACCTAATTAACCACAATTAACCATAATCGTTACCATAATAAAAATTATCCCTAATTAACTAAAACTTAACCCAATTTACCCAAATTAACCTAATTAACCCTAATCAACACCCTAACCCTTTCAAATTATCACTAATTAACCCAAATTAACCCAATTTACCCAAATTAACCTAATTAACCCTAATCAACACCCTAACCCTTTCAAATTATCACTAAAAAGAAATGGAAAAAGAGAACGGAACCCTAACCCCCCAACCCCAACCCCAACCCTAACCCTAACCCTAACCCCCAACCCTAACCCTAACCCCAACCCCAACCGAACCCTAACCCTAACCCCCCAACCCCAACCGAACCCTAACCCTAACCCTACCCTAAACTGAAAGATGCCTAACCCTAACCCTCACCCCTACCCGAACCCTGAACCCTGAACCCTATCACTAACATCATCAAAATTATAAATAAAAGCATTATTAGAAGTAAAATTTTGAGATTTACTAACCTGTAGCGGGCGGTGGAGGAGACGATGGAGGAGACCCGTGGTCGACGATGCAATCGGCGATGAGTCGCGGGCGGTGGCGACGAGGAAGTCGACGAGGAAGTTTTGGGAATGTTCGAGGGCGGTGGCGAGCGTGGGCGGAGGGCGGTGGCGACGAGGCACGGGGGAGGTGGCGACGAGGCGCGGGAGAGTGAGAGAGAGAATTTTTGGGAACAACGAGGGCTTTTCTCTGTGCTTTTTTTTACTAATAACCCATATATATGCCCCTACGGACTTAACCATAGGGCCTTCGTTTGCGGCTCCGTAGGGCCAAAGGGCAAATTACGTTTTAATATTTTTAAATTAAATCGTAGGGCACCGTAGGGAAAACCATGTGGACCTACGGAGTAATCCGTAGGGGCAATAAAATGTTGCCCCTACAGATGCCTTTATCCGTAGGGGCAACCCCTTATTGTAGTAGTGAGAGAGAGAGAGAGAGAGCGCTTCAAAAAGAAAGAGAGCTCATTTTGTATCTCTTTCATCTCCTTAATCTTTTTCTTCATCAATACAACCCATCAAAAGAGAACGCATCTCTTTTGTAAAACTAAATATCAAGAACCTAAGATCCAGGATAAAAAAACCAAGCAAAAGAGCAACATATCTTCATCAAGATTGAAGAACGAGGGAGAAGAAGCACTCTCGGGTGAAAGTCCATGGCTTTCAACCCGAGCAAGCATTTTGGAAATATAGATTCGATGAAAGCTCTAGGCTTTCATCACATGACCCCGGATCTCTTGCAAGATCCATGGAAACATGGGTCACAACCCATGTTCTCCTCCCAAATTTTGAACACGAGGCAAACCTATGTTTATCCTCAGAACCCCTCCCGGGTTCCCGGTTTTGGGACGCCTCCCAGGTCCCCAACTCCGGAACCTCTAAATTGGGGTTTCCACCTCTGAAACCCCCCCAAATGGGTTTTCTTGCTTAAAGACCACGGGGGGAGCTCTCGATTTCGGGACTCCCCCAAAGGGAGGCTCCCGACTTCGGGATTTACCTTGAAAGGGTCCATTGCTTCGGGACCCCCCTTTAGGGGTCTCCTTCACGTTCGGACCCCTTTAAAGGGGTCCCCCTTGTTTCGAGAAGGGTTCTTGATCCCATTCGGGAGGCCGCCGAGCCTCGGATGGCCATCTCTCACCTCTCTCCCTTTTCCTTTTCGGGAGCTCCTTGACACACTCAAAACACTTTTCCCCTTCAAAAAAATTTCTAACAGGGTGGTACCCTGCATCCCGCAAGAGGCTGCTAGCGGGACCTCTGTAAACTCTGCGAGTCCCCTGATATGCCCGAAGCACCCTCAAAATTATTTTCAAAACACAACACGCGCATATTGCACACTGAGTTCGCATGACCTGTGCGATCCATTAATCGGAGGTTTCCTCACTTCAAAGCAAGGGTCAATTAACAGTAGCTTTGTCTGTAACGACTCTGAATTTACTGTACGGAATTTTCCAGTTTAAGGTACATAAATGAGTTTACAGCCTGAGTTTGAGTTATAAGTAAATTTTGTTAAAATAATAGCAAGGAACAACTTGTAGCTCACTGGTAAAGCCCTTGCACTGCTGTGACGTTGCCCCTGTGTTCGATCCTCATCAGACACATTATATTTTTTCTGATTTTTCTTTTTAACTTTTTGGAAGCCCAAAAGTTTATTGAAAAGTCAGAAAAATCAAACATGTGGAAAATGGAGTAAACACTGAAATGTACACGTGGCACAAATTCAGAGCCCCAAAGCCCTGGATCGGCCGGCGGAAAGCCAATAATAGCCAGCGCAGATGGTCTCGATTTGCCCAAAGAGCCCCGTACTCTGCACACTTGTCTTTTCACTTACCCCTAATATCTTTGCAGTGTTTGATTTTCCTGCAATCAAACAGAGACCCTTCATTTCACAATTAAAACAAATTTTAATACTTTTTAATCCACATTTTTAATTCTAAAACCCTAATTCTTCACTATAAATACTACCCCACACATTGGCTCAGCATCATTCTGAAATTTCTAGCCAAAACTTTCAAAAAATTTCTAAGTACAAGTGAAGTAAAAAGGAGTTAGCAAGCAGTCAACTTCCAGCGAAGAATCGAAGCAACATTCGAAACTCCCGCGACACCAAGACAACACTTTCCTCTTCTTCGACCTTTTCATAGTATAATCAAATAGTAAGTCCATCACAAACTCCCTTTCTCTTCTTTGAAATTCTTTTGAATCAAAATCGGTAAAATTGGAGTTAATACCGATATCTATTTTCTAAACTCTAGAAACTCCACTTTTTCTTATATATTGTTCATCCAAATTCTTACACAATACTTGTATACTTAATACCAATATTTAGAATAAATTTTATCCTAGAATAAGAGGTAAAATAACTTTAATTTAATTTTTTCATTAAAATACCATGAACTTTAATATCATCTCTTTAGTTTTGTTACAACATACCTTTAGAAAAAACTTCACGGGGTAACGATCTACCCCTCACGTACACTCTTATTTCATAGCACGATACCTTTTTGTATGAATTTTTGTACGAAGAAAATATTAAATTAAAATACCACTTACTTTAAAAAACCGGTTTCTTTTAAACAGTATTTCGATTCCTTTGCGATTATTCCTCTACAACCCTCTTTAGGGGACCCGCTAATGGATGGTGCGGATTCTCGCATTCTTGGGCTAGTAGAGCGAAATGCAGACCTCCTCACGGAGCATTCGGTCTCGAAAGGTTTTAAATACGGTTTTTAAGAAAAACGAATTTTCTAAATAAATAAGGAAATTTAATTTTTAATAATTATATAAAAATTATAAATCCTCATTTTCAAAATATAATAAACTTATTTTTTTTAAATGAAAGATTAACAAGTTTCAATAAAATACCATCAAGTTACCAAAAGACAACTCTTTTTAATAAAATATCATGAACTTCCAAAGTTAATTGTTTATCAATAAAATACCTCAAATCCTTAAAACTCATGCTCATGAAAACTGTAACACCTTGGATTGCGATTAGTATTAATTAAGCGATAATGCGGGGTTTTAAGGAAAAGTTTACCAAATCGGGTTCCTCACATTTTATATCAATTAATTAACAGTTAATTATTATTTGATATTGCTTGCACACACACGTGCATATTAATGTGAGGGTATATATTAGTGTTAACCTTGTTTAGCAACCATAACACCTTAAGCTAAACCATTGACAATTAACCTTTGCCTTAACCTTTTTCTAGATCTTTTAGGTGAGGAAATATCTAGTTTGGATTTGAGAAAGGTGGCTAGTGAGTCATGGTGCATTAATGGTGGCATTAATTGATGTGAGGGAGAGAGTGAGCATAAGAAAATTATTGACCCTACACTCACCCTCTCACCCTTTAACTCTCTCACTCTCTCAATTTCTCTCACTCTCATTCATTTCTCACATTCTCTCAACTCCCAAAATGAAACCTCACTCTCTCTTCACAAATCTTTGCAAAAACTTCACAAAATCCCATTTAAACACTTCAAATATCTTGATTTAGCCACTTGGTTGCCTTGGAGCTTGGGAAGCTAGGATTTTTGAGCAAGAGTGGCTAGGTAATGATCTCTAAACTGATATTTAGGAGTTATAATGTTGTATAGCTTGTTGGTTGCTGTTTTAAACACTTAAGCTATCGTTTCGTGCAAAAACCGTATTTTTAGTGTCAACTTTGGGTCTCTGAGATCTGCTGTAGAACCAGGTATTTTCTGGAAAAGTTCCCATCACAGTGACATAGTGTTGAGGTATAGAACCCACCATAAAAACCTGAGACCACCCCTCTAAATATAGGCCGTAGATTTATTAGTTCTGGCCGTAAATTGCAGCCAGAGTGGGGTCTGGGGTGTTGAGCTCTGGGTGTAGGGTCTCTGTGGTTGTTTGTGGTCTCGTGGTACCTGCAACTTTTACCAATTATTTGTGTATCAAAATCTAGGACCACTTTACTATATTCTTGTGTTTGGGTACGCGTGTGAAACGGTTCGTGATCTCATGTAGCTGTTGCGTGTGGGCTAGTTTTGGTGTGTCGCTACACACGTTAGCCGTTAGACGAACACTTGTGGGTCGGATTAGAGTTGGTGCGTTGGTCAAACATCTTGTGTACATGGTATTTATTGCATTCTGAGATTCGCACTGGTTATGTTTTGTGTTAATAGGATCACAGGCGGGGACTTCGGACGCTGCGAAGAAAGGGAAGCAGGTGATTAGATTTACCTAGCCCGCGATTGTCGGTGAGTAGATTTAACATCTATGGGGAATTCGCCCGCATGGCGTTATGCATCTGGGCTAGATATAATATGATATTAGTCGCATGTTATATTGCACATATAGAGATTGTGCATAAAACCTCATTGCATACTATTAGTTGATGTGCTTGGACACTGCACTATTATTAACGGTTCATGTTGCACGAACACTGATTGTATGCCACTCACACCTTCAATAATTGCCATGACACGCATAACACCTATACATACGTGATATTGTATAGTTAGGGACATTGAGACATTGATTCATATTCCATTGTGCATATGACATATAGCATACATGTATACCTACATGCTTACACATATGCCTTGCCATGACTACATGCTAGCTACACATATACCTGGAGGGTATCGTACCATTATTAACATGTATATACGCATACCTAGCTTGATATAACTACACATATACCTGGAGGGTATTACATCATTTCTGATAGGTAGATACACATATTTTGCTATACCGACATGGTTACGCATACCTGGATATAGCTACATATTCATCTTTATATAATGTTGCGTTTGGTTTCGGAGAATTTGGAACCGCATGATATATTCAATAAGTTGTTGCAGTTAAATAGCGGATTTCCTTTACATGCTCATATTACTGTTTCATGTTGCATATATTTCATTTCATGGATTTCGCATTGATATATGGATTTCATATGATGTTTCTAGATGTTACTCTTGTGTATATATATCAGTGGTATGGGACGCTAATATATATACATGTGTGTGTGTGTGTGTATAAATCAGGGGTATGGAACGCTGTTATATATGTACATCTCTATATATATATCAGTGGTATGGGACGCTGTTATATATGTATACCTATAATATATATCATCATAATGATCTGTGTGTGTATTCTTATTCATTGCGATATGAGGGGCTGATGTGCCCAATATGAGGGGTTGATATGCCCGATGTGAGGGGCCGATGTGCCCGATGTGAGGGGCCGAAGTGCCTGATATGAGGGCCGGTATGGGGCCGATTTGAGAGAATTTGGGGATTTAGATTGTCTTGATGGACACCGGTCCGCCACAATGAAGATTCCGTGAGGATGACATGTTTTACCCCGTATTCTGCATTTTTTCTATATGCATTGCTTTATGTATTAGTAGTACCTGATAGAGTACCTTTCATGACTGTTGCATATACATATTGGCATACTTATGCTATCAGATTTCCTGTGATAGATTATCGCTGTTAGTTCATACTTGTGATTACTGTATGATGTTATTTACTATTCACGAGTTGGCAACTCACCCCTGTTGTGCCGCAGGGTTTTTCAGTTCTGATCATCAGAGTGGTCACGGCATGGTGCTTTGTTATCTCTAATTTTGCGGATACCGCTATGGTTGGCTGTGAGGCCGTTTGCTTTAGGTGGGTTGAGGTTATTCGATGTTGCACATTGTATATCTCTTGTATCTAGTACTCTCCATCTACCACCTTCATGTATTGACTTAGATACGAGTTGTGAGGCTCGATATTGTATATTCTTATGACTCTAGTTGTCGTACTCATGTGAGCCGGCCTTTTATATATGTGGTTTATCTTTTCTTCGCTACGGCGTCGTATATCTGTTGTGGTGGTTGTTCCACCGTTGGGCGAGATTTGCTCCCGTTTGGGGATGCTTTACTTTTATCTTATGTTTGTACCCGTTTCGGGGCTAGTTTTTACAAAGGAGGTGCTGCCGAGATTTTTATGAAAAACAAGCTTAAGTTTAAAAGTTTTTGCATCGAGATTTTTAAAAGTGATATATCTTTCTTTCTTGTAATGGTTTAGATTGCTGGGTTTTCGGCTTACTTAATTGTGTTGCTCCTGTTGACGTTATGTAGTTTAAGTGCTGGTCATGTGCCCAATTTTGGGTCGTGACAAAGTTGGTATCAGAGCGCTAGGTTTTTACCTTTCGGAGTGTAGCATGACCTTGGTATGATGGAGTTGGTAGCTTAAGCAGAGTAACGTAGCGTGCGTATGTTCTGCGGCATACTTACGACACGGTACTCCGCCTAAGTGACCTTAGGATTTATTGCTTGAAATTCCTTCCGTGTTTACATATCCTTTTGATCCGATTTCGGTGTTCTTATCGAACCCTGTTTCTATTTCCAGCCATTATGCCGCCGAAGACTACGAGAGCGCAAAGAGCGGCCGCGAGGGCCGAGGTCAGAGTTGACTCGTCTCATACGAGGACTGACCAGGGCGGTACGCCTGTTGTGCAGGAGCATATTGTTCCACCTTCGACAGACCATATGGCTATGCTAGGGGCTGGTATGCAGGATTTGCGCCAGATGATAGGGTCGTTAGTTGAGGCCATTCGAGAGCAGGGGTACGCGGTTGTTCCACCCGTTATGGGGACCGTGTCGGTCCCTGCTGTTCAGGCGGTTGTACCTGCAGCTACGGAGGTGATCACCGTATCGTTATCGGAGTTCATGAGACTGAGGCCTCCGGTTTTCACTGGCACCGATGCAGCTGAGGATCCGCAGTCGTTTATCGACCGGATGGCCAGGATATGTCATTCTCTTAGATGCTCCGACACGAGATGGGTAAAGTTCGTGAGCTTTCATTTGGAGGGTCTGGCCCAGAAGTGGTGCGAGTCCTTAGAGAAGAGCAGAGCCGCAGGTCTTTCTTCTATGACCTGGGCGGAGTTTGTGACGGTGTTTCTTGCGCGTTTTCTTCCGCTGGGCGTCAGGGATGTCGTTACGCCAGACTCAGGGTATGACGGTGGCCGAGTATGATGTGATGTTTACCGAGATGTCTGTGTATGCTCCGTATTTGGTGGCTACGGAGGAGATACAGGTCAAGAGATTTGTTCGAGGCCTGCTTACCCATTTGTTTCTCGCTATCAGCGTTCAGCAGTGTGACACCTATGCAACAGCGGTGGACGCAGTCCTGTTGGTTGAGGAGCGTCTTTCTGAGGCGTCGGTTGCTCCGGAACCAAAGAGGGTTCATACCGGTGATTCAGCAGGGATTCGGGCGTTTAGATGTCGTAACAGTTCCCGTTCAGACACTGGGGGTAGTGGAGGTCCTGGACGAGGACAGCTTTTTAGCTCTTATTCTCAGGGGAGTCAGTAGTTTTCACCTGGATATTACTGGTGCGGGAATTTGGGTCATCGGGTTCGAGATTGTACTGAGCCACGTAAGCGCGAGGCAGCTGTACCGCGGGTTACCTTACCACCTTCTCCACCGCAGAAGGCGTTTCCCCTTTTGCCTGTTGTTGCTCCACATCAGACTCATATGCAGAGAGGTCGAGGACGCGGTGGTTTTGTGCCGAGAAGGCGGGGTGGTAGAGGTAGAGGTCAGCCAGTCGCCGGTCGAGGACAGGCTCGGGTGTTTGCCTTGACTCCTCAGGACACACATACATCCAATGCAGTTGTTTCAGGTACTCTTTCTGTATGTTCTTTTGAGTCTCATGTTTTGTTTGATCCGGGATCTACGCATTCATATGTTTCTACGCACTTCGTGCCGAGTTTGGGTCAAGAGTCGAGTTTGATAGATCAGCCGCTTGTTGTGATTACACCTGTTGGCAATTCTTTTGTCGCGCGTTTTGTGTTTCGGTCGTGTGCCATTCAGATTGGAGATAGAGAGTCGTCCGTCGATTTGATCCTTCTAGATATATTGGACTTCGACGTTCTCCTTAGCATGGATTGGTTGGCAGTTTGTTATGCGTCGGTGGACTGCCGTGAGAAGACGGTCAGTTTCAGTTTTCCAGGCGAGTCTGTTCGGGTTGTGCAGGGGGACCGTGGTGCCGCCCCTCATAGTTTGATTTCTGCCCTTTGCGCTAGTCGGCTTTTGAGGAGGGATTGTCGGGGATTCTTGGCTTTCATTTGTGATACTGGGGCCACAGTAGGGTCGTTGGACCGGGTTCCTATCGTGCGAGAGTTTCCCGACGTTTTTCCCGATGAGTTACCTGGTTTGCCGCCAGAGCACGATATTGAGTTTTGCATTGATCTGATTCCTGGCACGGGGCCTATTTCTATACTGCCTTACCGGATGGCTCCGGCGGAGCTTCGAGAGCTCAAAGATCAATTGCAAGAATTTCTTGATAAGGGACTTGTGCATCTGAGTGTTTCGCCGTGAGGAGCTCCTATTCTGTTCGTCAAGAAGAAGGACGGCAGTTTGAGGTTGTGTATTGATTATCGTCAATTGAACCGAGTTACGGTTCGGAATAGGTATCCTTTACCTCGCATTGACGATTTGTTTGATCAGCTTCAGGGTGCGAAACATTTTTCCAAGATTGATTTGCGTACGGGTTATCATCAATTGCGGGTTCGGAATGATGACATTCCGGATACTGCTTTTCGTACACGCTACGGGCATTACGAGTTTCTGGTGATGTCGTTCGGACTCACCAATGCCCCAGCAGCATTCATGGATCTGATGAACCGGATTTTCAGGCCGTTCCTCGACCAGTTCATTAATGTGTTTATTGATGACATTCTGGTCTACTCTAGGAGTCGAGAGGAGCACGAGCAGCACTTGAGGATTGCTTTGCAGATATTGAGAGAGCACCATCTGTATGCTTAATTCTCAAAGTGCGCATTTTGGCTTGATCGAGTTGACTTCCTGTGTTATATAGTGACGGGAGACGGTATTCTTGTGGACCCGAGGAAGATCGAGGCTGTGCAGCTTTGGCCCAAACCTGTATCCGTGACAGAGGTCCGCAGCTTTTTGGGCATAGCTGGTTATTACCGCCATTTCATGCAGTATTTTTCGATTATCGCTGCACCGCTGACCGGACTGACCCGGAAGGGGGTTCCTTTCCTTTAGACCGATGCGCGCGAATAGCGTTTTCAGCAGTTGAAGACTCGGTTGACGACTACACCCGTCCTATCTTTGCCTTCTGGATCAGATGGCCTTGTAGTTTACTGTGATGCGTCTCGAGTGGGGCTCGGGTGTGTGCTGATGCAGCATGATAGAGTGATTGCTTATGCTTCTAGGAAGCTGAAGAAGCACGAGCAGAATTACCCCACTCACGATCTTGAGATGGCTGCGGTGGTCTTTGCGTTGAAGATTTGGAGACATTACTTGTATGGAGAGTCATGTCAGATTTTCACGGACCACAAGAGCTTGAAGTACATCTTCCAGCAGCGGGATCTGAATCTGAGACAGCACCGGTGGATGGAGCTTATGAAGGATTATGATTACGAGATCCTTTATCACCCGGGCAAGGCGAATGTGGTAGCTGACGCTTTGAGTCGTAGGCCCGAGGGTAGCTTGTCCCAATTGAGCGCAGTTCAGAGGCAGTCTTCTGCGGATTGGCAGACCTTGTGCGATGGAAGAGTACAGTTTGAGTTCACTTCCACTGGGGGACAGCTTGATCATGTCTGCGCCCGTCCGTTTCTTTTGGATCGTATCCGTGAGGCGCAGCCCAGTGATGCCCGTTTGGTTGAGATTCTTGAGCTTGTTCGACAGGGTACAGTTTCGGAGTTCATGATTGATGACCAAGGTGTGCTATGTTGCGGGACTCGCTTGTGTGTACCTGATATTGATGGGTTGAGACAAGAGATCCTAGAGCAGGCACATCAGTCAGCCTTTAGCGTTCATCCAGGTTCCACCAAGATATACCGTGACTTGAGAGACTTTTACTGGTGGGAAAGGATGAAGCGCGATGTTTCGGATTTCGTTTCGAGGTGCCTGACTTGTCAGCAAGTCAAGGCTGAGCATCAGAGACCGGCTGGAGAGTTGCAGCCTTTACCCGTTCCTGAGTGGAAATGGGAGCAGATTTCCATGGACTTTTTTGTGGGTCTACCCAGGACCAGTCGGGGGTATGACTCCATTTGGGTGATTGTTGACCGGTTGACGAAAGCTGCTCACTTCCTTCTAGTGAAGACCACTTTCGGTTATGCTCAGTATGCTCAGTTGTATATAGATGAGTTTGCGTGTTTGCACGGTGTTCCCACATGCATTGTATCCGACAGGGGCACCCAGTTTACTAGCCGTATTTGGCAAAAACTTCAGGAAGCTTTGGGTACCCGGTTGAGTTTTAGCACCGGTTTCCATCCGCAGACCGAGGGTCAGTCAGAGCGGACTATACAAACTCTAGAGGATAAGCTTCGGGCATGCATGCTTGATTTCGGTGGCAGTTGGGATCGTCACTTGCCGTTGATTGAGTTCTCCTATAACAACAGTTTTCAGGAGACTATTCAGATGACGCCTTTCAAGGCTTTGTATAGTAGGAAGTGTCGATCGCCGGTCTGTTGGACCGAACTCTGTGAGAGTAGGGTTTTTAGACCTCAGCTAGTTCAGGAGACTACGGAGATGATCCAGCTGATTCAGGATAAGATGAGAGCAGCCCAGAGCAGACAAAAGTCATATGCCGACCGTCGTTGTCACAGACTTGAGTTTGCAGTGGGGGATCATGTATTCCTGCGAATTTCTCCGATGAAGTGCGTTATGAGATTTGGGAGAAAGAGGAAGATTAGTCCCCGATTTGTAGGTCCCTTCGAGATCCTTGAGCGAGTGGGTTCTATTTCTTATCGTTTGGCGCTCCCGCCCAGTTTGCCGGATGTTCACCCCGTTTTCCATGTGTCGATACTTCATAGATACCTTCATGATCCTTCCCACATGATTCAGCACGAGACCGTTCAGCTTGAGCGCGATCTTTCGTTCACAGAGCAGCCGGTAGTTATATTGGATCGGCAGATGAAGAAACTTTGGTTAAAGGTCTTGCAATCTGTGAAGGTTCTTTGGCGTAGCCCGACTAGTGAGGAGATCACTTGGTAGGCCGAGAGCGAGATGCAGAAGAAATTCCCTTATCTTTTTGAAGGTACGCTTGTATGAAATTTTAATTCGGGGACGAATTTTCTTTAGGGGGGGGGGAAATTGTAACACCTTGGATTGCGATTAGTGTTAATTAAGCGATAATACGAGTTTTTAAGGAAAAGTTTACCAAATCGGGTTCCTCACATTTTATATCAATTAATTAATAGTTAATCATTATTTGATATGGCTTGCACACACACGTGCATGTTAATGTGAGGGTATATATTAGTGTTAACCTTGTTTAGCAACCATAACACCTTAAGCTAAACCATTGCCAATTAACATTTGCCTTAACCTTTTTCTATATCTTTCAGGTGAGGAAATATCTAGTTTGGATTTGAGAAAGGTGGCTAGTGAATCATGGTGCATTAATGGTGGCATTAATTGAGGTGAGGGAGAGAGTGAGCATAAGGAAATTATTGACCCTACACTCACCCTCTCATCCTTTAACTTTCTCACTCTCTCAATTTCTCTCACTCTCATTCATTTCTCATATTCTCTCAACTCCCAAACTGAAACCTCACTCCCTCTTCACAAATCTTTGCAAAAACTTCACAAAATCCCATTTAAACACTTCAAATGTCTTGATTTATCCACTTGGTTGTCTTGGAGCTTGGGAAGCTAGGATTTTTGAGCAAGAGTGGCTAGGTAATGATCTCTAAACTGATATTTAGGAGTTATAATGTTGTATAGCTTGTTGGTTGCTGTTTTAAACACTTAAGGTATCGTTTCGTGCAAAAAACGTATTTTTAGTGTCAATTTTGAGTCTCTGAGATCTGCTGTAGGATTAGCTATTTTCTGGAAAAGTTCCCATCACAGTGACATAGAGTTGAGGTATAGAACCCACCAAAAAAACCTGAGACCACCCCTCTAAAGACAGGCCGCAGATTTATTAGTTCTGGTCGCAAATTGCGGCCAGAGTGGGGTCTGGGGTGTTGAGATTTGGGCATAGGGTCTCTGTGGTTGTTTGTGGTCTTGTGGTATTTGCAACTTTTACCAATTATTTGTGTATCAAAATCTGGGACCACTTTGCTATATTCTTGTGTTTGGGTACGCGTGTTACGTGATCCGACATGGTTCGTGATCTCATGTAGCCATTGCGCGTGGGCTGGTTTTGGTGTGTCGCTACACACGTTAGCCATTAGACGAACACTTGTGGGTCGGATTAGAGTTGGTGCGTTGGTCAAACGTCTTGTGTACGTGGTATTGATCGCTTTCTGTGATTCGCACCGGTTATATTTTGTGTTAATAGGATCGCAGGCGGGGACTTCGGACGCTGGGAAGAAAGGAAAGCAGGTGATTGGATTTACCTAGCCTGCGATTGTCGGTGAGTAGATTTAACATCTATGGGGAGTTCGCCCGCATCGCGTTATGCGTCTGGGCTAGATATGATATGATATTAGCCGCATGTTATATTGCACATATAGAGATTGTGCATAAAACCTCATTGCATACTATTAGTTGATGTGCTTGGACACTGCACTATTATTGATGGTTCATGTTGCACGAGCACTGATTGTATGCCACTCACACCGTCAATAATTGCTATGACACGCATAACACCTATACATACGTGATATTGTATAGTTAGGGACATTGAGACATTGATTCATATTCCATTGTGCATATGACATATAGCATACCTGTATACCCGCATGCTTACACATATGCCTTGCCATGACTACATGCTAGCTACACATATATCTGGAGGGTATCGTACCAGTATTGACATGTATATACGCATACCTAGCTTGATATAGCTACACATATACCTGGAGGGTATTACATCATTTCTGATAGGTAGATACACATATTTTTCTATACCGACATGGTTACACATATCTGGCTATAGCTACATGTTCACCTTTATATAATATTGCGTTTGGTTTCGGAGAATTTGGAACCGCATGATATATTCAATAACTTGTTGCAGTTAAATAGAAGAATTCCTTTACATGCTCATATTACCGTTTCATGTTGCATATATTTCACTTCATGGATTTCGTATTGATATATGGATTTCATATGATGTTTCTGGATGTTACTCTTGTGTATATATATCAGTGGTATGGGACGCTAATATATATACATGTATATATATATATCAGCGGTATGGGACGCTGTTATATAGGTACATCTCTCTCTATATATAACAGTGGTATGGGACGCTGTTATATATGTATACCTATAATATATATCATCATAATGATCTGTGCGTGTATTCTTATTCATTGCGATATGAGGGGCTGATGTGCCCGATATGAGGGGCGGATATGCTCGATATGAGGGGCCGATGTTCCCGATGTGAGGGGTCGAAGTGCGCGATATGGGACCGATTTGAGGGAATTTGGCGATTTAGATTGTCATGATGGACACTGGTCCGCCACGATGAGGATTCCGTGAGGATGACATGTTTTACCCCGTACTCCGCATTTATTCTATATGCATTGCTTCATGTATTAGTAGTACCTGATAGAGTTGTTCCCTCATAAAATATCAGGAAAAAACCCAACGGGGCATCACGTGCTCACACGTGACCAAGAGTCACGTGCTGACACGTGATGGCTTCCTGAGGGCTCTTTTATAATAGAATTGAATTCTAATCAACAGGAGTCACGTGCCCACACGTGATGGACCTCTTAAAATCACTAAAAGGGATTAAAAAATATAATAAAACGGCAGGGAACACCCCAATAGGGAATCATGTGCCCACACGTGACCACAAGTCACGTGCAGACACATGATGGGTTCCCAAGTTCTCTAGCTAATAAGAATTAAATTCTAACAATGGGGTCACGTGCCAACACGTGGTAGGCCTTTAAACTCACTGAAAAGAATTCAAAGTATAATAAAACAGCAAGGAAAAATCCCAATGGGGTATCACGTGCCCACACGAGACTACAAGTCACGTGCAGACACGTGATGGGTTCCCAAGTTCTTTAAACAACAGAATTAAATTCTGGTTAAATCCTTAATTGGGGAGTCACGTGTCAACACGTGATGGGATCCTAAGATCTTTGAGATAATAGAATTAAATTCTAATTAAGGAAAATCAAAAGCCTTAATATTTTCTTAGATCTTTCCAAACAGAAGGATTGTGCTCTGTAAAGTGGAGCACCGTTGGATTAAAAATCCAATTGTGATTAAAAATCACCAATTTATGGAAAGACTTTATACAAGGAAAGATTTCCCTGAAATTCACCAAGAATAACAAACAGAGTATCTTTTGGATTAAAAATCCAATGGTGAATAAAATTCACTGGATGATCTAAAAAGATCACGTTGGTTAAAAAAACAACCAAAATCTTTCAATGAAAGATGGACTAAACAAACTGATTCTTTTCTTTCTCTTATAAATAAGAGCCAAGAAGAGAAGAGAAATGATCTTTGAACTTTTTTTTGGAGAGATACAACAACAGAGAAAAAAAGAGAGAGAAAAGGAGATTTCTTCAGAAGAGAAAAAAAACCCTAGGTGAGAAAGGGGAAAGAGATCTAAGTTCCATAAAACAAAGAGAATTTAATTCTCAATTTAAGAGTTTAACTCTTCTGAATAAGAACTTAGTTCTTCCTTTGGTTGAAGATCTGTAGAAGACGATCTCCCCACAAGTTGATAATTTAATTCTCATCGGGGAGATTCTGCCATGCAGATCCAAAACTTAGAGGGAGAATTGAGTTTAAGGAATTTAATTCCCCCAAATTCATAGGAATTTAATTCCTCCAAATGAAACTAGGGTTTAACCCTATGTGAGAATTTAATTCTCCCAAATTCATAGGAATTCAATTCCTCCATACAAAACTAGGGTTTAACCCTACATAAGAATTTAATTTTTCCATATACATAGGAATTTAATTCCTCAAAACAGAATTAGGGTTTAACCCTACCAAAGAATTTAATCATCAAACAAAGGACTTAAATTATCCATGCATGTAAACGTAGTCACGTGGCAACACGTGACCCTTCCTTTAATGATCAGAAAAGAATGAATGAGACATGGTCACATGCCCCCACTTGACCCTCAAACAGACTCCTCAAAACGAGAAAGAAAAAGCTTGGAGGCAATGCCTCACGTGCTTATACATGACCCTCAAAACTAAAGGGAATAAAGCCAAAGGCAAAACTGATTAGGACGCCTCACGTGTCCCCACGTGACCCCAGACTAACACCTTTTTTTTTTAAAAAAAAGGGATAAATGAGGGAAAACAGAGGAATTAATACCCAATACATGGGCACTGTCACGTGCCCACACGTGATGATTACAAAGATTAAGTGTTTAACGCTTATTTGAATATTCTGGGAAAAAAATAAAGGAAGTCTGGTCCTATTCTCAAGCGCCTCATGTGACCCCACGTGACCACCTCACTTTTAATGTTTAACACTATTTTAAGTGCTTCATCCCTAGTGTTTAACACTATTTTTAGTGCATCACGTGGGAACACGTGATCGCCAAATATCCTCTAGTGTTTAACACTATTTTCAAACCAGTCTTGGCCCAAAGTCAGCTAAGTTTTCCAAAGACAAGATCCCCCCTTTGATTGAACCCCAACTACATTCTTCCAAAATTGATCATTTCATATGACATTCAAAATAAACCCCAGAGCCATGATGAATGGTCAGCGCCCAGTAAAAGACAAAATGTTGTCAGATCCTCAAACCCTTGTTTAGCATTGCTAAATAATAGGAGGCTAAACCCAAACAAATGTTCAACAGTCCAACAAAAGTCCAACATTTCAAGCCTAATTGGACTTAGCCCAAGTTGGCCATAAGTCCTCAATTCAGATTTAATCAAGGCTATGTGCTCATAATCTAATTAATTGATCTTAGTTCCAAATTGGACTACAGATTTCCCAATCAACTTTGGTTCAAGGGTACATCTCTTCACTCCTTTGATATTTGTCGTTGTAATCCTTCAACGTCTTCAGAGAGGTGACGGGTCCCGATAACCAATCATTCCATGGACCGTGGGGTCCTTAAACCCATGGACTATGATGTCCTTAACCTCGGACTGTGGGGTCTTTAAACCCATGGACTATGATGTCCTTAACCTGGACTGTGAGGTATTTAAACTCATGGACTATAATGTCTTTAACCTTGGACCGAGATGTCCTTAAACTAACATTGGACCGAGATGTCTTTAAACTAACAATGGACCACCATGTCCTTAAACTGGTAATCGACCGTAATGTCCCTAAACTAAGCAATAGAGCCTAAATGCTCTCTTGTTGGATCTAAATGATCCTGTTAAGTTGACCTTAGTCTAAAATTAGACTAACGTATCCTTAACATACGTTTAAATTGATCTTAGTCTCAAATGAGACTAACGTATCCTTAAACCCAACTCCTAAACCCAAATCTAAGAAAATACGGATTTGAACTAATCCACGCCCTACGGGCGACAACATAAATTAGTCTCCGTATACAATCTAAGGGCAACCAAAAACAAAAAAACACACACGACACGAAGTGACCATCTGGAGAAGGAGAAAGTGGTTACCGTGATGCGGTAGCGTAATTAACTGCAGAGGCTTACGCCTGCAGGGAAGAGCGTCCCCATAATAAAAAAAAACCTCAAATGAGGGGGAATCTGACGAAGTCTGCTACATCGGCCGCATCCGTTTAAACTTTCGATACATGGTGTCATAAATCAACTTGGTATCTTCGGAGAGGTGGACGGATAGTACCAATTAGCATCTTCCCCGAATTCAGGCAAGACGGACCTACGCAGTCGCATCTCTGTGTTTCGGAGGGGAACAGATTCTGGCACGCCCGGTGGGACCTCTTCCTCTCTCCACTCCACACTTCGTGTGTCGTGTTCGCGAACGAATCGCGGTTTAATATGGTTTCCCTTGGGTTCAAGGTACTAAGATTTGGTTTCGCTCTCGTGCAGAAAACAGAAGATCAATGGCCTCTAACTGCTCCAGCTGCAACTGCAACTCCCGTTCCGCCTCATCTGGAGGTGTAACCTGTGGGCCCCAAGCGGCCTCCCTTTTCACAATGCCAGTGGAGCAGGTGACTCAAGCCACCACTGAGCTGTTCTTCGGGACCATGCTCCCACCGATGAATTTCAACGTCCCTGTACCATTGCAAGAAGTACCGAAGAGCTCAGTCTTTAATCGGCTCACAACTACTGCGGCCCCTCTCAACGGGTCGTCCAGTTCCAACGCCTCAGTCTTTGACAGACTGGGCCAAAGCTCATTTGGGCCCATGAAGAAGCTCGCGATACCAGAAAGGGTTATCCCTAAGCGGATAGCCATTCCTGCTCATGAAGTCGTCAAGGCGGCTTCTCCTGCCAAAGGGTCGGTCTTCACAAGAATGACTATTTCAGCTCCTGTTCTAGGCGAAATCGTCAAGGCTGCTTCCCCTGCTCGGAAGTCTGCTTTCGATAAGTTGGCCATCCCCGCTCAGCGGACGTCAGTCTTCAACAGGTTGACAGCGACAACTTCTGATCAAGACAGAGGGCATGAGGAAACCACCCCCGTAGCTGAGATAATTCCAACTGCAAGACACGCTCGACGTCGCTACTGGCACCGAGTGAAGAAGGCTGGAGCCATTCCCCTTTCGGACTGACTCCGCTGGCTCCAACGGTGGAAGTTGATACTGCTGTTCTAACTGGGAACAGCTTTGAACCGCTAAGGAGGGTGCGCAAAAACTCTCCGACTGCCGTGCTGAAGAGATTTCCTCCACCTGTAGAGAATGCCCCAAAGGCAAAGCTAGAGCGGCCCCCTCAGCGGTTGTCCTCTAAAATTTACAAAGTTTGGCGACAGGTCCAGGACTCGGTGATTGATCAAGATTACTATTGTCGACAGAAAAAGGTGAAAGTTCAGCGAGAAGACGACCATTCTGTCAAGCCACAGAAGGAGATAGCTACTTGGGTGCCCACTGCAGTGGCCCCCTCAACTTCGACCGCCCACAAGAGAAGAAAGCCGGAGAAAATCCCCGCGTCTGCGATGAATCGCAAGATCATTGAATCCAAATGCCGTAAGGCTGGGGGCATGGTAGTGCATACCGTCTATATGGCATCCGGAAAAGAGGACAACCGTATCTCTACAGGCCATCGACCGCTTACACGATCAGTGACTATGCCTCAGGAGAAACAACAACAAAAGCTCCAGGAAATGCTAACAGCCATGGCCGCACTTACGGGACCGAAAGCAAGCCCGGAGACATCCTCGGAGCAGCGCCGTGAGCAGGCAACTGATACCGAATTCCTTCGGAGAATGCTTGAGAAAAAAGACAAAGAGGCCGCGGAACAAGCGGCCAACATAAAACAAATGGCCCTTCTATTCCAAGACATGGTCGAGATGATGTTACAGCCGGATCCTTCAGCTGAAGATCCTCCGATTATCCTCGAAGACGACCGAGCGGAGACGTTAAACCCTCTTCCGGCTTGTTCAGCAGCTAAATAGGAAACCATCTCAAAAGCTGCCCTGGATGATTATATAGCTCAGCAAATACGGACTCATCAAGAAAATGAAGCAACTGGCCAAGTCGTCAGAACTGGGCGACCATATCCAGGATGGTACGATCAGATCAAGTATCCGCCAGGATACACAATTCCTAAGTTTCACGTATACAAAGGGACAGGAAATCCCTATCAACATGTCGCTCAGTTCAAAGCTCTTTGCGGCAATATCGGAGGTGACGACAAATTGTTACTTCGTCAGTTCGTCGGCAGCTTGGCGGAAACGGCCTTTGAGTGGTATTCGGAGCTGCCCAACGACTCCGTCAAAACTTTTACGGAGATGGAATTGCTGTTCACCCAATGTTTTGCGAGCACTAGCGAACGTACCCTAATCACGGCACTGATCAATGCCAGGGTGAAGCCTGGAGAGACATGGGTGCAGTATGCAATACGATGGCGGAATTTGTGGTCAAAATGCAAGCAGCGCATCGAAGAAGTGCCTGCGGTAGGCATGTTCATGGGTACTCTCGACCCTCAAGTGACCATTTCGCAATTCATGATGTTCTTCAAGCCAACTACTTTCCAGGCCTTGATCGACAAGCTAGCCCGAATGGATCAGATGGGTCATAGACCATCTCCTTCAAAGACGGACTCTCGAAATGAAAAAGGGAAAGGAAAAGCAACTTTCGTCGCCAATACTCAACAACAGCCGAGCAACTTAAGGCCGGTTGTTCACCAAAACAACGTGCGTCCATGCCCATACCTCGAGAAGAGACTGGGACGTCCTTACTCGTTTCCCTAGGATAAAACGAGGAGACTGTTCGAGCTGGCAGTGCGCAACAGACTCATCAATCTGCCGGATCCAAAATGTCCGTTGCAGCCAGGCGATGTCAACAATCCTAATTACTGCCCTTACCACAAAGCAATAAGCCATCCAATCGAAGATTGCTTCGTCTTCAAAGGCTGGATTGAGGACCAATACCAATAAGGCAAGTTCGCATTATCCGAAAACTGGAAGGTGAGACCGCCACAACCTTACGCCCTAAAAATGTGGACATGCCGGGGGCATCGTACTCATTCATAGAGAAAACCCCATGGACCGAAAAGTCCGTAAACTAGAAATTCGCCTCAAATACGGCAACGGCGGACCGCAATGTCCTAAAACTTGTGATGGACCGAAATGTCGTTAAACTAACGATGGACCACTATGTCCTAAAACTGGCTGTTGACCGAAACGTCGATAAACTACTACGGACCACGGCATCCCAAGGCTGACACAAAAAAAGGGTATGTCCATAAGCAAAATGGGCACGGATGAAAACTGAAAGGGCTCCGTGAGTAAAAACAGCAGGGCTACCAGCGAGTTTGTGAAAACCCGAAAGGGCGCAATCTCGTTGAAAGACACTTGCAAGGTCCTCTCGACCTTGTAAGGAGAAAACTACCTGCGTGAGATCTTTACGACTCATAAGGAAGCAACACACTTAGGAATCCCCACGATTCCTAACGAGAAATTACACTTACGAGATTCTCATGACTCATAGGGAGAACCCTCTTATGAGACCCTCACGACTCATAAGATTCAAAAGCCTTAAGCTACAGGGATCTGAACCTGTTCTTAAGCAGTCATACACCCTGATTTTGCCCTACAAGCGGTTCAGTATTGACCCTTGTATACAATCCACGGGCGTGAATAAACATTTCCCTAACAAAGTCCCACCCTCGACTAGGGATATGTTTACACAGTGGACAACCCTTGTAATTCCTCTTGACTTATAGGAGAAAATACTCTTGTAAGATCCTTATGACTTATAAGAGACTATACACTTAAGACTCCTCATGATTCTTAAGGAAAAAACGCACCTACGAGATCCTCACGACTCGTAGGGAGAAATACCTTTATGAGACCCTTACGGCTCATGAAGTCAAAAGCCTTAGTCGACAGGATCCTAACTCTGTTTTCTAAGCCACCTTTGTTCGACATCGACAAAAGAAAATGATGATTCACTCCTGGCAATAACCCAGTTGTAGCGATACTGATGCTGAAATCGGTGTCAAATCCCAAAACTCGCAGCGAAAAGCCAGCGAATTACAAATGCATACGAAATAGCCGAAATGATGGGACAACTTGCAAATCAGCAAGTAAAAATGTATGCATGCGAAATAGCCGAAATGATTGGGCAACTCACAATAAAAAGCAGCAAGTAAAAATAAAACAAATAGCCGAAATGATTGGGCACCGCGAAAAATAGCCGAAATGATTGGGCAATCGCGACTTTCGCGATATAAAAGCTAAAATGATAGAGCATCGCGGAATGAAAAATATATAAAATGAAACTTTTTGCCCTACAGGTGAGATCACATCGATCCCTGTATACAATCCAGGGGCACAAACAAAGAGGGAACCATACATTCCCACCAGGCTCCATCAGAAAAAGAAGCCAAATCTCGACGGTTCACAGACAGCCTGGAGATCATCTCAACATTCGTCTCATTTCAACAGACACAACATCAACAAATTGGAGCTGCGGCGAAGTTCCCAGTTCCATGACTCGGCGATGCACAGACAACCGAGAGTCAACCCCCGAATCCGTGAAATGCGGATAAAGTCAACCAATCCTGGTTTCGTGGAACACGGCTTATGTCAATCCTGACCTCGTAGGAAGCATCCATAGAAAATCCTGGTTTTGTGGAACACGGCCTATATCAATCTTGACCCCATGGGAAGCATCCAGAGCAAATTCTAATTTCGTGGAACACGGCCTATGTCAATCCTGATCCCGTGGGAAACGTCCAGAGCAGATCCTGGTCCTTGCGGAACACGGCTTATGTCAATCCTGACCCCGTGGGAAGCACCCAGAGCAAATCCTGGTTTCGTGGAACACGGCTTATGTTAATCCTGACCCCGTGGGAAGCGTCCAGAGCAGATCTTGGTCCTTGCGGAACACGGCTATGTCCCCGTGGGAAGCATTCAGTGCAAATCTTGGTTTCGTGGAACACGGCTTATGTCAATCCTGACCCCATGGGAAGCGTCCAGAGTGGATCCTGGTCCTTGCGGAACACGGCTTTTGTCAATCCTGACCCCGTGGAAAGCATCCAGAGTGGATCCTGGTCCTTGCGGAACACGGCTTATGTTAATCCTGACCCCGTGGGAAGCGTCCAGAGCAGATCCTGGTCCTTGCGGAACACGGCTTATGTCAATCCTGACCCCGTGGGAATCATCCAGAGCAAATCATGGTTTCGTGGAACACGGCTATGTCCCCGTAGGAAGCATCCAGAGCAAATCCTAGTTTCGTGGAACATGGCTTATGTCAATCCTGACCCCGTGAGAAGCGTCCAGAGCGGATCCTGGTCCTTGCAGAACACGGCTTATGTCGATCCTGACCCCGTGGGAAGCATCCAGAGCAAATCCTGGTTTCGTGGAACACGGCTTATGTCAATCCTGACCCCGTGAGAAACGTCCAGAGCGGAGCCTGGTCCTTGCAGAACACGGCTGTGTCAATCCAGACCCCGTGGGAAGTATCCAGAGCAAATCCTGTTTTCATGGAACACGGCTTATGTCAATCCTGACCCCGTGGGAAGCGTCCAGAGCAGAACCTGGTCCTTGTGGAACACGGCTTATGTCAATCCTGACTCGTGGGAAACATCCAGAGCAAATCCTGGTTTCGTGGAACACGGCCTATGTCAATCCTGACCCCGTGGGAAACGTCCAGAGCGGAGCCTGGTCCTCGCGGAACACGGCTATGTCAATCCTGACCCCGTGGGAAGCATCCAGAGCAAATCCTGGTTTCGTGGAACACGGCCTATGTAAATCCTGACCCCGTGGGAAACGTCCAGAGCGGAGCCTGGTCCTCGCGGAACACGGCTATGTCAATCCTGACCCCGTGGGAAGCATCCAGAGCAAATCCTGGTTTCGTGGAACATGGCCTATGTCAATCCCGACCCCGTGGGAAACGTCCAGAGCGGAGCCTTGTCCTCGCGGAACACGGCTATGTCAATCCTGACCCCGTGGGAAGCATCCAGAGCAAATCCTGGTTTCGTGGAACACGGCCTATGTCAATCCTGACCCCTTGGGAAACGTCCAGAGCGGATCCTGGTCCTTGCGTAACACGGCTATGTCAATACTGACCCCGTGGGAAACGTCCAGAGTGGATCCTGGTCCTTGCGGAACACGGCTATGTCAATCCTGACCCCGTGAGAAGCGTCCAGAGCAAATCCTGGTCCCATAGAACACGGCTAAAGTCAATCTTGACCCCGTGGAAAATGGCCAGGGCAACCCCTGATTCCGTGAAATGCGGATAATGTCAACCTCATCCACCACTTACGGGTCCTTACGACTCGTAAGGGAGAAAACTCTTTTGTGAGATCCTTACGACTCTCAAGAGAAAATGCACTTAGGAATCCTCACGATTCTTAAGGAGAAATTACACCTACAGGATCCTCTTGACCTGTGGAGAGAAAATTATTCATGAGACCCTCACGGCTCATAAAGTTGAAAAGTCTTAGGAGGCAGATCATAACCCTGTCTCCCGAGCCATCGTTGCTTCGCAGAGAGGTCAAGGTAGATTTTCTACAGGCCACACTCTCCGACAAGAAAAGAAATAATCACTTACGGGTCCTCTCGACTTGTAAGGAAGAAAGTTCTCTTGTGAGATCTTTATGACTCTCAAGAGAAAATACACTTAGGAATCCTCACGATTCTTAAGGAGAAATTATACTTACGAGATCCTTACGACTCGTAAGGAGAAATACCTTCATGAGACCCTCACGGCTCATAAAGTTGGAAAGCCTTAGGAGGCAGATCTGAACCTGACTCCTAAGCCATTGCTGTCCTACAAAGAGATTAAAATAGAGTATCCACAAAATGCATTTACTAAAAAGGTCACATCATCGTGAAATAAAATATGTCTTTTATTCATGAATCAAAATGAATACAAATTACAATTTATGAAAGAAAAAAGAAATACTCTCATTCAGGAGTATGTACAAAAGAAGAATAGAAAAAATATATAATTCTTCAAGCCGGCGGACGATTTAATAGGTTTGCCAGTTCATCCATGTTTTGCTGGGCCTCGGCTTCATGATTTATTATCGTCAAGAGACGGGCCTCCACTTGAGCCTGTTGAGCCTGGTATGAGGCAAGCCGACTTTCAATCTCCTTTTCAGTAACCTTATGAGCTTCGACCATTTCGCGAGTGAAAATGACCGCTTTATCAATGGCTACCACCTCTCTGATAGCTTCTTGAAGCACCCGCCAAAGTTCATACGCCCGAGTGGTCTTAGTCGTAAGATTAGCTTGAAGTTCCCCCAGCACAGTTGAAGCCAACTGCCTCTCTGAAAATTTTCGGCTGAGCCTCTTCTCGCATGACAGCATATTCGCAGCGCACCGCTCAATCAGCCCCCGTAAGCTCGCCTTTGTAGCCACAACCTCTGAAGGAAGGCATGTACATTCAAGACTATGCAAGCAAGCCTCCACCTGATGACAGAACTCAACCCAGACTTGCACCAATGTTTCAATATGGTAAGTAGCAAGAAAAGGAAGAGAACCGTTGGCTTCAGCGGAAAATGCTTCGGCCGTGATCAGACTGCCAGCACGAAGGTCTTCAATCATAGCTGACAAGGAGTGAAGGCTTAGCTTTTCCATCCATTCCGAAGCACATAGAGCGTAGGGGCCGGGCGACATGACAATGCAAGATTCCAGCGGGGTAAGAACTGGCAAAGCTGTTAAGATTCATAAAAGGAAATCAGCGAGACTTGTAAGCAAAGAGCAGATGGAAAAGTGTCGAAACTTTACTTACCCACAGTCATGCAAGAAGGGTCTCAAGGCTCCCCAGGCCCGTCAAGAATCTCAACTTCGTCATCAGCTTCCAGAACTGTAGAAGACATCAGTATCATTATATGAAATAATAATAATACCGTGAATAGAAAGCAAATAACGCTAACCTTGCCCAGAAGAGAGGACGATGCGTTGAGGGGATATCGCCTGCGGAGCGGCCATCTCTAGCAGACGCTGGAAAGACTTCCTGGGGGACAAGTCCACGATAGACGCCGCCAATTCTCATAGCTCTGAAAAGACAAAAAGGTTCAGATAATGGAGAGATTATTAAAATAAAATATAGAAGGCTACCTTCGATGCTCCTCCTACTCTGGACTGGAGGGATAGCAGCTTCGGCGGCCTCCTCCATGCCCCCAGGCACATCATCGGGGACGTGAGCCGGTATAACAACTTCCAACTAAGGAGCGGCGGCCACCACTGCGGGCTCCAATGAAAGGACGATGGCCCCGACTACCTGTCCCTTAGCCTCTGGGCCGTCCCCAGAAAGATCCATTGAATCCGCGGCCGATGAAGATGCCTCTTCCAAGGGAGCAAGCACCAAAGGAACGGGAGTCACCAAGGGGAGCTCCGTGGCAGGAACAACAGTTGCACCGACCCCCTCCACACTTACTAATGTCTCATCGGGGATATTTATGGAGTCCATAAGCAAGGCACGACTCGAACTCAGATCCTCCGCCATTGCCGAAGTCCCTGCAAAGTTTTCATGAGGATAAGGGTATATATATATAAGCAGTACAAAATACTACAAAAGGATATATAAGTATACCAATGCGCAAAGGAGATTCTAGTATGGCTTGTTCAAGCCGACGTTCCTTTCTGAGGAGGTATGCTCGCCGGGGTTCGAGGGTAGACTCGTGGCCACCGATCCACAACGAAAGCGCATCTTCGACATCGGCCGAGATAGGCTGTTTAAGAGCTATCTCGCCTCCCTCTTCCAAAGGACCTATAAATATCCGCCGTATCGATGGAGGATCTTCGTCGAAGATGACGGCAGGATAAGGCCTCTTCGGGATCCTTACATTCTCAGTCTCATCCTGAGAGTGTCTTATAGCCTCGGCCAGTTGTGCAGCTTCCTCGGCAGATGAACCCAGGAAAAGCAAACCATCATTCGATTCTTTCATAGCTAGTGGTTCATCTTGAAGGATAGGCTCTGATTCCACTAAAAGGTCGAGCAGATTGGTGACCGTCTTCCTTCGCCTCTTTGACACAGAATTAGCACCAGAAGATGATCGCTTCTTTCCCCTCGGTGCTTTGCTGCGGTGTTGACCCACTTTGCCTTCAATATCCTTACTCGGCGGTTCTACCGACGACGACACTGCCATTGCTGACGCTGCAGCTGATGATACTGCTACTGGCGCCTTATTGGCCCTTGATTGAGCTCTAGTGCGCAGCGGCATACCAGCTGTGGGAGTTAGATCCACTTCAGCAGCCTCAGGAATAAGCACGACACCGGTATCTCTCAAGGGAGGGCGAACCTCTACTCGCGGTCGCGGCGGGACTCCCATAGCCTGGATCGGAATGGGAGCCCTATATCCGAGGAGCACCCTCCTCTCCTCATCAATAATGGGAATGACTCTGTGGAGGTACCAGCCCGTGAAAGCCCCCACACATCGAGGAATGTAGTCAGCTTCAGGAATCACAAAGCGAGAGCCGGTGTTCAGCCGCATGAAGTGATGAGCGGCGTCACGAACAACTTCCGACGACGGGCTGGGCTCCACCATAAACGCTTCAAAGGGGACACCCTGGTCATATCCCATTTTCCGAGCAAATTGGTGTGGGTTGTACCGCATAAAAAGAGCCGCACCATTTTGACGAAACACCAGATAACCCGGTCTAATTGAATATAAGTGTGCGGCTTCCTTAGGCTTCAGGGAGGGTGCTCCCTCTTTTGACAAGTCAAAAAGCTGTTGAATCGGTCCTGAAGGAGCAGAGAGGACTCGATCGTTAAACACCATCCCGCCCATATTGGCATTGGAACTAAGCAGCACACGAATACCGCCGGACTGAGTCGGATCAGGAGCAGAAGCCTTTACCAACCTCATGAGCCGCGGGAAAGTGTAGGCATCATAAAAGCTGGGTTTCTGATGCGCGGCAAATGCCCCTAGCACGTGCATCTCAATCCATGATGTAAAGTAATGAAGAGAGAAATTTACCACATTCACGCCTGGATTTGAAGTATTGGTTGCGGCGCTTAGCCCATGATACAGATGCGCTAGCCCTGTAATGCCCACAGCTAGCCGTGTCCCTTCGGCAATGCGATGGGTAGGGTAAATGACCGAGGCTCTCATGAAACGACGGTGCGTGGGAATGGCGAACCAGCTGAGCCAGACGCTGATAAAACCCATGAAAAAAGTCTCTTCATCTATACCAGGGGCTGCGATCGACTCAAAAGACACAGCCGACAGGATTGGAATGTAGAACTGCGGCAAATCCTCTTCTTTAGCCGGTAGCTTATTTAGACCGAACCCGAAAGGGTCGTTGATATTTGCGAACTTCGGAGCCGTCTTTGATAAAACGTCTCCGTGAAGGAAGTAGGCAATAAAGCTTTTGAAAGTGACACCCTGCTCATCTGATTCTGTGAACAACTTTTCAAAAATGCCGAGAGCCTTGATTAGACTTGGGTGCTTGTGGCGGACGATATTTTCAGTCAACAAGCCGTCAAACATAGCAGGCTCAACTTCGAAAACATATTCATCAGAAGGCAGCAGTTCTTCGTAGAGCATCCCCCTGATCGGCAACCCCGAGATCTCGTGAAACTCTTCCAGAGAAATTGAAACTTCGCGGTCCCCTAGTAAAAAGGTATTGGTGGGAAGATTCCATAGATTAAGGAAAGCTTTAACCCACCAGACATGGGGGGGCTAATAGTGGAAAAGAGACGCGTACACTACCTGATAGAGCCCGACCCTCTGCAGTTGCGCACGATGGGCAGACAGGATATAGCGAGCCCAGAGGAGGTAGCCCGTGGGATGTCGAGGAGTAAGCCCTATTTTGTAAACCTGTCCCCATGGATGGGCTTCATCTTGGCAGATTCGACGCCCTAAGATGTCTATAGCTGGCACAGGGTGGTTTGGAATCCCAGTTGTCGACGGCTCAAGCCATCCCGTGGGGGTCCAATTCAACATCTCCACAGCAAAGGCGGTCCGTGGACGCTCCATCGGCAAAAATGGGTAGGTAGGCTCCATTGGTATCTCGTAGAGAAACCTGCGGCAACCGCGGATGATATTCCTGTACCAGGTCCCCCATAAAAGCAAGTTGGTGCAATTAGGGTCGTGAGCTCTAATCATAGCCATTACCTCTTCACCAGACGGTGACTGAGGAAAGGCAGCCTCCGAGCGGGTGAAAGGGAAGTACGGAAGGGAAGCTATTGTTTCTGAAATAAAGGAAGGGGAAACTGTTAGTGAAGCAAACACGTGTATATATATATATATATGCTTATAAATGTATATATATAAAAAGACAGTGGAAGAAAGAGACAAAAGACTTATTTTATGGGACCATTGGTTACAAAATACAGGGGCCCTACAAAATCAAGATGGCGATTCACTAATGATGAGGCAGGGTAATTATTATGAGAACAAAAGGAAGATTCTCAATAAATGAACAATGGATTTCAAATGACACTACACATTTCCCCAAAGTGAAACCCATCTTGGACTCTGCGAAAATCAAGTAGAACCTCTACTGAAATTTTTTCTGTAAGAACAACTCAGGATAAAAAAAAATAACCCAAGAAGTCTTCTTTTAAAGAACTAAGTTCTTTAGAGGAATTAAATTCCTTTTGAACAGAGGAATTAAATTCCCAGGAAACATTTTCAGAGCTAAAAGACTCTTTGGAATGGAATTAAATTCCATAAAAGAGATAAGTATCACCATCGATCCCTGAGATCAGAGAAGCCCTAGCAAGAGGAGTTTATTATTTAAGGATTGGAAATTTTTAAAGAACTTGGAAAGATGGGTTCTTGTAGAAGGGAAAAACCCTTGGTATGGATTTAAAATCCAAGAGAAAATTTCTACAAGGAGTTCCTCAGCCGTTTAAGATTCTTACCTGAAAAAGGAAATCTTTTGTTGACAGAGTTAAACTCTGGAAATTTTTGAAACAAGAGAACTAAGCTCTGGGAAAGAGAATTAAATTTTCAGAGGAAAACCGAGCAAGGAAGAAGATGGAAAATGTGGAGGCGCTTCTGAAGAGACCCATGCATTTATAGGATGTGATGGGGAACGGTTCATCTTCCTGTTCCCTAGACAGATCCAACGGTCACAAAGGTGAAAGCGTTGCACTCACGTGCAAACATGTAAGAACAACGCTGTAGGGGTATTTGTTCCCTTATAAAATATCAGGAAAAACCCTAATGGGGCATCACGTGCTCACACGTGACCAAGAGTCACGTGCTGACACGTGATGGCTTCCTGAGGGCTCTGTTATAATAGAATTGAATTCTAATCAAGAGTCACGTGCCCACACGTGATGGACCTCTTAAACTCACTAAAAGGGATTAAAAAAATATAATAAAACAGCAGGGAACACCCCAATGGGGCATCATGTGCCCACACTTGACCACAAGTCACGTGCAGACACGTGATGAGTTCCCAAGTTCTCTGGCTAATAAGAATTAAATTCTAACAATGGGGTCACGTGCCAACATGTGGTAGGCCTTTAAACTCACTGAAATGAATTAAAAGTATAATAAAACAACAAGAAAAAATCCTAATGGGGCATCACGTGCCCACACGTGACCACAAGTCACGTGCAGACACGTGATGGGTTCCCAAGTTCTTTAAACAACAGAATTAAATTATGGTTAAATGCTTAATTGGGGAGTCACGAGTCAACACGTGATGGGATCCTAAGATCTTTGAGATAATAGAATTAAATTCTAAATAAGGGAAATCAAAAGCCTTAATATTTTCCTAGATCTTTCCAAACAGAAGGATTGTGCTCTGTAAAGTGGAGCACCGTTGGATTAAAAATCCAATGGTGATTAAAAATCACCAATTTATGGAAAGATTTTATACAAGGAAAGATTTCTCTGAAATTCACCAAGAATAACAAATAAAGTATCTTTTGGATTAAAAATCCAATGGTGAATAAAATTCACTGGATGATCTAAAAAGATCACGTTGGTTACAAAAACAACCAAAATCTTTCAATGAAAGATGGACTAAACAAACTGATTCTTTTCTTTCTCTTATAAATAGGAGCCAAGAAGAGAAGAGAAAGGATCCTTGAACTTTTTTTGGAGAGATACAACAACAGAGAAAAAAAGAGAGAGAAAAGGAGATTTCTTCAGAAGAGAAAAAAACCCTAGGTGAGAAAGGCGAAAGAGATCTAAATTCCATAAAACAAAGAGAATTTAATTCTCAATTTAAGAGTTTAACTCTTCTGAATAAGAACTTAGTTCTTCCTTTGGTTGAAGATCTGCAGAAGCAGATCTCCCCACAAGTTGAGAATTTAATTCTCATCGGGGAGATTCTGCCATGCAGATCCAAAACTTAGAGAGAGAATTGAGTTTAAGGAATTTAATTCCCCCAAATTCATAGGAATTTAATTCCTCCAAATGAAACTAGGATTTAACCCTATATGAGAATTTAATTCTCCCAAATTCATAGGAATTCAATTCCTCCAAATAAAACTAGGGTTTAATCCTACATAAGAATTTAATTCTTCCATATACATAGGAATTTAATTCCTCAAAACAGAATTAGGGTTTAACCCTACCAAAGAATTTAATCCTCAAACAAAGGACTTAAATTATCCATGCATGTAAACGTAGTCACGTGGCAACACGTGACCCTTCCTTTAATGATCATAAAAGAATGAATGAGACATGGTCACGTTCCCCTACGTGACCCTCAAACAGACTCCTCAAAACAAGAAAGAAAAAGCTTGGAGGCAATGCCTCACATGCTCACACGTGACCCTCAAAACTAAAGGGAATAAAGACAAAGGCAAAACTGATTTAGGGCGCCTCACGTGTCCCCACGTGACCCCTGACTAACACCTTTTTAAAAAAAAAGGGTAAATGAGGGAAAACAGAGGAATTAATACCCAATACATGGGCACTATCACGTGCCCACACGTGATGATTACAAAAATTAAGTTTTTAACACTTATTTGAATATTCTGGGAAGAAAATAAAGGAAGTCTGGCCCTATTCTCAGGCGCCTCACGTGACCCCACGTGACCACCTCACTTTTAGTGTTTAACACTATTTTAAGTGCTTCATCCCTATTGTTTAACACTATTTTCAGCGCATCACGTGGGAACACGTGATCGCCAAATATCCTCTAGTGTTTAACACTATTTTCAAACCAGTCTTAGCCCAAAGTCAGCTAAGTTTTCCAGAGACAAGATCTCCCCTTTGATTGAACCCCAACTACATTCTTCCAAAATTGATCATTTCATATGATATTCAAAATAAACCCCAGAGCCATGATGAATGGTCAGCGCCCAGTAAAAGACAAAATGTTGTCAGATCCTCAAACCCTTGTTTGGCATTGCTAAATAATAGGAGGCTGAACCCAGATAAATGTTCAACATTTCAAGCCTAATTGGACTTAGCCCAAGTTGGCCATAAGTCCTCAATTCTGATTTAACCGAGCCTATGTGCTCATAATCTAATTAATTAATCTTAGTTCCAAATTGGAATACAGATTTCCCAATCAACTTTGGTTCAAGGGTAAATCTATTCACTCCTTTGATATTTGTCGTTGTAATCCTTCAACGTCTCCAGAGAGGTGACGGGTCCCGATAACCAATCATTCCATGGACTGTGGGGTCCTTAAACTCGTGGACTATGATGTCCTTAACCTCGGACTGTGGGGTCCTTAAACCCATGGACTATGATGTCCTTAATCTGGACTGTGAGGTCTTTAAACTCATGGACTATGAGTTCCTTAACCTTGGACCGAGATGTCCTTAAACTAACAATGGACCACCATGTCCTTAAACTGGTAATCGACCGTAATGTCCCTAAACTAAGCAATAGAGCCCAAATGCTCTCTTGTTGGATCTAAATGATTCCGTTAAGTTGACCTTAGTCTAAAATTAGACTAACGTATCCTTAGCATACGTTTAAGTTGATCTTAGTCTCAAATGAGACTAACATAGCCTTACACCCAACCCCCAAACCTAAATCTAGGAAAATACGGATTTGGACTAATCCACGCCCTAGGGCGATAACATAAATTAGTCTCCGTATACAATCCTAAAGCAACCAAAAACAAAACAAACAAATACGACACGAAGTGACCATCTGGAGAAGGAGAAAGTGGTTACCGCGATGCGGTAGCGTAATTAACTGCAGGGGCTTGCGCCTGCAGGGAAGAGCGTCCCCACAATCAAAAAACCCTTCAAATGTGGGGGAATCTGACGAAGTCTGCTACATCGGCCGCATCCGTTTAAACCTTCCACTCATGGTGTCATAAATCAACTTGACATCTTCGGAGAAGTGGACGGATAGCACCAATTAGCATCTGCCCCGAATTTAGGCAAGACGGACCTACGCGGTCGCGTCTCTATGTTTCGGAGGGGAACAAGAGTACCTTTCATGCCTGTTGCATATACATATTGTCATACTTATGCTATTAGATTTCCTGTGATAGATTATCGCTGTTAGTTCATACTTGCGATTACTGTATAACGTTATTTACTATTCACGAGTTGGCAACTCACCCCCGTTGTGCCGCAGGGTTTTTCAGGTCTGATCATCAGAGTCGTCGCGGCAGGGTGCCTTGTTATCTCTAGTTTTGCAGATACCGCTACGGTTGGCTGTGAGGCCGTTTTCTTTAGGTGGGTTACGGTTATTTGATATTGTACATTGTATATCTCTTGTATCTAGTACTCTCTATCTTCCACCTTTATGTATTGACTTAGAGACAAGTTGTGAGGATCGATGTTGTATATTCTTATGAATCTGGTTGTCGTGCTCATGTGAGCCGGCCTTTTATATATGTGGTTTATCTTTTCTTCGTTACGGCGTCGTATATCTGTTGTGGTGGTTGTTCCGCCATTGGGCGAGATTTGCTCCCGTTTAGGGATACTTTACTTTTATCTTATGTTTGTACCCGTTTCGGGGCTAGTTTTTACAAAGGAGGTGCCGCCGAAATTTTTATGAAAAACAAACGTAGGTTTAAAACTTTTTGCATCGAGATTTTTAAAAGTGATCTATCTTTCTTTCTTGTAATGGTTTAGATTGCTGGGTTTTCGGCTTACTTAATTGCGTTACGCCAGTTGACGTTACGTAGTTTAAGTGTCAGTCATGTGCCCAATTTTGGGTCGTGACACTTTGGCTCAGCATCATTCTGAAATTTCTAGCTAAAAATTTCAAAAAATTTCTAAGTACAAGTGAAGTAAAGAGAAGTTAGCAAGCGGTCAACTTCCGGCGAAGAATCAAAGCAACATCCGGAGCTCCCGCGACACCACGACAAAACTTTCCTCTTCTTCTACCTTTTCATAGTATAATCAAATAGTAAGTCCATCTCAAACTCCCTTTCTCTTCTTTGAAATTCTTTTTAATCAAAATCGGTAAAATTGGAGTTAATACCGATATATATTTTCTAAACTCTAGAAACTCCACTTTTTCTTATATATTGTTCATCCAAATTCTTACACAATACTTGTAAACTTAATACCAATATTTAGAATAAATTTTATCCTAGAATAATCTCTTTAACAAACTCTTACACAATACTTGTAAACTTAATACTTGTAAACTTTATCCAAATTCTTACACAATACTTGTAAATTTTATCCAAATTCTTACACAATACTTGTAAACTTAATACCAATACTTGTAAACTTGTAAACGGTGGGGAAAATTCCCCAAATCACTCAGAGAATGATCTCTTTAACAAACTTAACAAATTTATGGGCACTATATAAAGACCCCTAGACCCCAATTCAAAGAGGATGAACATTGAGAACATCAAGAACTTCAAAAACAAAAACAGAGAGAACTTTGAAGGATTGTGAGAAGAACTCAAGAACAAAAAAGGTAAAAACCTTTCTTAAAGAAGAACTTCTTCTGAATAGATCATTGCTCTAAGAACAAGATCAATGATCTTCAATAAAAACTAAATAACAACAGTGCCTTGCACTTTTTTATGAACCATTGGTTCTGGGATCTTAAAGATTCTTTTCTTGAATCAAAAATTGGATCAAGTTATTGAAACAGTGCCTTGCACTTGAAAATCTGCACTGTTGCGCTCTTGGGTTGGCGCAAGCCACCAGAGAGCGCCACGTGTCAGCTCCAGAACAACTTGCGCTATGCGCTTTTAAAATAGAGCATTGCTCTCTGAAATTGGTGCAACTCACCAGAGAGCGCCACGTGTCAGCAGCGCAGCGCACTGCGCTACCTGCATTTGCGCTCACCAGAGCGTGACACGTGTCACCTCCACATGCGCTTGCGCTCATTAATTAGCGCAAAGCGCCTGACAGGTCACATGACCACTGTCAGACAATTAATGCGCTGCATTATTTACAGAAGGGCCAAGCCCAATTAAAAAAGGCCTAACAGGCCAAATTAAATACAGAGCATTATTTTAAAGAAGGGCAGAGCCCAAACAGATTCTTTGCAGAGCCCAAATCAAAAAGGCCTAGCAGGCCAGAATGAAATGTAATGCATTATTAAACAGGGGCAAAGCCCTAGCACAGACCTAATAGGCCAAAAATAAATAAAAACGTTGAACATCTTCAACTGGACTTAGCCCAATCATGGCCGTAAGTCCTCAAATTAAATTGATTGAGCAAGACGGCTCTCTTAAATCAATTTACATCCGGTTCAAGGGTACATCTCTGAACTTCTCTGACTCCTATCGTTGTAATCCTTTAACGACGTTAGAGAGGTGACGGGTCCCAACAACCGCAACATCTTCAACTGGACTTAGCCCAATCATGGCCGTAAGTCCTCAAATTAAATTGACTGAGCAAGACTGCTCTCTTAAATCAATTTACACCCGGTTCAAGGGCACATCTCCGAACTCCTATGACACCTATCGTTATAATCCTTCAACGACGTTAGAGAGGTGACGGGTCCCGACAACCACACATCGATACAGACTGTGGGGTCCTTAAACTCATGGACCGAAACGTCCCTAAACTAATATTCGTCCCAAAATGGGAACGTTGGACCGAAATGTCCTTAAACTAATGTTCGTCCCTAAATGGGAATGATGGACCACTATGTCCTTAAACTGGTATTGGACCACCATGTCCCTAAACTGGAACTCGACCGCAATGTCATTAAACTAAACAATAGAGCCAATTGCTCTCTTGTCGAATCTAAACGATCCCGTTAAGTTGATCTTAGTCTAGAAATTAGGCTAACGTATCCTTAACAAAAGTTTAAGTTGATCTTAGCCTCAATTTGGCTAACATATCCTTAAACTAAAACACCAAACCCAAATATAAGTAAACACGGATTTGGACTAATCCACATCCTACGGGCGACGGCATCACTTAGTCTCCGTATACAATCCACGGGCAACCACAAACAAAACAAACACACACGACACGAAGTGAACATCTGGAGAAGGAGAAAGTGGCTACTGCGATGCGGTAGCGTAATTAACTGTAGGGGCTTGCGCCTGCAGGGAAGAGCGTCCCCACAATCAAAAACCCCTCAAGCGAGGGGGAATCTGACGAAGTCTGCTTCATCGGCCGCATCCGTCTAAACCTCCGATACATGGTGCCATAAATCAACTTGGCATATTCGGAGAGGTGGACAGATAAAACCAAATAGCATATGCCCCGAATCTCAGGCAAGACGTCCGCCGCGTTTCCGCCGTGTCTTTTGGAGGGGAACAAACCCCTTCTCCATGAATGAAGTACGAAAATATAAAGACGCCAAGTACTTCCTGTCGGACTTCGAATATACCGAGAGGTGTGGCAAATCGACGAACAAACAAGTACAAGCGACCACCATCCCAATCTTTGGAAGTGATTCTGAAGAAAAAGAAGAGATAATGTTCATGAGTCAACCTCCGAAGGAAACCAATAAAATAGCTCATAAACCCCCATTCCAGTCTTCGGTAGTGACTCGGAAGAAGAAGCCTATGCAGTGTTCTCTACACATCTACAGATGATGATTCCCGATTAAACAGACCGAGCTCTGCATGTTACGATAGTTCTGCCTTGCCACTACAAAGAACTCGATGCACTCAGCACCTACAGCGTGCAGGAGCTGGTCACCTTCCATGTACCTTCCAGATATAGAGGAGAAAAGATGATTCTCTTCTATAATTTGGATGAGACCAGAGTGGAGAAAGAGATCAGGCATGGACTCGATCCAATCCCCAACAGATTGCAATCCATCCGCACGTCGAGATACTTCACAAAAGGATTAAATGAATTCCTAAAGCGTCAAGGAGTACTGTTTCAGCAGACCGTTCGACAAGCTCAGTCCTATAAAAGAATCTGGGAAGTGCCTGGGACTCGCCAAATCAAGACAAGCGGGAAGATGGATACTACTGGCTTGGAATATGTACAACCCAAGAAGCGGATGCAAACTTACAGCTGTCAGGTCATAAATGAAGAGGAAGAGGCTTTGCCGATATGCAGCACGGCCGAGCAGGGGGAAGCGCCCACAGAAAGAAGTCCAAGACTGTTACTGGAAGAACAGATTGATAGGATGATAAGGAAAGTATGTTAAGCAAGCAAAGATAGCTAAAGATGTGAATTGGCCATTTATGAAATGGCTAGGCGACAGCGCCTACACGAACAAGATGTGGAAGAAATGAGACATGAGCCTTCTTAACCTTAGCTGCCTCCATCCTCCTTCACAAGAAGAAGATTTCAAGCCAATGAAGACAGACATAAGATGATGGTCGCTATCAATACCCAAAGACAACAGATTAGTCCTGGGATGCCTATCCACCAGAATAAGGTCGGCTGCAGTCCTTCCCTAATAAAAAAGATGGGGCGAGAATACTCGTTCCCTCGTGATAAGACGGGGAAGGTATTCTCCCTTGTTTACCACCGAAGACTGGACTAATACGTGGAGGACGTCTAGATTAAATTTGGTGGCAGATACTATTTGGACATATCCGCCCATCTCTTCGAAAATACCAAGTTGATTTATGGCACCATATATCGGAGGTTTGGATAGATGCGACCGGTGCAGCAGACTTTATCAGATTCCCCTTCATTTGTAAGGGATTTTTGATTGTGGGGACGCTCTTCCCTGCAAGCGCAAGCCCCTACAGTTAATTACGTTATCGCAAAGCGATAACCGCTTTCTTCTACTCCGGAAGGTCACTTCGTGTCGTGTTATGTTTTTGTTTATTAAGGTTGCCTGCGGATTGTATACGGAGACTAATTTATATCATCTCCTGTAAGACGCGGATTAGTCCAAATCCATATATATATTTTCATGATTTGGGTTTGGGTCAAGGATTTTCTTGATGGGGTCCATGTTGGTAGCTTGGTTTGACAACGGAAATGAACTTATGATGCATTTCTCATATTTGTGAGTTCCATTCGTCCACATGAAACTTGGGCTTGATATAAGGATAGTTAGTCATATTTGAGACTAAGATCAACTTAAAAGCAAATGAGTATATGAGCTCAAATATATTAGTTTAAGGACATTGCGGTCCAACATCGCCATGTTTGAGACGAATATTAGTTTAAGAACGTTTTGTTCCATTATCGCCGTATTTGGGACGAAGGAAGAAGAGTTGTTGGTTGTTAGGACCCGCCACCTCTCTGAAAATGTTGAGTAATTACAACGATATATATCAGAGGTGTAGAAAGATGTACCCTTGAACCAAATCCCGTATTTGAGGAAAAAGATCATAGTGGATCTAAGAATTATTAGTCTTGTATGAGACTAAGATAAAGATCATCAGTCATATATTAGACTAAGATCAACTTAGATGTTTTTAAGCTTAGATAATTTGGGCTAAGATCGGGTTTTTGTACCACTCAGCAGTGCTAAGCACTCTATCACGCCCTGCTTCCCAGTATACGGAGACGGAGACATGGCAAGCACGCGACGTATTTAATCAGAAATAAATACGTTAAGTGTAAATAAGCAATATATAAAATACACAAGAATAACAAGAGATATAAAATGAACATCGACTTTTTATTAACATTCATCTTTACAATACATTGCTTTGAAAAGGAAAGTACAAAGATATAAAGCAATGCCTAAACAGTGGCATATGAAATGAAAAGTAAGTACAAGGAAAAACTAGAAATCCTGCTGCTCGGTGAACTGGTCCACATCCTCCAGGCTAGGCTCGATCTTGAGAGAGTCCGGTCCTCCTGACGAACATTCCAAAGAAAGAAAAGATAGGAATGTCGTCAGTGAACTAGTGCTCGGTAAGTCCCAAAAGAAAGAGAGGAATATAGAAAGTATTGAGATTTGAACTGTTAAGGTGTACAGGTATAAGATTGTTATTCTAACGTTGTTGTTTGTAGCTTGGTACAGAAGGTATCAGTGTATACGAGAGAAGTCCATCTTACCCTGTGGACTATGGTAACATGTAATACAAAGCCCCGTCAAAACCCATGGGACAACGGCATGAAAGTTCACGTAGGTGTCTTTTAGTAATCATCTCATACCACTTTTAATACATTTCGTACCAATCTACCCCTTTAACCCCGTAATGTATTGTATAGATTATAAGGCTTGCCGAGACCATGGATACAAGTTGTTCATGTAATCAGGTTTAGGATGTAAACAAGTAGTCATGTAATCAAGTCAAGTTATAGCCATGGTTCGGTCAAGTCAAGTCATGTTTGCATGTTGATATTGTTCTGGTATTCAGGTTCAGATTTAAGTATACATATTAGAGTTTGGATTCATGTTCAGGTTCAAGTATACATGTTAGAGTTTGGATTCATGTTTGAATTGGATTCTGATTTGAGTTTGAATTAAAGCTTGATTTAGACTCAGACTTGAGTCAGACACTTATAACTGATTTGGATCCTGAATTAGATTCTGGAGTTGTTGGCAATTGCTGCACATAGAAGGCAGAATTTATGCCTTTTTTCATGATAATTACCATTGATAACATCGTTAAGTTTTCTATCTTAATTAGGCAAGCACTCACTTTCTCCGACTCACGGAGGTTCAATAGAATTGATCCCACTTAAACCCATATTTACTAAAGTCCTTATATATAATTTTATATACCTCGAGGGGGTTTTATAAAAAATATTTTTAACATAGTTTCAAAATAATCTCGAGAAATTATTTATATTATTTAGGGTTTCCATGGATGTGTATTTTATGGATTTGAGGTATTTTAGTGATAATTACCTTAACTTGAATAGTTCATAGTAGTTTACGGTAAAGCTTGACTTTGGTTGGTATCTTGATGGTATTTGATGAAACTTGTAATTCTTTCCTTTGAAAAATATAAAGTTATTATATTTTGAAAATATATGGATTTTATAGTATTTATATAATTAAAAATTAATTTTGATAATTAAGTAGAAATTTTTTTCTTTCTTAAAAATCGTATTAAAAACATTTTGAGACCGAAAGCTCCATGAGGAGGTCTGCATCTCACTCTACCAGCCCAAGGATGTGTGATAATCTGCACCATCTAATAGAGGGTCTCCTAAAAAGGGTTGTAGAGGCTTATTTGCAAAGGGTTTTCAAATACAATTCTAAAGAAAATCGTTTTTTATAAGAGATGGTATTTTAATGAAATATATTGTATTTGCCACTAAAATAGGTTAAAAAAGAATCGTGCTATGGATCCATGTGTGTATGTGAGGGGTAGGTCATTACCCCATGAATTTTTCTAAAGGTATATTTCAACAAAGGAAAATAAGATGACATATATAAAGTTGATGGTATTTAAACGAAAAACTCAATTTAAAGTTATTTTACGTGAGAATCTAGATGGAATTTGATTCTAAATAACTATGAGTTAAAGTTATAAGTGATGTGTACAAATTAGACTTAACGAAGTATTAAAGATGAGTAGTTTTCTAGGTTTTAGTAAAAGTTGTCCGTAGTAACTTCACTTTCAACATATATTTTGAGAAGGGATATTCATAGAAGAGGTGAGGAATTGAGAGGGACTTACGAGTGAAATAGTTTAAGGAGAGGTAGAAGAAGAGTGGGCTGTCGTCGTGGTGTCGTGGGGTCGCCGGAATAGTTTCAATTCCTCACCGGAAGTTGGTCATTGGCTAACTCCTCTTCTACTCCACTTGTACTTGAGAAAATTTGAGAGTTTTGGCTAGAATTTTCAGAATGAGGAAAGGCTAGGGCATGGGATAGTATTTATAGTGTGGAATTAGGGTTTTGGAATTAAAAGAGTGAATTAAAATGCATTAAAATGTGATAAATTAGGGAATTGAGGGGTCTCTGTTTGATTACAGAGTGCAAGGGAGTTAGAGATAGGGGAAACAACATTTGTGCAATGCACGGGACTCATTACCTACTGGGGGACCGTCGGCGCCGGCCCTTTGATGATTTTCGTCGGTCGATTTGTGAGCGAAATCCGTCGGATTTGTGTCATGTGTACTCTTCTGTAATTAAACCCTTTTCCACATGTTTATTTTTCCAGACTTTTCATTTTTATGTGCATTGCATGTGTAAACTTTTGGGCTTCCAAAAGTTTAAAAGAAAAATCAGAAAAAATAAAATGTGTCTGATGGGATTCGAACACATGGGCTACGTCACAGCAATGCAAGGGCTTTGCTAGTGAACTACAAGTTGTTTCTTACTGTTCTTAAACAAAAATTAACTTTTAAATTGTACTCAAGCTTGTAAACTTTTTTCTGTACATTAAACTGAAAAATTTCGTACAGTAAATTCATAGTAATTACACACCCAGTTATATATGGCGCTCATGTGTGCATCACGTGAGGTGCTATAATAGTGCTAAGCACTAATTTTTCTCTGGCGCTTACGTATGCTTCACGTGAGGCACTAAGCTTTTGGCGCTCACGTGTATTTCACGTGAGGCGCTGGGTATTGGACGCTCACGTGTGTTTTATGTGAGGCGCTGAGCTTTTGGCCTTAGGCGCTCACGTGCTTTTCACGTGAGGCGTTGAGTTCTTTGGAGATTTAATCTCTGTTGATATTTTTAGAGAACTTAAACCTCTGTTAATGGCATTTTGATCATTATCTATCACCAAGATCACTATTTTGAGGATCTTGGATCGGGTTCTTTTAAGAACTAAGTTCTTGATTTGAAGGAACTAAGTTTCTGGAGTATTATGAACTCCATCTTTTCCATATTCTTTTATCCATGTTCTCCTGTTTATGTTTTTAGAGAGGTTAAAGCTCTGTTAATGGTGTTTTGACCATTAAGGATCGCCAAGATTACTATTTTGAGGATCTTCGATCGGGTTCTTAAAGAACTAAGTTCTTGATTTGAAGGAACTAAGTTCGTAGAGTATTATGAACTCCATCTTCTTTCTTTTCAACCTTGTTCTTCCCTGGATCTTTAATTCTCAAGAGCAAGATCTTCCTGATGAGAATTAAATTCTCAACTTGTGGGAGACTTGTATTGTGGATCTCAGATCTAGAGAAAAAACTAAGTTCTTTTAAAGGGTTAAAGCCTTAAATATGGTATGATAAGTAAAAGAGATATTTTGATCTCTGTTTTTTTCTTTACCTAGGGTTTGAGAGGAGGGAGATTTTTTTCTATGAGAGAATTAAATTCTCTTTTGTTTTGAGAGCATTCTGTATTTTTACAGAAGCTTATGGGGTGGTCTCCTCTCTTTTTTTCATCCCTCTCTAGATTTAATCTTTTTGCTCCTATTTACAGGAGAAGAGAAAAATCAATCTGTTGGAGGAAATCTCTCATTGAGAGATTTTGATTGATTTCATAATCAATCGAAATTGATCATAAAGATCAACCGATAAATTTTATTCTCTGTTGGATTTTTAATCTAATGGCTCTCTGTTTAATAGTAAAAATTTGCTGTTTGTTTTAGCAAGATTCGGAAAATATTTTTCTAATATAGAATTTTATGCTATCATATGAATATCTTGTTAGTTTAACATGATTAGGAAGATATTTTCTTAACATAGAATTTTATTCTATCATATGAATATCTTGTTATTTTAACAAGATTAGGAAGATATTTTCCTAATATAGAATTTTTATATTTTAGATAGTTTAATTGGTGATATATTTTATCATCATTAGATTTTAAATCTAAAAATTCTCTGGTAGAGAAAGATATTTACATATTAGAATGATCGGGGAAAATATTTCCCAAAAATATAATTTAATTCTATATAGAATTCAATTCTATCCTTAGAGAGCATTTTAAATTGCGGCGCTCACGTGCTTAACATGTGAGCACTGCCAAAAAATGAGGCAAGATAACTCACGTGTTTAACACGTGACCCCTAGTGTGGGTTTTAGCCTATATATTTTCAGCGCTCATATGCTTTGTATATGAGCACTCACGTATTTAACACGTGAGTCCTGTTTGGCCTTTTTTTATTTATATTCAGTGCTCATATGCTTTGCATATGAGCGCTCACGTGTTTAACTCGTGAGGCCTGTTTGGCCTTTTTATTATTTGCTTTAGTGCTTATATGTAAAGCATATAAGCGCTCACATGCTTAACACGTGATGCCAAACTGTGGGAATTCTTTTCCTCCTTCTATCTCCATTTTTATAAGGGAACAAATAGCTCTTAGCCAAAATAATTTGGCGGGAAGAAATGCCCCATGCTATTTTGCCCACGTAAGTATGTACGTAGGTGAAGTAATGCAAAGTTATACATGGCCATAAAATTGATGGCTTAGGGAACAAGTTTAGGATCCTTGTAGCCTAAGACTTTTTTCATTTTCATTAGCCGTAAGGGTCTCAAGAAGGTTTTTCTCCCAATGAGTCTTGAAGATCGAATAGTTGCATATTATCCCTAGAAATCATGAGGATTCCTAAGTATTCATTGTAAGTCCATGTTGCCAACCCCGGTTCTTACGGGGAGGCGGAAACGGTAAAAAACGATTTTTTGACACAATGCAACATGGACTAGAAAAGAGGATCTTTGCTAAACAAAACCTAGCAATCTAACTACAAGTTTAACTACTATGTTAGAGGGTTATACCTAGGTATTGAACTTCTTCTCTTCTTGCTCCTTGGAGTGGCTTGAACGCCTCCACCTCGTAGTCTCCTCTTTGTTGAAGAAGGATCTACCCGAAAGCCTCTACCTTGAGCTCCAACCTCAACCTAGAGATAACTAAAGTGCTTGGCTTGATAAACCTAGAACTCTAGAGTGAGTAGAGAGGAGTTTTGAAGGTTTTATCTCAATAGCTCATGCTTCTCAACACATGAGACATGGGAGCTTTGAGAGAGAGGAAGAGGATGAGCTTTGGATGAGAGAGAATGATCAAGTGAGAATGAGAGAATAATTTACAACCATGCTCACAAAAGTAAGAATAATGATGATAATAATAATAATTAAGAATTGTGATGGTTAGTTTCAATGACCATTATCATTTCATGCATTTAATGCATTTTGCAAAGAACAAGAAGCATCATGGAAATGAAATGATGATGGTCAACAGGTCCACAATGGTCAACCGGTCAACTAAGTCAACAAGTCAACAAAAGTCAAATGTTCAACTCAACCATGGCACAATAATCCTTAATTAATATTATTAGTCATATTTCTTATTCTCATTAGGATTTAGAAAAAGTCAACGGTCAACTACCCTAATGAGAATCCTCTGCCTCTGTCAACTGTGCATACACACTCGCATCCGTGTTCCGAGGAACACGAATACAATGAGATAAAACCAATTCCAAAACATGTACTAGGATCTGTCTTAAACCAAAGCCCGCTAGTAACTGCCCGAACACCAAACGTGCACAAGTGCGCGGATGTGAACGAACCCTGTCGCAAAACCATGCGACCTCTACTCTGTTTTGCCCAAAGGCGAATAGCCCTCTGTGTGGGACTCAAAAGAATTGACACTACGCTGGTAGTGGGTTTAACCACAGGCCGCAAGCGGTACTAGCTGTACGTAACGGTCCCCAGGTAGATACCGATAAGAAGACTGATGAGGTGAACCCATCCGAACTCCTACTGAGCCTGAATGTGACAATATCTGTACAGTCCGGTCTGTTCGTCTGAGAATATCACATGGTGGGCCTAGGGGGCGGTAAATGTCAGTCCCCTAATGGCGGTACAAGTCATGTCGGAGTGTAGCCCAGAACACCCTGAGACAACACTGGAAAACCTACAAGTATATCTCGCTTGCCCTAGCCAGGGACGACTATGTGTAATGGCTCTCCTAGACACAGCGCGATATCAACCCCCAATACCGGGAGAGACAAATCCTGTCTAACCGTCACTGCCTCCAAGTGCTTCGGGACTGCACCCAACTGCTACCTGTTTGCACGACTCATTTGAGCCGTGGTAGGGTAGCAATCTAAGAACAGTGGGAACACACTCGAGGCGAAGTGACAGTGTCAAGTCAGCGGACTAAGCTGTACTCATGGGTACGCCGAACTTGGTATCGGAGATACGAAAGGGAGTGAATTAGGGATAATATCTTTCTCACCGTAGTAAACTGTTTCGAACTTGAAAGATTCCATTAATGGTTCGAAACTACTATAATCAACCGAGTCTGATGGCTCATCTGAAAATGTAAAGGACCCAAACTCGGGCGGTGAGTCATCAATATCGTCCGAAAAAGTGAAACACTCGTAAGTGTTATCATCTGTGAGAACAGTATCGGATTCAAAGGAAAATCTTTCAAGCTCACAGTCTTCAAGCATGGTCGGAACGATGGGAAGGAGGGAGGGTGATATAACAGTCAAAGGTTCAAGAGGATGAATTGGAAAATCAGACACATCAAATAAAAATGATTCAATCTCAATATTATCCTCAAGACTCTCCTCAATACTATCCTCAAAATTTAACTCATCCATGTCGTTATCATCAAAATCTAGATGCATATGAGATTCGGGAGAAACATTTAATAACTCAGGATGATGATTTGAACATAAAATTTCAATTAAATCGACAGGATCATCATCCGAAATATTCCCGGCATCTATATCCTCAATCAAGTGAAAATCAATTTCTTTAGACACCTCATCAAAAGCATGGATATCTATGGATTTAGGTTCTAGAGTGGAGGTGTAAAGATCGACAGGATTAGGTGCGGTTTCACTCGAAAGGGGTTCCTCACAATCTGGCAAATCAAACACTACAAAATCACACAACTCATTTTTATTTTCAACAGGTGAACTATTTAGGGCAATCGATGGAAAACAGGAGTTGTGGGCTTCAATTGGGTAAGGGTAGGTTTGATTTGAAAATCCTCTCTCATTCTCACTCTGTCCAACTGCCGCCTCATACATTGAAAAATTTGGAGCCAGCTGGAAACTAGCTACCGGTTCACTAGGTTGCATAAGGGCGGCCATGGACGCTTCCACATTCCTCATCATTTTATTTGTTGCAGCAATATATGCCTCCAACGACTCTTCCAAACTAGACTTGGATGGTGAGGGGGTTTCGGTAAAAGATTCAAAATGGTGTGGATATGCAAAACTCCCAACAGGCTGTGTAGAAATAGTGTCTAGTGAAAGTGGGAAGGTCGGGTAGGACTGGTAGGAAGTGGGTGATTGGACAGGGGTGGGGTCAACATATGGATAAAAAGGTGAATAGTCGTGTGGATCCCTAGAACTAGATGAGTGGAGAGGGGTGAAAGATCGACTACGAGATTGAGCAATATGCTCAGCAATGGACATCTTCTTAGGAGTGACAGAAGGACTTAAAGAAGTGGTATCAACATATGTAGGTGGTAAAGGTTGACTCGGTTGACACAAAGTGGGTTGAAAAGTCAAACTATTTCTCCTAGACGCCTCTATTTGATCTTTCAAAGATATTTTTGGCAAGGAGGGATCGTCTTTAAATTTTCCGAACAAATTGACGTATGACGCAAAATTAGGTTCGGGATACCAAAGTTCGGCTAATGATTTATTGTGTGGGGTACCCATGTTAGAAGAAGGGGAAAAGAAAGAAAGTTGGTTGGTGCAAGAATTTATTTGCGGCAAAAGTTTGCAAGTTTTCTAATACTAATTTTCCTTTTTTTTATTTGAAAATTGTTGCAAAAAGATTTTTAATTAAAGATATGCAACCAAAAAATATTACTTGCAATCAGTTATTATTTTAAGCATATCACAAGAATCTTTATTTGGAAAAAATTGTTGCAAAAAGATATTCGAGAAAAGATATGCAACAAAAAAGATTACTTGCAATCAATTTCTATTTTAAGCGGGGCCCAAAAATCCTGCACAAGATTGTTATTTTGAAGGGAGAATATTTTTAAAGCACACAGAATTTTGCAGGAATATTTCAGAAGATATATTGAAATTTCTAGAGGAGAAAGAACAGGAAGCTTACAGTGCAAATTCCACGAACTGAGGACACCAAAAGGCCGCGTTTCCGCGGTTTGAACAGGTATTGTGCGGCGGATCCGCGGTGAGGGAGTCGACACGAGTCCCAAGATTTTTTCTTAGCAGACGACTCCACAAGAAGGCCGCGGTTCCGTGGTCCGAGACAGCGTTCAGCCGCGGTTTCGCGGTCGGATGGTGGCTACAGATCCTAAAAAATTTTCTGTCTCTCTGTTTTGATTTTCTCTTATTTTCCAGATCTGTATTTTTCTGTTTCGCTCTCTGGATTTTTCCAGATCCGAAGTTGTTTGTAGATCCTGCAAAATTAAAATAACAAAGTATCCTTTCCAAAATAACAATTGATATATTTTTATAATTTTTTGGATTTTTTAGATTTTTATGATTTTTTAATTTTAGATTAACCCGAAATTACAAATAGGAAATTTCTACGCCATTCCCGGCAACGGCGCCATTTGATTTGTGTGATTTAGCGTGCTTGCGCTTTCTAAAAGATAGATCAAAAATATTTGTAACCGCAATCAAGAACGGCGTCGCTTTGCAGCTAGCCGGTGAGTACGGGTCGGTCCACAGGGATGTTGTGAGTTTCCGATTCGCTCTAACGAGTTAATTCCGAAGGGTGTTCGGATTAATTATTAAATCTAAAAACCTAATTAACCTAGGGCAATTATCTTGATCTACTCTTGCTAGGGCTAGGTTTAGGGATGGTTTGGAAATGTAATTAAATCTCACCGCTTTCAATACCCGAATGAAGATCTGTGAGGAGTTATGGTAATTATCAATAAAGGGGATTAGATCCGTTCGGGAAGGTGTTCCTTCCTCTAGGTTCTTGTCCTTCCTTTAGAGATCCTTACCCTAATCTCCATGGAAAACATCACACCCGGGCCTTTATACTACGGTATCACCGCTACCTCGAGGGATAGAGTGCCGTAGGGAGCGGTATGTGCATGTATGCATGGAGTCCTATTGTAAATATTTGGTGGGTAAGAAAGAGATGAGAGATCTCATCTCTCAAAATCCTTCCCCAAAGCTAACTCTAAACAAGTTCCTAGGGCATGAAATTAAATCTACCTAGGGCAAGGAATTTAAATCTACACTAGGGCAAGAAATTAAATTACTTACAGATGCATCCCTCCAATCATCCATGCAGGTTTGTCAGATCTGAATTTCTGAATGGAGAAGAAACACCGATGCTCTCCAAAAGATTTCTAAATTTTATTCATTAAAGGGAGGCATAAGAATTACAATGATTAGAGTTCCTATTTATAAAGAATAGGAAACCCTAGGGTTACATTTGTTTCGCATGTCTGAAATTACAAAAATAACCCTTAGATTGACTAGTCAGCGCCGCCCCCAAATTATGGTAAAAATACTTTTTCATGAGGGCTTCACTTGGCCGCGGAACCACAGCCAATGGCAGGCTTGGGCCGCGGTTCCGCGGCCCATTTGTTGGTTCAAGTCCTCAAACTTTTGGGTATGCTTCTGGGTCATTTTGGGCTACTGAAAAATTGGTTCTTTTATTAATTGGGCTTCTGGTTCTCTTCCAGATTTCCAGTGAACATTGTAGTGGACTTCTACCCGTTCGCTTTGAGTCGATGTCTTGAATCTTGCTTTGTGAATTGGTCCTTATGTCGGCTTGATCAAGAGTCTTCTGTTTATTGGTTAAAGTCCACTTTTGCATCGTCTTTACATCGTTTTCACTGTTTTCTGTCCAAGAACCTGTAACCTGTAACATGTAGCAGACATGCGTCAAAAGCACCCGTTTATTTATAAAAAGAATAAGAATGGGGAATATAATAATGCAATAATATGGTGTGAACATCAGTATATTTTTATCTAGTAGTAACTTAAGCCCGATCATGATATTTGGTCGCTGCAATTAGGAGAGAGAGAAGAAACACTTTAGCATGATGCTCTTGCAAGTTTAGAGTGGTTTTTAGTTTGTCTAAACCGGATGGCTCCCACTGTTTCTCGAATCCTTCCTCAAACCAAAAAAGAAGAATTAGTCGGGATCAATCTCACCGTACAATACTTGCTAAACCGTTCAGCCAGGCCAGTGTTGGTACTTCGAAGGAGGTTTTCCAACGCTTTCGCGAAATTCCTTAATTAAATAACCTTTTTTCCCTGTGGGCGTCGCCCCGCTAACACCTTTCTAGACACCTACTTGGTTTATAGCATTGATCGTTAAGTGAGAAAGTTCCCGAGGAGTAGCATATACTCACAGCAGGATCGGGATCCAAATATCATCGCGTGATAAAACTGAAGGAATCCTACCAGAATCATCACACTCCAAATGGTATGCAGCACTAGCAAGTTTCAGTTTCTTTAGAAACTCCCGATGTGGATTTTTGCCTCATGCTCTTATGACCTTGACTTTGGCCAACAAATCATAAGTCATACGTCAAGTTCTACCCGTCAGTTTCCAGGTTAATTTGAACCCACCCGTACCTACCCTTGACTTTGGCCAACAAAGCAGTACGACTGTCCCAAACCAACGCATCTATCTATGCTACATATAAATATCCAATAGCTACCAATCATTATGCCTTGACTTTGGCCAACAAACACAGCTTGAATACTATTGGCTATCCATATGAAATGATGGAGGGCTACGAATGGTTTTGGCAAAACCGTGAACGTAGTGAACTTGATCTGATCGAAGGAACATGATAGCTTTTAAAAGGAGTGGTTGAAGCTCCGCGTTTTAAAAGTATTTCTATTTTGAAAAGAAACCGAGTGGTTTTAAAATTGTTCCAATGACTTTTACTTTGGTTTATTTTCTTGCATTAATTTAATGTGTCCCATCATTTAATCCTACCATTGCAGAAAACAACGAAAATATGACGTACGCTTATGACATCCGCATTTACCACGGGGCCCCATCATTACCCGTTAGGTTACTTAACTAACGACAGAGCGGGGGCTGGACTAGCGCGGATGCAAAACATAAGCAACGCCTACTAGATATCATATATAGATATATACATTCGTCAGATGCAATGATAGCCATTCCAGATCACAGATGAACACATTGGATATACTAGAAATCCGCGTTTCGTCGAGCCTGCAATGAAAGACGGATTACATGGTCGTGATGAATAGCCAAACCCCACCCTAGACCCCTACGGGTGTGGCAAACTACCCGCCAAGTACCCGAAGTGAAGCAACCTCCCTAAAAAACGTGAGTAGGCCACTCGGCACTTCGATATACCCGGTAGTTTATGCACCCCACCTTGGGTCTATCCTAGGAGCAAAAACAGTAAAAGAAATAATATACAATGGCGGCTACAACCTCATCCCGGATGTGCGGCCATAAAATAATATTACATCAATTTACATATTACATCAAATGAAAGATAAAGAAAACTCTCATCTCATAACCCCCGGCTATTCATCCGCGACAATCCAACGAGTTCATATACACAAACCAACAACATTACAGATCACAGATATGCACAACCCCCACTAATCGACGTATAGCGATTAGTTGACGTTCAGTGCATATATCACATCATAGATATAACCCATTAGCTTAAGTCTACAAAACTTCGATCAAAAATACGGATTTGTAACTACCCCAAACACAACTTTGTTCTCTAGAAAATCTGGGCAGAAACAAAATACTTTAAAAATTCCAAAACAGAATACTGAACACACTACAGCAAATCCGAATCACGGGCGAATCAACTCGGCCGCGGATCCGCGGCGAGACGCATGTTCTCGCCGCGGTTCCGCGGCGCTTTGACCGAGTCATGGGCTCGTTTTTGTTGCATGTTCTTAGAAAACCCTGAGCCGATTTTTAAGGTATGTGGAATTATTTTTAGAGCAGTTTAAAAATCGGCAGAAAGTTCAGTTTTCGGACGTGTTTTGCGATTTTTTCTCGGATCGAAATCCTAAATACTTTGCTAACATGCTAGTTGTTGTTTAGGTAGGCTCTAATACCACTGTAAGTCCACGTTGTCCACCCCGGTTCTTACGGGGAGGCGGAAACGGTAAAAAACGATTTTTTGACACAAGGCAACATGGACTAGAAAAGAGGATCTTTGCTAAACAAAACCTATCAATCTAACTACAAGTTTAACTACTATATTAGAGGGTTATACCTAGGTCTTGAACTCCTTCTCTTCTTGCTCCTTGGAGTGGCTTGAACGGCTCCACCTCGTAGTCTCCTCTTTGTCGAAGAAGGATCAACCCGAAAGCCTCTACCTTGAGCTCCAACCTCAACCTAGAGGTAACTAAAGTGCTTGGCTTGCTAAACCTAGAACTCTAGAGTGAGTAGAGAGGAGTTTTGAAGGTTTTTATCTCAATAGCTCATGCTTCTCAACACATGAGACATGAGAGCTTTGAGAGAGAGGAAGAGGATGAGCTTTGGATGAGAGAGAATGATCAAGTGAGAATGAGAGAATAATTTACAACCATGCTCACAAAAGTAAGAATAATGATGATGATAATAATAATTAAGAATTGTGATGGTTAGTTTCAATGACCATTATCATTTCAGGCATTTAATGCATTTTGCAAAGAACAAAGCATCATGGAAATGAAATGATGATGGTCAACAAGTCCACAATAGTCAACCGGTCAACTAAGTCAACAAAAGTCAAATGTTCAACTCAACCATGGCACAATAATCCTTAATTAATATTATTAATCATATTTCTTATTCTCATTAGGGTTTAGAAAAAGTCAACGGTCAACTACCCTAATGAGAATCCTCTGCCTCTGCCTCTGTCAACTGTGCATACACACCCGCATCCGTGTTCCGAGGAACACGAATACAATGAAATAAAACCAATCCCAAAACATGTACTAGGATCTGGCTTAAACCAAAGCCCGCTAGTAATAACTGCCCGGACACCAAACGTGCACAAGTGCGCGGATGTGAACGAACCCTGTCGCAAAACCATGCGACCTCTACTCTGTTTTGCCCAAAGGCGAATAGCCCTCTGTGTGGGACTCTAAAGACTCGACACTACGCTGGCAGTGGGTTTAACCACAGGCCACAAGCGGTACTAGCTGTACGTAACGGTCCCTAGGTAGATGCCGATAAGAAGAATGATGAGGTGAACCCATCCGAACTCCTACCAAGCCTGAATGTGACAATCTCTGTACAGTCCGGTCTGTTCGTCTGAGAATATCGCATGGTGGGCCTAGGGGGCGGTAAACGTCAGTCCCCTAATAGCGGTACAAGTCGTGTCGGAGTGTAGCCCAGAACACCCTGAGACAACATTGGAAAACCTACCAGTATATCTCGCTTGCCCTGGCCAGGGACGACTATGTGTAATGGCTCTCCTAGACACAGCGCGATATCAACCCCCAATACCGGGAGAGACGAATCCTGTCTAACCGTCACTACCTCCAAGTGCTTCGGGACTGCACCCAACTGTTACCTGTTTGCACGACTCATTTGAGCCGTGGTAGAGTAGCAATCTAAGAACGGTTGGAACACACTCGAGGCGAAGTGACAGTGTCAAGTCAGCGGACTAAGCTGTACTCATGTCACCTGGGAACTGATAACTGACGATAGGTATAGTACCAACCAACAATTCCCGACGAGTCCTGTCCAGTGTACTCGTAACCTAACGAGCACCCGCATACTATCTCAAGTACGACGTACTGATGGCTGTGGGACAGACCATCTCCCCTGCTGGGATAAGAAGTGCATACGCTAGTCTACTCCGGAGTATCGATGCCCCGTCTCGATAATCCTACGACTAGGGACCTGTATAAGGATGTGTTTGTAGATTATCCAGCCCCCACTAGTGTGACTGCCATCATAACGCTGGTAATCAAGCAAAGATCCCAAGGGCTCCACTAATGTGTATAGGCGATATGCTAAAAGAAACACATGTACACATTAAAGTAGAAACAAACCAAGTAGCATACTACCATTTTGAGCAAGATTGTCTATACAACTGTGAATATCCCAAGCTTCCATTAAGTAATATACAAACTATTATGATACAGTAATGGCCTCTAGGGCATATACACTAACATTCATCGCCTCCATGAGTCATAAGGATCTCACTCGGGTATTTTTTCCTTACGATTCGTGAGGATTCGTAAATAGCTTCTTCATTTTATTAGCATGTAACTTTGGCAAATGTGGCCCGTGGATAGTATACAAGAGTCAATATTGACCTCCTTGTAGGGAAACATGGCTTATGAAACATATTTAGATCTGTCGTCTAAGGCTTCTCAACTTTATGGGCTGTGAAGGTCTCATAAAGATATTTCTCCCTCCGAGTCGAGAAGATCTCGTAGGTGTATTTTCTCTTTCGAAGTAGTGAGGACTCCTAAGTGCGTTTTCTCTTGAGAGTCGTAAGGATCTCACAAGGGAATTTTTCCCTTACGAGTCGAGATGACTCATAAATGGCTTCTCCTCTTCATCGGTATATGACTTTGGAGAATGTGGCACGTGGATAGTATACAAGAATCGGTTTGGACCTACTTGTAGGGCCACAGTGCTTAGGAAATATGTTGATATTCCCGTCGCCTAAGTCTTTTCACCTTCATGAGCCGTGAGGGTTTCATAAAGGTGTTTTTCCCTATGAGTCGAGATGAGTCGAGAGGATCTCACAGGTGTATCCTAACGTGAAATATAAATAACTTTTTTTATAGAGGTCCGTTAGGTTTGTGGTACTGAGTTTAAGTCCATTGTACCATCACGCCAGCCGATGTATTTCTCGATATGGAGTCTCTTAGGTTGCTGCTCGAGTAGCCCCATGACTGTCGTGTCTCTGATCCTTCTGAAGCTGGATAAGACGTTTTCAAGTAATCTTCTTAGGTCGGAATATCTATGTTACTGTCGGAAGAACAAGCGTTGGGTATTTGCCATGGCGCTTTTTACTTGAGCTTAGGCTTAATTTAAAGCCCCGATGAGTCATAACCGCACCCTTCTGGGGTGGGATGATCTCCAATGGTCTTTAGGCTTTGCATGTATTGCCGTCAAGACCCAAAACTAGGAATATGCCACCACTTCGTTTTTGTTTTGATGATGTCGTACCAATTCTTCGCTGAAGTCGGGTAAACATCTGTATGACCTCTACACTATATGTATTGCAATCGAGATCCGGAGCTAGGAATATGCCATTTCTCTAATTTCATTTGACAATTACATCCACACCCTGCTAGAATGAGGAGGAATGTCGAGATGATCTCTAGGTTGTAGATGTTGCCATCGAGATCTGGAGCTAGGAATATGTCGTTGCTCCAATTTTCTTTGACAGTTACGTTTGCACCCTGCTGGAATGAGGAGGAACATCAAGATGATCTATAGGCTATAGATGTTGCTATCGAGATCTGGAGTTAGGAATATACCGTCACACCACTTTTGTCTGACCGTTGCGTCCGCACCCTGCTGGAATGAGAAGGAAGTCGAGTTGTTCTCTAGGCCGTAGATGTTTCCATTGAGATCAGGAGCTAGATTTTGCCATTACTCCGCTGTGATTTGGTTCCCTAGAGCTTGTTGACACCACGTCTGCACCCTGCTGGAGTAAGAAGGACGTCGAATTAGTCTTTAGGCCGCATATATTGCCATTAAGACTTGGAGTTAGGAATATACCGTCACTCCACTTTTGTTTGACCTTTGGGTTGTTATTGGCATCGCGTTTGCACCTTGCTAGAATGAGAAGGACGTTGAGTTGATCTCTAGGCTGTAGATATTTCCATTGAGATCAGGAGCTAGGATTTCGCCATTACTCCACTTTTATTTGACCCTTGGGTCCTTGTTGACGTCACGTCTGCGTCCTACTGGAATTAGAAGAACGTTGGTATGATCTCTAGGCTGTAGTTGTTGCCATTAAGAACTAGAGCTAGGATTTTGCCATCACTCCACTTTTGTTTAACCCCTGGGTCTTTGTTGACGTCGCATCTGCACCCTGAAGGAACGAAAAGAACGTCGATTTAATCTCTAAGTTGTAGATATTTCCATTGAGATCAGGAGTTTGGATTTTGCCATTACTCTGCTTTTGTTTGACCCTTGGATCCTTATTGATATCGCGTCAGCACTGAGAAGGAATGTCGAGTCGGAGCTAGGATTTTCTATTACTCCTCTTTTATTTGACCTTTGGGACCTTGTTGACGTCGCATCTACATCCTGCTGGAATGAGAAGAACGTTGGTATGATCTTTAGGCTATAGATGTTACCATTAAGATCCGGAGCTAGGATTTTACCATCACTCCACTTCTGTTCGACCCTTGGGTCCTTGCTGATGTCGCATCTGCACCCTGAAGGAACGTCGAGCTGGAGCTAGGATTTTGCCATTACTCCTTTTTGATTTGGCTCCTTGGAGCCTTGTCGACACCACGTCTGTACTTTGCTGGAGTACTAGAGACGTCGAATTGGTCTTAAGGCCGCATACATTGTCATCGAGATCTGGAGATAGGATTTTGCAATCACTCCACTTTTGTTCGACCCTTGGGTCCTTGCTGACGTCGCGTCTTCATCGAGAAGGAACGTCGAGATAGTCTTTAGGTTGTAGATGTACTGTCAAGACTTGCCTCTCCCTTTGACGGAGCCTGGTGGGAAGATATGATTCCTTTTATTTCATTTAAGCCCATAGATTGTATACAAGAGTCAATATGGACCTACTTGCAGGGCAAAAAAAATTTATTTTCTCTTATTTTCCTTTTTTTATTTCCACGGTACTCTATCATTTCAGATTTTATATCACGAAAATCATGATTGCCCAATCGTTTTGGCAATTTCTCGCGGTGCCCAATCATTTTGGTTATGTCATTTTTTTGTTTTTTTCATTACTTTTTATTACGAGTTACCCAAACATTTCGACTGTTTCATATGTATATATTTTTTTGACTCACTGATTTTTATTGCGAGTTGCCTCATCATTTCGGCTATTTTTATATGCATATTCTTCCTTGCTCGCTGATTTTATTGCGAGTTGGGGATTTGGGTCCTGGTCTCAATCTTGGCATCAGTATCGCTACAACTGGAATGTTACTAGAAGTGGATCATCATATGCCGTGAGAGGACTTGAAGTTTGACATCTATTTAGGCATCGACATCGCTATAACTAGGATATTGCCAGGAGCGAATCATCATTTGCCTTTATTGATTTGAACAAAGGTGGCTTAGCAAGCAGGGTTAGGATCCTGTCGATTAAGGCTTTTTGACTTTATAAGTTGTAAGGGCCGCATAAAGATATTTCTCCCTACGAGTCATGAGGATCTCGCAGGTGTATTTTCTCCTTAGGAATCGTGGGAATTCCTAACTGATATTTTCTTTTGTAAATCGTAAGGATCTTACAAGAGTGTTTTCTCCTTATAAGTCGAGAGGACTTACAAGTGTCATTCACCATATGGGGATATTTCTCGCTATTGGTGGAACTCGGTTGGAACATATTTTGTTCGTGCTCATGGATTGTATACAAGAGTCGATATCGAACTACTTGTAAGGAAACTTGGGGAATATGACGGCTTAAGAACAGGTTTAGATCCCTGTAACCTAAGACTTTTGAATCTCATGAGCTGTAAGGGTCTCATAGGGGGAATTCTCCTTACGAGTCGTGAGGATCTCGCAAGTGTAATTTCTCCATAGGAATAGTATGGACTCCTAAGTGTGTTGATCCTTTGTGAGTCGTAAGGATCTCATGCAGGTATTTTCTTCTCACAAGGTCGAGAAGACCTTGCAAGTGCATATAAATTTTGCGCCCTTTTCGGGTTTTTAAAAAATCGCCGGCAGTCCTGTTGTTTTTACTCACGCCGCCATTTCGGGTTTTCATCCGTGCTCATTTGCCTGTGGACATACCCTTTTTTTGTTTTTATGTTTTTATTTTTAACAAGTTGCGCCCTTTATTGGTTTTCACAAGCTCGCCAGTAGCCCTGCTGTTTTTACTCACGGCATCCTTTCGGGTTTTCATCCGTGCTTATTTCGCTTGTGGACGTACTGTTTTTGTTTTTGTGAACGGTGAAACACTCGAAAGTAGCTTTGCCACAGGTGACCCATCTGTTTGCCGGTGGGACTTGGGATGGCTTCATTGCTAGAGTGGCTACGCGGATCAGGGGCCCAGCTAACGCGTTTGTGTAGCTGGTAGGACTTGAATTGCAACCTTCACCGTTGGGACTTTGATTGCAATATAGATCTCAAGAGAGCATATCACCGTATTTGGGGCGACGTGCTAGTTTAGGGACATTTCGATCCATCATTCCCATGTTCGGGACGAAATGCTAGTTTAGGGGCATCTCGGTCCAACATCGCTGTGTTTGGGGCAATGCGCTAGTTTATGAACATTTTGGTCCATCATTCCCGTGTTCGGGACGAAATGCTAGTTTAGGGACATCTTGGTCCAACATCACCGTGTTTGGGGCAATGCGCTAGTTTATGGACATTTCGGTCCATCATTCTCGTGTTCGGGACGAAATGCTAGTTTAGGGACATCTCGGTCCAACATCGCCGTGTTTGGGGCGACATGCTAGTTTAGGAATATTTCAGTCCATTATTAGTTTAGGGACTTCTCGGTCCATTATCGCCGTGTTTAGGGCGAAGCGATGGTTTAAGGACATTTCGGTCCGTTATCACCATTTTTGGGATGACGCGATAGTTTAGGGACATTTTGGTCCGCTATCGATCATTTAGGTAGGGAGTTACATAATTCATCCCTTCCAACGCTTACTTTCTTAGGCACTGCTGTTTGGCCGTTGTATGAGTAGACACTTCATACCTTAAGCTATTTTCACCTTCTTGGACTGCTTATTTTACAATCGCACCAATCGGGTTGTTTTGCGAGAAACATCGGGCATTTTACACGTCATCTACCCCTGCTCATCAATATCTCTATCAAACACTGACGGAGCATCTTCTTCATATACGAAGGAAGGAGATATCACGTCACTCCTTCTGCTGATTCTTCTTCTTCCTTGGAAGAATGAATTTGACTTGGATGGTTTTTTCCCTTCATCATCTGATTCGGAGTGGGACATAGATTCCACATCCCTTCCATGATTTTTTGGTTCAAGCGGGCTATCCCATTTGATTGCAGGAACCACTTATAGGTCATTTAATATCCTTTCTGTTATTTGAAGAAAGGACCATCTCACATAGAGATTCCTCCGTTAGCGAGCAATATTCCCCCTGCGTATATTTCAGGAGAGTGAGTATTCGCATCCTAAACTTTCAAAGGGTAGAACCCATGTTGTCGCTATTTTGGCAATAGATTGCTTCAGAGCTGCTCATTTTTTGTTGAGCGTCGGCGACAAATGTCGCCTTTCTTTTGCTTTTCATGTATCTTCATCGGAAGAGGATGCATTTTGACCCATCTGATCCAATCGAGTCATTTTATCCATGAGCTATTGGAAGGTCGTCGGCTTGAAGATGGTCATATATGGGAACCCCTTTGAATTTGGGTTAAGGGTGGTTATGAACATTCCTACGGCTGGAGCTTCATTGATGCGCTGCTCGCATTTAGACTAGAGATTTTGCCATCGGGTAACATATTGAATCCAGGTCTCATTCAGTGCAACCTTTTCGTTGACCAATGTCGTCACGGTAGTGCGTTTATTCACACTGGTGAATCTCTGACAGAAGAGTATCTCCATTTTGTCGAAGGTCTTCACGGAGTCATTTGGGTGTTCTGCATACCATTCGAACGCAATGCCCGCCAGACTGCTGACGAACTGTCGGAGGAGCAGTGTATCATTTCCTCTAGTGTTGCCGCACATAAATTTAAATCGCGCAATGTGCCGGCGAGGATTCCCGTTCCTTTGTATATGTGGAACGTCGGAAGTATGTATTTTGGTGAGTACTGTATTTGATCGTACCAGGCTGGATATGGTCGACTAGTCTTGATTGACCTATTTGCAGCTTCATTTGCATGGTGAGCTTTGATTTGCTGAGCGATGTATGCATCCAGCTTTATTTTTGGGATCATTTCCTCCTCAACCATTGATGAAGCTTGCAGAGGATATGAAATGTCACTCTTGTCTTTAAAAGCGACTACCGGCAGTTCATCTGCTAATGGTTCTGAATGGACTATCATTCCAGCCATATTCTGGATCAAGAGGGCCATCGGTTCATTTTAGCGGACATCACTTCCGCTTCTTCATCTCTCTTTTTGAGAGCGCATTTCAGGAAATCAATATCTGACTCCTGCCCTGTCCTTTCTTCAGATGCGTCTTTGGGGTTTGACTTCGGCGATGGACTAGCAAGTGTCGCTGCTTGAGCAAGCATCTCCCGCAACTTTTCATGCTGCTGCTGAGCTTTTGTCAAAAACCGAGTATGCGTCCTGTGACTAGTAGAAGCACGATCTTCGTCTCAGGAGTTCACCATATAAACTGTGTGAACTACCATGCCCTCAGGATTGGGGCGTTTGGAGTTTGGATCAGGCGTTTGGACTTTATTAGGCCTATCTTTTTTGTGAGTAACCGCTTTGGCTTTAGAAGGAACCATCATAACAGGAACTGCCTTAGGATGAGTCCCCTTGTATTTGGAAGGGGAGTTGTTAGAATTTGGTTGATGCTTAGAGGAAGAGCCGCAGACAATGACTGAGTTCTTCATCTGCTTCTACACCTTATATATGGATGAGGAAGTTCTTTTAGGAAGCGAATTGGTTTCTGCTCTTCTTGGATCTCTGTGGGTTGTGGAGACCTTTTCAATACCATGATAGAGGAATTTTGTCTGACTCTTCATAGCAGTTCAAACCTGTTTCCGGTTGGAACAACAGCATTCACCATCGGAGTTGAAGCAGGTGAATTCAACACGGACGGAGAACAACCCTTAGTTTGTCTTGTATGAAGCTGATATCAACGTCGACCATTTCTTACGGCCGGAATTTGATTAGCCTCAAGATTTTGCTGAGCATGCCCCTATTTTCTTTGAGAGCTTGAATATTCTGCCTCCTGTATTGACCTTGGTCTTCAGCGGATGCCAGTTATATAGAGACTATTGTTGTCGGCAGAACTAGAGTTTGAGGAGTCAGCCTGTGGAAGACAGATTTATTTTAGGCTTCCTCCTTCGGCATTGAGGCACAGATTGTAGGAGGTGGGAGCATCGACCCAAAGAAGAGCCCCTTCATTTCTTGAAGAGCCGGATTGTAGAGACTTGAGGCTGCAAATAGCCTATACTTGACTCCACCAGATGTAGTAGAGCCTGAGTTGCTGTGAGTGGAAGCGAGCGCCGTTCTAAAAAGAGACGAAACACCAGCTTCAGTATATTATCACCCAACGGCAACTACAAACATATATACCACGATAATTTGATCGCGGAAAAACACGACACATGAAGTGTGGAGCGGAAAGAGGAAAAGGTCCCACCGGGTGTGCCGGAATCTGTTTACCGTCGAAGACTCGACTGAGACGCGGAGGACGTCTAGCTTGAATTTGAGGGCAAATGATATTTGGACATATTCACCCACTTCTCCGAAGATACCAAGTTGATTTATGGCACTATATATCGGAGGTTTGGATAGATGCAACCGGTGTAGCAGATTTTATCAGATTCCTCCTCATTTATGAGGGGTTTTTGATTGTGGGGACGCTCTTCCCTACAGGCGCAAGCCCTTGCAGTTTATTACGTTATCGCGTTACGATAACCACTTTCTTCTGCTCCAGAAGGTCACTTTGTGTCGTGTTATGTTTTTGTTTATTAAGGTTGCTCGTGGATTGTTTACGGAGACTAATTTATATCGTTGCCCGTAGGGCGCGGATTAGTCCAAATCCGTATATATATTTTCATGATTTGGGTTTGGGTCAAGGATTTTCTTGACGGGGTCCATGTTGGTATCTTGGTTTGCCAATGGAAATGAACTTAGAATGCATTTCTCATATTTGTGTGGTCCATCCATCCACATGAAACTTGGGCTTGATCTAAGGATCGTTAGTCATATTTGAGACTAAGATCAACTTAGAAACAAATGAGAATATAAGCTCAATTATATTAGTTTAAAGATATCGCGGTCCAACATCACCATGTTTAAGGCGAATATTAGTTTAAGAACGTTTTGGTCCATTATCGCCGTGTTTGGGATGAAGGAAGAGGAGTTATTGGTTGTTGGGACCCGCCACCTCTCTAATGACATTGAAGAATTACAACGACATATATCAGAGGTGTGGAAAGATATACCCTTAAACCAAATCCCGTATTTGAGGGAAAAGATCATGGTGGATCTACGAATCATTAGTCTTATATGAGACTAAGATAAAGATCATCAGTCATATATTGGACAAAGATCAACTTAGATGTTTTTAAGCTTAGCTAATTTGGGCTAAGATTTGGTTTCTTTACCACCCAGTAGTGCTAAGCACTCGGTTACATATAGCGCTCACGTGTGCATCACGTGAGGCGCTATAATAGTGCTAAGCACTAATTTTTCTCTGGTGCTCACGTGTGCTTCACGTGAGGCACTAAGCTTTTGGCGCTCATGTGTATTTCACGTGAGGCGCTGGGTTTTGGGTGCTCACGCGTGTTTCATGTGAGGCGCTGAGCTTTTGGCCTTGGGCATTCACGTGCTTTTCATGCGAGGCGCTGAGTTCTTTGGAGATTTAATCTCTGTTGATATTTTTAGAGAATTTAAAACTCTGTTAATGGCATTTTGACCATTATCGATCACCAAGATCATTATTTTGAGGATCTTGGATCGGGTTCTTTTAAGAACTAAGTTCTTAATTTGAAGGATCTAAGTTCCTGGAGTATTATGAACTCCATCTTTTACATGTTCTTTTATCCATGTTCTCTTGTTCGTGTTTTCAGAGAGGTTAAACCTCTGTTAATAGTGTTTTGACCATTAAGAATCACCAAGATCACTATTTTGAGGATCTTCGATCGGGTTCTTAAAGAACTAAGTTCCTGATTTGAACGAATTAAGTTCCTGGAGTGTTTTGGACTCCATCTTCTTTCTTTTCAACCTTGTTCTTCCCTGAATTTTTTATTCTCAAGAATAAGATCTTTCCGATAAGAATTAAATTCTCAACTTGTGGGAGACTTGTCTGGTGGATCTCAGATCCAGAGAAAAAACTAAATTCTTTTAAAGGGTTAAACCATTAGATACGGTATGATAGGTAAAGGAGATATTTTGATCTCTGTTTTTTTTTTACCTAGGGTTTGAGAGGAGGGAGGTCTTTTTCTTTGAGATAATTAATTTCTCTGTTATTTTGATAGCCTTCTGTATTTTTACAGAAATTTATAGGGTGGCCTCCTCTCTTTTTTTCTTCTCTATCTAGATTTAATCTCTTTGCTCCTATTTATAGAAGAAGAGAAAAATGAATCTGTTGGAGGAAATATCTCATTGAGAGATCATGATTGATTTCATAATCGATCGAAATTGATCTTAAAGATCAACCAGTGAATTTTATTCACTGTTGGATTTTTAATCCAAAAGCTCTCTGTTTAACAGAGAAAATTTCTTGTTTGTTTTAGAAAGATTAGGAAAATATTTTCTTAACATAGAATTTTATTCTATCATATGAATATCTATTAGTTTAACAAGTTTAGGAAGATATTTTCATAATATAGAATTTTATTCTATCATATGAATATCTTATTAGTTTAACAAGATTTGGAAGATATTTTCCTAACATAGAATTTTTATTTTGTTAGATGGTTTAATTAGTGATATATTTTATCACCATTAGATTTTAAATCCAAAGATTCTCTGTTAGAGAAAGATCTTTTCATATTATAAAGATCAGAGAAAATATTGTCCAAAAATAGAATTTAATTTTATATAGAATTCAATTCTATCCTTAGAGAGTATTTTAAATTGCGACGTTCACGTGCTTTGCATATGAGCGCTGCCAAAAGAATGCGGTAAGAGAAGTCATGTGTTTAACACGTGACCCATAGTGTGGGTTTTAGCATGTTTATTTTCAGCGCTCATATGCTTTGCATATGAGCACTCACGTGTTTAACACGTGAGGCATGTTTGGCCTTTGGTTATTTATGTTCAGTAAAGTATATGAGCACTCATGTATTTAACATGTAAGGCATGTTTGACCTTTTCGTTATTTGCTTTCAGTGCTTATATGCTTTGCATATAAGTGCTCACGTGTTTTACACGTGATGCCAAATTGTGGGAATTCTTTTCCTCTTTCTTCTCTTTCATTTTTTATAAGGGAACAAATAGCTCTTCGCCAAAAAAATGGCGGGAACAACCCTCGTCATGAAGCATCAGATGTTATTACTTCTGAGACCTCGACGACCCAAACAAGTCAATGCGGTCGATCACCTGGATTATTTCCTATATCACCGGGTTACAAGCCACCTAATCGAAAAATGCTTCATGTTCAAGAACTGGGTCGAAGACCAGTGCGAACAAGGCAGATTCGTGTTATCTGACAGTTGGAGGATAGACCCGCCACAGAAGCACGAGCCGAAGAAAATTTATGCTATCCAATTAGGACCCGTTCGATCCAAAAAGCAGAAGTGGACTCATACTTGCCACACCATAAGCCTCGCAAATGATGAAGAAAATGAAGACATGTCTGAGCTTTCCAAGTGCTTCACAAACGAAGATGATGAAATCTCATAATTGCCACCGGCACCGTAAGAGTTGATAATTGTCACCGTGGGTTATATATTTTTGTAGGCAATCTTTTTTATTCGAAAAGTTGATAGTTGTCGCCGTGACTTCTTATTTTGTATAAGATTTCCAGCTTCGGGTAGATTACCCTCGTTTGTTTGCTTTGGAAACGTATCCTAGCATTGTTTTAACTTGAAACATGTTTAAACCTTTATTGTCGACTCTCTAAACATCTTTCGGCCATTGGGAAGTCATCTCGACCGATGTGGGTAGAAGTGGACAACTCCTAAGTTTTACATTCTTAGATCCGAAATACTTTTTCTCTTTTTTGATTTTTTAGTGCCAATAGCTCTTTACCATTAGGCAGAGTTCCTGTTGGAGGCCAAGATTATTTTCACACGGGGAACCGTGAGGACTTTTAACCCGGAGAAAACACTTGCTTGGCGGGGGTGAATAGAATAGACATATCCACATGTATTTGCCCTTTTAGCTAATAAAATTTTGTTTTAAAAAAAAGGAGTTTAAATGTAGCATTTTGATTTTGAACTAAAATTGTTCCGCTTAGGTGTTGTGTTGTAATGTAAAAAGGCGAAAATTAGTTGACAACCGCCGTTTTTGACTTTCAAGGTGTCGGCTTTTGGTGACTTTGAGAGTTTTGGAATTATTCAAAGGTATGACAAGACTAATTACGTCTTAAACGAACTACTCAGGCTGTCCATTGCATTCCTAATCTTTGGACTTATATTCCATAATTAATTACGACTAGACCATTTCCCTTTCCGATTTCAAAAGAAGTGTTTTGTTAAAGAATTTTCTTAGGTGCGAACCGTGGCACAAAGTTCTTTGGTTGTGTCCATATTTGTTAACCAACTTACACACATTCCCTTTAAGGGCCTTTTTGATGAAATACGAGCCTTCCTATGCCGTTCCTTCGGACGTGGTTATTGCTCTTATAACCATTTCACCTTTATCATACCTGACTTTGTTTCTTGTGTGTATTTGTTCAGCGGAATCATCTTTTCTTTTTCGAGATTCGATGTGTATGATTGCTTGCTGAAGCCAACGTCTCCAGTCAGGATCGACCTCCTAAGGATTTAGTGCGATGAAGCATGGCACTTCTACTGTATATGGAGTGGTGCCACTAGAAGGCCGAGGTCTTTCTATTTTTACTGGTTTAGCATACTTGAGCCATTCGCGATTGAGCGTACGTTGTCTTTCCTCCTCTTCTTCTGAATCAGACTCAAGTGGTCCGTAGTTAGGCTCATCAAGTATCATGCCCCATTCAATTTGTTCTTCTTTAATTCTCCAGGGAGGGGGGGTCATCTTCTTCAGTATAGAGCGTGTTGAAACCTTCCCAAGGGGCGTCGTCTTCTGGTATGTTCAGAGTGATGTTGATCCTTTCAAGAGCGTCGGTAATCCACTGATCGATCTCTTCAGCCGGTATTACTTTCTTCAAGATATGGTACCGGGGTCTTTTCTTCTTCTTCGGCTTTTGTACTGGAGGGTTGAGGTCAATCGGAGGTGGTGGAGTGAGAAAAGTGTTCCTCAGTCGTACGCCTTTACGGAACGCCCTTATCTTCTTGATTTTCTTGCTGATACAGGGATTTCCATAGCGATTGATGGGGAGTTCTTCATCAGAACTATTGTCGTCACAGTTATAGTACTGAGATGTGTCATCTTCAAGTTCCAACGTATTGCAAGGTGCGCTAGATTCATCAAGATCGGGAGGCTTTTCTTCTTCTTCATTACCTTCCATTTCTTCATCACTGGGGAGTTCGGGACCCCATCCTTTACCATGCCATTCGGTTGACTCTGTTGGGATTCGGTGCTAGGGCCACAATACTTGCGGACCGTGGCAGAAAACTAAAACTTTTAGAAATTCAAACATAGCACCAAACCCAAACCCAAAATCATTCATTTACAAGCTTTTGCACAAAAACAAGAGAGCATACACAAGAATTAGGGGATTATAACCTTTGTAGCATGTCCACTCTCTAATGGAAGACCTAAACTAGGAACTTGCAATGTCCGGAACAAGTTTAGTGGCCGGCCGTCTCGCCGAAGATGATCCACGGAGAAAGTACCCAACCCAGCTCCAACTTCAATCTAGAACACTTCTAAAATGAAGTAACTAGCTCGATCAAATTGCTAATAAGATGAGGTAGTAGAGGATGTGGATTGTTTCTCTCATTTCTCTCTCTCTTATTTTCTTTTCTTCTCTTTGAAAAATGAAGAAGAAGAAGACGATGGAAGAAGATAACGAAGAGGAAACGTAAGAATGGAAGCCCCGCATTTTTTTCATTTTCTTTCTAATATAATATAAAGAGCCATACCACTCTCCTATATCCTCTCTCTTTTAATATGTCATGTGTAGAGATGGATGGACCCCACCTAATAACATGTCTCCACTATGTTATTATATGACATACTATATGTATCAATATAAATATAAAAGTATGTATCAAAATACATACAACGAGTGAGATAGAGAGTAATAGTATATGTACCCATATACGTATACATTATGTACACACGCACACTATCAAGCCACATGCCTCAGTACGGATTGTATTGTTCGCTCTGGTCAAAACCGCACGGTTTTGTCCTTTGGAGCGAATCAGACTCAAGAAGAGGTCACTTCCCAGGAAGTCACCCATCCTAGGATTACCCTAACCTGAGCACGCTTAATTACGGAGTTCTTCAAATTCTGGAGTGTCGGTTCATCCAAAAGGCGCATCCGTAATTGAGGGTGGTATCATTACATTTATAATGTCGTTCGGTTCTCTTTCAGCATGTGCTTCAAGGACTCGATCCTATTGTTTTGAAGCAGCTCCACACTCATATCATCATGTGTTCGAAATAGACCATACTGAATATGGACAGAACAGATCACCATGATATTCGAAGACTGCACTGCTCTGGAGTATTACGTTCCCCCCACCTAAGAACAATAGTTCGTTCTCGAACCACAAACCTACTACTGAGAGACCTGCATGGGCCACCATAAATGTCATGCCCTACGCCCTAGTACGGATGGTATTATCCGCTCTGGTCGAAGCCGCATTGTTTTGTTTTTTGGAGCGAACCAGACTCGAGAAGGGGCCACTTCCCAGGAGGTCATCCATCCTAGGATTTCCATAGCTGGAGCACGCTTAACTACGGAGTTCTTCAAGCTCTGGAATGTCGGTTCATCCAAAAGGCGCCTCCGTGATTGAGAGTGGCATCATTACATTTATAATGCAGTTCGGTCCTCTTTCAGAATGTTGCTTCAGGGACCCAATCCCATTGTTCTTAAGCGGCTCCACACTCAGATCATCATGTGTCCGCAACAGACCGCACTGAGTGTGGACAGAGCAGATCACCATGATGTCTAAAGACCGTATTGCTCTGGGGTATTACACATACATACAATTAGAAAGAGAATAAATGTATCATATACATTAATATATTATGTATCATATGTGTAAATCGATATACAACACCCCACGACTTGCGGGGAGGCGGAAAATTGAAAAACGATCTTGTTCTTTGCATAAACATCGACTAACCGAGAATCTTTGCTAAACTATAACTAACAAGAAACATAGAAGTTGTGAACTACTATGATAAGTGATTATACCTAATGAACCGTGTCCTTCTCCTTTTCGTTATCCACGTCCTTCTCGGCCTCCTCCACGTAATAGATGATCCACCCGAGAGCTATACTCCAAGCTTCACCTCTAACTTGAGGTAACTAGGTTTCTTAAAGTGCTAATCTAAGCAACCTAGGTGATATAGAGAAGGGTTATGGATTAAATAGTCTTTTCTAATCCTTGGTCTCAACACATGAGAGGGGAGGATTAGGGTTTGAAGAGAGAGAGCTTGAGGAGAGAGAAGGTGAGCACGAGAATGAGAAGAGATAATGAACTCATTTGAATATATATGAAGCAAAAAGTTTTATGAAATAAATAAATTAAATCATTTAACAACCATGCTTCATTCATTCATATGAGTGATTCATCTCATGAGTCATTAGATCAATAAATGATGCATTAACTCCATGGATGAATCACACAAATGAGTCATTAATACAATAAATGCAAATGCCACCTTAACCCTCAAGTCACCATCCTTCTAGAAGCTTCTCGCGAAATTACGAGAACGCCCCTCCTATCCGTGAAAACACGGAAAAACTTTAGACTGTATAAATCCAATAACCTGATACTATAAACTGGCTTAAACCAAAACCGGCTAGTAAAAACTGTCCGAATGTCGTACGTACGTAAACACACGTATGCGTTCGAACCCTTGTCGTAAAACCATACGACCTCTATATCGTTTCGCCTGGAGCAGGGAAACTCTCTGTGTGAGACTCTAAAGACTCGACTACTACGCTGGCAGTGGGTTTAACCACAGAACGCAAGCGGCACTAGCTGTACGTAACGGTCCCCAGGTAGATGTCGATAAGAAGGCCGATGAAGAAACCCATCCGAACTCCTACTGAGCCTGATGTGACAATCTCCGTACATTCCGGTCTGTTCGTCTAAGACTATCGCATATCGGGCCTAGGGGGCAGCAAGCGTCAGTCCCCTAATAGCTGTATAAGTCGTGTCGAAGCGTAGCCCATTACACCCTGAGAAACAACTGGGACCTACCAGTAAATCTCGCTTGCCCTGGCCAGGGACTTTGCGTAATGGCTCTCTAACACAGTGCGATATCAACTCCCAATACCGGGAGAGACGAATCATGTCTAACCGCCACTGCCTCCAAGTGCTCGGGACTGCACCCAACTGCTACCTGTTTGCACGACTCCTTTGAGCCGTGGTAGGGTAGCAATCTAAGAACAGTGGGACACACTCGAGGCGAAGTAGCAGAGTCAAGTCTGCGGACTATGCTATACTCATGTCACCTGGGAACTGTTAACTGACGACGGGTATAATACCAACCAACAGTTCCCCGTGAGTCCTGTCCGGTGTACCCGTAACCCAACGAGCACCTGTATACTATCTCCAGTACGACGTACTGACAGCTGTGGGACAGACCATCTCCCTAATAGGGATAAGAAGCGTACACACTAGTCTACTCCGGAGTATCGATGCCCTGTCTCGATAATCCTACGACTAGGGACCTGAAAAAGGATGTGCTTGTAGACTACCCAGCCCCCACTAGTGTGACTGCCATCACAACGCTGGTAGTCAAGCAAGATCCTAAGAGCTCTATCAATACGTATACTCACATATTAAGATAGATAAAACCAAGTAGCATACTACCATGTTTAGCAAGACTGTTATATAACTGTGAATATCCCAAGCCTCCATTAAGTAATATACAAGCTAGTATGATACAATAATGGCCCCTAGGGCATATATACTAACAATCTCCCACTTGCACTAGGGCCATGTACTGGCATATCGAAGACCGATGATCTCGAGTAGCCTCTCGAACTGAATCTGAGGTAGGTTCTTCGTGAATGGATCAGCATTGTTCTCTTCAGTAGCAACTCTCCGGACCTCGATCTCCCGACGATCAATGATCTCCCTGATCAGATGATACCGCCTTAAGATGTGTCTGGACTTCTGATGGGACCTTGGTTCCTTCGCTAAAGCTATAGCTCCGTTGTTGTCGTAATACAGAGGCATTGGATCAACAATGGTAGGAACCACCTAAAGTTCTGTTAGGAACTTCTTCATCCAGACCGCTTCTTTTGCGGCATCGCAAGTAGCAGTATACTCCGCTTCCATCGTCGAGTCAGCAACGGTGTCCTGCTTGGAACTCTTCTAGCACACTGCCCCTCCATTGAGGGTAAAGACATAACCTGACATGGACTTGGAATCGTCCTTATCACTCTGGAAGCCAGAATCAGCAAAGGCCTCCATCTTGAGGTCTTTTCCGCCGTAAACCAAGAACATCTCCTTAGTCCTTCTCAGTTACTTGAGAATGTTCTTTACTGCTATCCAGTGCTTCTCCCCTGGGTCTGAATGATACCGGCTTACCACGCTCAGTGCGTAAGCTACATCTGGTCTGGTGCACAACATCGCATACATTATAGAGCCTACCGCAGAAGCGTAAGGTATAATTGACATGCGTTCCCTTTCCAAATCAGTCTTGGGAGACATCTCTTTGGATAGGGTGATTCCGTGACAAGCCGGTAGATTACCGCGCTTAGAATCTTCCATACTGAATCTTTTCAGTATAGTGTTGATATACCTGGACTGCGAAAGTCCCAACATCCTCTTGGATCTATCACGAGAGATCCGGATCCCCAGAATGTAAGAGGCATCACCCAGGTCTTTCATGGAGAACCTGTGTGATAAGAATCCTTTGACAGATTGTAGCATAGGAATGTCATTTCCTATCAATAGAATGTCATCCACTTACAAGACGAGGAATACGACAGTTCGTGCTACAACTTTACTATATATACACGGTTCATCTGGATTTTTGATAAAGTCATATTCTTTGACCGTTTCATCAAAACAGATGTTCCAACTCAGCGATGCCTGCTTTAGTCCATAAATGGACTTAAGCAACTTGCATACTTTCCCGCTGCTCCCACTCTGATTGAAACCTTCTGGCTGATCCATATAGACGCACTCTTCTAAATTTCCATTCAGAAAAAGCCGTCTTTACGTCCATCTGCAAGATTTCATAATCATGGAAGGCAGCAATAGCAAGAAGGACCCGAATGGATTTGAGCATAGCCACTGGAGAAAAAGTTTCGTTATAGTCCAAACCAGGTCTTTGACGAAAACCCTTTGCAACAAGTCTAGCCTTATAGGTTTCCACCTGTCCATCTACACCAATCTTTTTCTTGAAGATCCATTTGCATCCTATGGGTTTTACCCCATCTGGAGCAAAGTCCAAAGTCCATACTTTGTTGGTGCACATGGACTCCATTTCGGTCCACATTGCATCTAGCCATCGTACCGAGTCGCCGCTCTGGATGGCCTGCTGGAAGCTAGTAGGTTTATCATCATCTATGACGCAATCCTCTCTATCCCCATCTATGAGAAAACCGTAGTATCTCTCAGGCAGATGAGACGGCCTACTACTCCTGCGGAGGGGTGCGGGAATGTCCTGTTCTTCTTGAACTACTGGTTCTACCAAACTTTCAGTAGTACTTTGTGGTTCTGGAATTTCTTCCAGTTCTATTTCGCTCCCACTTATTTCCTTTTCTAAAAACTGATGTTCTAGAAAATGGGCATTACGAGAAACAAAAACCTTTTGTTCCTCTGCGTAATAGAAATAATATCCCTTGGAGTTCTTTGGATATCCCACAAACTTACACTGTACTGATTGTGCCTCGAGCTTGTCCGCATGCTGCTTTTTAACAAAAGCTGGACATCCCCATATCTTCATATGCTGAAGATGGGGTTTCTTCCCACTCCACATCTGATATGGGGTGGTAGGCACAGTCTTGGTAGGAGCCATGTTCAGAAGATATGCTGCTGATTCTAGCGCATAACCCCAGAAAGATCGCGGTAACTCAGCATTACTCATCATGGAACGTACCATATTCAATAGGGTTCGATTCCGTCTCTCCGATACACCGTTAGGCTGTGGAGTGTATGGAGGAGAAAGCTGAGAGAGAATTCCTTTCTCTTTTAGGTAACCAAGGAACTCGGCACTTAAGTATTCATCACCTCGATCAGATCTTAGTGTCTTGATACTTTTGCCAGTTTGGTTTTCTACTTCATTCTTATACTCTTGGAATTTCTCAAAAGCCTCGGATTTATGTTTCATCAGATAAATGAATCCGTACCTTGAGTAATCATCCGTAAAAGTAATGAAATAGGAAAAACCACCTCTTGCATGTGTAGACATTGTACCACATACATCGCTGTGTATGAGTCCTAAGAGCTCGCTCGCTCTTACTCCATGTCCAGTGAATGGAGTCTTTGTCATCTTTCTTTTGAGACATGATTGACAAGTGGCATAAGTTTGATATTCGAACGAGTCCAAATATCCTTCTCTATGTAACTTAGTTAACCTTGTCTCATTGATGTGACCTAGTCTACAATGCCATAAGAAAGCCTTATTTAAATCTGGAGACTTTCTTTTCAGTGTGTTCTGGACATTGAAAATTTGGAGTTGGTTTAAGACATTTATACCGTTATCCAGTGTACCGGACCCAATCAAACTATGATTAAGGTAGATGTTAACAACATCACTTCCAAACGTGAAATCATAACCTTTATTTGATAACAAGGAAACTGATATGATATTACACGTTAAGCTAGATACACAAAAACAGTTATGTAAAACCAAAATGTGTCCACTCATCAATCCCAAGTGATAATCCCCTACGGACACAGCTCCCACGCTAGCTTCGTTAGCAACCATCAGGGTCATATCACCATCCTTCAGCACTCTACGGTTTCTCAGTGCCTGCAATGAATTGCATATATGAGATCCTGATCCGGTATCCAATACCCAGGAAGTAGAGTTGATTGACAGACAATTCTTAATTACAAACACACCTGAAATCGAAACCACAGCTTGCTTCGGTTCCTGGTTCTTGGCGTTCCACGCCTTGTAATCTTTCTTCTAGTGCCCTTTCCTATGACAATGGAAGCACTCATCCTGGGCCACTATTGGTACCGCAAACTTTTTCTTTCCCTTCGCTCCCACCTTACTTACACCTCCTCTAGGTTTGGTGGCGGCCTTCTTCTTCCTTCCTTTGGCCCTAGCCTTGGACCCGGAAGAAGAAGCACCGCTAACAAACATAGCGGGTGTTTCCCTTGCCTTTTGCAAGGTGCCCTCTGCACTCCTCAACATGTTAAGGAGTTCCGGAAGTTCAACTTCTTTTCTTTGAATGTTGAAATTCAGAATAAACTGGGCTTAGGTGGAAGGAAGGGACTGGAGAATAAGGTCTGTATAGAGCTCATTATCCAAAGTCATCCCAAGGTCTGCGAGCTCTTCTATATAGCCAATCATCTTTAGAACATGTTCTCCTATCGATGATCCGACGGCCAACCTCGCTCGAAACAAGTTCTTTGAGGTCTCGTATCTTGCTATACGAGATTGCTCTCCATAAAGTTCCTTTGTATGGAGAAATATGGCATCAAGATCCATATCCCCGTGCCTCCTCTAATGTTCATTGTTCATCGAAGCAAGCACGATGCACTTAGCCTTCACGCAATCATACTCCCAGGTTTTGCGGATTTCCTTATCCGCATTACTGGATTTGGGACCTGGGACTGCAGGTGCCTTAGCGGTGAGGACGTATCCCAATTTGTCATGGGTCAAAACCATTTTGACATTCCACGGCCAATCTTTATAGTTTGGCCCTGTCAGTATATTTTTCTCTAAAAGTAACTTAAGTCCAGTCATTTTCAGGGTCGCTGCAAGTAGGGGAGAGAGAAGAAACAATTTAGC